>JAINUG010000023.1:1517500-2117500 GCA_029706075.1 Aldrovandia affinis
ATGTAAACGTGGACGGTGTGACAATGACCATTTACTCTTGCTGCACTAACTAAGTGTTTGTGTGGAAACCCAGGCCAACGCTGCTGTCTTTGAGGCGTGCTGCAAGGAGAAAATACAGCAGTTGGACGACAACGAGGAGGAAGAGGACATCTGGGAAGACAAAGAAATAAACTATGCAACGCAAGTCAAGTCGAGAACGAGGTACGCGGATTACAGGATTGCAAAAGAGAAGAGTAACAAGTTAGAGAGTTAAAAATAGGATGTGCTGAGTAATTGACTCTCTTGGAATGTTGAACTCTTGGCCTGTACAGTAGACTCTGTTTTTATTCGTACCCTTGATAAAGATGAACAAAAAGAAACTATATATAAAATAAACTATATAAGTAATGAGGTATATTTTATCCTCCAAAAATTCAGAAAATTCCAAACCTGAAATGGAATTGTTCAGAAAAACATATTTTGTTTTATTAATAATATTTTTTTCCAGATCACAATTATTCACACCCCTAACTATTCTTTTTCATTTTAATCCAACAAAAAAAATCTATGTTCAATTAAAATCTGTTCAATAACAGACTAAATGTAATTTCTGAGTGAGACCGTGATCCAATTTCTCCTTCATTATGTTTTGATACTCATATACACATATTTTTTATTTAGATTTAAAAACCTCTACTTATACATTGTAGAGGTGAAATAAGAAAGGCATACTTCAGTTTCCCTGCACTGCCTTTGTGGTGTGAAATATGTTTCCTGTGACCGAGAGAGCCAGAACATGTGAACTTGATTTCCTCCTACGCAGTCACATAGCTTTCCATGTATGCTGAAAAACCTTTGATTGTACGGATTTGTTTTCTCCCTTTTACGGTCAACTTCGTAGCACATTGAATCATTCGGTAACAGTTTTCTCGATCCTAAGAAAAATGTTACTAAATGACCCATTGTGGTATGAAATGAGTCTGGGGGAAACTACATTTCCCTACGTTTCCCAGCATGCTCTGCGGCAACAGCCTTATCCCTTGTTGCCCTTCTCTTTGGGTGCAGGTTTGGGGTCTCTCGCACCACAGACAGTTCCCCCAGGAGCGATGTGGAGAACGGGGAGCAGGACCAGAGCTGTGGCTCAGACGAGGAGGAGGAGGAGGAGGAGGCGGAGCCTAAAGATGCCACCACCAACGTGGAAAACAACAAGAACAAGAGCCAGGCGGAGGGCAAGGAGGCCGCGCTAACGCCAACCGAAGGTAAGGGCGAGGCGGGCAGGGCCGGTGCCACAGAAACATACTATTGTACGACCTACATCTGTGTATTTCAAATTATAGAGACAGTATCACTATTAGGTGTGGGACGGTATGACAATATCACGCTGTGATTTAACGGTACCGAAATATATGATTAGCAACATATAACAGTACAGGTACTCCTCACTTAACGACCTACCTGTTTAACGACCGTGCGGACTTACGACCAGCTCTCCGACCAGCCGGTATTGTACGCTGTACGAGAACTTGTGTCTCAGCGTCAAGTATCTCATCTCGCATCGCCCTTTCTCAGTCTCAGTCTCGTTCCCGCAGTCGGTCAGTATTCACTACACTACACACTAACAGTTCAGTATGCTTGAAATATCGGTAAGGGGCGCCTCCTTGCTTGTCGACCGATTCGCTTAACGACCTAGTCGTAGGAACGGAACTGGGTCGTTAAGTGAGGAGTACCGGTACTTGTGAAAAGTGACCCACTCACACAGTTTATGTCATTTATACATTTATGTGCAGTAAGTATGTGAACTACAATTCAGGGATGGCCAATTCTGAGTGGTACGGAGACGGCAGGTTGAGTGAATGATAAAGCTATTTCATACATTCATGTATCCGTGTATTAATGTACACCATCATACTGGCATACCTTCCCACACAAATCCATATAATTTTCCTTGCGCAGATAGCATGTGAACTCTGGCAGTGTAAACTTGTTGTTGATTGACAGGCAATGTCCTCTTTGCACTGACCGCGGTGCCCTTTGATAGTAATCCTTCTGAATTTAACATCTCCCAGTGAGTCATTTCTCTCCTCTCCCCTGAAGACAGACAGAAATTCAGTCTCTTTAATGGTTTTCATCTTATAAATCACCCCTCCTTTCGATGGCAAGGTTTATGGGCAATATGCTGACTTTTTCTGCTGTGAAAAAGCCGTAGCCTGTTCGTGGACAGTGAATTGAACGGACCCGATTACACGGAGGCTCCTCTGACCTTTAGCAGAAGCGATGCTGCGGCTCGCTTCGTGAGTCTGCCCCGTGCCTGGAGCATTACGCACAGAGACAGACCATTAAAACCTAATCGGGGCTTATCTGTGCGCCTGCAGCAGGAACTCGGCGGCCATTGAGCGCGAATGATCAGTCTATCGGCCCCGCCGAGTAAGACCAGGGTAGGGTAGGGAAGGGAGAAGGATAGGCTGATATATCCGTACTTCTCTGATTGAGTTTGATGGCCTCTGTGAGTTTCCCAGGACTTCCTCTAGCACTGAATCTGTGTTCTGCCTCGTGTGATGGTTGTGGAACATGGAAACCACACTCAGTGCACACTCGTGATACGTAACAGTTCAGGAAGGTGGTGCCAGCCACGCTTTGGCCCAGTTATGGAAGAGGTGGCGCTCGACAGCCAGGACGATAATATATTAAAATAACCCTTACCCGAAGAATGAGGAGAGCTGGAGCACAGGCGGTTCATTAAATGCGTTAAAGCAACTCTCCTCCTCAGTTAGTCTTCTTGTAGTTTCAACCGACGAAGGCCAAAACACGTCGGCTTTAAATAACAAGCAATTACTTCCTTCCGTTCTACTTCAAGTGTAGCTGACGCGCAGTATGTCTGTTGCTGTTCCATGCACCTTGTTAGTTTGGCGAAGCAGCACCAGAGCTCTCCGCTGTTTTCCAGCCCAGTCACCCGGGTAAGGATTATTCTCCCATGCGATGGCGTAAACAGGTTTGTGTCCCCCTCTCTGCTTCACAGCGGCGGACCCAGGCTGGACGGCCAGTTTTGAGGACATGGTGAACTCGAAGGCCCCCGCCCCCTGCGTGGTGGTGGACGTGGGCTCCAGCGTGTGGGACTCGGCCGCCCCCCAGCACAAAGCCGCGCAGAGCGAGGACAAAGGGTGGGCCAAGTTCTCCGACTTCCAGCCTTTCTGCTGGTGAGTCTGTAATGACTCCGATAAGAGGCATTGAGCCTTATAGCATACATGACGTATGCCATTTGGCAGTGTGGGGTGATAATTTGTACCGTTGGGATGTCCACATCCACAGGGGATGCAGACACTAATTAACTCAGTGTGACGGTTGGTCTTTGGTGTGTTTTCAGCACAACTGAAAGGAACATTTGTTCATTTAAGTCATTGATCGGATGAAGAGTGCACACACATTGTTTACAAGGCCTAAATTGGCCGCTGATTGAAAGGAGACCACAAAAAAACGGCAGCCACTGCTGCCCTCCAGGACTTCAGTTTGATATCTCTGATAAGAGACGTTTACAGTTTGAGCCTTATGGGATACATGGCGTATGCCATTTGGCAGAGAATTTTATCCGAAGCAACCGGGAGTGGTGAATGCATACATTTTTCAGTATATGTGGTCCCAATGGGAATCGAACCCACAACCTAAGCGTTGTCAGCACCATGCTCTACCTACTGAGCCACATATATAACCATTATGAAATAAATGGTTGAAATAAATGACATTTTTGAACAGAACAGGAGGCATTTGGACAGGGGTGGGCTAGCCTCACTTGTCAGGCTCACAACTATGTCATTTTTAAACTAACCAAGCTCACTGTTGTAAATTGTAAACTGTTCCGGAGTTGATGCCTGGTTTACTGACCGTCAAGGACAGTGAGACGTGTCCTGCTGTCGAACGGAGGTCTTTCACTGGCAGTTTATGGCTGTAATGTAAAACCATGTTACAAGACAAACCGG
This sequence comes from Aldrovandia affinis, assembly GCA_029706075.1. Lineage (NCBI taxonomy): Eukaryota > Metazoa > Chordata > Actinopteri > Notacanthiformes > Halosauridae > Aldrovandia > Aldrovandia affinis. Next base: position 1,521,451 of record JAINUG010000023.1, read on the forward strand.
CCTGAAAAGTAGTGCTTTTCTGTAAAGTAGGACAGGTAACGTCACTGTGACCGACTCACTCACTCAGTAACTTGAATGATTGGCTTTCATCGTAACAATGTTTCACCGGCACAAGGCAAAACTCACTGTAAGGATGTCACACGGCAAATTCCACAGTATTGTCCATTGTTACAGGGCAAAGCAGCCAGGAAAGTAGTCACAGGAACCTAATTGTAGTTCCTGGTTTCTGTGTCCTGCAGCTCTGAATCCGGCCCCAGATGCAGCTCTCCTGTGGACTCGGAAGGCACCGACTCCGGCGGGTGTCCAAAGCAAACCCAGGAGAAGAACTGTAAGCGGAAGAATGTGCTGGTGTAACTTGCTGGGGTGTCTGTGGTGGGACTAGATAGTAATGCAATGTCTTGGGTCATGTACTATGTTGTCTTGACCTTATTTCCCTGTCGAGGCTGGTTGCCCAGCTTCCCAGAGGGGTGCCAGATTTTCACAGCATCTACTGGGGCTTGTTGTGCCCGATTATCCAGCAAACAGCAAACTATTAAATGGATCTACCGTTCAAAAGTTTGGTGATATAGTTTTATCTGAGCTTTACTTGAAAGAATACTTTAAAATGACAAAAACATATGGACAAAATGAACATCAAAGAAATTTCTTATATTGAAAATTGATTTGGATTCGCAAATAGTCACCCTTTGGGAATAGCCACAAACAGTGGCCAGCACTCTCTTGTGGTGGCATGTAGGCATTACAGGTGACCTGGCCCACCTGAGTTAAATGAGGAGGCCCTTTACACCAGGAACAGACATCTCTAGGCCTTGGGGGTTGCAGTCTATTGGTGTGCATTCTGCCTCAGCATCCGACTCTTGTAATTGAAGGCCACCATTGTGGGAGTGTAAACTTGTTGTCGATTGACAGGCACTGTTGAAAACCCCTCCTTAACTGGAGTTCCCTATTCCCGTTTCATGCAGATAATGGAGCAAACAATTCGGCTACAGTTATACAGTTATATCGCTGTTTTCTTGGGCTAGCGTTGATGCGGGATGCACATGTGCGGTGTATTGCATAACTGTTCTACCTGTGTGGCAGTATGTGACCGCCTGGTGTGTGCGTAATTCTTCTGCCGCTCCAGTCAAGAGCTCCTCCCCCTGCACGTGGAACGTGTGCGTGTCCAGGAAGGCTCCGCTGGTCGCCTCCGACAGCAGCTCCTCCGGGGGCTCGGACAGCGAGGAAGACGAGGAGAAGGCCAGCGTCGTCACGGAGACCGTCACCGCGGGCGCTGGCAAGGAGACCATCAAACTCACCGTCGATGCCAAAAACGAGAAATCCGTCTTCACAAGGTACAGCGCCAATACGCTGGAAACTGCAGGGATGGATAACAGGGCAGCCTGCAGCTGTAACATTGACTGTCACTTTTGCACCTCAGCTGGTATAGACACGGGACACCTGACCTATCTTTTCCTGTGTGTTACCTATCATTTCCTGTGTGTGTCTGTGGTTATGTAGGCTGGCAGTATAACCTTTGATCAGGGCTACTCAGATCTGCTCCTGTAGGCTTTGGTGGCCCACCGAAATCTCACCCTGTCAGAACTCGGTAGATAAGGTTAAAAGTGTTTGAATTAGGACTGCGATGAGCTGAAACAAAGCGGGCTTTTGTGGTCCTGGGTTTAAGATGGCGGCTCAGGTTATTCCGGTGAGTGACTGGATCCATGGCCTGTGCCTGCTGGCAGCGGGACAGGCGACGATAAGATCTATGGGCCAATGTCAAGTGACCCATGCCCAGAATAGACCTGTGGACACCCAGGGAAGAGCTGAGGGGTTTATAAAACGATCTCTCAAAATGAGTCGAGCGCGACGCCGCCTGTGCTTCAGAGGCAGGGCGACAGGACACCGGAGCTGGACGCACGCCGCGCGCGAGTTCTAAACCCGCTGCGACGGCGCAGCAGGGCAGGTGGAGCGGCCCTTGCCTCGCTAAGAGGGGGGTTGCGGTAATAAACGGTTTCAGAGCAGTGGTTAGACTCACACTGGCGCTCCAGTTTCTAACGTGCAACTTCATCGTGTCTCCAGGCAACAAGGGAATTCATTAGGAACCGCAAACCTCGCTCAGACGTGGGTGGCATTTGTGCAATTTGGTGGCAGCCTGTGAAGATGGTTTTCTACCCTTTCGTACTGGGCTCTTGCAGGCTTTGTGTTTTATCGTTCGAGATGTGATGATTAGTGTTTGAATTTAACATCACCTTTAATATATATATATATATATAATATATATACTGTGTATTAAACAGATGTACTGTACCATCATAGGGGAACCCTGCCAGCGTTTAATTAAGACCAATGGTTTATTTTCCTCCTACTGTTTGTCTTTATTATATTGTGGGTCTGAGTATGTCCTTCTGTGGAGCAGTGACACCATTGGTCATTAAGTGTTACCTTCCTGCGTATGCAAATATTGCATGTGTAAATATTGCAGCTTAATGCGTGATCATGGAGGTTATTGGAGCTAGGTTATTAAACCTCCATGTTTTTTTTTTTTTTACCCACTGAATGTTGATAATGTGATTTTTTTCCCACAAATGATTATTTACTGTGCTCATTCATTTCTGGCAACATCCGTGGGCTTGGCATCTCCTGTAGTACGCTGGACTCTAAAGGTACACAAATTGTAGATCTCTGTAGAGTGTTTTCATGACTGTGGGCTTTTCTCTCTCTGTTATCTGTGATTTGTGTCGTTGTCCCTAAATCAGTCGAGTAGATGTTTTGGGAGCACACAGATTTTCGGTTGTCTCCCCTTGAACATCTAATATTTTTACAGAGAGTGACAAAGATTGCTGCTAGAGCGTCCTCTCCTTTTCAGTGAAGCACCACCTTAAAGTGCATGTGAAATACTATGCAATTAACACAGGAAACAAATATATTTGTTTTCTGTTTTTTTAATTATTGTTTTTAAAGGGATTAAGATATGGTAACTTGATTCTAAGAGAGAAATATCTGTAAAATGTGTACATCCATATAATGCATGGCTTTGGGGAGCACACAGTGCAGAGGAGGTAAACAGATCTCGTGTTACAAACGATGCGTAATTGACAAATGTACATTCATTTCCTCTGAAGATGTAAATAGTGCGTTCGGTGGCTTTGAATAACCATTTAAGCGCACAGAAAAAGAACCTGACACCGTCCAGAGAGAGAGAGAGAAAAGAGAGAGAGGTGTTTTACATGTGCGCTTTGGTATATGGGGCCTGCTCTTTTGAGAAAACCATCCATTTCATACAGTCACAGAACGGTCAAAATATAGTATGTGCATAAATACAGTTCTATTTTCACATATAATTGGATGCTGTGAGGCTGACAAGCCTGCTATTACCAGCAGAGCCTGGAAGAAGGAACAGCTACAGAACTTACTGGGAAGGGCATTGTTTCAGATGAACCTCTCTCATTGTACTTTGGGTCTTTGTGAGGTCACAGTCACTCACCCTTGAAATAAAAAGTGCTCTTATGCTCTGGGTGAAAATGTGATGGGGCTTAGACACTCGCCCATCATGACACCCCCGAGGTAGGGATTAGAAATGAGTGGAGAGGGTCCGGCATGTTTCCACCGTCATGTTGGCACGCACCGCACACTGTGTGAACCCACCCTCCGCAGCATAGAACATACACACACACACACACTCACTCTCACTCGCACTCACTCACACACACACACACACTCACACTCACACTCACACTCACTCACACTCACACTCATACACATGCACACACACACACGCACACATAAACACATTCACGCACACACACACACACACACGCACACACACATTCACGCACACGCTCACACACACATTCACACATGCACACACACGCACACTCATGCACATTCACACAAACACAAACACACACACACTGTACACAGGAAGGGGTCCCCTGTGCCCTAGGAGAGGGGTGTGTGAGGGTGCTTTACTGTACTCGACATGCCTTTGCTGAGGTGTTTTTTCTTTCTTTCTCTCTTCCCTCGCTCCCATCCTCCTGCTGCTGTGGGGCTCAGAGCATTTAAGCCTGCACTGACAGGGTATGTAGTGAAGGATGGATTTATGTGTGAAATGCCACACAAATAAATAAATAAAAAGTTTACGATCACGGTGCATTGAAATCTGGATCGATTTTCACACGGCATACATTTATAATAGAGATGCACCGATTGCGATTTTCTTGGCCGATTCCGATTTCCAGTTTTTGATTAGTCTGATCTGCCGATACCGATTTTGGCCGATTCCGATTTTCTTTCCTAAAAACAATAATTGACAACTTACACAAACATTTTTGTAACTTTGCTTTAATAGAAAATTAAGATTGACAATTCTGAGGTAGGTCAGAAGCATGAGGTAGGTCTCACTAAAACACATTTCAAAATAAAAAAAGTGTTCCAGGTTACTGGACAGAGCTTTTCTTTTTTTGTGCAAATTAAATTCAATGATGAATAAAAGAGAATCCAACAACAGTGGCATGTAGCCTTTAAGTAATAAATAAAAAGAAACAAGAGTAGTTTAAATTTACTGACATGGTGACAGACCATTAGTCCGGAAATATTTTTTTAAAACACTAACGTTATATTCTGATGACAGATGACACAAGCCCTTTTTCCATTAAATAATTATATGGCTTCAACTTGACGTGCATCAGAAAGTTATTGCGACAATGCTAATGGAAAACAGGTTAGTTCGAACCTATGATGCGCTAGACTAATTTGTTTGCTAGAGGTGGATTAGAGTAGATCCCAATTCTATATAGTGCAATGGAAAACACTTGTAGCGATATAAGGGCGGATGTTTCAGTTGCGGAGCTTGTCAAAGGCATTGAAACAAGCCGCTCTTCAGCAGAATTTCGTTATTTGCGTGAGTCAGGTAGCCTAACGACTACGACTTTAACTAGCTTCAAAGCTTAGATAAAAATGTTTCAAACTAGGAGTAATTGGAAAAGAGGCGATGCTGCTGTTTCTGAGTTTGTTTGATAGTGGAAACGCACAGCTGGCACCTTCATGCACAACACAGTTAATACACAATTTGTGGTTTAGCTAGAAATCGTTAGATGAATTTATCATTAGGTCTAATAAGTTCGATTTGTATGAGTGAATAGCACTGTTTCATAACGTCACTCATTAGCGAACATAATGATTTCAGTGCAATTCAGTGCTTCAGCAGGGCATTATTAGCCTACGTCAGGTTTATGCACTACCACTATGTTCTATTAATGGAAAATGGTTCAGAGGAACCGAACTAGCGCAACGAAGTTAATTGTTAATTAACCCCGGTACCTACGGTACTGTAGAAAAAAAACTACAGTCAGAATTTGGGCATCGACTTGGTACCTGGGTGATGACTTTTCAAGTGTCTGATTAGGTTGGTCGTTCCGAACGTTTTCGAGGTTGTTCCTCCGCGGCTTATTTTCGATTGACATGTATGACAAACTGCAAGCTTTAAGTCGTCTTCACTGACTGTGAAAAACGCCCATACTAAGGACATGTTGAGGCGTTTTCAGCGCTGCGCTCATCTGATCTGTTTGCATTGGCTCACGGGTGCGCGCACGTCACGTGAAAAGAGGGGGCGAGGAGCCAACCGCACAGAATCGGCTATGTGGAGTGATCGGGATCAAGTCACCGATTGAGGCCGATCAGCTGAAAATCGCCATTTCGGTCAGAGGCCGATCGATCGGTGCATCTCTAATTTATAAGCAGTGTATTTATTTATTTTTAACCTATTTTTATCCAAATGTAAAAAAACATTTTTAAATTATCTGTAATCTGTAATCTGGTCTTGATAGCAGACCATTGGGCCCACCCACACACTGGAACAGTGTCTTAACAGGATGAGCCACCAAGCACCCCTGCAGTGTATTTTAATTGACAGGAATAACATTTAAATAACTCTCGCCAAATGCTTTCATTTGCCGGTCTTTGTTTCTTTTCCCCGGCTCCACGTTCCAAGCTGAATTGGCAGAGAGTGTAAATTAGAAATTGAAAGACCACCTTGAAATGAAATGAAAAAATGCTAATATATTTCTGATAAGAAATTAATCAAGTTTTATACCCGAAATCCAAATGAACGACCTCAGCCTTGATTGAGAAAGTCTTTCAGGCACACTGGCCAAGGCATTTACGGTAGATTTAATGAGACAGAAACTTCCATCCCTCAAAACTGGACGTAATTTAGCATCTAATGCATTTCCAGTCGGAAAGTCGCTGCGTTATTATTTAAATCCAGCCCCGATGTTTCTTACTTCATTCCAACAGCATGTGAGACGTCTGTGGCAACATGTGTTCAGTTCAGCCGATCAGCGACATTCATGACATCATTATGAGATCATTTGTGTTTGGATTGAAAAAACAAATAACGCTTGGGTTTGATTTAGAGTCAAAGTTCAGGACAAGTGTTTATTGAACCCAGGCTAATGTGCTGGAGGCTGTAATGTGAATCCGGGCGGGGGCCGAGTCGCCCCCGCTATAAGGGGGGTGGAGAGGCGCAGAGTTTAAACACGTCCTCCTGTAGCAGTGCAGACACATTCACCAATGGGCCGTGTGTCTGGCTGCGGCCTGGGCTTTCTTCTTTTTTCTTCCTTGCTTTTTCTTTCTTTCTTTCCTGCCTTTTCTTCCTTAGTTCTTCTGCCTGCACACCGTCCGTGTTTGTTGTGCCAGAGTAGTCACGCTGCCGCATCACAGCGTACGGTGCACCAGGTCGCATCGTGATCTTTAGGTTCAGAGATAATGGTGCTCTGGGCTGTGTCTTCCACCCATTGGGTGGCTGAGATGTCATTACGCCGGCAGCACAGTGAGCCTCTTTTTACCTCATTCAGCCCTTATTGCAAACTCAGCCGCGGAGAGAGCATTTTGGCACGTAAACGGCAACCTCAGTGGGAATGGTTTTACCTGTGCGTCTGCCTGGGAATGGCATCTAGCAGCTGCTCCCCTGCACAGATTATATGTTTATGTGTGTTTGTGTGTGTGTGTGTGTGTGTGTGTGTGTGTGAGATAATGAGTGTGTGTTTGTGTGTGTGTGTGTGTGTGTCTGTGTGTGTGTGTGTGTGTGAGTGAGATAATGAGAGAGAGAGAGAGAGAGAATGAGTGAGAGAGAATGAGAATGAGTGTGTGTTTGTGAGAGTGAGTGTGAGTGTGTGTTTGTGAGAGTGTGTGTGTGAGAGAGAGCAAGTGTCTGTGTGTGTGTGAGAGAGAAAGAGAGAGTGTGTAGTAATGGTGTGTGTGTGTGTGTGTGTGTGTGTGTGCGTGCATTGTGTGGAAGCACAATGGGACGAGCCCTCTAACAGTGTATGTGAACACAGCGGTGTAGGAGGGGCCGGTTGGCATACGGCAGCTTGATTGCTCTTTCCTGTCCTCCTCTGGCATGTCTCCTCTGGAGGTGTGTGGCTCTCGAGTGACTCCAGCAGTGAGTTCCCCTGACCCTGTCCCTCTGCGTCTGTCCCCCTGACCCTGTCCCTCTGCGTCTGTCCCCCTGCAGCGACGTCGACTCTGTGCCCATGGACAAGCTCGCCATCACGGACCGGCCTCAGAGGGGAGCAGAGTCCCCGAACAGAACAGAGCCGCCCGCCGCCGCCACCCCCGCCCAGCTCCCCGGCCACAGACAGCACTGCAACAAACCTCACTGTGACAGACAGGAAGTGAGTTCTGCTTCCCCTGCTGCCGCGGCTGCTGCGTTTGCGGTGTGCACGTGCGTTTCTTTTTTGTGCAGTTGTGCTGTGGGGGGGGATTATTCGCCAGCCCCTGTTCTAAAAACCCCATACAGTGAAGATGTGACAGGGCAGAGCTAAAGATACACCACCGCTCCGCCGGGAGCCAGGGTACACACCTGGGAACTTTAACTCGCGCTGCTGCAGCCATTCCGTGCCCCTCCCCTCCCCTCCCCTCCAGGGTTTTAGGTTTGTGTCCATTCAGAAATAACTTTTTCCACCCAGTTTTGCCTCAAGTAGGACTCTGCTCAGACAGTCCGAAATTGTACGGCTGCATGGCATTGTGGGTGTTTTTGGGAATGTTCATGGAGGTAGAAGAGCAGGTTCCCCTTGAATGCATGTATTCTTTCAGTTCTGCTGGCCCCCTGCTGGTCGCTGACTGTCCCTCTCCCTGTCTCTCTCTCTCTCTCTCTCCCCCCCAACAGAGGGGAGGCCCTCTCGCCAGCGGAGCCCTCACTCAACGGGCCGGCCTGATGACCCGGGACCAGGAAAGGTCGGACCCCACTTCTGTGCCGCTTCCATTTTACTCCAAAAACCTCTCCATGCAAAACTTCTGCATTTCAATAAATAATGCTGCGATGTTACTGGGCCCTGCCAGTCAGGACCAGTAAATAGGGGGTGGGTCAGGGGGTGGTGGGGTGGGGGAGGGTAGGGGGTGGGGGGTGGGGAGTGGGCGAAGCTGGGGTGGGTGGGTGTTGTGGGGGAGGAGAAAGGAAAAAAATAAAAAAATAAAAAATCATTACTTACAGGAAAGTCTTTTTAGCCAATGTTGACAGAATTGTACTGTTTTGTCGTAACGGTGAACTTATGATTTCAGTCTCAAAAGGATTTGCGTTTTTGAAAGGCTGGACTCTGTGCATATGTGTTATCCGTGCACTTTGTCTCCTCCATCCCCCCGGGGCAGCGTTGGTTGTGTGTGACAGGCAGCGCAGGACGGATACAGGACGGCCTCACCATCTTCTTTACCAGGAGGGTCAGCGTCATCGGCCAAAAGAGAACCCCTCTGTCACGTCTCCTCACAGTGACCTGATGTTGCACTTCAGATTCAAAACTGATCACGAGGAAACGAAAAGAAGAAAAAAAAAAAAAAAAAAAGAGGTGGGATTCCAATTCCACACCGGTTTTAAAATCCGAAGTTTGAGACGTGTTCCTGTCTGCTGAAGATCACCATCGTGTCAACATGTTGGGGATTCGGGGGGTTGGGGGAGAGTATGAATTTTGTCTGTTGAAGATTTTTGCGTTGTACTTGCAGTACATGCTGTGTTACCAAGGCAGGGCTCAAAAATCACTAAGTCATGTTTTAACCAGTCGAGGGCTGAGCTAAGATATTTGAGCCGGCACTGTCGACCGGCAGCTCGGGTCCTCAGCGAATTTAGCCGTGTCAGTCCGGTAAACGCCCTGAGAAACCATAGCCACCAATCAGAGAGGGCAGAGATGCCCCCCAGCCCACGACACAGGGTAGCACAGATGGTAGAGGCCTCTGCTCATGTGCAATAATGTCATTTAGCGTTTAAAAAAAATAAACAAACCTTCTGCACTTTGGCGTTTTAAAACAAGTGTGGCTGGGGGAGAAAATGACTTCAGCCCGATCAGTGGCGAGGGGCAGGTGCACCGGCCTGCATGTCTTGACTCACTGAAGGAAAGGGAACCTTAGAGGGACACACATGTCCTCCCTCTGGAAAAACCTTGCCAGTTGTGATCGCATCGCATTTGCCAACGTTTCAGATCTCAAGGGCCCTGGAGGACCTGGAAACAGTGGCAGATTGAGGCTGAAAATCTCGGTTCAGAAAGGGACAGTGCTGGCAGATTAATTCATTGTTTACTCTTTCCCTCCAAGCACCTGAGTTTTTAACAGTACTATGTGCCGAGTCGTAGGTTCGATTGAAATTGGTACACGTGCTTGTTTGGTTCAGTCGGTTGTCCGCTGGCCTTGCTTTTCTGATTGTGTTCTGATTGTTGTACGGACTCAAGTTCATTCTTTCCCCTCCAAAGTCACCAAATATTACATTTTAGGTTTTTTTTTCTTTTTTTTTTTTTTTCTTTTCTTTTCTTCCCCCTAAAAGCAACGTTGAGAGATCACTATGGCTCATATAGTCTTTGTATATACATTTAGTACATATGTAGTCCTCTGAATTTCAATTGACCTTTTCTTGTCATTGCAGCAGGAAAGAAAAAAAAAAAGAAGCAGTTTCTTCAGTGAGAAACAGTATTAAGTAGGAATGTCACGTAAAAAACGGCACCCCGACACATCGTATATATATCCCCCTCTCCAAAGGCGAACTTATTTAAAACACATGGCCAGTTTTAGCCAAATGAATCAATCTGGTACGCACACGCATCTTGGGAAGTATGTGACTATAACCAACCTGATGATTTTTTTGTGGAATGTTTAATGTTGGAACGCCTCGATTCTGACTCATCACTTAAGCACTGTAAAAGACTCTGTGATGTCCGTGTTGCGAATTGCTCTCGTTTCCTAAGTGAGAAATCTGGGTCAATCTGAATGAATTTAGGAGTTCATGTAAGTCACGTAAACCAAACTAGGAAGAGGTGGCCCAGGTCTGTTCTGCTTTCCCTCTCCTTGTTACGCGCAGTAGAACCGAACGGTTGGTGTTACCTGACGTTGTGTTGTAGCGGGGAACCCTATGTTTGGACACGAGCGCCAGTGGTGTTGTGTGCACGTACGACCTTTGGCGCAGCGTACTAAAGGTTTACATTATTTATTCATCAGATTGCCACGCCCTCAAGTTGTACTGAAATTGAACGGCTTTCTGACCCGAGTGTTGCGTTAGACATTTTTGCACTTCAAATTGTAATAAGGTATATGAGATGTATCAAAGAAATGTACGCCGCCAGTGTTTCTGTTTGTTTCCACCGTTTTGTCCATGAACAGACACCTTCTCCGTGCAGAGGGTCGGTGCCCAATGATTCTACAATGATGGCTAAGAAGCACACTGAAAACAAAAGAGTTGTCATATTTTTTGAGAGTTAATTCTCAGATTTTTTTTTTTGTTTTTTTTTTTTTTTTTTACATAACTGGTTAAATTGAGAAAATGTTGTTTGTTTGTTTGGTCTTGAGTTGAACCCACAGATTTATTTGCTTTCTGTGCTGTACATGTACCTATACATTTGCTTTGTGTCTGAAAGAGACGGTGGTTTCGGGGGAGGGGGGAGTTCTCCTTGGAGGTTTTATTTTCCTTTCGAATTTTTTAAGCCTTTTAAGCCAAAATGTATTGCCTATTTTTTTAAAGTTGTAAAAAATCCTAGTTTTTCTTTTTCGGTTTGTTTAACCAAATTATTTTGTGTACCATAGAAATTTTAAATCTAATTACCATACATATGAACAGCCAAATCTCTCTCCCTCTTTCTCCTTCTGTCCCTGTGCTCCAGATTCCCCACTTGGTGAGAGGTTCACTGTAAGAAATGTCATCACCACAGAATAAAGATGCTTAGTTTCCTTAGAAAACGGTCTTTCACTTCCTTGCTCTCCCTGTCGGCGGATGCCGTCAGTCTTCCACATGGACGGGACGGCTCGAGTCCTTGCTGGGGACTACGGTTTCTCTGCTCCGCTTCAGCTTTTTCAAGCCATTATTTCTAAAGTGTGTGACCTCGCGTGAAAAGTAGCCCTCGTACCTTGCAGGACAAGAAACCTCCAGCCCATGTCTATATACCTTGTTTGTTACCGTGTTATTTTCTCATCTTTCTTTCGATGGTTTAGGCTGTTTTGTTCGCAGATCAGTCCAGTTTCTTTTCAGATCTGTCACTTAGAGGGAACGGAGCGTTACTCTCAGGTTTAACGGAGCCGGCGGTGTCCGCGACAAGAAAGCGCACCTTCCCCAGGAAGGACTTTTCGAAGCCTCTATTCTCACTCCATTTTAAGTGTGGCAGTTTCATCCTCCCACCAGCTGCAGCTAGGACAATGATGGATATGTCAGCTTGTACTGCAAACCTTTGGGAGGGCGGGGGGGTTAGACATATCTCTCTTCTATTAATTACCTTGTTCCCACTTTCCTAACTGAAAGGCATCCCAGGGCCTTCTCAAGCAGACTTTGCCAGTCAATTGCAAGCAAGCTGAAAACCTGTTGACATGTTGAATAAAGATCCACTTTAGGATCCAGGCTTTGAAAGCTAATGGATGAGCCTCTCAAGTCACTCACGCTGTTAGCGCTGTAGTTTGTCCGAATGCCAACACTCGATGTAGCTGCACCATAAACACCTGCCCAAGTCCCAAGTCCCCTTGAATAGACGGCGATACAGAACACATCGATCTTTCCCACGGAAGAGCACAAGACGGCACGATGTGTTCGTAGTCCAGCTCTCAAATAGGAGGCGAGGAGAAACTGAGCGATTTCTGTGTTTTTGAAAAGCAGAAACGGTCATGATTGACAGCACTCTGAAGAGACGCATCATTGGCCAGGATCCCCACTCCCGAACCGATGGCGTAAAGTTCTCCCACACCCCTACACTGTGGCAATATTTAGCTCCTGTTGTACCTTGCGTTGTTGGAAGATGTATTTAGCCATGGCTTTCCTCCTTAGTAAGATATAATGTAACGTAATATATATATTTTTGATGAAAACTGAATTTATGAGCAGGAAAAGTTATTTTGCTGGTTGCGATGTAATTTGTTCAAATCAAAGGCAATAATATTTTTGTTATTTTGGTTCACCCCAGCATCAGTTACCTCTGAAACATGCTTCCTCTAAATAATTTTGCCTTTTTTTCCAACTTTTTTTGTTTTTGTTTGTTGGAAAATATAAAAATGCAGACATTAAGTGCATTAGGTTATTCTTCATGGTCATTATACATGCTATGAACAGGACAGCTCTCTCAAGAAGAGAAATGGACACATGCAGTCATTTGTTATCAGTCGAATAGGTGTTTGTACTGTATAAGTTGCACTTTTAAAACTTGAAAATGACCCAGTGATAAATTGACATTCGATGGATCTAGAACTAGAATGCACATGCAGCATTGCAATGGGTGGCAGGGGCTTTTCTGGTTGAATCAGATATTTTATGGAGTGCTTGGCAAGGATTTATTTTTACTTGGATGAATGGTTTTTGTTTGAAGTTTTTTTTTTTTATCCTTCTTGTCTTATCCGCTGGAAGCATGTGTAGTGTTATGTAATGTACCATTTTATCTTTTTACCCGGTGCAGGTTTAGGGTAGTGGAGGAACATGGCATGGCATCAAAGCTCATCTTCATACTGTTTCGTTTCATCAGTGCGTTCCCATCATCGTAGATTTTCATACCCCCCCCCAAAAACATCTTCACAAAGCATGAGCACCATACAGTCTTCCGTGTACTGACCTGTTTTTTCCCAGCTGTCTGGTTTGGATTGAAATCAATAATCACATAAACCCTCTGCCTCTGCAAAGAAGCAGTCTACAGTCTTCAATACAATACTTAACTGTTAAAAGAAGAAGCCCAAGACTTGGGCACCCAGACTCTTGGACATACCACTAGTGAGTTTAAGTCCGCCCCAACACCAGAACCCTTAATAGTTTGGAACTGGTCCTTTGAACTTCTGGGCTCCTTGTGTCAACAGTGAAGGAGTTGGGCCTTATACTGATTAGATTACCCCTTTTCTTACTCAACAAATCATAACATAAATTATTTTATCAAGTCTTGAAAGATACATTTATGTGTCTTATATTTGCATATTTACTCATCAGCGTGTTCAACCACTTCTTGCTTCTTGGGCAAATATTGGCATTTAGAATGGGGTTTAATGAGAGCACAGTAGAGAGCAGTACTGGACCGAGTCGGTACTTATGTATGGTAATAGTAACACCTGGTCTGGCTCCCAGGCTAAATTAACCTGACTTCCACCCCTGAAATCTTTGACTACAAATACAAAGCCTTACACCAAAGGGATTGTCGGGCCCCCTTTCTGTGGAGTTCTGGTAAACAGAAGAATAAAGTAGTAGCTAATTAGCCTTTCATTCACTGATCTGTAAAAAACAAACAAGGTCATGGTCGTGGTCGTGAGGTCGTCGCATCGATGAAAGCACATTTGCCCGTTTGATTTCAGCCTTCACCTCATACCTCCCACTCAGTACCACATGTAAAATGATGTCTGTGTGCGAATGCTTCTTCTTCTTTCTTTTTCTTTCTTTCTTTTCTTTTTACATTGAGACTTTAGGTTATATGAACTCTGTATTTCTTAACAAACTGATCTGGTAAACCTAACAGGAAGTTCAAACAGGAAATTCAGTAAGTTGTTAGTGTACGACAAATTATTTTCTTTGCTGTAGTGCAGGGGCTGACGCCTCTGTGGTATTTCAATGTAAACAAGCAAGATCACTAACTAAGGGTCCGGGTAACATCATACAATGAGTTTGAGTCGCATCCCGCTATGGCGTTTGCCACGGAGAACTGTGTTTGAGGAGATCATCCAAACAGGACCTCGCTGGAAGTGCACATCCTGTTTCTGCCCTCGGCAAAGACGGCAGCGCTGCGGTGGGATGCTGAGACTCCCATCCCTACTCAAGTGAGGTATCCAAAATATTATCATATGTATTCCTTTAGTATAAGGCTTATACACTGATGTGTGTACCCCCATCCCCCCCATCAATCAATCAGCTCAGCCAACTTTAATACTTACCATCTCTGAGCCCATAAACACCCAACCTGAACTTAATTAATTCAGCTTCTTTCTGGATAACTACTGAAGCAGTGAAGGAAGGGAGATCACACGGCAACATAGCACAGCATTTCAATGTATAATACACGACTGACTGTTAACGCCATCCACCAGTGTGGACTTTATGGGTAGAAACATGGTAAAACATCAGGACCCCCGAGATAATTCATCCAGTTCCCGCAAATGAGCATAACGTTTCCTTGAAATGATCTGCCTCTTCCTTGAGCCTCCAGGGAAAGCCATGACCACACAGGCCATGGGAAGGAGAGATTCTGGCCACACACTGACCAGTAATTATCCAGAATGGCTGTACCTGTTCGATGCCTAAGCCTTTTACCATTGCCCCACAGACCCAGCTGTTCTGTGCCAACCTGTATGCCTCCGTCCAGTTTAACAGAAACCCGTACACATTCAGACACGGCTGCTTGACGTCTGCCACGATCCTCGCGGTGCCCTTTCTGTCTGTTGTATTAAACTGAAGAATGGGTTACGTGCACAAGTCACAGTAAACCCAGTGAACGTTTTAAAAGGAGGTCTTGGTGTGTCCCATCTTATCTGTAATGTAAGTACTGTAATGTATGTATTTATGTATATGAGGTACAGAAGCGGATTGAGAAAGGGGTAAAATACAAAGTGAAAAGCAAACGTGTACTGCCTTCAAAGTCTGTGCATTTTATTATTTCTGAATCCGAGGTCTCGGTTACCGAGTCAAAAGCCTTTTTGTATTGTAAAACTGATGCTGGTGGTTTTCCTTTTTTGTATTAATACAATACTGTACCTGTTATCCGTTGTCAAATTTAGGCTGTAAATTCAAATATTAAGCAAATAAATATTTCAAACAATGAAAGTACTGTATGCTAAATTTCATTTAAAAGCTTGTTGGGAAGCAACCATTCGATGCATAGATTCCTGGACCTGAGGTATTGGAATAGTCCTTTTTTAAAATCAGACGGAAACATAACGTGTAAAACCAAATGCAGACACTGTTGGAGGCGGGTGTGGTTCAAATGTGAACAGTGGGAGTATTCTTTAACCAGGACAAGTGCACTGTATTTGACAAAGAGGGCCATAGTGCTTGAAAGTATGTACACACACTGACAGCAGAAAAAATGAATATCTCTACAGACACGGACGGGTGAGAAGTGAAAACATGTTTACCAGTGTGTTACACGAGCTGAGGGCTCGGATTGTGTTCCACGGCCTTGCGATGCGCAGTGGGTGAACCAGCTTCCCCTTTTGTCGTTCCCCTACCCCCTCCCCTTCAGTGTCCTGAGTACACAGTTGCCATAGGTCCCTGGGTAAAGCCATTGTCTAACAAGAGACTAGGGGAATTGATAACTTCCCATTTCAGGCGCTGAGCGCAGTTTGAAACACAAGCACACGCACCATTCTGTCGAGAGGAACTGAACAATGACTAGAGCAGAAAGAAAATATTGTAAAACCCTAGTGGTGGCAGCCTTGCTCCACTGACTACCACTTGTAACAAACGACTGAGCTACTTTCTAACAGAATAGCTACAACTGTACCAAAACAAAAAAGAAGACACTTTTGTCTTTCCTTAACATGGTGCCAGCACATTCATAGAGTGTGCCCCCCCCCCCACACACACACAGCAGTCACAGGTCCCTGTCTCTCTTGCAGAACAATGAGTCACTCTTCCCTGCCATCCGCACCTGGTCCCTGGGCGTGTGTAGTGTGGGGTGGGAAGGGGGGGGAGCTAAGAGGGGGGCGGTCCCTGCCTGGTCTCTTCTTCGATAGGAGCTCCCCATTGAACAGCAATGTTTTAGGTTTTTTTTGTTAATGTTTGGGTCCAGCCTACTGGTCTAACCTGCCATTCGGCTCCTCTCTCAAGCACACAGTGACGGCGGATTGAGGGGAAAGATACAACCCCCCCACCACTCCGATATCCCCACGCCAGGAAACAAAGAATCTGGAGCGTGAACAACGCCTGTACACAGACACACACCCAGCTTAGGAAGAGGACAGTTTGGCAGGAGCTCACTTTGTCTCTACACACCGGGGGAAGGAATCTGAACTCGGGAGCTGTTTGTTTTGGGGTGGGGTGGGGGGAAGGGGGGAAAGGTGTGTGAATTTGGGTGCCCTCCTTCCCACTCATGGGGACAGCAGACGTCCAGCTCCACGTGTTCCACTTCTCCTGATCATGGGGGGCTGCCACAGCTACGCCAGCTCCAGTGGGAGCGTCAAAGAGGGGGAGGAATTCTCTGACATCACCGGACACAAACTGTGAGTAATAAGCGGCTGCTTTTGGAAGACAGGGGTTGTTCCTGGGGGTACTCTTTTCTTTACACATGTGGGGGTGATGCTGATGCTCTTTGCTGTAACCTTTTTAAACCTTAATGCATGCGCTAAAACCCCTAAACACGTTGGGTTATGACCAAACCAGAATGCTGAGTCTGAGCTGTGATGGAAGTTGTACCACTGTTGCATTCCATACATTGTTTTGCAGCAACAGTTACTTCAAACCTTCCGTGTTGTAGAACAACGGAGATAGTGAAAGAGGGGAGGGGGGTCACCGGGCATTGGTCTACAGTGTCAGTCGTTTTTGTGAATAAGTGACATTCACCAGGATAGAAGGTCCTACAGGAAAGAGAACGACCCACTGCAGCAGAAACCTCCCAGCACCGAAGCTATACTACCGTACTATAAAACTTCCAGTACGTCTGACCCTGCTCTCACTGCGGTAAAAACAGATGGAGAGAAATAACTATCAGCGATGAATGCTAGGAGGAGTCTACGTTAGGATATGGGTGAGTTTTGTGAGAAAAAAACACTTAGCACAAGGGGTTATCTATGCTAGACAAGAGCAAAAATATAGTGTGCGCATGGCAGTTGGATTAACGAGCTCTAGATAAGGACAGGCCCGCCTTCACCTCTCCTCTGAGACTTAAGGGCACATTTTTGTGTGATCACATCAGACGTGGTGAATTCCTTTGGTTTTGATGTCCAACAGCAGGAACTTGGCCTGTCTGGATGGTGCCCTTTATTATTAAGGCTGGTAGGGGGGGCGGGGTGGGGTCACGACGACAACTGTACATTTGGTTGAAATCATTATTAAGAGACAAAGTTAATAAAATAAAAAAAAGTTGAATGACTGAACTTTAAGCTCCACTCTTCATGAGGAAGGAAAATGTGACCCTCGAGCTCAACAAGCCTCGGTGGTTGCGTACCCACGCTGAGTGTTTATATGTAAGCACAGCTCTTGTTTTGTGTACGTTTGTGTGTGTTTGTGTGCATGCGCACTTGTTAACCTGCTTTGTGGAGCTGTCAGTGCATGTGGAGGTGGGTTGGCTGGGGGAGGGGGTACCTTGGGAACACAGATCTGTGGCTGGCAAAGAGAGGACAATGGTCGTGTCGTGTGCCAGAGACACTGCTGCTTCCAGGCAACCCTCTCATTGCTCTCCCAGTGGAGGTTACCTCACACAGGAGAGACTGTGTGTGAATGGCCTACAGTGTTGTTGTTGTTGTTGTTGTTATAAGCGCCTGCCTGTCTGTCTACAAGGCCCCCGCACCCCTATTGTAGGAAATTATTTCAATATTCTTGAGCCAAACACTGACCCCACAGACTCCCCAGTGTGGTCAGGGTCACTTCTGAAGGCCGGACTCGAATGCTTAGCCCAGGGGCCTGGTTTCCTGGTTTGCATAAATGCAAAATCTGTCTGAGCTACCCTTCTGTGTGTGCTGGCCACAGATGAGATGCTTTCCAGGAGATTAAGAGCACACACACACACACACACACACACACACACACACACACACACACACACACACACACACACACACACACACACGTGAGAGCAGAGAGACGTGGTCAGGACAGATGAGACAGAGACAGGGACAGGATCCACAGAGGAGTTCCCAGGCCTTGCTATGTAAACAAGCTTTGACATTTTCTATAACTCACAGACACAGATCCATCTTGTTTTACTACTAAACATGACTTTGTAACATGATTTTTTTGGTGGGAAAAGTGAGACCTCTTGTGACATAGATATGATAATGAATATGCAGAGCTGGGATGATATTATAACATGGAGAGACAGTACAGAAAATAGCAACATCGATCAATAAACTTTTACTGGATTTAGCGCTCTTAACAAAAGCATTGTAATGGAGCAATCCATAGATCACATTTCATGTAAACAATGAATGTAATACTGTAGTGAAGTCCACTAAATTGAACGAAACATGTCCTAATTGAAACCATGACTTTTACATGTAATAAAATATAAAAACACTTTGCAATATAAACAGAAACACAAAAGAACCCTTCTGTGTTTGCAAGGGAAAAAGTGTAAAATCTCATAACTGACCCCTTGTGGAGACAAGAGGTAACCATAACAATGTTTTTATCTTCAACAATGTTTTTATAGACTTCAAAGCAAGCTTAAAAATGAGCTTCAAAGTAGCATTTTCCACATATCTTTCACACAGCATAAACCCAGCAATCTCAGACTCTTATCTCTATTTTTTGCCCAAATGTTTGCCCAAAAATTTAACATGGCTCTTGCATTACTGTATGTGGGGAAATGTTTAATAATATAATATATGCCATTTAGCAGACACTTCTATCCAAAGCAACTTACAGTAGTGGATGCAAACATTTTTCAGTATATGTGGCCCCAATGGGAATTGAACCCACAACCTAAGCGTTATCAGCACCATGCTCTACCTACTGAGCCACACAGAACCTACATTTTACACTTATACTCTTCAATACATTCCTGAAATCAAACACAGACATTTTTACACAGTTTTACATTTGACATTTTAGGCATTTAGCAGACGCTCTTATCCAGAGCGACTTACAGTTTTACATTTCTTTACAATCCATTTATACAGCTGGATATTAACCATTTTATACCTTCCTCAGCTGGCATATAAACCTGCAGCTTCAAAATACTAGTCATTTAAAATACTTATTTGACCCAGTGACTCAAGACTTCAGCAGGGATTGTTGACAGCATCTGACAGTGGGGGGGTCCTGTGCAGAAAGAAAAAAACAACAGTGAACGGATCTCTCAGGCCGTCCATACGGTTTCTGGTTGCGCCCGTGAGCGTGACACATTTACAGTGCCACAATTCAGTTAGCGGCTGACTGTGCTGACTGGGCCTAGGCCAGCAATAGCATCCGCCCGCACTCAATTTGGTATGAAAGACAGGGAAAAAAGGCAAACAATGACGTGATTCTCGCTTGACGACCAAGTTCAGTTTTGATGTGGATGAGTATAACAGGCTCAATTGCCCTCCTTGAAGGAAAAGGCCAATGTTTACTTTTGGGAACTTCAACAGAATTCGTTGTAACCCGCTGGTTTAAACAGGTTGTCTCTGAAGACAGAATGTTTGCAGACGCGTGGAAGGGCTGACGTCTTTTTTCGCCAAATTTACACAACGATTGCATTTATATGTATTGCCTGTTGCATTTCTCTGACAGAGAACAAACCAAAGATGACACTTTTTTTTGCGAAGGAACCATGATCAGCAGTTGCTAAGCAACATAAGAACAGCTTGTAGTCATGCCACTTTTGTAGGCGATACATCCCAGGTAGGCACTTCTCACTTTGAGGGGAATCACCAGCCAACTTGTCATGTCATATGATTTTTTTGTTTCAGCTACCCTCAGGTAACTGAAAGTCTTTAAACCCCCCCATCATACTATAAGCAAGCAATGTATCTGTGAACAAAGGACAGGACATCTGAGTTGCATTGCTGGTGTTTGTAGCGTCACCCTCCATGATCACATCTTTTATAAGACTGCAGTGATTACATCATTTTGAATTTTGACAGACGTGCCTGTGAACACCATGGCTGCAGCCAAGTAATGGCGTAAATCACTGTCATACTCGTGCTTAGTCAACAAGCAAGGCAGTTCTAAATAATTAGCTAACTAAACTTGCTTTCCTGAAAGAAAAAAACCACATTCAGTTAGGCATGACTTGTTTTCTTACCTTTTAGCTGTAGGGGTGTGTTTGTCTTCACCTCTGTCCGTCCAGCTGGAGATTCTCCGTTCAGCTGGAGATTCTCTGGGGCTCTAAGAGTGGTGCTGATGGAGAGACCTCATAATGGATATGGTTAGGATTATGGACAAAACCTGATCCTAAGAGTCATAGTGCTGATCTAGGATCAGTTTAGCCTTTTAGCCCAGTCATAATGGATAAAACTGGTGGTTTAGTTAAAATGGATGTTAGGGGAAACCTGATTTTATATCTAGATTTCCAATGTACAGAAAAATGTGTTAATGTGTATTTTTGTAAATAGGCTAATTATCCTAATGGAACCATGATCTGGTCCCAGAATAACTCAATTCCACTAAATATGATTGGCCAAATAAGAGGTCAAAGCTGTTGGCATTGTGTTTCTGGTCTTTGGATAATTAAACATGCCAATGATATTCCTGGCGACCGAAATATAATTCAAATTTTAGTATCTTGACATAAAAACATTGAAAAGGGTAAACTGACAGTTTCGCCCCTGCATTTGTTTATATTTTTAGGTTGTAGAAATCAAGGAGGGTACCATGTTACACAACAATATGAAATATACAACAGGTTGTAGCGACAAATTACTTTAAAATAATAATCCTGCATTAGGACCAGACACTGACATGTTAGATTATTGTTTGATCATTAGCGTGAAAGCCCTGCAAGAGTAGGTGGAGCACTTAATGAGGCATTTTTAGGTATGCAATGCTTCTAAAAATGTTACTTTGGTTATATAAACGTGTGAGATTATCAGTTTTGGGGAGTAGTGGAATTACAGGTAGCGGAACTACTAGTTTAACTACATTTTCCAGTAACGTGTGGTAGTTTAATTACTTCCAAAATCTAGTAGCTTTCTAGTAGTTCAATTATATTTTTCGTCAAGTAGCCGGGTAGCTCTGGCTGCTCCCCAGCAGCAGAATTATTATTATATTTATTCTTTTTTCCCAAAAAATATCAAATGTCATGTGACGGTTTCAACGCAGCTGTTTTATTTAGTTTTATGAGAAAGTTTTATGAGAACGGGTACTCTTGGCTAATCATGAATGAGCAGGTGGAACCACCAGGGCGCCATACATTCAACTAATAAAATAAAATTAGCAAGTATACACTTTTCAGTACCAAACAAAGCAGAAATTGCTCAACGCATCAAGCATCAAGAACTTGAGAACACATTCTGGTGAGTAGCAAGCTAACAATACGTTACTAATTTAGCTGGCGTTTTACCATGCTAAATATGTTAGCTAAAGGGATGGCTAAATTGAATGTAGAACTTGGGTTTCGGGATTTCTGTCCTCAAAACAAAGTTTGTAGCCTTGGTTTATTCATTAAACATCAACGAGCAAACGTCCTAAGCAGGGCTGCCAAGTGACAACTTTGAGCACTCGTTTCGATTCCGTCTGTGTGGGGCGCACATAAAATTAGTATTTTCATATTATGTGGCAGCTAGTTAGTTTCCATGGTTAGTCTCCATTCACGTGCCAAGCGCAAGCAGGCGCATCTTTCCATTGAAATTATTGGAGACCAAAGCAAAGGACATTTTCAGTGCAAAGGGCAACCTCCTGTGGTACAAGAACTTTGAGGGACTGATAGTGGGCTGTATGAATCAAAGTTCTGCTGTGAGTCCGATGACTGAGTGCTGAGTTCTGTGTGTCAGTGAGCAGCAGAGGTGTGCAAGGTAGAGTACCTCACACTCAGGATACCACGGACTACAGTATGAACCAGTCCTGCTCAACAACCACACCACACACACACACACACACACACACACACACACACACACACACACACACACACACACACACACACACACACACACACACACACACACACACACACACAAACAGACAAACACACATCACACATAAAAATGACCTAGGTACAAAAGGGAAAAAAGTAACAAACAAGTGCTTTTGCTCTACTGTGCATATTGTTGTACATTGTAACCTCACTATTTACTCCTGTTCTGTAAAGTAAAACAAATCTAATCTCACCCTGGGTAGAAGCTGCTTATTGTATGACATCAAAGTGTTAAAAAAACAAAAAAACATTTTACAAGTTTTAATTGTGTACAACATTATAAAGACATACTTATCCTTAATTTGCATTGATAGATCAGAGTTCCGTGACAAGATTGTCTTCTTTGTCAGAGGGCGGTACATATATATATTTTCAGTATTGAAAATTAAGAAATTGTTCTTTTACAATGTGTTAATTAGCAGGTATATACCCAGTGCTTTGTAATTATCTACATTTAAAGGTAATTCATTTAGTAGAGCTAAAGTAAAGGTAAGTAAAGCATTGGCCATTTATGTACAGTTTTTTTTCCATAAAGTAACTTGTAGTTAGCTATTTTTTAAAAGTAGTTTTACAGTAGCAAACTGCTTTTCTCACCATGGTAGCTTTGCTGTAACTTAACTACTTCCAGTGTAGAGCAATTCACTTAATTAATAGTAACTTAGTTAACTAAATTTTCAGAGTAACTTCCCCAACACTGCAAATTATACATTGGTCTACTTTGTTCTTTCAGAAATAGAAACAGAAAAACAATTGAATTATATACAGTGGGTATGAAAAGTGTTCATTCCCTTCACTACATCAGCCCAGTGGCCAATCAGGATCGAAGGAAAATAGCCATGGTCTTTCCTGGTGTGGATTCTTATGAAGCATCTGATTTCCAGTCAGGTTGTCAGCTGGTGAATTAATTAATATATCAACGGAACCCCCAAAGTACAGTTTAACCTTTGCAATTGGCACAGTAGCATCACTCACACTGTCGGCATCAGTATAGGAGAAAATATTATCTACTGAATCCACGCTCAAATATAATTCCTCCTCTCATCGCAGTAGAACCTTCGCTTCAGACCAGCATCATTATGGAAAAGACCAGGGCCAAACCTTGAACCTCTGTCAAAATCAGTTTTTACCCAGCACAGCAGAGCAGCATCAAATAGCCTTTCATTTAAATGCATGTTATACATTATACATTTAACATGGCAGCATAGTGTCATCATCATGGTGGTTCTCTGTGGCTCAGTTGGTAGAGCACAGCATTGGCAATGCTTGGGTTGTGGGTTCAATCCCCACTGGGGCCACATATACTGAAAATGTATCCATTCACTACTGTAAGTCGCTTTGGATAAAAGCGTCTGCTAAATTATTATATTATTATCATCACACTGTAGCAAACTGGCATTGAAATGGAGATAACAAAGTTTTTAAAAAACAGGAGAAAATGGTGCCATTCCATCTCAAATAATCAAATGCCCTAAACCAAAGCATATCGTTCAGACACAAGATCCATTTAGTTTTTGTCCAGTTACCAATGACCTCATTAATTCAAATCTGAGAGAAAGGCAGCAATATACAATCAACATATTAACAGACTGGCACCTATGTCTAGAGGAATCCTTACACTGTGAACAGATAATTGCAGTGATTTATTTTGCCTGCTTGAGAATTATGAGAGGAGGAAGCACACACCCTCTAACACCTATTCTGTTGTGTACAAACCTGGTCACTAATGATTAAAATAAGTAATAGATATTGGAGATAGTGAGAGATCGAACTATAACAGTTCTAAAAATAAATTAAAAAGTTTTACCCAAAATTATATTCATTTGTTGCATGCACAGTACTAAATTATTGGGTGACCACTGTTTGCTAAACATTGCAATGTGAAATATGTATTGTTAGGAATTCCTAGGGTAGCATCACCTTCACACTCCATTGGTGCAGAATTTTGTTCGTTTTCTTAATTTGATTTGGGCACGTGACTGCATGACGTAGTTCCTCCCCCTCGTGGGGGCTTAAAGGGGAGGTTCCAGAAGAAGGAGAAATGGTGGCGGCAGTTTGAAGAGGTGTTTGTTGTGTGAGTAACTGAAAGACTTCTCTAACGAGTTAACCAAAGACCTACAGATGGGTTTGACAGTCCGACGGCTTCCGGAAAGGGGTCACTCCCCTAGCAGCAGCATCAGTGTGTTCGGTTGTGGATATTCCATCTGTTTGTGGAAAATAGGGTCGCCAACTGTTCGCACCTGCCCCATATTAGCCGGGACGTCCCGTTTTTGGGCCAAAATTGGCTCGTCTGGTACAGGACGTTCCTTGTCCACGTTACAATATACAGTATGTGTTGATTTACATCCATACAACACCATACCCACTTCGCCCCCAGTGCCCCGCCTTCTGTCCTGTATTTGGATGATAGAAAGTTGGCAACCCTAGTGGAAAGGCACACCTGCTTTTTGTGTGTTTGGCTGATCCTTGCCATTGCCTCGTGTGCCTCAGGGTTTTGTGTTCCTTATTTATTTTTCTCCATTTATAAAACTAAACTAAAAAGAAAACCACGTGCCCGCCACAGGGCCGCAGACTGAGCTGGCCGAGGTCGGGCTTCATGTCTTCCTCCTCCAACAACAACCTGGAGAAGGTGACTCATCCGCCCCCTGGACAGCTGGTAAGGGGGTGGGGGGACTCGTTGTATGCATGTGCCTATTTGTTTTATTTACTCTTTTGGGGTTACCTTTACCTAACGTTACAGCATTATCATTGGATAACATACACCAGGTCAGGGCCTTATTCTACGGCGTCAGGTTTCCTAGCTGTAAGCAGACTGCGGTCTGTCTTGGTAGGTAGTTAACTAGGAGGGTGTGGCCAGGTGCACACAGCACCTGAGACTTGGGTTTGTGACAGTATGCTATAATACATACCTACCGTAGGTGCAATTTACAGGGGACAGGTGGGACATGCCCCCCACCCCAGTATGTAGTGGGTGAGTCGTCTGCTAGAACCATTTTCCCCAAAACCTCTCAAACAAATAGGACCTTTGTGCAAGCGGAACTAATGTTTTTATTAATGGAGTCAATGGATGGTAAACAAGCAAACCCACCGCCCACCCAATTGGTCATTACGCTGCAAAGTTTGGATTCATTTGCATGAAGTTAAAACATTTTTAACTTACTCGACACACCACTGGATGTGCCGAAGTTCAAAATGAAAAGGCAGCTTAATTTGCTGTAAAATTTGCATCATTAAAGATAAAGATGATGTGAGTAATAATGCAGTAGCCTAATGATCGGTTTTACTTCAGAATCAGTGACAACTAGCCCCAGTCTGTTGCCTATATAAGGTCAGGTGCATTTGGGACAGATAACTGGCTAACTAACTAGCTAGCTCAGTTGGTATATTAATGCATTTTTAAATGAACCCAACAACCTTGCATTCCTTCAGAAATCAATCAATTTTTGTGTTGTGCCCACAATCAGTTCAGGCACCGCATTCACTTGAATACATGGAGGGGTAAGTCTATCTTCATCCTTCATGAAACGTATGTATCCCCATCAATAATAAACCTGTTCGTTATAATAAGGCTGTTTCAGGTATCGTCTTAAATATTACAAACAATTTCATCGAACTGTAAAACTATTTAGGCTCAATGTTTTTTAAACTCAATTTAGGTACATTTTGGACCTTTGACCTTGATTATCTAAAACATCCTGCATGAAATGTATGTAGCTTAATCAATGAGAAAAATGTTACGTCGGCATTGTGGAGGGCAAGCAGGTGCTGTTTGCCCTCTTGATTGCTGCCTGATTGCCTTGTTGGAGGCCACGCCCAGGAGGGCATACCAGGCATGCCTGTCCAATTGCCCCAATTATCGACGATTGAGCCCTGCTGTGAACTGCTGGCCACGCCCAGCCCATGGGACTAAAGGCGGGCTGCACTGCAGCTTTTGATCGGGCCTTGGTTTTATGCAGCTGATTTGCAGTTTATGTGCTTCCGGGAGCTTTGGAAAATGTGTTGCTCCTTAGTCTGTTCTTTTTTGGAAGTGTTCTTTTGTCTGTGAAACCTTTTGTCTTCTTT
This sequence comes from Aldrovandia affinis, assembly GCA_029706075.1. Taxonomy (NCBI): domain Eukaryota; kingdom Metazoa; phylum Chordata; class Actinopteri; order Notacanthiformes; family Halosauridae; genus Aldrovandia; species Aldrovandia affinis. Next base: position 1,547,676 of record JAINUG010000023.1, read on the forward strand.
AACCATCATGTCCTTTATGTATTGCTTTGTGCTTTTTGGATGTCTGCTTGCTGTGTGGCTTTAAAGCAGCTTTCCTTTGTTTTGATGCACCTTTTTAGTTAAGCAAAGGATAGGTAAGCAGATTGTGGAAGACTCACCTTTCTTTTGATACTGGGAGTGAAGGAAAGTTTTCTTTGTTTAGAATAGGCACAGCATATGGACCTTGTTTTGTTTTGCTTTTCTATTATATGTAAGTATGTCCTTCAATTATATTTTGTAAGTAAAACTTGTGACTGTCACACTTTTGCCTGGGGGTATTTTGTTGTGTTATGTCCAGTGTTTGTTCCCCCGGCTATTGTAGCGCGGGTGGATTTTGGGACGTAACACATAGAAGGCTGGTTCAGGTATCTTCTTAAAGCGCATATACAGGGCTGTCAGACTGTACAATAATTGTTACATTTTTATTTAAATATGCAAATTAGGTGTTTTTGTACCTGATTATCTAATGTGTAAACTGTTGATTCTTCTCATGATATGTTGTAGGTCATACCCTTTTTTACATCTCCTGATATTTTTTGTGTTGTGCCTGTTATCGGTTGGGGCACAACATACACTGGAATACATGTGGGGGTGGGCGTTTTTGTTTTTTTGATATTTTCATATACAAGCCATTAGATATCATGACCGTATAGTGTAACTAAAAGAAAATTTGAATTATAGGCTTACTTCGGTAGCCTAGTTTTGCATTTGAATACTTCTGAGAAGCACTGGCCATCGCCCACGTTGCCCCCACCCACCTATCAAACCAAATTTGCACCCCTGCTACCTACCTATAATCTACCGGATGTTCTGGAATAAAGTAAAGGGATGTGTGATGATCAGTCTGCTGTGGTACTGTTGTACTACACTAGAACGGAAAGGGTTATGAGTGTAGAAAACATCAGATCGCACATATGCTGGCTTGCAAGCAGCACATGAGGGTCTTAAAGGCGCGTAAATGGACATCTTTCTAATGGCAAATTGCATCGATGGGGAGTTATATTACAGGCGGATGTCCTTAGATTTATGCGTGCACATTGCCTCATACTCAAGACGCCAGAGTACATTTTCGCAATATCATTCCATCTACATTTCTATGACGCCAATTATTTTATCCAAATAATTATTTGCTCTGTCATTGTTGTATTTTTTACAATGAAATTATTTATATGCTTCATAAATCTGAATTTCGAAATATTCGTTCGTTTAAGAAAAATACATACGCACCTTTAAAAAAAAAAAATATATATATATAATTTTGTGCTTGTACACAAACTCCTCAATGACCTCTCTAGTGGAACTGTTGGAACACTGTTTTCATTGTTTGCTCACTTACTGTGTACCATTTGTTTTAAACTCATCCATGAAGGAAAGTGCCCTACAGGGGTCGTGAGGGTATTGTTACGCGAATCTATTTTAGGACCTAGACAATAAAAAAAATGGGGTTGGTCGTCTTTCCCCTCTCCAGAAAGAACTACAACACGCAGGCAGCTCAGCTTTCCCTGGAGGAGAGACCCTACCTGATGCAGGACTATGTGTCTGAGCGCCTCGCCGAGCTCGACGTAAGGACTTTGACCGTGCTACCTGTCGGCTTCGATGAGGCAGAGTGGATGGCCAGCCACAGTGAGTACCTACCGCTCGATGTCATTCAGAATGCCCGGATGTTGGTTACCATACAAGGTTTGCATACCACGTCCACCTGTGTCTGTCTAATCCTTTACTTGTTTTAATAAATGATTTGATGTAATTATGTGTGGACGGTTGAGTCCATCTATAAAACGAGCTATAAATCTCTGTTTTCAGTGATTCATTGATTCACTGCCTAAAAACAGATACATTGGGTGGTTCTAAGAAAAAAGTGGAAAATTGTTTGTTTGGAAATACCACAAATGTGTAAATCAGCCTTGCTAAAACTTTTGTGTGCTTGAAATGTGTGCTCAACATAAACACATTCACTGGAGTTCAGTTTAAGTTTTGTGGCTGTTGGCCCCACCAATACTTAAAGATCCCCCAAAATTCAAATGAATATGAAATATTACAGGATTGTGTCATTGTGTTCTGTATTGTTCCTCCACCGTCTTTCTGGATGACTTCATTCTGGATGTGTCACCATTTGGAAAACTTGTCTTATTTCTTTTAGCCATTGCCTTCTTCAAGCACATCAACCTGTTCTCCAGTGCCCTGTCGGAGTTCTGCACCTCTGGGACCTGTCCCACCACCATGGGCCCTGGTGATGTGTGAGCATTCCCCCAAAACCAGCCCTCCCCCTTGCACAGTCCCCCTGGTGCTCAGACAGGAGAACGGTTTAGCCTCATTCTGACAGCTACAGGCAGCAGCACGGTTCAGGTTACCTGCTCTGACCCGAAAACCTGTTCAGGAACACAAAATGTTGGAATGTGAATTGGCCTAGTTCAATGATTCTGTTATGATGTGGTACCTTTTGTTTGGAAGTTCCCAAATGTTTTAGGTTGCCTACTCCTATTCAGACCTGTCTATCCCTGCAAGCATACATTGTGCTATTATGGCAGGGGTGGGCATGGAGGGCCATATCTGTTTCTGGATTTCATGCCAACTTCTGCTCTTAATCACTTAATTAGCCTGCTTTGGCCTGGCTAAATTTATTACGCTCATGAATACTAGCTGAAAACTGTTGTGTCCCTATATGAAATGTTGGCATTACTGCGATCTAATCTACAAGTGAACTGGCATTGGTGTATGCAGCTAATTGAGCTAGGGTAATTTGTGGAAACAAAAACGTGCACACACCGACACTCCAGGACCCACACCTGTATTATCGTTAAGGCAGTGGTTCCCAACCTCGGTTCTGGGGATGCCATGTGTATGCTGTTTTTCGTTCCAACCATAATTGCAACCTCTGAATTGTAAGTAGCTGTTAATTGTTCTTAATTAGACACTTTTAATTTATATTTAAGCATGATTTACTCAAGGCCATATGTCAGAAATAGCTATGCATGCCATGAACAATAAATGTCCCATGTTCACATCCCAGGAATTTTAATCAGTCAAATCAACTAATGCTCTTATTTTCTGTAATGCGCTATACGACATGATTCCTTTAAAAATAGGTGACATATTTATAGAATTCAATTGTAGACTGACGGGTGAAAACAGTGGGGGCCTACTTTTTGAAAGTGGACAGCTGGTCACTGAAACCATTTGTGGAAAATTAAGAATTCAATGACAGAGCAATTGGCAATGAGCCAAACCTGCATTGTGTTCAAATAAGTTTAAAAAAATGATGGTAGAACTTACACAGATGTTTTCAACAACCTTAATTGACCAAGACACTGGCAGTAACAAAAACCAGCATACACAGGGGTCCCCAGGACCGAGGTTGGGAACCACTGCGTTAAGGGCATGTGTTTTTCACCACCTCTGTCAGGAACCTGCAGTTCTGTCCTCCGACACCAAGAGGTTGATGGAGGACTTTCTGAAGCTACTTAAGCAATCAACGCATTACTGTCAAGTAATCATTCAATTATCACACATTAGGTGCGTATTGCAGTGTGGTAGACTAGGCAGAAGTTGGTGCAGCACGCACCCACACATAATCATACTGATTGATTTGTAGGTAGGCTACTGCTTTCAATTGTGAAAATATCTGTTGACACTTCTGTAGGACAGAAACAATTCTGTTCAAACTATTGTTACGATCCAAGGTCGGGTGGACCGAACAAAGTGGAAACCAGGTGAGTTTTCGGTGCAAAAAAGGGATTTATTACACCAGTATGCTAAATAACGAAAGAATAGCATTGATAAAGGGAAAACCGTGGCCACCTGCTGGCCAAACACTGTCCTGGACAGAAAGACAAAAGCAGCAAACAGCAACAGGGGCCAAGCACAAACATATTAGGAACTGTAACACAATTGAAAGCAAAAGGAAAAGTTTTTTTGACAGCCTAAAGGCAAAATAAAAATATCAAGAACAAAATTGTTATTGATGGGATGCCTTGATTTTTTAAATTCAGTTAAGGGAGCACAATATTTTATATTTTGGTGTTGAATTTAATCATTGTCAGAATTTGCTTCCTTTCGTGACTTGTCAGAGGTGTAAAACCTGTCCATAAGAGGAAACGCTCCTCTCTGAAACAACATAAATTTGTAGATTTGCGCCAACACTCAGATTGGCACTTAATTGTATAAATGGTCATTTTTATTTGAGTAATTGCCACTAATGACTGAAAAGTGCCTACAGCGATGCCTTGAGGATCAGTAAGGAAACTGCAGCTTCTTGAGAGAGGTGGTGAAAAACGCATCCCCTTAGAGAATACTTTATTATTATCGCAGAGGGAAATTTGTTTTGCAATAATACAGACAGGCATTGGCATACACATACAATCTAACGCAATATACCCATACAACATAGTACAAAAGACATGACATGAACATATGAGACATGACTTGTAAAGTGAGGTATTTGTTTTGAAGTCCTAGCTGGTGCTAGTTGGGATGAATGATTTGCGTGCCCGGTTTGTTTTAGAGGTTTTGAACCTTTGGCCAGAGGGTAGCAGTGCATACTGCTTGTTTAGTGGGTGGGTGGAGTTGTATGATTTGTTTGGCCTTATGGATGGTCCTAATTTTATAAAGGGATGCTATATTCTGGCATGTGGTGCTACAGACTTTACTTGCTATATTGACTTTTTATTTATCTTGTTGGAGTTTGGTATGGAGAGAACTGTACCAGCCATGGAAACAGAATGTTAAAATGCTCTCAATGAAGGTTTTATAAAACAGGTGCAATATTTTATTGTCCACATTTAATTAGCTGAGTTTTCGGAGAAGGTAGTCTTTGTTGTCCTTTCCTGAGTATTGCCTGTTCCAGTCCAATTTTGAGTTAATGATCAGTATTTATATTCCTGTACCCTTTCCATTCCATTTCCAGCTGTGTTGATATTGACAGGCCTTGGATCATTAGCCTTTATCCGAAAGTCAATGATCACTTCCTTTGTTTTATTGGTGTTGAGTTGCAGTGAGTGATTGTCGCTTCATATTGTAAACCTGTTTATTTCCATCCTGTAGTTGTCTTCATTGTTTCCAGAGATGAGTTCAACTATGGCTGTCATCTGCAAATGTGATGGTGTTCCAGGCTTGTGGACTGACTTGTACAGTTATTGGTGTACAGTGTGAACAGAACTGGAGATATGACACTACCTTGTGGTACTCCTGTGTTGTTGGAAATGAATGGTGATAGAATGGAGTTGAGACAAACTTTTTGGCTGTGGTCATTCAGGAAACGGTCTACCCAATGTATGATGGTGCTGTTAACCCGCATGTCCAACAGTTTTTGTAACAGGAGATGTGGCCTAATGGTACTAAATGCAGAGGAAAAATCTTACGAATAGGATCCGGGCATATGAGTGTGGTTGGTCCCAGTGTCCATGGATGGTATGGAGAAGGAATATTAAAGCATCCTCTGGGCGCAGCACATATGCCCAGATCCTGTTAATTATGGTATACATGCGTTCTGATCTATATCCATGCTCTTGTCCGTACTACTGAAGTTTAAATACATTTGGGTGTGTTTCCCCCATTTACAAGTATTTTTATGACAATAGGCATTATACTGCTAAAAAAGTTTTGCACGCAACATTTCATGGTCTCTCAAACTCCACCCTCAGGACCCACTGTGTGTGCCTGTTTTTGTTACAGCCAATCCTGATCAATTAAGGCTAATTTTCAGATATTAAGGAACTGGAATGGCACTGATTTCACCTGACAGGCTATAATTGAATCAAAGAAAAATGTAACCTCTTTCTAAAGTAATCATTTACCATATAGCACATCACAAAAAATCTAAACATTTGATTGAGACGCAACATTGACACAACATTGAGAACTGATCTGCCTGATTTAAAGTCCTGGGATGTTGGGAATATGGGAAATTCTTCCTGGAATTCTATTATGGACATAATGTGGCTTTAAGAGTGCAAATCATCCTTCAATAGACTAAGTGTATAATTATGGACACATAACAGCTCATTAGAATATAGGGATTGCATTTATGGTTGGAAGGAAAAGCAGTATACACAGTGGGTCCCCAGGACCGAGGTTACACCAGAACCCCTGCTCTAAAATGTTCTGTTTCTCTAGGACATATTACTGGACTGATGAACAGGGGAAGAAGGTCAAGTGTTCAGCTCCACTGTACACGGACTACACCATGTCCTACATCCAGGAGCTGCTGGCTGATGAGGAGGTGTTCCCTACAAAGCCAGGTGGGTGTTTGGGGCTCTCGGGTGGCGTGTCCAGTGAAGCACTGCTCCTCGGCTCACTGTCCAGAACCAAGTCCTGACCGACTGGCCAGGAGCCCTTCAAGGTGGGGGGTCTAGCCTGTCCCCCCCAAACAATTGTGTAATTACATTAAAAAGCTGCTGTAGACCATTTAAAATGATTTGCCACTCAATCCTTTCTGCCAGGAATGGACAAAACTAAATGATTATTTGCTTAGCAGATGCCCACACCTGGGAATCTCCTTAACAAATGTCTTTACATGCCTCTTTTGAAAATACCTATAGCTAACATCTATCCATGTAGAGAGAATGATAAGGGGAGGATGGTTCACCTGGGAGTCAAACTTGTGTGATATTGTATGTCACACTGCATTAGCCAGTGTAAGTCCTGTAGGGGCAAGCACGGCACATTATATTACTTTCACAAGTCATTGCCAACAAGTTGAAAATACCCTGACGATGGCGCTTCTTACCAAAACGCATTTGTGTTTTTAAAAGTAGTTATTTTTTGTGCACAGCATTTAAATAAAGCCATTTTATTTCACGTTCACATTAGAGCCTTGTTTTTTTTTCTTACATTTATGAAAATAAATCATGTTTTAAAAAATAAATGAATGAAATCATGTTTTACCGTCCCCAGGATACCCCTTTCCAAACGGGTTCATGTTCCTGGTGCAGAGGATCTTCCTGTACCTGTTCCACACGCTGGCACACCTGTACTGGGCCCACTTCCGGGACGTGGTACGCATGGAGATGCACCCACACCTCAACACCCTCTTCACCCACTTTGTGACCTTCAGCAAGGAGTTCCAGCTGCTGGAGCCAGCTGAGACCAGTCAGATGGAGGACCTCATCCACACCCTCTACCAGCACCACCGCTCGTGAGCGTCGCACAGACCCTGGGCAGGGTAGGAGGGAGGGTCCTGTCTGTGACCCACACCTCCCTGACTGAAACGGAACGGCGCTTTCTCACCTGGAACTGTGGTCATGCACTGACGTGCTCAGCGTTGCGTGGATGGCCTCTGCACGCTGTGCTTTCGGTAATGCGAGTGTTGGGTTAACATGGTCTAAGAGGAAAGGAGGGTAGAGCGCGAGGCCTGCTTTCCATTTACAATGCATTCCAGCAAAACCAATTTATAACACGCCTGCAATATTCAGCTGAAGACTGCGTGCGTCCGTCCCCAATACCTTGAACGTGTTTGGACATATTCACTTGTATATATTTAAGCATTTCACTTCCCCCCCCCCCCGCTGCAATTTCATCCTACAACCATGCGTGCGCATAGCCATGTTTCAATCAAGTCTTAATTGCCTGATTTGAGCAACTCAATTTAAAAAGATTGTTTAAAAAATGGCTTTGTCATGGTTAATTGACAGCAATAATGATTCCATCTTTTAGGGTGCTGTGCTGAAAAAACTCATCGTCTCAGAACTGCCCTTCCTGGCAGTCACACCATTTGCCTCTGTTCCCTCAGGTCATTGCAGTGATGGCAGACAACGTTCTCGTCTGCTCGCTCTATACCAGGGGTGGGCAATCTTACCCTGTGTGGGCCGGTGTGGGTGCAGGCTTTTGTTCCAGCCGAGCAGTAGCTCACCTGATTTGACTAATCAGCTAATCAAAGTCTTCAATCAGGGCTTTGATTAGTGGAATCAGGTGTGTCACTGTTCAGTTGGAACAAAGGCCTGCACCCACACCGGCCCACACAGAGTAAGATTGCCCACCCCTGCTCTATACCCTCAAGCAGCAGGTGCACTGTCTTAACGAGGGGGGAACTGATCCAGTCCCCATCCAAACCACAAATTCAAGTTTCTTATTCATGTATATAGTGCTTTTTAATGGTGCAGAATTCTTCAAATATATTTTATATTACAGAAAATAAACATTTCAAATTTGTAGGGGTTTGGCAATGCAAAACAAGGAAAGTGAATTTAGTCATTTCAGTCAAGGACACTTTCGTTTTATGCATAAATGTTTCCACTCTTACAAATAATTAATTGTGAGTTTATTTGGGTCCGCATCATTAACATAATGGCAATGTAATTGACTGGATGGGTACAAAGTAGGTAACCAATCTTGTTGGTGCCATCCAAAAACCTATGGTCATTTTATTGTAACTTTTGTTTTACACGCAGTATCTTATAAAAGTCAATGTACTGTACTGTCATAACTATAACTTCTTGCGACCATTTCACCCCAGTTCTGTGTCTATGAAACAAATGGATATCTAAGTTGTGGCAGGCTACCTGCCTGAAGCATAACCATTAAACATGTTTTGTGTTTGACATTTTCTACTTTCCTATTCCTGCTTAAGAATGACAGAAATCTGTATTTGTGTATATCTGCTATTAAAACATGGCAATTGCTCTGGGGAAAGTGTGGTTTCTTTCTCACTTTCCAGTCCCCCTGGGTTCCTAGGCACGGAAGTGGTACACTCGCTTGGTCTTCAGCTGCAGGGGGGGACACACACAAATTAAACACGCTACATTAGAGGGACAGAAATGAGTAAACACGTTAGAAATACAGGATGCAAAATGAGTCCGTTCTGTTTTGTTGTTGACCTATGAGGAAGTTAAGATAGCTTTTAGAAGAGTTCTTCGAAAATAGATCAATTTCCTCATAGGTCAACAACAAAACAGATAGTCTTAAAATGGACTCATTTTGCATCCTGTATTTCTAATGTGATACCTGGCTGGCATGTCATTTAATATATTTAATATGGACTGGGGATGTAGAATGCTAGCATTCACATGCACACAAGACGGGGAACAGAGGGAAACAAACAAAAGCACTGCATTCTAAAATGGCAGGGACAAAGGCAGCAGTGTAGTATAATGGTTAGGGAACTGGGCTTGTAACACAAAGGTTGCAGGTTTGATTCCCAGGTGTGGCACTGCCGTTGTACCCTTGCGCAAGGTACTTACCCCGAATTGCTTCAGTAAATATCCAGTTGTAAAATGGATTGTATATAAGGAAATGAAGGGGGTCCCTGCCGTGACGGACTCCACCTCGGCCAGGTCGATCACGCCCTTACTACGAGGCTTAGCAGGACAAGGAGTGTATCTCAGCTGTAGAGGGAGGGAGAGGAATATGAAGTGCCTATAACGTGGCTGAGGAACCCTGCAGCAACAAAATGGTTACCCTTTATCCAACAACCACCACAAGCTGCAATACAGCAGATATTTAGCACACTAATTCAACAATGTTTTAAGGATGTGTGTACACACATTTTGATATCAGGGTTGGGGCAATTCCATTTTAATTGTCAAAACTGGAAATGAATTGAAATTCAAATCATTAAAACTTAATAGAACAATGTCCATTTTTCAGTTCATTTCCTGAATTGAACCCAACCCTGGTTGATGTGACAAGCATACGAGTTTGCAAGAAATGTGGATGTGTGCTGCTTGCTGTGAAGGTCTCTCCTTTCAGAGGAATATCTGAGCACTTTCCATAATGTTTCGATGACTTCAGGCATTAACTCATTTTCATGGCCTTTTAAGGATTTGAGAGGACCGGGGGCCAGGCCCTGGGGCGATGAGGTACCCACCTGTTCTCGCTCTCGGTGGTGTGGAACTGGCTGTACAGGGTGCTGGTGCTGGGCCGGCCCGCCATGCTGCCGGCAGGGCTGGAGGTGGCGCTGCGCTCGGTGTCCAGGGACAGGTTTAGGGAGGAGCCCACGCCGCTCTCCTGCAGGTACACACCCTGCGAGCGCCGCTGGTGACTCAGGTTTGAGGAGATCAGGGAGCTGGAGAGGGAGTGCTGCGTGGGGGAGAGAGACAGGGGAGTTAACCTGCTGCAGGGCTTACTGTGGAGCAGTGGCTCTCAAACCTCTCCTGGGAAACCCCCAGCCAGTCCATGGGCTTGTTCAATTCCACCACCTGAGTCAACTGATCAATGCTCATTAAGTAGCGAAGTATGGAATTGGTGGAATTGAAAAAAACATGGACCGGCTGGAGGTTGCTCTGCAGCAATCACAGCTTCAGATAAGAATAAACGACTTTATCTTATCTAAACCTAATTTTAAAAATAATAGCATGACAAAGGACTGTGAGACAATTTCAATTAGCCAATCTTTATGCGAAGAAACCTTTCATATTTTCCCCCAAATCCTATATTGTGGCTCACTGCATTCTCACAATTGGCCACAGGAGGGTAGGAAAGCCCTTAACATCGGCCAATAGGTAGTTTAGGGATGACGTCACGACTATTCGCTGCAGTGGCACGAACTCCATATGGTGGTCAAGTAAACACAAGAATAGTGGAGTCTAGGCATAGTCGCACACAAAAATGCCGTATGTTTGCGTTGTTCAAATCGATCTAGACAGAAGTTATTGAGTACCAAAAGCTATTCTTCATAAAGGGAACAAATGTAAACGACAAAAAAACAGGAGATACGAAGCAGCTTTGCTGTAAACCAGTTTGGATTATTATAAATGTGTGATATCCAAGAGGCCTTTAATGTACAATTCAATGCTTTTAGATTAGTCAGTTGTAGACCGCCATACTCATATGAATTGTACATATATTTCCTTTTTATTTTTTCAGGTTTATTGTTCCAAATCAATCTAAATATTTTCTGCTCATAAGTAGGGGAATACTTATGAGCAGTTTAGTGACATTCTTTCTAGAATTATTTCTGTTTTGTAATCGCATGAGTAATTTGGTGAACTTCTCCCCATGCTCCATCCATATTGCTCTTGATCTACGTATGATTCCACTAACTCATGTTAATACAGTCTCTCTAGCTCTCTTTGTTTTTTATCACGTAAATAAGTGGTTATTGCTACATTCTCTGATGTTGTATTGTCAAGGAGTAGCCTACATTCATTTGAGTTATTTCTTTGATCAATTGCCTTTCCTTGTAGCGTATTTTTTCTTTGTCTCCAAGAGGAATACTTAATTGCATGTCCCCTAAATGCACACTTGAACGCATCCCATAATTTGAGGATTTGCAGTATTTACATTAAAGGGGAAAAAATCTGAAATAAATGGTTTTGTTTCCTAAATAAAAGCATCACCTTCTAGCAATGACTGAATAAACTTCCAATAATTAGGACCTTTACAAGTTTCTGAATGTACAACTTTACAAATGTGTAATAAGACATTGATCAGAACGAAACTGTTCAGCTGTTACTGTTTTACAAACCTTAGAAACAAAAGATAAATAAATAAATATAAATTTATATAAATAAATAAAATTAAAAAACAATACGACTGGCCTTTTCTTTTCGGTTCCAAATCGACTAGGTCGATGGCAGATATCTCTTTGATTGCGATGCGTGTCTGGGGATGGTAATCGAACTGACGATTCCCTGTACAATCTCTGGCACGGTGCAGCACCGTGTTGTAATCTCCCACCATAACAATCTGTGCATTGAGATCACCTAGGTCTTCAATGTTATTACAAATATCTTCAAAAAACAAAGGGTCATCGTTATTAGGCGCGTACAGATTAATTAAGTATAAACGAGAATTATCCATTCTATTGTAATATCAAGAAGAATCCAACGCCCCTGTGCATCCTTTTCTACGTTATGTAGATTAAAGTCAACATATTTTCCCAGCATGATCAAAGAAAATTGTACCATCCCATTCCCGTTTCGATTTATCTTCGTCTTCGATATTAGAATGGCATTCTAGTAAACAAATTACATCATTTTCTCTTTTAGCTCTTAACCAAGCAAATATCTCCATTCATTTCTGATTGTTCGCTAAACCGTTGCAATTATAACTATCAATAGCTCTACATAGCCCTTCCTTACTCATAAACGTACTAACTATATATACTTCAATTGTCAAAAGAATAAAAAGAACAGAAAACCAAAAGGATATGGCCACTAACTCATCTTTCAATTTATGTAAACCAGTAGGCCAGCAATTCAAATTGATAGGAAGTTATAAATCAAAATCTGCATGTTCATCTTCATTGGAAACAAGTAAGCGTCTGGCCTATCTAAAGTTGCTCTGAGCCTTTGTAAAGTATAAACATGACAAGAAAACTAAAAACACAAACAACAAAACACAAACTTTAAAATGTGTCGCATTCTACAACGATCACAATAGCGTGGTTGGAAGATATCATTTCACAATTATATCTTTAGGCCTTATTGTTGGTAAATGTGGCTTTCGGTATAGGCCTAGGCCTAGTAAACAATATAAACAGATTGCGTAATTCATGTTTTGCGGAAAAGCAAGATATTCAAGCAAGGTCATTCATACTATATCTATCTGAGCCGGAGAGAATAACCAGAGGGTTGTATCTTTGTCCTTATACAGCTTTCAATCAATAGTTTATCAACAGATAGTCTTACCCCTGCATCCCTTCTGCTTGTAGTTTATTCCGTCTGTCCACAACCTCTGGAGGGAACTGGTCACTGATTCCATAGAGCTTCCCTTGACTAAGTACCAGTTCTTTCAGTTTGAATAGTTCAACATCGCCCTGTGACCTCGGTTGAGTAGTCCGTCGCTCCTCCACGCGCTCAACCGAAGGCAATGCGCTTGTACCGTCTCATTGCCCAGCAGCAATTCCTTGGTGAGAAAATGTTTTACAGTGCGTTCCACATTCTCATCCTTGTAATAAATTCCTCTAAAGATCAGGTTATCTCTCATGGATCTAGTTGTTAATTCCAAGATTCTCTCCTTCAGTTTAAAGTTCTCACCAGACATGCTATTCACCGCTGTTTGTAATCGTTTCACCTTTCCATCCAGCGCTCGAGACTCGGCGCGTGTCTGCTATAATAAGTCCGCAGTAAACTTCGCTGTCTCCTTCAAATCTTTAACATCCTCTTGTAATGTTACCAAAATGTCGAGTTTCTGTAGCTTTTCGTTTATGGCTTCAATAACGTCTATTCTGACGGTAGATGAGTTCTCTGGGCGATCTAAGTCCCAGATATAACGCGTACGTTTAGTACCAGCTCTGATTGAATCACCTGGTGTCGATTTAGAAATGTGTCCTCCATGAAAAACGGCTGCCGTCTTTTATCGACTAAAAGTATGTTGAGACTACATTAATTTGACCAAGAATTGGCTCTTCTTGTTCAGTAATATTTCTAATAAAAGAATAGGTGTTTGCTATATAGTAGCTAGCTACCAATGTTAACTAAATCCCGCATTTTGTTTCAAACTACCGCACCACGCTACTGCCCGGCCTTCTCACTCGCGCATGCTCACGTTCTCCATGCTCACGCGCTTCAAGTTTTGCCACTTGTCAGATTAGCTCAGTGGTAAAGGGTGAACAACCTGTGATGGGCATGTATGAAGTTCAAAGAGCTAGGCCTGGGCGATGCATTCCCCAACGTGGAAATATGCCTTTGCATTGCCGATTCCAAATTGCTCCGGAGAAACGTCGTTTTCTTTAATGAAATGCGTTAAAACGTACCTGAGACCAACAGTGAAGTAAAAGAAACTGAACGAGTTTGAGTTGTTGGCGATTGAGAACGAATTTACCACTTCCTTGGATTACGATGACATCATTGAGGACTTCAGGACTTCGAAAGTCAGGGAAAGCATCTGTAAATGTGAGTACACTTTCCATTGACCTAACTATGAATAAATAAAGACAAATAATAAAATCAAATGTAAAGTGCAACTAAATATATTCAACCTAATGGCCTATACCCTTATAAATACATCAGTATCAAATTGTGTATAAATGCCTAAATATAAATAAAGCACAACAAAGTAAAAAATATATAGCTAAACTACTACTACTAATAATAATATGTGATGAAGTTATCTGCCTGAAGTGTAATTAAACATGTTTTGTATTTGACAATTTTCAACTTTCCTATTCCTACTTAAGAATGACAGAAATCTGTATTTCTGTATATCTGCAATTAAAACATGGTAATTGCTCTGGGGAAAATGTGTGTGTGTGTGTGTGTGTGTGTGTGTGCACTTGTCTGGTGTGGGTGTGGCGTTTTCTTTCATTCACAACGCAAGACAAATTGAAACCCAGAACATTTGTTGTTTAATCCTAAAAAAAACATTTGACTTTTTACATGATTCACAACACAACCTGGCTCAGGAAATTTATGAACAGAAAAAAAATAATGTTTTCTTCATCTACTGAATCTTCGAGAGGTTGAGAATAATGTATTTCTCCAATAACATCAGGATGGGAGCTTGCCACAGGAGACACTGGAGACCGCAAGCTGGCCGGCTCTGAGCTGACAGGGCAGCAGCGTTCATCAGCAGCTTCCTTCCCAAACTACGCTGCGTCACAGAACACAAACCATTCTCCCAAACACGCTACTGTTGTCTGTTCTTTGTCTCAAAATGTAATAAGGACTACTGTGTCGCAAAAAAGGAAAATATGACAAAATGATCTTTTATAAAAACAAAAAAGTAAAGGACCGTGGTTGAGACTTTAAATAGAGATTGACAGCAACATTGAGAAACGGAAGCAGCAGTGTTAATACAGGAGTAAACAATGGCACATCGATTTTTCTACTTCAAAAATAAAATGATGCTTAAAGGACTGAACATTATTTTTTAATAACTTTCTTACACATGAAACAAAGTTAAATAAATTACTACCATACGTTACATAAAAAAATTTGCATAGTATATACACGAGTGATGGTTATTAGAAAGAACGTCTATGTTTCAAAGCAAAATTTCAACAGACACTAGCTTGACCATATTTGTACACAGCAGTGGTTTTTTGTGTGTGTGTGTGTGTGTGTGTGTATGTGATTGGGGGTGGAGGACTATTTGTGTGTGTGTGTGTAAGAATGTCTTTGTGTCTGGGTTCAAATAGATCATTTGCCACATTTTCCAGCCATTTCCTCCTTTGGGGAGGGAAAGCAAAGCGCGGTCTCCTCTCTGTATTGTCTCATCCTCAGATATTTACCCAGTGCAGTTGGAAGAGAAGATCTTCAAGAATTGTTTCCACTGTAATAAAAAATACAAAAAGACCTGGCGGCCTCCTCTGTCAGCAACTACAGTGTGCAGCAGTGTCTCCCCTCTGCCGTCCTCCCAGGAAACAGATAAAACACCTTTTTATGCCTTTTCAAGAGAAGCCTGCCAAAGCAGCCAACTGCCTTTTATGGAAACTACAGTGCACAAAATGTGAGCAACAAAAGGTGTGCGTGTGTGTGTGTGGGGGGGAGGATGAGGTAAATTGTAAGATCTTCATCTTCAAATGACAATATCACTGGACAAAATTCACACAAAACCAACTTAATGTACTGCAAGGAAACTGTCTAATACTAAAAAAAAAGGCAGAGGACTTCTGTTTGGAGCACTGCAACACTGTTGAAATTTGTTTTCATTTCAAGGTCATCTTGCCTCCAATACAAGTAAGGTGCAGGTTTTTTCCCTCAATAACTGAAACATGAATTATATAGGTCCAATCCTCCAGGATAGTGTGGGGTGAACAGGCATTTTGAAAATAGATTTTATGACATCATCATACTGCTGTCCTTGATAACGCTCCTCACCAGGATTACACACATCCACACACACACACAGTCTCACACACACACAGCGCTTTGTTTCCCCTACTCAAGAGTGTGGTCATGAGACAAAGAAAATCTAAACCTGTCTATACAAGCCCAACACGGCCCTGTAGCATCCTGACCACATACAGATATATCCTCTCTCTCTCTAAAAGAAAAAATAATCTCTGCAAGACAGATTCAACTATATACAAGCTTTACAATAAATGTAACAGCCTCTATGTAAAACACTGTTTTCTCAACGGCGAGAGAGGTGGGGCTGGCTGAGGCCTACATCTTCATAGCCATTACCATGACCATCTCTATGTTTACATGGTAAGTCATTAGTCCTGTTGCTCCTTCAGGGAAACCTTCGCTACGCTCCCCCAAGTTTTCTTTCAATTAATCTCTGCACTAAAAATGTTCTCTCGCCTTTCTAAAACAAAGGGGCGAGCCACTGCTCACATCGAGACACATACAAATCTGACACTCATGTATCACTCATGATGGCAGTGGCCATCTTGTGATTTGCCCTGGCTAAAATACTATAACAGATTACTCCCTGTTGCAGACTGAATTTTGTCCTTCGATCAGGGTCCCTTCACATGGTCCCTTAAGGAGGTCTCTCCGACACCCCGTCGGTTGGAAGGCGAACTGGACGCTTGAGCATCTCGTCCTCGGACAGCGCGCCATATTCAACCGGCTCTCGGTGAAGAAAGCAGCTCACTCCTTGTAAAAACGTAACCCCCTTCTATGTCTAAATCTACATACCTCACACTTCCTTTGATTAAGACAAAATGGCGTCCCTCAGGCAGAGAGCGTAAGAGTGCACCTCCCTGCTGCACCCAGCATCCTCATCTTTAGTCCACACGTCGCTTTCCGTAAACACGTCAAACCCCCAAAAGAAAACGTAGTTCTACGAGTAACATTGACCATTTTTATCACTGCAATTTAATTCACTCCCGGTTTTGTCCTTGGTTCCTAGCAGGCCTTTCAAAGACCGCCCGGGCTGCATGGAGCTCAACAGGCTTCTGGCTCCATGGCAACCAGCTACAGTCTCTCACCGCTGTGTGTTGTAAACAAACTACCACGCTCTAGTCATTCTGGGCTCTTTCCTTCACTTCCATCTCTTCTTTTTGTGCACCAGTTTATAGTCACAAAATATATCCCTCTTTCTCCTTCTGCATCCCTTCATTTTTAAACATTCCATAGTGGTTTTTTTTTTTCTTTTCTTTAAAGAAAAATACAGGAAGAAGTATTTTGATAGCTGCTTTGTAAACAATCAAATTCATAAGAGTGCTCTCTTTAGCGGTCTAATTAGGCAAGTAATCTTGAACTGGCGTTTGCTTGATACTATAGACTATGAGGGAAAATTATTTTCACAGTGTAAGTGAAAGGATTGCTATTTCCATTGTAAGTAGAATGATTTAAAAAAACATCATCAACAACATGGACAAAAAAAAGAGGCTCTGAATCCTTCATGAAAAGTGGGTTCTTCCTAGAGGGAAACCAGAAGAGGGTGATCAACTCAAGACTGCCACGCGTGTTTGGAGTGAATGAACGGCAGCAGTAAACCCCCCAAACCTTATTTTAAGAAGAGATTGGAGATTTGAGAAAAGTCCCCGGCTTTCCCCTCAGATGAAAGTGGGAGTGAGAGACCGTAAATAAGGGCCAAGGACAGTGGGGCCCATCCCTGGATAGTGAGGACAGAGAGATCCATCACCAATACCCTCTCTATAATGGATGGAATCCGGAGTGTTCATGGTAGTTGTAGTCCTTCAGACGTGGAGTGTCCATTGGTGCAATGCCAGCTGTAGTCCTGCGTGAGAGACAGACCTCTGCGTCTTGCTTTTATCCCGTTTCAAGAAGACCCAGGTGACGTGTGGCAGCGTTCACCAGACTTCACCAGAGCTGCAGTATCAAATGGTACAACAACAGAAAATGGCCTTGGGGGGGAAAAACAAAAGAAGAGCAGACAAAAAGAACAAAACACTGAAACACGGTGATGTGATCTCATCAGTTCAACGTCACGAATAACGGCCAGGCCCGGCCCACTCCTTCAGCCCTGGGGCTCTGTGATTGGCCAGCCAAGTGGTCCATTACTGCCCCGGCGGTGAGATGCCTTGCTTTGCTTCTTTTCTCCTGCCCCCCTGTGTCCCTGGGCTCCTAGGCATCAGACAGGCAGTTCTGAACACTGTCCATCCACAGCTGTGCGTTCTGGCTGTCCTGGGCACAGAAGTTGTACACTCTCTTGGTGGTCTTCAGCTGCAGGGGGGAGGGACACACAAATCAAACACACTACATTAGAGGGGCAGAAGTCACGTTTTCAAAAATAGATGATGCACTCTGCAAACAATGAAAAACTTGTCGAAAATGTATCAAATTTACTTGTAATTCATTTTTTTACGAAATTTTAAAAACAACAGCAAAAAAAGTTAGTCTTAAAAAAAAATTATTAAAAGAAAATAAAGAGAACTTTTCAAAGCATTTTCTGTTGTTTTGCATTCTCGATTTCTGAAAATCATTCATTGGCCTTTCAGAGGATTTGGCACCCATCGAAGCGCCTTTTTATCTATGAATCTGCAATCGGGCCTTTTGGATTGCAATGTTCGGATCACCTTCAGCTGGTGAATACCGATCCAAATCCTCCAGGGCCAAATCAGCGAAGGTTGGAGGTGTACGTACTTATAGATTATATATATAGATTAAGCTGATGTGATATCAGGCTGGCATGTTATTTTATACATTTAATTTGGACTGGGGATGTAGGAAAGCATGGATGCTAGCCTTCACACGCACATTCAAGACAAGGAACAGCAAGAAACAAACAAAAGCACTGCATTCTCAAATGGCAGGGACAAAGGCGGCAGTGTAGTATAATGGTTAGGGAACTGGGCTTATAACACAAAGGTTGCAGGTTTGAGTCCCAGGTGTGGCACTGCCATTGTAACCCTGCACAAGGTAAATATCCAGTTGTAAAAATGGATTGTATGTAAGGAAATGTAAACTGTGTAAGTTTGCTAAAGTCTGATAAAAACGCCTGTGATGTAACGATGTGAGAGCAAGGGCATAAAGCAGTCAAGAGTGTCACGGGAACCAGAACTTTTGGTTGGGGACAGCAGAAAGAACTGAACACGGCCCAGAGCACTCACATCGAAGAAGGCTTTTTCATCCATGTTTTTCGGTGCCCCCATGGTGGGGGTCCCTGCAGTGACGGACTCCACCTCCGCCAGGTCGATCACACCCTTACAATCCTTGTCCTGCCGAGCCTCGTAGTATCTCAGCTATAGAGGGAGGGAGAGAAAGAGGAAGGGAGAGAGGGAGAGAGGAATATGAAGTGCCAGAATTGGTCAGGTGGACTGGCCTGCACATGTGTGGGAGCGCCTGGCTGTGTGGTTGCCTGTGTCCAGGACAACAAATGTACATTCTACCCATTTATACAGCTGGACACTGCACTAAGACACTTAAGGATAAGCACCTCGCTCAAGGTTACAGCCGCAGCGCCCCACCAGAGGTACGGACCAACAGCTTTCTGACTACAAGTTCAGTTTCCTGGCAACCTGTGGCCACTACCAGCTGTCACAAAGGGGCCATCATCATCATCATCATCATCATCATCATCATCATCATCATCCCAATCCTCCTCATCAGTGGGTATGGCAGTACCTGGTGCTTGGTCTTGTCCAGCACAAACCAGCGCGGTTTCCATGGTTTCAGCAAGGCGCCCTTCTTGAACAGTATGCCCTCGAAGGACCTGTTCTCGCTCTCGGTGGTGTGGAACTGGCTGTACAGGGTGCTGGTGCTGGGCCGGCCCGCCATGCTGCCGGCGGGGCTGGAGGTGGCGCTGCGCTCGGTGTCCATGGACAGGTTTAGGGAGGAGCCCACGCCGCTCTCCTGCAGGTACACACCCTGCGAGCGCCGCTGGTGACTCAGGTTTGAGGAGATCAGGGAGCTGGAGAGGGAGTGCTGCGTGGGGGGGAGAGACAGGGGAGTTAACCTGCTGCAGGGCTTACTGTAGAGCAGTGGCTCTCAAACCTCTCCTGGGAAACCCCCAGCCAGTCCATGGGCTTGTTCAATTCCACCACCAGCACCTGAGTCAACTCATCAATGCTCATTAAGTAGCTGCGCTGGTGGAATTGAATAAAAACATGGACCGGCTGGGGGTTCGCGAGGAGAGGGTTGGGAACCACTGCTGGAGAGCCACAACATACACAGAGGTGGTAAGCTGCTGGGCCTCAGACTCTACAGCAGGGCTGGGGAAGGAGGGCCTTATCAATATGGATTTCATGCCAACCTCTGCTCGTATTTACTTAATCAGCCTAAACATTTATGTACAGAGTTCCCCACCCCAGTTGTTTATTTATATAAAAATAAACAACTTTATCAAAACCAAATGTTAAAAATAACAGCACTGGACTGTTAGACTGTCTTGAGACAGTTTCAATAAGCCAATCTTTAAGCAAAGAAACCCTTCATATTTTCTCCCAAATCCTGTATTGTGGCTTACTGCATTTGAGCAGGACTCCCCATCGTCTATGTCACTGCATTCTCACAATTAGCCACAAGAGGGCATGAAAGCCCTTAACATTGGCCGATTCATAAAACCACTGTCAAGGCCTCAATGAGCTGGAGAATGGAAGGGTGAATATCACTCTGCAAACGTTTTGCTCCAAAACAACTGATCCACAGTCAGTGCCTGGGGTAAGAATTCGTCCACTCCTCATGATCCATTGTGGACTACAGGATGGACACAGGGAGGGACAGGTAGACAGGTGGACAGCTCACCCTGCTGTCCAGCTTGGACTCTGTTCGATGTGAGGCCTTGATCTTGTCCCAGGTGTCTTTCCACTTCTCTGACACCTGTCCCAGCTCTGCCTCCAGATTCTGCATTTCCTAAAGTACGGATGGAGCCAGATGCATGCGTGAATACAGACGCAAACACACACACCCACACCCACACAAACACACACACACACACACAGAAAAGATTTCAGTGGACTTGGGGGAACTACAGGAAGAGATTTCAGTGGACTTGGGGGAACTACAGGAAGGGTTACTGTGGATTGATATCGTCCCCTCACGCATCAAGAGGTGAGTATAAGTTGGCGGTTGTCTTATGATTTTTCTATTTACTTTCTGTGACAGCACTGTAGAAAGCTGAGGTAAGTCGCTCTGGATAAGAGCGTCTGCTAAATGCTTAAAATGTAAAATGTAAAAATGTATGTGTACGGAAGGGATTCTAAGGGCCAGACACAGAAAATGAATTCATGCTATTTAAGCAAGGGAACTGCTAAAGAACCTTCCTGAAAGAACCTTTACTCTGGCTCCCTCCTCCATGGGAGAAATCTCCACAAGAAAGGGCTTACTGTGCTCTCTGCGTCTGCGTCACCACCGCCACTCAAACAGGGTTATGAAACAAGGCTGAGACAATGTTTGGATAAGGGGGGGGGGGGGCTGACTCTGCACTTAGCCACACTTAGTGCTCAGTAAATCCTGGAACTGGAGCTCTGACCTGGAGGAGCTTGGTGATGGCGTCGGGCAGCACTTTGCTGCAGCTGTCGTAGCAGGGCCACACGATCTGGCGCTGGGACTTGGGCGCGGCCGTGTCGGGCCGCTCCCCCTCCTCCTGCTGCCCCGCCTGCCCCTGCACCAGCTCCCAGTCGTAAGAGGGGCCCTCCGACAGCGTCTCCTCCAAGTAGAAGTCCCACACCTTCAGGTTGGAGATGTAGCTGTAGGGCTTCAAGACCTGGGCATGGGCACGGAGGATGGAGAAATTAATACAGACCTGTGGCCGCAGTGCGCTTTGTCACCAGCAGGTGTCAGCAGACGCACGTTTCAAAGAATCGCACTGCCGGCGTTGCCGAACGAGGCTCACCTCTCCGTCTTCAGGGGCGAACATGTAGTTGAAGAAGATGGGGGTCTTCTTGTTGAGCCGGTCGATGTAATCCCACACAGACTTGAACACCTGCTGGTTCTTCCTCTCCCCTTTTTCCTCGTACATGACACCTGTGAGGAGACCACGTTACACCTGAGTCTACAATGTGCAGACCTGCTGAGGTATAACTGTCTCACACACACTAACAGTGGCTAATACTTGTACTGATAGCCCAAGATACTCCACTAAATTGCCTCATGCAGATTCCAATTTCTCATTCATCACTTCAAACAGAAAAATGTATGACAATTGAAAACACTCTTGAACAATTTTAAGTGGTGGAAATTGTAATTGCTTAATTGCCTTCCTGAGACACCCGTTTAATTCCCAACCACCAAAACAGTTGCTGTGCTACAGGTTTCAGTCCACACTTGAGCAGTGTGTTTAAACTGACCACCTTGACACACTGGGTACTGCGTGGGGTGAAAAAGCTCAGGTACAGGTGACGTCTCTCACCGAGCTCAATCCTCTCATAGTCAGAGTCCAACAGGAAAGTCCTGAAGCGGTTAGACACGTAGTGGTAGGCCAGGAACCTCAGGTAGTACTGACTGAACTCAAACTCCATGGGGAACTGCAGGTGGATCTGAGGAGAGGGTGACGTGTTACATTTCGGTGGCACTTAGTTAAGGTTTACCGCTAAGTTTCCTACAATGACTAACAACATTACGACAAGGATGTAAATCAGTAATCATAACCATTAACATAAAGTAATCATAACAAGGGTTGTGTTATTGGCAACACCAGTCTTACATGTGAAAAAGGGCATTGAGGAAGATGAACCGCCTTTGTAACGATAAGAATACTAACAGTATTTGTTTACAGAGTTCACCCCAGTGATTTTGAGGAATTAGCAAAGGAAGTTCCTTTATAATGCCCGGAATAAGGAATCAACATCCGCATAAAAGGCCACGTACAACGGGAGAAGTGGCAACACACAAACATCCTGCTAGTAATTCAGCACGTGCCACGCAACTGCAAACACAAACACAGTCACTGCTGTCCCACTGAAACACACCTCAAACACAGCTGACTCATTCAAAACCACACAGGCATGTACACACACACACACACACACACACACACACACACACACACACACACACACACACACACACACACACACACACACACACACACAAACACACAAACATAGACACAGACAGACAGACAGACAGACACACACACACGCACACGCACGCACACACACACACACACACACACACACACACACACACACACAGACACCACACAACACACAGACATAGACACAGACAGACAGACAGACACACACACACACACACAGACACCACACAACACACAGACATAGACACAGACAGACAGACAGACACACACACACACACACACACACAGTCTCTAGAGTGGCCATTAGCTCACCTGATGCACACAGTCCAGGAACTGAAGGAAGACGGGTGTGAAGCCGCTGCTCTGGCTGGCCAGCGTCTGGGCGCCGCGGTGGCTGAATCTGTGTCCGAACGACAGCCACTCCTTCTCCACGAGCAGCCGGAACCCGTCCAGGGTCCGGTAATACGGGTCTGACAGCAGCTGGACCAGGGACATCACCTGCAGGGGAGCGGGGACCGTCAGAGCTCAGAGGGGAAAGGCGAGGGACAGTTTGCGCCTGTCTGGACAGTTATTCAAAATGAAACCGAGGGAAATGATGTTGGACATAAACCCCTGCAAACCCCCCACACTCTCTTCTTCTTTGGTTTGCTCAGCTTCAAATAAACCGGATACTCTGACAAGGGCATATGCTATGCTATGCAAAGTAAAGTAAAGTAAAGTAAAGTAAAGTAAAGTAAAGTAAAGTAAAGTAAAGTAAAGTAAAGTAAAGTAAAGTAAAGTAAAGTAAAGTAAAGTAAAGTAAAGTAAAGCTTTGGCATAGTAGTCACAGTGGGAGTGTCTATCGGGCTGACTGAATGAGTGTAACCGCTGTGTGTGTGAAAGGCTGCCTGAGAGGATCCACACGGTGCAGCCCTGTTCAGCTCTGAGCTGGCCCTGATTCCCATGCCCTGGGGGTGAGTGCACAGCCCCGCTACCTGTGTGGTGATGTCCCAGCCATCCTCCAGGCTGACCATCACAGACGAGCCGGTGTCCAGCAGCTCCACCACCAGCACAGACACCTGCAGGACCTTGTGCAGCTGAGGAGACAGACAGACAGACACACAAAGGACATGGTCACACGGGCTCACTGGAGCGCTCGCTCTCCGACTAGGCAGCGCACACACACACACACACACAGCACACACACACAAAAACATGAACACACACATGTACACGCCTACTCACATACAAACACACACACACACACACACACACACACACACATATATATGCATACACATAAACTCACCTAACACATACATGAACTCACACACAAACACCCCCACACACACACACACACACATTCACACACACACACACACACACACACACACACACACACACACACACACACACACACACACTCACTCCACATGGGGGTGCAGTGAAGGGGCACGTTACCAGGCACATCCACTCGGAGTCCTCCACGCCGCGGTAGAAGGTGAGGTTGGGGTCTGAGGAGGTGGAGCTGGGCATGCAGGCCTTCATCAGCTTCTTATAGCTGCTCTTCACCTGCCGCACGTCAAACACCTCGATGGGCACCACCTCCCACTGCTGGAATGAGTCTGGCTTGGAGCCCTAGAGCCGGGGGGGGGGGGGGGGGGACAGGGTCATGGACCAGAGGTATCTGGTGACCTGGAGTAACCCCCTGCATGCTGGTTTTCATCCCAGCCATCGTTACAACTCCTGAAGAATAACAAGCTGTTTGTGGTTTTTAATTAGACACCTTTATCGTCTAATGAGAGATTTATTTAACCCTCTTCGTGCAACATTATGTCAGAAACAGATATTCATACAACACAGAAAGAATATTCTATAATCGTTTAAGGACCTTCAATTAGTCATCAGTCAGATCAATGCTCAGACAACTAATGCTTTTGTTTTGTGTAATGTGCTGTGGCAAATGATGCCTTTTGAAAGAGGTTACATTTTTCATTGATTTATTGACAGACCTACAGCTGAAGTCCTAAATGCTGAAAGGGCGAACACCTGGTCATTTAAACCATTTTTTTTTTTTTTTAAACAAAGAGTTTAAGGCTAAAGCAAATAGTCATGAGCCAAACCTGCATTGTGTTAAAATCAGTTTCAGAAGCAAAAATGATGGAACCTAAACACGTTTCCGTACGTGGGGGTTACTCCCGGACCGAGTTTGAGAGCCGCACCATGTCTGGTGGAACTGTGACGACAATAAAGTGGAACTCTTATTTGCTTGGGGTAAATACTATACACATCATAAATATTCTGTTATACAGCTGGATTCTACCATTAGCAACTGGGGTGAACTGTCCCAGCTGGGAATACAGCTGTTCTGTGCTCAAAGTTTTGTACAGCTACAAGCTGTTACACACTGTATTAAATATCCACTAGGTGGACTATGTTCATTGGCCATATTGTCTTAATCATAATTGTAGCCCCTTATTTATGACTGTTCTCTATTGGAATGCCCCATGGTATTTGTAAGCTTGAACCGAGGCTGCACACATGCGGTCTGGTACAGACAGGTCTGCGCATGCTCCTTAACAGGACTGGGCACTGCTTCTTTCCCCTCTGCAGTTCCACAGAGAAGCTGTGCAGCCACTGGGCCTGCACTAGCTGCGCAGCCGGCGCAGGCAGACTGCAGGTGCCCAATCAACCAGAGGAGTCTCACTCGGGCGATGGGGTGGGAAATGTCCTGCCTGAAACTAGAACCCTCCCTCCCTGGGCGATACTGCGGTTGCCACTGGCACTGTCACGGTCAGCACTGTCACGGTCAGCACTGTCACGGTCAGCACTGTCACGGTCAGCACTGTCACGGTCAGCACTGTCACAGTCAGCACTGGCACGGTCAGAACTGTCACGCTCAGCACTGTCACGCTCAGGACTGCTGCCCTTGGGCCTCCCCTATGGTTACACACTCGAGGAAGAGTTACCTTGAGCTGGGACTTGTCTCCGATGATGTAGAGGTAGGCTCTCTGCTGCCGGAGGAAGTGTGCCTCAGAAGGCCCTCCGTTGGCCTGGGGAGACTCCTTCCCTGCCAGCCTGTTTCCTACATCGGGGTTGTAGGCACTCATGCGCCCAGTGCCACGTATACTGCCCCACTTTCCTGTGACACACGGGGCGAGGAGTTACACGCGCTCAGCTTTGACACTTCAGAAGTTTGGGCTCTTCATTGTTTTTTGTGTGCTTGCAATGTGCAGGCTGTGAAATGTAAATAGACAGTTCATAGTTTAGGGCAAAGCTTCTTCACTCTAAGTGGCGTCTCCATTACCCCCAGCCCCCGTCCTGACAGAACAGTCAGTCTGGGTAATTCAACAGCACTTGAAATTTCCCGCTAGAGAAAATGTCTGAAAAGTGCAACTGACGAGAAATTCAAACAGACACAGCCAAAAAAGAGAAGAAAAATGCTAAGTGCACTCTTCAAACCTACAAAATCAAACAGCCATAGACAAACAACAATCAGACATGAGACAGCTGGTTTGCATTCTTAAGCTGGCGAATCAGCACAAAGACATTCACCTCATATGTTGATTGGAGGGCAGACCCAAGAAGACAGAGAGACTAACACAGGGTTAGATCTGAGATGGAACGAATCACAGGGGATGATGCAGCCAGGCTGACACTGCTGTTAGAGCACCGATTGGTTAGATTTCACTCTAAGGCCGGAGGGGGGCCTGCTTGATCTACTGTACCTCTGGGAGAGTTTCGGCCCTTCCCCGAAGCTCTAGATTGAGAGAGGGAGATGACCCCTGCTCTTTGACCTAGCGCTGAGGTTAAACAGGACAGAGAGGCCCGTTAACAGTGCAGCTGCTCACTGGAATCACATAGAAACATCTCCACTGCCTTTGCCTCCTTCACTGGATTTACACACAATATGGCCGTCATAGCCAACCCATCCTCCGTCTGTCCTCGGCCCTTTGTGTGATTGTGTGATGAGTTCAACGTGAGTTGTTACCCTTATTTTTCCAAAGCAAAAAGTGCCATTGCAATGAAGGGCATTTAATATGATATTTAATATCTCTATGAGCATATGAATGGGATCTGAGGTAGAGAAGCATCACTCATGACGTGAGGGGACAATGTAGCTGTGAAAATGGAGTAGCCATGGGTGTCATTCCTCATCGTCCATTTAGGAACAAAAACTAAAAAAAGAAAGCTGGTCAAACCTCTGAACACAGAGCACTGTAGCAACGGCTACCTGTATTTAAGTGGCTATTAAATTAGTATCCTAGATATGTGATGGGCTTCTTTAAATGTATGCATTTTCCTCATTTTAAAAAAGCAGGCAGCCATTTTAAGATGGCTTGTTTCCTGTTTAAGGTCCTGTGCGCTTCCTGTTTAAGGTCCTGTGCGCTTCCTGTTTAAGGTCCTGTGCGCTTCCTGTTTAAGGTCCTGTGCGCTTCCTGTTTAAGGTCCTGTGCGCTTCCTGTGTGGTCAGACTGCCTCTCACCTCCTCTGCTGAAGGTCCCGGGAGGTTCCTCTTTGCTTCCCATCACCTGCTTCATCAGGGCTCCGATCTTGGGCTGCCTGAGCTTGTCCGACGAGTCTGGAGCCCACGAACACACACAGGCACACAGCGTCACGCTGGCCCTGCAGGGTCCGCACCTGCACTACTGCACTTCGGCGACCCGTGACTCCCGCCCGCTCAAACCCAACCCCCACCTAATCTGGGTGGCTCCCGAATTCACAGAGAACTCTGATATTGCAAAATGTCTCAATGTTGAACTGGGATGCAGTGGCGGCACGATGGCAGGCATGTCGGAGGCTGGATGGTGTGCAGGTGAAGAGGGTGACAGGCGGGGGAGTGCGGGGGTGGCGGCGCGCTCCTACCTGAGCTGCTCATGTGGGCGGAGGTGAAGCCGCTCAGCGTGTTCCTGCCGCTGGCCTCGGAGTAGGAGGGCATGGAGCTGATGACGGCCTGCAGGTACTTCTCCTGCTCCAGACTGATGGAGTCCGCCTGGGAGGGGCCTGCAGAGGGGCGGAGCAACGTCCCTGTCAATCATAACTATGTAACCTGCTACTACAGCTCAATATAAAAACACACAACTGGCTGGGCATCAATGTCTGCACAACTCTGGGTGGGGTGTGTTACCTGCAGTAGGGGCGTTGGGAGGGTGTGTTACCTGCAGTGGGGGTGTTGGGAGGGTGGGTGGGTGTTACCTGCAGTGGGGCGTTGGGAGGGTGTGTTACCTGCAGTGGGGGCGTTGGGAGACTTGAAGAAGCCCACCACACCCTTGCCATGGAGGCCGGCAGAGCGCAGCAGCACGGCCTTGGTGCGCGAGCTCCTCCAGCACACCACAGGGAAACGGCTCTGCCTGTAGCAGCGCGAGATCCGCTGTATGGTGGCGTCCGGGATCCCCTGGGGTACAATCAGCAACCCCGGGTAACTACAGGAGAGGAGGGGATCAGAACACAAGAACTACCTTTAGAGCGCTGTTATTATCTGATATTATCAATATCCATTAACCTATTCACGAGAGTAAGAACCCTGCCTAATGTAACAACAAATTACCTTTATATTATTAATGTTCCTTTAAGACTGAGTGAACATGGATATCTTTTTACATAAGAAATGCAAATGAATCAAAATACATATCCCTATTATTCAGCAACGGATTTAATGAATGAAAGGAATTGGGTCACACTTTGAATTGAGAGGGTGTTGTTAACAAGCAGTAGTATTCCATCAGTCAGTGCTATGTAAGGAAACACTTGCACAATACAAAGCTACTGTATGTTAAGATTTGAGGCAAGGTGGAGGAGGGGTTAAGAACATTGATAATTATATAAACATTACGTATATACTTGCTTATGTCATGTTGTTGATAAAAAACAATGTGTATCTATGTGTACCTACTCTGCAGTTACATAATATGCACTGGACTACTGAGTGTAGAATCCTGTAGATATATTGGCTACTTCAAAAGCAGAAAGTGTACAGCACCCTCCTCATTGACTGAGACAAGGGTGACAGTCCTAACTCCTACACTAAGTATACATGTGGTTTACAGTGGAGATACTCCTACACTAGGTATACATGTGGTTTACAGTGGAGATACTCCTACACTAGGTATACATGTGGTTTACACAGTGGAGATACTCTTACACTAGGTATACATGTGGTTTACACAGTGGAGATACTCCTACACTAGGTATACATGTGGTTTACACAGTGGATATACTCCTACACTAGGTATACATGTGGTTTACACAGTGGAGATAGTCCTACACTAAGTATACATGTGGTTTACACAGTGGAGATACTCCTACACTAAGTATACATGTGGTTTACACAGTGGAGATACTCCTACACTAAGTATACATGTGGTTTACACAGTGGAGATAGATCCTACACTAAGTATACATGTGGTTTACACAGTGGAGATACTCCTACACTAAGTATACATGTGGTTTACACAGTGGAGATACTCCTACACTAAGTATACATGTGGTTTACAGTGGAGATACTCCTACACTAAGTATACATGTGGTTTACACAGTGGAGATACTCCTACACTAAGTATACATGTGGTTTACACAGTGGAGATACTCCTACACTAAGTATACATGTGGTTTACACAGTGGAGATACTCCTACACTAGGTATACATGTGGTTTACAGTGGAGATACTCCTACACTAGGTATACATGTGGTTTACACAGTGGAGATACTCCTACACTAGGTATACATGTGGTTTACACAGTGGAGATACTCCTACACTAGGTATACATGTGGTTTACACAGTGGAGATACTCCTACACTAGGTATACATGTGGTATACATGTGGTGTACAGTGGAGATACTCCACTACACTAGGTATACATGTGGTTTACACAGTGGAGATACTCCTACACTAAGTATACATGTGGTTTACAGTGGAGATACTCCTACACTAGGTATACATGTGGTTTACACAGTGGAGATACTCCTACACTAGGTATACATGTGGTTTACACAGTGGAGATACTCCTACACTAGGTATACATGTGGTTTACAGTGGAGATACTCCTACACTAGGTATACATGTGGTTTACACAGTGGAGATACTCCTACACTAAGTATACATGTGGTTTACACAGTGGAGATACATGTGGTTTACAGTGGAGATACTCCTACACTAGATATGCATGTGGTTTACACAGTGGAGATACTACTACACTAAGTATAGACGTGGTTTATGGTGTGGATCCTACCTCCTACACACGGTGTACATGCGGTTGACGGTGGAGATGCGGAAGGGCTCGTTCTTGGACCGGGTCAGGCTGTTGCTGAGCGTGCCCAGACCCAGCCGCTGGTAGTCTCGGCAACACGCGCGCTCCACCATGCTGCTCATGGTCTGCCGGTCCGACGACTTGATGGTGGAGGACAGGGTGAGGGAGCCCTGTTCCACCTCCTCAGACACTGGAACACAACATGGAGTCACGCGCGCACGTCATACGCCTTAATGTCACATACTTACACATGTATCTCTGAGGCAGAGGTGGGCAATTGCGATACTGGAGGGCCAGTGTGTACGCAGGTTTTTGTTTCCACCAATTACCCTGTCTCAGTTTGCGAATTAGTTGTAAACGGTTCGCTTGTAGATTAGACGACAGTAAATGTAGGCACACAAGAACTGTCTTCAACCGTCTTTCGTGAGCTTAACCAGACATTTAACTAAAATGTCAGATCACGTGAATGGCTGAGCTAATTAAATAATTAAATAAATAATTAAAATAATCTGCAAAAATAATCCTCCTTGCCCACCCCGGCTTGAAGGTATTCTGTTACCACATCTTTCTCTAGCATCACTTCTCCCATCATCAAGTTTCATCTGCTATAACTTAAATAGTTCCTATGAAATTTCCAACACCAACACCAACTCCAAGACCAGCACATCAAATTAAATTTAATTGGAAATGACTTTTTTATTTATTGGATTGACAAACCTGCAGCAATCAAACTGGGATGATGTACGTGATGCATGTAAGTGCCAGAGGTACAGTAGCGTACACTGTAGTAGACACTGAACAGTACACTGAACTTTATACAGTTTGCTACTGTTCATTCCTGTGAAAAGTGATACGCTATCAACATCGTGACTGCTGTGAATGTGGATGTGGATGGAATTTAAATGAGGAAATCTTTTAAAAGCCTTGAGGCAAATTATTCAATTAATCAAATGAATGCAAAGATTTGAATCAAAGACAAGGACAATTGTTTTGTCTAAAATTTGTGCAGGCGCCAATACCAGCACGTGAGCCGAACAGAGTATACAAAATCATGAAAATATAATCGTGAGGCATATACATTTAATGAGGAAGTGATTAAAAACTTTACAGCTCCCTGTAAAAGCTTGTAAAGTCTTTGGCGAGGAACAACAGCCTCGTAATCGCAGTGAAGTGCGTGCATGCATGAGAAAGAAATGTGTGACATCACTAACAGGAAGACTGCTCAGAGGGTCGTGGGGTAAGCTGTACCTGAGATTTCATCCTCATCCAACTGGGACTGTAGGCTGCCCCTGCTCTCCCACGTGGGGGGCGTGTACTTCTTCCGGGTAACATACTGTCGCCCAATGGTCCTCTTTGCACTCTTTACAAGGTTCTTGGAAAGAGTTCTGCATGAGCGAGACAGAGGAGAGGAGAGAGGAGAGTGAGAGAGGAAGACAGACAAAGAGAGAGGAGAGTGAGAGAGAGAGAGAGAAGACAGACAAAGAGAGAGAGAGAGAAAGAAGACAGACAAAGAGAGAGAGAGAGAGAAGACAGACAAAGAGAGAGAGAGAGAGAGAGAGAAGACAAAGAGAGAGAGAGAGAGAGAGAGAGAAGACAGACAAAGAGAGAGAGAAGACAGACAAAGAGAGTGAGAGAGAAGACAGACAAAGAGAGAGAGAGAGGAGAGAGAGAAGACAGACAGAGAGAGAAAGAGAAGAGAGAGAGAGAGAGAGAGACAGAGAGAGAGAGAGGGAGGATAGAGAGAGAGCCTTCGTTTAGCTGCCTCTGATTGGGAGCTAGCGGGTGAGCGAGCGAAGTTCAGCGCCATCCCCATGCAGTGCAGCGGTAAGTGTCCTCAGCCCAAGCCACTGTGCCCGAGAGCAAGAGGCACAAATCAGTGCCTTCGTCTGTGCGGGGCGTGAGAAAGCGATGCTGCAGAGTGCTCCCCCGTCCAGGCACTCCTGCTGGTGATTCAGGGGAGGAAACGGTGTTAGAGGTGAACCAGGGAATCACGGTGTGACCTGTCAGAAATCACGAGCCAGAGGGGTGAACAGCGGAAGACCGCCTGGCAGCAGCGGCGGGTTGCGGCGGCCTTGTAAATCCCGCCAGGTCAGTGCGTAGAGGCCGCGAGAGGTGACACCGGCAGGCACATCAAAGCAAACGGCAGCCGTGCCTTCCATGTGTGTGTGTGTGTGTGTGTGTGTGTGTGTGTGTGTGTGCTGGGACAGGGACCCCAATTGTGAGGGAATCGGGAAATCAGAGGTGTGGTCCAAGGCATGCAGAAAGGAATCAGGTCTGGATCCTAGATTCTTTCAGAGTCTGAAATAGCAACTAGCACTGGCACAGGTCAGAGGTCGTAGGTCGTAGGCCGTAGGTCACGGGACTACCTCAGGACAGCGTGCCCTTTACAGTGACAAACATTAACGGCCTTGAGGTTGTTCAATTATTGGTCAAAATAGTAGGTGTTGGTTTGCGCAACGTACCATTCCTTTAATGTTTGCATTCGTGTTTGTTTGTACGGAGTGTTAGATTGCAGGTTTAGGCAGAGCAAATGTAAGTAACAATCTAAACAAGGGGGAAAAAATAGCAAAAGCACAAAAGTGAATGAAACAGCATTTACGCTTAGCTGTTGGGATAGGCAACCAAGTTTCTGAAAAGGATGCACGTGAAATCTTGGCGCCTGCTTGCTTAAAATGGCAGCATTTTGACCTGCACAGTGAACTCATCGTCACACTGTATCAGTGTGCAGAAACGTTTACGTTTTCCAAAACCATTGCTAAATCTCAATGCAGCAATAACCCTCAAACTGACTAGTGGTACTGCCGTGGCGTTGAGTTAACTAAACGTAAGCTTGTCGAGTTGTCTAAAATGTAATCTTGTTTCACAGCATTTATACTGCTGCGGTGACAATTTGGTCTCCGTTGCCAGAGGCTAGCGGTAAGACGCGTGAAGGATCGAACGCCAGTGCTAATGCTCTTTTCACACACTGAGCTGAGAGAGGAAGCGCTTTGAGGAGGAGACTCCGCGGCCTTACGTAGTGGAGTAGCTCATACGACCCAAGGTGGAAACGCCAGACTTGAGGCCGTGCAGCAGCTCGTTTGTCTGCCAGGGGCTGAGGCAGAAACACAGTGTGAGCTACCCAGCCCCGCAACATGGCCGCGGCCGCGGCGTCACATGATCCCAGCCCGCGGGGTCTCCCGAGGCCTGAAAGGGCTCCAGAATCTCCTGCGAAACTTGTGCTTTCCACGTACATCAAGAAGAAAAAAATCCTTCCTTCTTTTGATTTATTTTTTTATAGGCTTTGTGTCACATAGTGTTATTTACTGCTGCAGATGACATCCCCTTTGAAACAATTGCTGGTGGCTCCCATAAAATTCTGGAAAAAAAACCTCATTAGCAGAGAAAGTAGCCGTCTTAATACAATCCCTCTGAACTTAACACCGCAAATGTTAAAAGCTACAGACACGCATTGCACCATGTAATGACCCGGGTTGCTGGATTTCCTCAGCTCCAGTGTGTGGTCTACAGTCGAACCTGCAGATGGGCCAGAATGCTCAGACAGGCCAGGCCGTCTCGTATCACTGCACCCAGGGGGGGGGCGTAAATGCCTGTGTGTGCGCGGGGAAACTTGAGCTTACTTTTAGGACCTGAACTTACTTTTTTTTTTTCTTCTAAATTTTGTTTCTGATTTTACCCCCCGTTTTCTGCCCAATTTGGAAGCCAATTTAACCCTAAAATTAAGCCAATTTAATCTAACCCTCTATTTACGTTTAAGACCTGAACTTAATTTTAGGACCTGATCTTACTTTAAGACCTGATCTTCCTTTAAGACTGGTCCTTCCTTGAACACCCTGATCTTACTTTAATGACTGGTTCTTGTCCTTGTTCTTGTGCTCGACCACCATCTTGTTGGCCTGGCCCACGGTGAAGGCGAAGGTCCCATGGACGTGCTGCGGGTAGCGTAGCTTGTGCAGATGCTTCCGGAACACCTCGGCCAGGTCGGAGGCCACCTCCTCGTCGAAGGCGATCTTCATGAGCTGCGGGGATGGACACAAGTGGGGCGGGAGGACAGGGGGATCATGGCCCTTTGTTGTGTGCTCTGGATGGATGGATGGATGGATGGATGGATGGATGGATGGATGGATGGATGGATGGATGGATGGATGGATGGATGGATGGATGGATGGATGGATGGATGGATGGATGGATGGATGGATGGATGGACACATGTCAGACCTCACTACTTTATCAGATACAGACTATGGGAGCTACAGGACTTTGGGTTCGGGGCTCAGGGGGATGTGAGCGTGCAGACGCTGCTCTGTAGCGAACGCTTGGTGCAAACTATTTTGGGGCTGTAACGCTATATGCGCGTGGAAGGGGCCACTTGTTCTGGGGCACAAGAGACAAACCTAACTTCCCACACCCATAAGAACAAACATCAACCAAGAACAAAACCAACTTGTTTATAACTGGTGTTGACTTATCTGAACCGATTTAACACCTGTGCCCATATCGCAGGTGTGTGATGGTGTTATAATGGCCAAGAAGCCTCCTGGGTTGCAGAGCGGAAAGCAGAAAGGTGTGTGTGTGTCTGTCTCTCTCTCTCTCTGTGCCTCTGCCTCTGCCTCTGCCTCTGCCTCTGCCTCTGCCTCTGCCTCTGCCTCTGCCTCTGCCTCTGCCTCTGCCTCTGCCTCTGCCTCTGTCTCTGTCTGTGTGTGTGTCTGTGTGTGTGTGTGTGTGGGGGGTCCACTGTACCTGGAAGGTTCCGGAGCGCAGCTGCAGCCCCTCCTGGATGAACTGGTCCATGGTCAGGCAGACGGAGATCTTCTTCTCCTTGGTGAGGGAGGCGACGGGGAAGGAGCGCGTCAGCACCTGCTCCCCCACTGCGGAGGCAAGCAGACAGGTGTTAGCCGCTTGGCTAATTTACAGCCCCCCGGAGTCCCCCGAGGTGACCTGAGACGCTGCCGTTTTTACGAGGGGGGGGGGGGTGGTAGACGGGACTCACCGAGGGGGTCAGTGGGGGTTCCTTTGAAGATGAGGCGGTAGGTGGTGAGAAACACTGCCCCCTCGGCGGGCAGCAGGGGCGGGCCCCCGTGACCCCGGTGGCCTCCTCCCGCCCGTCTGAAATGAGGTGAACCCTCATGCCCTCCATCATCAGCTCCTCTCCCGGCAGCAGCGTGGGCCTCAGCAGCTTGGGCTGCGGGACACACGGGGCGAGAGTTACCAAACAGACCAAAACAAGACTAGACAAGCACAAACGGTGAAGGTATACAGAAATTGTATACCTTTAGACATTAACAGAAATTGTTCAATGTACAGGTAACTGACAAAATAACGGCAACACTTGAGTAAATAAGGGATCCTTTAAATTGGGATCTGTGTGCGGTGTGGGGGTGTGGAGGTGTGGGGGTGCGGCGGATGGGGCCAGCCCTCCCCTTTCCACGCCTGGTCCGGCTCTGACTCTCTTAGCCCAGGCCAGGACAGTTGGAGTTTCCCTCCTGGGTTAGCGAAGTGTTGTCTTTATTTTGGCAGTTAGCCGCCAGGTATGTCTATAGCATCGTGGGGGGTTAAAACATTCGCCGTAACTGACGCTTTCGAAGCATCTGAGCATCTTTTGAAGGTGCGCTACTCAAAAAATGACTGTGTATATTACAGCACTGCAGGAAGCAAAGAAAGAAAAAGAGAGAGAGAAACGTTTTTCCCAGCACGTTCTCGGCTCCTCATTGTCGCCACTCTCAGTTAAAACATTTTTTTTCTGAGGGTCAATTATGCAACAGCCAAATCAGCCCCCCTTTTGGAATTAGCCTCCTTTGCTGTTTTGCTGCCATAGGCAGGAACACACAGGAGGCTGTGCTGAGCTTGCTGAGCGGGAGGCAAGCCTGTGCTTCCTGCTAACGCACGTGTTGGATGGTGCTGCAGGGGCTTAAGAGGTAACACTCGTACTCTACCACGGACATGTAGCAGGCGGGGGGCGGACTCTGTTAACGGGCTCAGCGATATTACATCCAAATAAAAGGTGCTGCTTTATGACGTGGACGGCGCCCTGGGCCCTGACGGTCGCGCGAGTTTACGGGGAGGCGACCCGTGTAATCTCTCGGGCCGACCAATCAGGCGCCTTCGGCTGCGGATGCAGACGGGTCCCCTGGTGGCCCCATGAATGGCCCATTGTCTCCGGGCAGAGACTAACGGGCGTTACCTGGGCTCCGACCGTCATTAAAAAAGAAAAACGCTTATATGGGGTTACGATGATAACGCTTATCGTGGGGCTAAGCTGGGCTGCTGCTTTTCTAGTGGAGATCGATCCGTCTCTCAAATCACTATGACATGATCTGCCCCCGCCCTCTGCCCCCCCCATCTGCTGAGGACAGATTCAGCCGGTTCAGACAGACACCTTTCTTCCCCACGTGTGACTTTTGGAGAGCTCAGGCCTGACTGCCTGACTGATGGGTCTCTCTGCAGCAGAAGCACAGTCCCATAATGCACTGCTCAGCCCATCACTGGTCACGCTGTGCCGTTAGGAGAACACGTCTGAGACAGGGCTCTGGGGCGAGGCAGGGCTCTGGGGGTGCAATTGGGTTGGTGGGGGGCAAAGGGGTGCAATATGTCTTAGTGGTAGGTAAATACTAAAGACTGGTTACCTTCTGAATCGGGGGCAATCTTTTACTTTCCCTGTGGACGGCGTCCAAGGTCTCAATGTGCATCTGAACGATGTCTGTGGAGAGAATATTATGTAATCACATTTTTTTCCCTCTATATCACTCGGCCATAATTAGCCAGACCGTAAAAAGCAAGTCACCTTAAAAATCTGAGCGTGCTCATCAAATATGCCGTGTGAGGTTTAAGGATGCAGCTCAATTAAGCTCGAGAGCAGCATTTACACATCGTTCATGCGCTTTCATGCGACGCCCTTAGGGAGACACCACACAGTTTAAAATGTCACGCCTCCCCACATTCTGCGTAGCCGCATTTCCGCAGGGGCAGCTGGGGCAAAGCACCCTGCGTGAGCATATCCAGTAGCGCCTAATGAAGGGGGCGAGCCCTCAGCCCTGGAGGCTCACCGCGCGCCAGTGTTCGGGCCCTACCCGGGATCATGATGTGCAGCGCTTTCAGGTGCTCATTGGTCACGCCGCTCTCGTTGCACACTTTGTCCACGAAGCGGTTGATGAAGCGCACCACCGAGTTGGCCACGTCGGAGCTCTCGGCGTCCTCGAAGCCGCTCTCCGTGTCGTAGCTCTCCGCCATGCTGCCCGCGATGCTGCGCAAAGGACAGGAGGGGGTTTGACTGGGAACTCTCCGTTTCGAGTGTTTTGAAGCAAGTTACATTACATTACATTACATTACATTACATTACATTACAGGCATTTGGCAGACGCTCTTATCCAGAGCGGCGTACAACAAAGTGTTAACCGTAGTCAAGAACAGTTTCGCTGAAAGCCACCCTAGTGGGAAGTACAGTTCCTGGGTGCTAGGAGCAACCACATAGTTAAACTAGGACCCTGTAGGTAAATCTGTAGCCACAAGTTCCCCTGGCAAATTGTCAAGGTTTACTTTGTGACGATCGTTTCACATTTCCTAAAACGGGTGCATCGCCTCTTCCCACTCACACATAACTAACACAGAGTCAAACTACTGACTCATGTGGCAGACACCAGCACTGTTGTGTGCTGCTCAGCACGTTTCAGGTGCACCCATTAAATAAACATGTGCAGGTGCCTCGTTGTGAGTGGTGATGGTTTTGTGTGTTTAACCCCCATACAGTAAATACCCTTTTCCACCGCACAGTACGGTACGGTACGGCATGGCAGGGTAACCATCCGTACCCCTAACTATCCCCTTCACGGGTCGAGTCCCTGTGTCGTTTTCCTCACGGTGTACTAGAGGTCTGACAGAACCTAACACCAAACACGTTATGTTGGTGTTCGTTTTCTAGCCATTTTCCCCGAAGAGGAACAATACGTGGCCTTTACCAAGCTGACATCCTTTATCAATGAGTCAATATTAACACAGTGT
Organism: Aldrovandia affinis; assembly: GCA_029706075.1. Lineage (NCBI taxonomy): Eukaryota > Metazoa > Chordata > Actinopteri > Notacanthiformes > Halosauridae > Aldrovandia > Aldrovandia affinis. Next base: position 1,585,622 of record JAINUG010000023.1, read on the forward strand.
CTGTGATGCGTCTCTCTCGCTCTCTGATGCTGCCTGTAACCATAGCACCCTGTGCACTTCTCATGTCCCACCCAGGGAAAACTAAGCTATTTTTAAATAACTTTTTTGAAAGTTTAACTAACTTTTTTAAGCATTTAGCAGACGCTCTTATCCAGAGCGACTTACAAGCTACTGCTGGAAGAGGTGTTGGTGGGCCAGTAGGGGGTGTTCTTCCCTCCGGACCAGTGCCCCAGCACAGTGATGGGAGCACTGTGCTTTAGAAGCTACGGTCTTTGGGGTGAGATAACAAACTGAGGTGCTGAGTCACTGCAGTCATTAAAACACCCCAGCGCACTTTTCAAAAGAGTAGGGGTGTTAACCCTGGTGTCCTGGTCAAATTCCCACAGAACAACTGGCCACCTAATCCTAACCCCTTACAGCTGTCTGGCTACAGAACCCCCTGCATCCCCCGCCCACATGATTGCCCCAGGGAGCCCCTGCCAATGAGAAGAACCCCCTTACAGGGTTCCCCCGCCCAGACTGGGGAGCCCCTGCCAATGAGAAGCCGGGTTCCCAGCGGAGCTGCCAGGGCGAGCGCAGGCGCACGGCCGAATGAACAACCTGTTGGTGATGTAGCTGTTGCTGATGCTCTCCACGTCGGCCAGGCCGGCCCCGCGCAGCAGCCGGTTCTTGCTGGTGTCGAGCGGCAGCAGCAGGTAGCTCATGCGGTTGGCGTAGTGGATGGCCTGGCTGAACACCGTGCTCTCCTCCTTCTGCACCAGCTCCTGCTGCTTGTCCCTGCTCAGCGTGGGCCACAGGCGCCGCTGCTCCGAGGCCATCTCCAGAGCGCCGCGCTCCTCCGGCGCCCCCTCCTCCTCCTCCGCCCGCTCCCGCTCCTGCGACGCGAGAGGGGGGGTCAGCCAGGGGAAGAGCCAGGATGTTCACACACCACATCGATGCAGCCTTTTCACAGTCGTGATAAAGAGTCTCTAAGGGTAGACTCAGGGAAACTGCAGCTCCCGTGATGAGGCATCCGAGTGATGGACTGCTGCATATAAACTTATATTAGCCACAAGGGAGCGCTGGCCTTTTCACCTCGATTTCTGGATACCCTCTTGTTAGCTTGGGCACCCTCGAAACAGACACTTTATTTTTTAAATATTTATTTTTCCGATTTTACCCCGTTTTTCTCCCAATTTGGTAGCCAATTGCTCCCGCTGTGCTTCAATCCCCTCCCTCGTAGTTCGCTGCCGTAGCCCTGTGACCAGCAGTGACAATGGCGAAGCGCTGCCTCCTCCGAGACAGCACTTGTCGTGCTGTCGACTGTAATTCCGGCACTCCAGAACCACTCCTGTGCGCAGCGAACTGTGTCGGCTTCCCTCCCCCCTCCCTGGGGCAGACAGCCAATTGCCGCCCCGGTGGCACTCCTGGCCAGAGCCGACTCTGGTGCGACGGGGAATCGAACCCCGGTCGCCGTGGCCAGCGTCGGACATTGAAACCACTAGACCACGCGGGAGGCCTCGAAACAGACACTTTATTTAAGCACTTTTGTGTTGCGGACACATGCCCAGGGGCATTTCAGGAGCCCTCCGTGCAGCGCTTACCGGACTGGGCTGCCCGTTCTCGTTGACCTCCAGGTAGAGCGCTCGAATGTGGTTCTGCACGTCGCTGTAGAACATGGCCTCCCAGAACTGCATGTTGGTCCAGACCAGGTGCTCCTGCACACAGCTGTAGGCAAACTGGGTGATGCCCGCTCCCAGTTTCTACAGCAGGAAAAACACAACAATCGAAAGCAATTACAGATACTACTCAATAAACCGACTCAATAATCCCAATAAAACAATGAGGCGCGTGTTCCCGGAGGAGGCGGAGCCCGATGCCCCACGAGAGGTTGGCGCTTGCATTGGGAAGCGGCCAGGCACGTACCCTGCAGAAGGCTGTGACCAGGGGGAGGAGAGCAGCTGCAATACCATGCTCGTCCATGTGGGAGCAGTCCTGAGCAGAAAGAGGAGAGGACCAAACGTAAGTGTGGAGTTAAGCAGCTACTCCTTACAAACAAAGGCACGTGAACATTTAGAAACATTTGAATGCGGGAAGTTAGGCTTTGCGATAACTGCCTTGCATCTAGGTGTCAAAAAGTGAATTTTTTAAAACATTTTTACATTTAATAACATTTTAGCCATTTAGTAGACGCTCTTATCCAGAGTGAGCATACAAAACGGTAAGAATAATCACAGCTAGAACAAGAGAGCAGTACAGCAAGAATACAACAGACGGCACCATGGACAGATGCACACGTCTATAAAACGGGGCGAGGGAAGTTCAGCGCAGATGTTATTTCTGAAACATGTCAGCTTGATCGCTGGTAAACATTTTTATAGGGAGCTTCTGTCCTCAATCCTCTCCTTTTTCAAACATTTAAACACATTCATGTTGAAAGTTATATTTATTTATATAAATAGCATAGCACTGTGAGGCAGTGTGTGCAGCCGGGCCTACCTGCAGCGTGCAGTTCATAATGCGCACGATGTAGTCAAACTGCTGGTCGTCCAGCACGGCCCGGTTCTGTAGCACGTGCAGGTTGAGCTCCTGGGTCAGACAGTGGCGGGCCGTCCGGCCCTTCAGAGCCCGCAGTACCGCCGGCAACAGCTAGGGGGAGACGGGGGTGAGCAGCGCATAGTGTCAATAAGTCGAACTGAGAGGTCAGTAACAGAGACAGAGGCCTGACATTTATCGTCTGCTGTGATTTTCACAAGTCGTTACCAGGAATACGCCGTTTCACAAGCTGTTTTTGGACGCGATGTCATTTCGGTTTCAATTTACACAGCCAACTATTGCAGTTTATTCAAGTTTGAAAGCTGAAAGCACTCCCCTTCCAAATTCCGGTAAAAAGAAAGTTAACATGCACTTATCGGGATAGTTCACTTGAACTTCATCCAGCACTTCCAATAACTGCCAGAGTTTCCCCTCAGGACGCGTTGTAACAAGTGACGTGTTGTAACAAGACACGGATTCATATCCCACTAGAACTTTCCATTAGTGGGGGTCTACATGGCTGAGGCATGACAGTCACGACAGTGCCTCGGAAATCACCTTTTTGGCCTCCAGCATCTTGTTCTCGAAAATGTAGGTGATGCAGTTCCGCACCACCTCCAGCCTCCGGGCGCTGTTGGCGAGGACGTTTCCGTTCCTGTCCACGATGTCGCCTGGAAAAGCCATTCAGCGTTTTTTACATCAGGGGCTGAGAAGAACCAACACCTAACTGCCTTACCCACTGTCAAGCCTACAGGCCCGGGGGGCAGAAACCAACGAACACATGAGAACAAATAAATGTATCAGTCTATGTGTGTGTGCGATATTCGTCAGCGTGACTGATATTGCCAGGGCTATGCTGGGTTAGGCAACCTGCACGGTTAGACTGGGCACAAGGGCAGCATCCCACGATCTGCACCGCCTCAGCCAGCCCTTTAAACGGGGCTCTGCCCCCCCAGCCAGCGGTACCCACCCAGAGGGGGTCCAGAGGACACCATGCACTTCATTTCCACCCTGACGGGGGGCGGGGAGTTCTTCATCTTGGCGGCGGCGTGGTCGATGAAGAGCTGCACGGTCACCTCGTCCAGGTGGGGGAAGGTGGTCTGGCGCAGGTGAGAGCCCTCCGTGGGCCTCTGGATTTTGTGCATGGCCACCGCCGGGTACGGGTTCTCCTGAATCAGAACCACACACACACACAGCACACACACAGACAGACACACACACACACACACACACACACAGACAGACACACACACACACACACAGACACACACACAGACACACACACACACACACACACAGACACACACAGACACACACACAGACACACAGACAGACAGACACACAGACACACACACACACACACACACACACACAGACAGACAGACACACACACACACACACACACAGACACACACAGACAGACAGACAGACAGACACAGACACACACACACACACACACATAAATAATCACACAGACAGACATAAATAATCACACAGACAGACACACACACAAACAAATATAATAATAAGTAAAAATATAGTAATAAGTCATTGGGACAGAGGCTAGTGCGTCCCAAGAGGTGGCTGTCTACATTCCGGCAGGATCCAGCTCACAAATCAAAGAATCGATCACTTACAATCATCCACACAAACCCATTAACCCTGATAAAAAAGATACACAGTACATGAGCACCGCACACAACAGCCACAGTATGAAAGCGTATAACATTCTGCGCTCTGCTGAAGAAGTAATCCACACTAGTGGCACGGCGTACGCCATCAGCAGTGCAGTCAACATTACATTACATTACATTACATTACATTACATTACAGGTATTTAGCAGACGCTCTTATCCAGAGCGACTTACAGTTTTTACATTTCTTTACAATCCATTTATACAGCTGGATATTAACTGAAGCAGTTCAGGTTAAGTACCTTGCTCAAGGGTACAACGGCAGTGTCCCACCTGGGGATTGAACCTGCAACCTTAACGTTACAAGCCCAGTTCCCTAACCATTATACCACACTGCCTGCCTGCCTGCCTGCCATTATACAACACTGTGTTACCATGTAGCGCTCTGGCAAGGGGGTAGTCTTAACATTAGAAACACTGTGTGCTCCACTGGCCTTTGCCCGCATCACAGACTGCGATAGCTAGACGAGTAAAAACAAACACCCGGCTTCAAGAACCAACGCAGGAGACGGGGAGAGTCGCATCGAGAGCCGCGACCTTGCAGCTGTGCAACGACACGCCTTAAACCTCAAGGTCGACGCAACTCGCCGCCGCCAGGGGTACGAGCCTCTGTTTAAACGATCCGAGACCGGGGCCAAGCGTGCTCCTGCTCTCTCGGACATTTGCCAACACTTAACCAGCACTTTGCTCAGCAATTTTTAGTTTCGGTGAGTCGGGCGGTGAGGCCGAAAGGGAAGGGCGTTTACACAGCGTGGCACGGTGTAGCACTCGGCTGGCCGGATCTCGCCAGGACTGAGGGCAAAGGCTCCACTGATGGGGGGGGGAGAGAGGTCTGCTCCAGGGCGCTTGGGTCTCGTGGTCTATAAACGTGACCGTACGGCTTAGTAACCAGCGTGAATCCTTGTGTTCGCCATACTGTGCATAAAGACTTTCACATAATGGCATTCAATGGCATTTCCAACCACACAACTGTAAGGTCTGCCAAACTAAATAATGATTAAAGCAACATGCAATCCATATTTGACATTTTCCCAGTCACACATGATCCCTGTAACAGACCTAACTTTTTCACTGGCCCAACAGTGACATATCGACTGAGAGAAAGAGAGGCTTTCACACACGCTTATCAACGCAAGAGTTTGGGCAACCAGCAACTCAAAACAGGTCTCAGAAATGTAACTAGGCCTGGACTCTGCTGGTTTATATTTGGCTCTGATTGGGCCGCATGCTCGATCAAATAAAAGAATGACGTTGGGGAAAGCTTACAAGATTGGGGGATGGGCTGATATCTTGTTGCTGAAAATCATCAGAGAGAGAGAAAAGAGAAATGGAGAGATAGAACAGAGAGAGAGAGAGAGAGAGGGGGGGGAGAAGGACAGAGAGAGAGGGAAGGGGCACAGCTCGCTCTGAAGTGTCCGGGAGCACGTACATTTTTGAAGAGCTGCTCGGCCAGCTCTTTGACGTGGCTCATCACTTTGTGAGGGCTCCCCTCCTCCAGGCGGATGCGATCCACTTGATTGGCGATGAGCTGAGGGACGGAGAGGAGTCAGTGGAGTCAGTGTGCTGCAGGGCCATTACACATGTGCCCACCTCCTACATTACATTACATTACATTACATTACATTACATTACGTTACGTTACGTTACGTTACGTTACATTACTTTACGTTACATTACTTTACGTTACATTACATTACAGGCATTTAGCAGACGCTCTTACCCAGAGAGACTTACAGTTTACATTTCTTTACAATCCATTTATACAGCTGGATATTTTACTGAAGCAATCCAGGATAAGTACCTTGCTCAAGGGTACAATGGCAGTGCCCCACCTGGGATCGAACCTGCAACCTTTGCGTTACAAGCCCAGTTCCCTAACCATTATACTAACACTGCCACCTCCTCCCCCTGGGAGCCCCTCACCTCGTCGAACAGGTCGGTGGACCTGTAGGGGGGCCTCTCTCGGACACAAAGCCGGCGAACGCCATCCCGTCCAGCACCTTCATGAGGAAGTCGTCCTCAGTCAGCGCACGCTGGCCCAGGAACACGGCCTGGACAAACACGGGGGCAACAGAAGCAATTCAAGAGCCTGCTCCCTCCTCTCTTAGTAAACAACAACATAAAACACTACTTTAAAATACTGTTTGTGCAGTGCATGTCATTCTGGAATAATTTGACAGTCCTTTACAGAGGGGAACATCCAATAAGGTAACACATAAAAGAAACAATGGTAAAAGTAGAGATTGGAAGAAAAAAAAAAAAGCACACAAACCATAATAACAGATTACAAGGCATAACACAAATTCCAAACATTAAAGATCTGTAGGTGGTCGGGGAGGGCACTGCAGAGCCGAGGGGCAAGGGTTCCTATCATAACAGCTCAGAAAGTCCCCAAAGTCCCCGCTTTTCACACACTTGGCCACACAGAGAGCTGTGATGGGGAGACAGTGTTTGTCAGAACAGGGGGAATACACAAGACTCCCAGAATGGAGATGACCCTGAAGCACTGTGTGCATTCCACTGCTCTCTAACACAATAGCCCAACAAAATACATGCATTCACTGTCTTATTCGTACACAATTAAAAAGACAAGATTGCAAAGCGCAAAGTGACGCATGCCTCCATTTGACCTCACGTTTGTCTTTTTAAGTGGGAAAGCAGACGGGACGTGTGCTGGACACAGATAAAGGCCAAACGGTTGGGAGCTAGCCCGTCCCGGGACAGCGTATGACCTCTACAGTCTGCAGTACCTTGTGGAAGCGGATGACGGGCTCGGGATGGATGCGGATGATATGGAGACACCAGCGGTAGCCGTGGAGCAGCTGAGCAAACAGCCAGAGGAACACGCCTCGGAGCTCCTTATCCTGCAACACGGGATGGGCGACAGAGTGAGACGCGCAACAGGTCAGGCGCCTCGCTCAATGGTGCGACGGCAGTGCCCCACCTGGGAGTTGAACCCGCGACCTCTGAGTTACAGGCCCAGCTCCCTCACTGCGCTACGCTGCTGCTGTGTTAGTTACCTGGATCTTCAGCGCAGAGGGCTGGGCGGAGGCAGGGGGGAAAGCGTGGTCAGCCACCTCCAGCTCTGGATCCAACACCTAAAAACAATCGATAGAAAAGAAGAAGCACAAAGCTGATGCACTCCGCTGCCTAGCATGACATATTCCACGACATGATTAGCTGACGAAGGACGAGACACAGGGTTTGGCTCGATCAGTGGCGGGAGGATTTTGTGTGGGTTTTGTGTTGAGTATAGAATGGTGGGGGGGATAACAGCTGCTCAACAGGGGCTCAGAAAGCTCTCTTTTCCACAAGCTGCAGCATCTCAAAAAACCTTTTCCAGGCAATCGACCAAATTAACCGCCTGTCTTATAAAATAAATCCTATCAGGTTTCTCGAAACCTCCGCCCCCACACACACCCACACCCACAGACACACACATTCACATTCACTCACACCCACAGACACACACATTCACATTCACTCACACCCACAGACACACACATTCACATTCACTCACACCCACAGACACTCGCACCCACAGACACACGCACACACACACTTATCATCGTGTGTGTGAGACTGCACCACAGAGGCACTGCGTAAGCAGCTCCATTAGTGAATGAGGACAGGGCTCGCTCGGACACTGAGGTATGAGCCCTAAGTTGTGGGCTTTGTTCCGCTCTGCGGGCTGCTGAAATGCGACTCGGCGGCGTCCGCTGTCGGTAACGCGGCGGTAACGGTTATCTCATTTCACTGCCGTTGGCAGGCGGTCCGCGTGCAGCCAGGCAACCGAGGACACACCGCGGTATCTCTGCGCCGGCGGGAAAAACACTGCAAGTGCCTCTGGGAGGAAAAAACCCTAACCTTGACCTAATTCAGGACACCTTAAAATATAGCGTGGTGAGGAAAAACACACATTGATTCACACACGCAAACACACACACACCTATCCAATTTTTCCACACAACAAATGTCTATTCATACGTATCGGAGGCTGAGGGACAGCAGTGGCCCTCTCAAAGGTCCACAACCAAACCTTTACACACCCTGGCACAATAAAACACAGATCTGCTTTTTCCTGGTAAAGCTACATGGAAAAGTACAGCGCTTTAAGGTACACATGAGAGGGCTGCTTTCAGTCTTTGGACAATAAGGTCAAGGTTCATTTCTGTGCAAACTAATTTAACACTCAACCCAGGGAGTCAGCGGAAGGCAATGAATGTATCAAGGCCCCTGCTGCTGGGTTTCTGCTATGAGGTAAAAAATGAAGCATTATCCACAGTTAACATTAGCACTGAAGTAAAAAGGACAGCAGTCGGCTATATTACATATAAAACAGAATATAGCGCTTCATGTTCTGGATATTCGCAGGTCTTAATAATGTAACTCAACCATCCTCTCCAGAAAATGAAGACTAATTGATTGTATTTATATAGTGCCTTTCACAATCCCAAAGCTCTTTCTACAGTGAAGAGGGGGGAAGCTGACCCCCAACCACCACCAATGCGCAGCACCCAAATGGGATTTTTGAGCTGAAAGTGAGTGCTTTAGGCCTGCTCCTTACAAAGCTATATTTTTTAACAGAGCGTGGATTTCACTGCAGTGGAATCTCGGAGACCTCTTATAAGAAAAGCAGGGGAGGACCTCTTTTGCTATCCCAGCTGTCAAATACCCTTCCTAGCAGGGTTCACATAACTCATACACAGTTTGATAAGCGTGCGGCTAATCCAAACACAATCGCTGCTTGTTTTGGCTGAAGACGTTCAATGCCACTGCCCTTTTGTATGCTGTACAGCTTTCCCCCGTCTCCGTATCTCGCAACGGCCACACCGTTTCTGACGAACAGAACATTTGTGCCCTATTGAAGGGTATTATCCAGTCACAACTGCAAACAGGCTGCCCGAGAGACACATCATCCACGGCAGTACCTACGTGCGTTCTATGAGCGCGCGTGCCCTTTCAGACATGACGCGCCCTAACGCGTTCTCACCGCCTCACAAACACGGCTTCAAAGTGGAAAATTACCACACGGCTCGAGACGCCATGGGTCAGGAAGGAAGGATCGTTTTGTGCCTATCCGTCGCAATCGTTCGCAAAGCAAATGCTCACTCCTCACAAAATGACCTCTCGACAAATACTCTTGATTTATTAACGCAGTAAAAAAGAAAAAGAAAAAGAAAAAGCAGATGCATTGTTAAACAGCCAATATGCAGACTTGCAGTAACGGGAAATACTAAACTATCTGCAAATATGAGTGCCGTAAATCAAAAGACCATTTTCTAAAAATGTTCTTTTTAAAGGAAGCTTGTAAAATTCCACAAGATTTGGGACAGATGCGCGGAGAGGCGGTGGAGACGCATCAATGTAAGACGGAGTGTTTCCTACTTGTGCTCGTTTTAATGACGGATGGGCCCTATAGTCTGAACACAATGCAAAACAAACCGTAACATTCAGAACCCTGTACGGCTGGACTAACACGTCCTGTACCCCAGGTGTACAGCAGGATTAACAGATCACGGGAGAGAGGCCTCTCTTTCAGTGACAGCTCCACAGTCTGTGGCCGTAACCGCGTGAGCTGGGCAGACTGCTCTACGGGCGGATAGAGAGGCAGGATGAGCCCCGCGCCCTTTCTGTGATGAATCAGGGAAGCCCTCCTCCTCACTACTGAATAATGCCGTTAGGCGTGAGTACTGCTCCAAACAGAGAGCCGCGGGGCAGTGCATGGTTAGCTAATTGCGCTGGCTTTCCACAGTGCGCTGGTGGGATCGGGTCTTCAGGCGGAGGTGGGTTGGGCTGCGGCGGCTCTTGCCCGGGTGAGCCGTGCTGCACTCTACGGGCGGGCGCTCCGGCCTGAGGACCGGGCGTGGCGTGGTGTGGTGCTGTCGCGCGTGTGTGTGTGGCGGTGTCGTGCGTGGTTACCATGGAGAGGGCGGTCTGGGTCTGGTGCAGGAGCGGGTCGGGCAGCAGGGAGACGTGGACGCACTCTGGGATCGTCACTGTGCCGCCGTCGAGGTCCGCGATGATCACGTCCAACTGTGGGACACACGCACGCACACACACACACAGACAGGCACACAGACACACAGACATGCACACACACACACACACACACACACAGGCACAGACACGCAGGCGCACACACAGACAGACACACACACACACACACACACACACACACACACACACACACACACACACACACACACACACACACACACAGACACACACAGACACACACACACACACAGACACACACAGACACACACAGACACAGACACACACACACACAGGCACAGACACGCAGGCACACACACACACACACACACACACACACACACACACACACACACACACACACACACACACACACGCAGACACACGCACAGACACACACAGACACACACAGACACACACACACACACACACACAGGCACACACACAAAGGTCATCCCAAGCATCGACTCTTGCATGTTTCCACTCCACTCCACTACATACTGTATCAGCAAATGACTCCATAAACAGAGCGGTCACGTGCGGCCAAGTTTAAACACATCAGCGCAGGGCGCTCAGCTTGCGGGAGGCACATTCAGCCACTGATTGATTCTCATAAATGCAACATTTCCTGTGGGGTCTGAACTGGTTCATCCCAAGGACTTTGATGGCACTAATCAGCTGGCTCATATGCGCTGCACCGTATATCAAACAGGGGGCCTTCAGAGGCAGTCATCTTTCTGTCACCAGCCACTCATTATTCCCATGCCTTCACAGGGCTTGAGACACAGTGGGTGACATTGACAGTGATGTGCTCTTTGACCGTGAACACCCTGACCACTTTATCTTCAGACATATGACTTGAAACGTGGAACAGGCTGCTCGTTGTTCAAGACACAAAAGCGTGCTGGTTTGATAGTCGATACAAATCTGCTTTCATTAGCATTTAATAATCCATATGCCTTCCTGTGCAGGAATGCTTTTAATGCCATGATGACATACACACACACACACATATATATATATATATGGTGGCTGGCAGTGTGGTATAATGGTTAGGGAGCTGGGCTTGTAACTCAGGTTGCAGGTTCAATTCCCAGGTGGGGCACTGCTGTTGTACCCTTGAGCAAGGTACTTAACCTGAATTGCTTCAGTAAAATATCCAGCTGTATAAATGGATTGTATGTAAAGAAATGTAAACTGTGCAAGTCGCTCTGGATAAGAGCGTCTGCTAAATGCCTAAAATGTCAATGTAAATGTAAAAATATATACACACATACATATTTTAACCATAGAAGGATGGATAAAGAACAGTACAGTCCATAGAAATGTGTATTGGGATCCAGTGGAAGCACAGTTGTGCTTCCTAGAGAGAGCAGGCAACACACCAGGATGTGTTAGCAATACTTTAAGGCAGGGTGTTCAAAAATAGACAGATATACACCATATATAGCCAGGGTCAGGTGCAAATGAACACCAGGACAAAATCAAAGCAATGGCACCCTTCAAGAGCCATGCCTTAAGGAGGTGATCAGGAGCAAAGCTCTGCTGTATGGAAGCTGTGGCGGGGGAAAGACTGACCAGCTCTTGCGTCTCAGAGCGGAAGAAGGAGTTGACCCCGATAATGAAGGGGGTGGGAGTGCTCAGCACCTCCAAGAGCTTCCCTGGGAGGATGGGCACGTACGTGAAACTGTGAGAGAGAGAGAGAGAGAGAGAGACCAGAGGGAGAGAGAGAAGAGAGGGAGAGAGAGAGAGAGAGAGAGAGAGAGAGAGAGAAAGACCAGAGAGAGAGAGAGAGAGAGAGAGAGGGAGAGAAACCAGAGGGAGAGGGAGACAGACCAGAGAGAGACCAGAGAGGGGAGAGAGAGAGAGAGAGAGACCAGAGGGAGACAGAGAGAGAGAGGGAGAGAGAGAGAGAGAGGAGAGGATGATTTTAATTATTAAGTGCTGTTCAAATACCTGACACATCTTTCAAAAAACAAAAAAATTCCTAATGAGCGTCCCTTCCATGACCCAGTCTCAGACTTCAATCAATGCCAAAGTCTGTTGAAGTCCGGTTTCTTAAACGTATTCCTGATATCTCACCAAACCTCTGTGCGTGGTGATGGTTGGGGGTTCCCCAATTTTTCTGCCCAATTTGGAATGCGTAATCACAACCGCAGCTCTGTCTCATCGCTGTCCTCTGTAAAATTGGGAGGGTGCACACTAGCCGATTCTCTTCCACTGCAGAACGCCAACGGAGCTGCTGCAGCCACTGCACCGGGGGACTGCGCAGCTGGCCATCACTCCACCAGAGGGGGTGCTATTGTCATTCCCTTTACTATGTCATTTAAATTCAGGAGTGCCACGGAATACCCTGACTTGGCGACTGCACTCTGATAATTGAAACGGAACTCCTACAGGGCACACTTCAAATACGGCACCTTTTATACCTTTGCAAAGGTTTACAAACAAACCTGCGTCCAGGAATTTTATTAAAACGTGCTATTGCCAAGGGTCAGCTCAAAGGCTTTCTCATGGTCACATTTGCTCACAGACAGTGGGGGACAGAGGGGGACAGAGGGGGACAGAGGGACAGAGGGACTCCCGCCCACCTGTATTTAAGCGGGAACATTATTGCCAGAAGGCCGCGGCAGGCCTCCGTGAGACGGTGGTAGCTGCTGGACAGGAAGAGGATCTTGTGTTCGGTCAGGGCGGCACAGAACAGGTACAGGACGTTGTTGATTCCTGGCAGAGGAGAGGAATTCAGTAAGGCGAGACTGCACACACCACACCACCAGTGCATGCAGTGGTCTGAAGCAAACACTGCACTGTCATCGGCCTCACACTGCCTGAAGCCATATCAGATACAACAAACCACACAGTGTGCTGACCGCGCTACACCACCCGTAACAACTGCGGGAAGAGCGGTCAGGGGCTTACAAGGGCGCCGAAGCCCCACCCTTTCAATAACTATCAACACGTTGCCTTACCGCCATTTAGCACACAGACGTATTCACACAGCAGGCGGAGGGCTCGGGACCCAGCAGAGCGTACCTAGCTGCCTGAAGAGGTGGGCCACGCTGCAGCCGCTGACCGGGAGCGAATCGTTGATGGGGGTCTGGATCACCTGGCGGTCTCCTGCCCCCAGCGTTATGGTCCTCTAGGGAGGGGGAAACAGCCAATGGCCTTCGATTAGGAGAGCAACACCCGGGACAGGAGGGCGACTCCTGAACTGGGCACTACTCTAACACGGGGGGCCCGCGAGCCCCTCGTCCACTAAAACGCAAACCTTGTTTCTCGCGGGCGAGGGTGAGAGGTCATTACAGATGATCGCAGGGCCATTTTAACGTTTGTTGATGAGACGTTAGTGAGTGAGATTTCCCGTCACTCTCATGCAGAGGAAGTGACCCCAGTGACTGAATTAATGGCAGATTCAAAACAGGTGATCAATAAAGCATTTTCCTGGATGATGAGAAACACTCATTTAATCAAGATTGAGATGAAATGAATGACTGAATAACACGTTTCGTTAATTCGCTGTGCACCAGTTGGGTATTTGACATGCTTTCCTTACGAACCTGAGCAACCAGTATTATCATTCAGCAGAACAATTTGTGTAACTGTGTAGGCAGCGTAGTGTAGCAGAGTATTCAAATCAAAAAGCAGGACATGTCCCACCATGGTTAAAAGGAGACGTGCTGTACTGAAATATGCATTTAAAAGCGCATACACATTCCAGGCCTTTGAAACACAGCCGTATAACACAAACACAGTTGAACAAGGGCCAACAGAAAAAATGCACAAAAACATTTGCCTGTGTTTGAAAATAAATAAATAAAACAATACAACAAATTTTTCAAATGAAAGTTTAGCTTTTTTTTTTAAAAGGCACACAGAGCACACATCACATGTCATGTCATGTCACATGTGACAGAAGCACAGCCCTCATTCGCTTGGCATGAAGAAAAAACACGGCACAAGTTTAAGCCCACGTGGCAGCAGTCACAAAAGCAGCGTCACATCCACCTGGGGCAGGGAAGAGAAGGAGCGTTAACAGCAGCGCCGTTCAGCCACAGCACCACACAGCCCGACTTGGTGAAACCAATCCTCCGGGAAGGCACAGCCACGCAAAAGCCAAGCCGAACAGCAGCTTCCCGACTCGTCAGCTGATTAAAACCATGCTCTCAAACCTGGGGTTGATTCCTTAAATTTTTTTTTTTGCATTTTCTTTATAAATTGGTTTTAGTAGTTGAGTAACTGCAATTCAGAATCAGAAATCTGGTTCCGTTGTTAACAAAATGTTGTTGGTGGAAGAGGAATCGGCCCCTTCGGCTCAGCCTGTTTATAAATATTGGGTTTTTAATCAGCGGTTAGTGATTTCACGGTTCACGGATTAGGCTAGCCATGCCCTTTTTATTTCAGAGAGTCGCGATGATTGGCAGAAGAAGACGAGCTGAAGAAAGTCCCTAGGAAGGGGAGAGGAAAGGAGGGAAGTGTCTGAGGCTGGGGAACAAAATGGTGGAATAGAGATGGGGCATACCACGCTTTCCTCCTCCGCCTCCGGTCCGGGCTAGGTTAGCAAGAGACAGAGACACCACAGGAGATCGCACAGGTTAGAGACGGAACAATGGGGCCCGTGAAGAGAACACAACACAGCACAGCACAACACAACACAACACAACCATGGCATGAGGCAAAAACAGGCTTTGGACTTTGCAGGGGAAGAGGACACAACCTGAACAGCTGCTTTAAGAGACCAGGATAATGCACGCGCCTTTAGACTCACAGCCAATCACAAAACAGGGAAACCAAGGTTGAAAATGGCTGCAGCCCTGCAATACTCAATCTTCAATCCCAGCATGCAATGGTGCACATTTTGTTCCTTGTTCCTTCCTGCATTCATTCAGAGCAGAGCAAACCAACCCCATTTACCATCAATGACCAGTTCCCTTACAGGAAACCAATGTCAATGCCGGTAACACAATAAGGAAAAGTGTTTATTTGCTCACAAAAATTGTCTTAGGACTAGCTCAGGACTGAATGGTCCTTACTGATAACAAAGTTTTTCTTCTTCCAGAAATGCATTCTACGCTGCGCCCCACCCAGTTTCCTTCAATGACAGGTTCCCTTATCAATACTGATGAATGCAATAATAAAAAGTGACAAAAATTCTCGTGTGATACAAAACAGTGCCTAAGAATCCCTCTGGGCTAAACAGAGGACATTATTCCCAGAAATGCAGATGCTCTGATGGGATAATTGTTCATGGTGTAACAGGGGTGGGCAATCTTACCCTGTGTGGGCCGGTGTGGGTGCAGGCTTTTGTTCCAGCCGAGCAGTAGCTCACCTGATTTGACTAATCAGCTAATCAAAGTCTTCAATCGGGTCTTTGATTAGTGGAATCAGGTGTGTCACTGTTCAGTGGGAACAAAAGCCTGGACCCACACCGACCCACACAGGGTAAGATTGCCCACCCCTGTGGTATAATCAGGCCAAAGCCTTAGTGTGTGATGGCCATTCAACATAAGGCACTTCTTTAAGAAGCCACGTGACAGGGAGAGCTGCTGCTGTGTAAATGACGGACTGGCCCTTTAAGAGCCCGCTGAAACTGCAGTCACTGCACAAACGGCGGGAGCCACTTACACGAACACCCTCAGTAGAGTTTAAAGACTTGTGGTTACTGACATGAGGCTGCTCAACATTCCTAATCATCACCCTCTTCCTCTATAAAACCCCTTAATATATACTGAGAGGGGGTATATTTCCACTCATAGAATTTGTTTAGCCACTTATTTATGCGAGTTTGAATCTCACGTTAAAAACGTTTAGCATGTTGCTATGGGCTCTAGAACGCTGTGCTGTGGTCCTGTAAGGTGTCAGGAATGGCATAGATTCTGGGGTGCCTGGGGCTAGAATCTGTATGTCTCACACACACATGCATATGCACCACACACACCCATTATTTTATTCACCCATCAGGTCCACCAAATCAGTGTGAAAGGTTGAAGTGCCTTGATAAACGGGTGCAGGTCTGACATTTGACAAGGCTAATGGTATTTGCAGTAACTAATTAATTAAGTGAGTAATTCAGAAACCTTTCAAGAGATGTGGAGGTTATAACAGCGGCTGTTGCGACTGTGCGAGGAAAGGAGGATTTCTGCAGCCTGAAAGGGTGTGGGGATCATGGAGAATAAAGGGATACGAGGACCCGGGTTCCACTGCCACGGTAACCTACTTTTACCGTTACGTTACACCTCAGCGTATTGCTGTTTTGGAGCGAGGACATTCCTGAGTGAACCTCCCGATCATTTGGCAAATTCCCGCTGAGGGGCTACGGTTTGTGTTAAGCACCGTTACCGTCTGAATTTCACTGGTGTAATTGTTTTTTTAAAAAGACAAAAAAATGGGCGGCCGCAGAGCAGCCATCTGCTAGTCCTTCCCCCAACACCAGGGCCATATGCTCACCCCACCCTCTCCACCGAGCCTACACTCCAGCTGCCAGATATTTCTGGGCCCTTATCAGGAAGTGCCTGTGAATGCCAGACAGGACGTCCTTCTTAATCCTTTTACAGAGAGAAGGGGTGTGGTCCGTCACAGTATGGAAATTAGAGCACTTCCTGTTTTATTAGCCAGGTGTAAAAAAGGAATAAGAAAAAAGAAATAAGAAAAGGAAATAAGAAATAACCCCCACATCACCGTGACTCACAATATTTACGCAGTGCCAAATGTGACAGACAGGAAAGCACATTAAATCCATAGAGATCGAATGAAAAAACAACAAAAATGATTGAACCTAAATATGCGCTGAGGCTCTGCAATAGCACGGGTTCCACAAAGCCGCTTGCAAATGACTGACTGAACGGCAAAGTATGAACCGCCATGATTTCAGGTGATTGGATAAAAAATTACAAAAAAGCAAAATAAATAAACAACAACAATCTACATCTAGATCAAAATCATAATGGGTTGACTGGAAGAAGCTGCTGAAAAACAAGTTTACCTGGAAGCAGTCAAGGAGCCAGGAACAGGCAAGGTTCTGAGGAACCAAGTTAAAACTACATACACCGGAGTCACACATCTGTAACACACAGGATCAGATACGCAGAGGCAAATGAAACCCAAATCTCACCACCTCACCAGCACAAAGCTACCTCCCTCCGACTAGGGGTCCTGAGTGCAGGGCAATGCTAACCACTGAGCAACTGGCTCTTCTTTGGGGTCCCTGGGTCGCATTAAGGACATCCCGCTAAATTATTTTGGGGGAAAAACAACGCGATGGAGTCACCCTATCAATGAAATATCTCCTGGTACCATTCATAATGGGGTTGGGACAAAATGTAGCACAATTTAACGTTCTGAGTTCTTAGCAACCCCACAACTGGAAAGGCTCCCCCCCCCGAATGTGGAAATATCTTCCTTTGCCCTGAATACCATGGATGGAGGGACTGAATGGTGGCACCTCAATGCATTTGTGCATGTGTAAGAGAAAGACACTGGGACACAATCACACATCCTGGCTTCTCAGTACAGCAGGGATTAAATGCAAAGAAAGAAAATGATTCCTCTATGCATTGTACTGATTCATGTTTATATTGCAAGGCAAATAAGACATTCAAAAGCTTTCTTTGTAGAAGGCCTTTGTTGGCCAAGATAAATACTGCCTGGCAGAATGTAGGTACACAGTCACAACAATGGGTTGCTATTCTTTCGATACTATGTCATTATTTCATGCAGTAATTTTCTAAATTGCTCTCGCTTTCTTATATTAGATCAGAATCTGCAAACAAAAACCTACAATCATATTTATGTTCATATGTCAATAATTTTTTGGGGAAATTGACCACTTTCTGTGAGTTTGTTGGTCACTGACATAAATGAAAAATATACTGCCAGTAAAAAAAACATCTGTGATATTAATTTAAGTGTCACTAACAGGGGCCATCACGGTCAGACTGAATGTGGGTTTTATTACAGGCCTACTCACCCTGAAGGCTATGATATTTATGTCATTTCTGAGTAACTAATTTTAAAAAAGTGGTGACCTGTGAGTCAAATGCGGCCCACATAGTGCTTTTGACCGCGCCCGCCAGCTAGCGTTTCTGATGCATTTTAAATGAAATTACATCTCTTTGTAAATAAACAAAATTAAACCGAAACAAACTAGCATTTCTGATGCATTTAAAATTAAATTTGATTTGTAAATCGACAAAACGAACCCAAAACAAGCAACAATCTACATAAACCAGTGTGTAGTTATGAAGTGAACAAAATCCAATTTCAGTTTCAAGAAAAACCCCCACAAGAGTCAGTAATCCCCCCCCAAGCAATACTATTCCTGTAAAAGCATGCCTTTAAACAATTACATCTGTCTTGTTTCAAAATGTCCTTTTAAAAATTTGGACAGAACCTTGGCTATCGTCCCACCGCATAAATGAGAGTGCATCCCTCTGCAGCTGAAACAGCACCACACACTGAAAACAGGCAGGGGGGGGGGGGCTTTTTAGAATGTAAAAAAATCATTTCCTGGAGGCTATCACTTTAAATACCTTCTTGGTATCTGAAGAAAATGCTCTCTAGAGAGACGTGTGGGGCAGTAGCGGACAGCCAGCGCTGCTGTTCTCACCTGGGACCCTCCTGCTATGGGAATGATGCAGGTCAGCAGGTTTCCAATCAGGGTCTCCATGGGAACACTCATCCCATCGATGTGGACAGTGTAAATCAGGCCCAGGCAGTTCTGCACACAGAAAACAAGAGGCTGGAGGTCAGAGGTCAGAGGTCATGCACCGAGCACAAGTCACAGGGGCGGCTACTCCAGGCATGCCGTTAAACTCGATAACAGCGAAAACAACAATGCTGTTTTACAATTCCCTCAATTTATATCTCTTTTTTTTTCAAGCTAAGTTAGTAGTTCAGGCTGAAATTGAAACAAAAGCCTGTCTGGACAGGCACTGAGGACCAGAGCTGAACACAGAGCTACAACAGAATACCGTTACTGTGCAACACTGTTACTGTGGAGCACTGTTACTGTGAGCACTGTGGAGCACTGTTACTGTGGACACTGTGGAACACTGTTACTGTGGACACTGTGTAACACTGTTACTGTGGACACTGTGGAGCACTGTTACTGTGGACTGTGGAACACTGTTACTGTGGACACTGTGTAACACTGTTACTGTGGACACTGTGGACACTGTGTGGAGTAACGGTTACTGTGGACACTGTACTGTGAGCCTGTGGTTACTGTGGACACTGTGTAACACCGTTACTGTGGACACTGTGGAGCACTGTTACTGTGGACACTGTTACTGTGGAACACTGTTACTGTGGACACTGTGGAGTACGGTTACTGTGGACACTGTTACTGTGGAGCACTGTGGAGCACTGTTACTGTGGAGCACTGTTACTGTGGACACTGTGTAACACCGTTACTGTGGACACTGTGGAGCACTGTTACTGTGTCTTACCCTGAAGACGTCTGCGTGGTCCAGCTGAGACACCAGCACCAGGCTCTTGGGGGCAAAGAGCTGAGCCGGCTGGATGATCCCAGGGTCATCGTCTTCATCAGCTTCACTGGGGACGCTCTTCTGGGGCTGCAGGGTGGAGTGGGGGTCGGAGTATTACACTCATCAATTTCACTATGACACTTACTCACACATGCATATACACCCCTGAACATCCATGAACTATGTGTGAGCTCAGAATATGCTTATGATTAGATTAAAGACCTCGCTCTTTGGTTCAGCAAGCTAATCTTATCTCTTATCATGCCATGTGGACAGCAAGGGCTATGGTTTTAAATCCACAGCTGACTAATTCATATTTACATATTTACATACATTTAAAACTTATCCATGTACATACTCCCAACAAAAAAGGTCTATGTTTACTCTTAAGAGTAAATACAATTGTGAGAATGGCCCATTTCCCAATGGGTGGCAGTGTAGCATAATGGTTAGGGAACTTGGCTTGGAGTAACACAAAGGTTGCAGGTTGCCAGGTGAGGCATTGCTGTTGTACCTTTGAACATGGTACTTACGCTGAACTGCTTCAGTAAAATACCCAGCTGTATAAATGGATTGTATGTAAAGAAATGCAAACTGTGTAAGTGTAAGTCGCTCTCATGCTAAATGCCCGATGCCATGTAAAAATAATGTAAACATCTATGACTGCTTCAGGCGTACCCCTACTCACTTCTAGCAGAGAAGCCCACATGGCACCACACATTTGATAACACTCAACCAACATAACCCCTATCATTCGACAACACCCTTTCTAGTGTACGGATGACAAATCTCACCTGTGCGCTTTAATAAATACCTCAGTGGCGTGCGAGCTGCACAGCTTCTAGCTAGCAGAGGCACACTTCGATATACCCACCTCATCATTGTCAGCCTCTTCCCAGAAGGTGAAACAGGCACAGTAATGTCGCTCGGAGTTGATGTTGGTCAGAACGGCAATGAAGAAGCACGGCGGAAGTCTCTCGGAAGCGAGCTGCCACCCGCTGGGCTGGCAAAACTGCGACGGAAGAGAGAAGAACATTCCGGAAGGATTTCCATCACAACAGAAGAGCAGCACTGCCGCTTTGGTGCAGCTTGCCATCTACCGCACAGCAACAGGCCTGGGAATTTTAAACCGATGCGGGGAATTTTACACACGGCAACGACAAAAAGATTATTAGCTATTTTCAACTTACAGAATGTCAAAGAGTCTACGGCAGGGGCGGCCAAACCAACCCTGGTCCTGGAGAGTCACAGGGTCTGCTGGCCTTCATTGTTGCTCAGCACTTAATCGATCAATTAAAGCAGCTGATTATATAGTTAACTCACCTCACCTGATTTCTTGGATTTAATTCAGTTGCTGATTTTAAGGTTGACACAAAAACAAGCATACCGTGCAGCAGCCCCTCAGGACCAGGGCTGGCCACCCCTTATCTACAGCATAACAACCCCCTCTTCCCCTTCCATAGACATTACTCATAGGCCTATGTGTCCTCGTCTATTCACCAAACACCCCCCCCTGTTTATTTTAACAGACTATATGATTTATTAAGAATGGCTATCATCACGGCTTTATTAAATACTTTATCTCTGCCTATTTACTGGAAACTGGAAACTAAATGGACTGGAAGTGAAATCTTGCATCAGCAGCTCCCAGTAGCCAGGCCAAAGCTGGGACCCCTCAGTGAAAACGCTGACTTTTGCACAAGAGCTGTATTTCGTGCACACGGACAAAAGGGGTACTTTGGCCACAGGTCACCCCGAGGAGAAATCAACGGACTCAAATTAGGCCAGGCTAAATCTTTTTTTCTTCTTTTTTTTAATGTATGACAAGAGAAACATGACCTGAGCCCTCTGGGGTCTTGCAGTCTCCTGCTCAAGCTCAGGCTGGCTCCCTCCGCACGGCGCTGTGTCAGAACAGCGCAGCGGTGTTGGCCGAAGGTGCTTAATATAATAATAATATACGCCATTTAGCAGACGCTTTTATCCAAAGCGACTTACAGTAGTGAATGCATACATTTTCAGTATATGTGGCCCCAGTGGGGATTGAACCCACAACCTAAGCATTGCCAACGCTGTGCTCTACCAACTGAGCCACAGAGAACCACAGCTTCTGAGGACAGTGGGACAGCGGCCAGCCAGGAACCCTCACAGCTGTGTAGCGGCACACCCGTAATCAGGGCCCTGTGACCTCAGAGTTACATCACCACTAGGGGCCTCCGATTGGACAATAAACGACCGAACACTGCGATGATCCAGCCGACGATATTTTATGTGGTCATGCGGTTTTTATGGCTAAATGACCAGACGGGACACATGACAATATTCCTGATAGGTATTTCAAGCCATCACTGTGCTTTGGAAGGCAAAAAAGAAAAAGCAAACACTCTACTTCTGAAACAGATCCTTCATTTTTTCCCCCAAACTGCCTGCTTCTTGTGAGTTATCAGGTTTTTTAGGCTCTGTCCATCTATTTTAGGCTCCATCATAATGCAGCTTGCTTCAAACGCAACATACGTGTCAGTTTTAAAGTGGAAACCACCTTGTGAAGCAAATTATGAAAAAAGCATTGATTGCATGCGATTGTTTTGCAACATGGGGGCTCTTTCAGCTGTGCAAACATCAAAATTTGCATTCATTTACTTCTACAAGTGCCTTTCGCCATGTGTGACTGATGTGTGCTTGTCTCACTGATGTTTTTTTAAGGAACAGTCTGTTTGTCAAAGGAAATGAACAACAAACATTACACCAATTCATCAAATCAGAGTTCAAGTAAATCATACATGTTCTTGGGGGAAAACACAAGCATGGAATTAATTCAAAATGCTTTCAATTTGATAGCCAGTGATGTATCAAACAGCACCAGCAAGGTATGAGACTGTAAATATGAACCCTTAGCACAATGAACTAGAGCAGAAAGGGCTTCATTGTTTAAGCTGTGGTACCTGTGCCCTGCCCCACACAGTTCAACCACATGGAACACCTGCACTGGTTACGAGTGGAAATAACCCCAAATCTAAAATTCATTCCAATACGCCGCTAATATCATGGAACATAACAATGGGGGACGCAGCCCAATGGTTATAAATGTCATACTGGCTGTTGTAAGTGTTTAGCCGGTAAACATACCCTGTTGCATGGGTTACAGAGAACCCGGGAGGGAAATTCCTCTATGTGAGGACAACCCCTTTCCCTGGGGTACATGCTGGATATGTCACTCTCGCTATTGATGCTGCTGTCTATCCGTCTGTGCTCGGTCAATGCTGGGAACCGGAGTGATAGATCTTCAGTGATAGATGGAAGGGATTTGGGCGGAGTGGAGAGGGGGCAGACGAAGGACAGGCGACTTACCAGTTCAATGCCCTGGGGAAAGGGGTTGTCCTCCCAGTCCTTCTCAGGAAAGCGCTGAAGAATGCAGCCTTGGCCCTCACTGCCCCCTGAGGAGAGAGGAAGAGGGGCATGTCAGGAAGGGGGGGGGGTAGGAAGCATAGAGAGTCTTGTACATTCCTATCAGACTGTCCCACCTGCCCCTTGACAAAGGGTGCATGACCCCAGGTGACAGAGTGGCAGGACCTGAACACAGGCTAAGCCAAACACCATATCCCAACCTAACCTATCACCACTGACTACGTTCTCAACTGTTAAAAATGCACAGCTCTTAAAGGTTTTTTTTTTTTTGTACATTTACCAGAACATTAGACCACTAGACAAATTAGACCACTCCTGGAAGGCAATAAATACCAACCGTCCAAAATAAAACCCAGGGAACCTGTTTGTTTAGATGTCCCCACATGATAGCCGGGTCTGCCAGACGTGACTAAAACGTCTGCCCTGCCGAAGTGAATGATTGACCGAGGAGAAAAACATAAATAAGGTTTGATAAGAAGTAAGTGAATGACTTTCGTGTGAAAACTTCATGCGGTGGATTTAGTATCCCCTAACGAGCAAATTCCCCTGCTAGTTTTACAGTTACAAACATTAAAACAACAGCCTACTCAGCGGCGGCAAAGTTCAGCCCGAGGACTCAACACTCCGCAGAGCGCATGCGTCATATCATGTGAGCCACAGCTGGTTACTCATCAATAAAAGGAGACAGGCAATACAAGCCTGCATAGCCTGCATCACTATCAAATTTCAACCTGCTAATTCAGCGGATCCACGGGCAGCCTTTCAGCTTGTTTTGGCCGAAGTTTTAGGGGGAATATTAGCTGTATCAAATAAGACATGGGTGTGCAAGTCTCATTTCGTTCAGCAGCCCTCAGTCGTCCCCTCCGCACACTGCTGGATCTCAGCAGGGGACAACAGGAGACAATGGCTCAATCAAGTTGTTCTTAATCTTGTGTTCTTAACCTTGAGTCAAAAACTTAACACCTGCCTTTAACTTTATCTACACAATGCAGTTTGCCGAGTTCAATAGTCACAAAATTTACTTGCCACACCGTGTTGCTAAAAAGGAACACTTAATTAGCATTTAATTGTGAGTCAAAGTTTAAGACAAATGTTGACTGAATACAGACACGGAGTGGAAGAGAAAGCGAGTGCCTAAAATGAAAGTAGAAAATTTGCAGAAACACACAGAAACAGTGACATATCTGGAAGGATCAGTGAAGCACTGCAAGTGATTTGTGACTTTCATAAGCGATGCTGAACTCCATAAGTAGCTTAATAAATGACAATAAGAATAAGAAAATGCTGGGGACGCCCTTCGGAAATGTCATTAAATGACGCATCGAATGAAATCCCTTCATAATTTCATAAATCAAAAAAGAGGAAAAAAGGTTGGATTTTAGTAAATTTTTGGAAGCAAACCAAACCAATTTGTCCCCTTCTAGAATCGCTCTGGGGTGCTGTGCCAGGAAACAGACTGTAACGTGAAAGCAGCCTCGGGCTCACAGCTCATTCTTTACAGCGTTCGTGACCGGCTTTCCGATACAATGGCTCACTGTTTCACAAAGGCTAAGGCATGATTAATTTTGTGTTCGGTGAGAGGAACACCCTCGGAAACAGACCCTATTCCAAAGTAAAGAATATTTTAAAAAAATTAAAAAGAGAAACCCCTCCCAGGTCTACGCTCCGAGCCCATGACACACAGCGTCCCCACTAGACCCCGAACGTAATCACAAATAGTCCAGCGCTGAAGATAAACACGCACAGATCCCCGCAGGGGCGTTATCCGGACCGAGTAAACAGCTTAGAGAGCGCTACACACACATGTAGCTGAGGGAATAACACCCGGTACCACGTTCATTTTTGCGTGTAGCCGTGAAGTGGACAGAACCGTGAACTGATGCTGCCCTGTGAACAATGCCCCCTCGGAGAGAGAGCTGAGCTTACAGGAGGGTGACATGGCTGCAGCTTCGTGCGGCTAATAATCAAAATGTTTTCCATCAATTACCACATCGACTATGGCTTTGACCCATTAACAGGGAGCCACTAATGATAACAGCTGACAGTCAGGTGAACTTCTTTTTCTTCTTTACTGTACAGATCCTCCCGGATCATAATTCAACATGTCACCAAAGCTGCTCTGCGAACGTGATCGACTCCATCAAAGTCTTGTTTTTTTTTTTTTACACATGACGCGAGTCACACCAAAACTTGTCTGGTTTCATTCGAGGAGGCGTGCAACAGCGCAAACGGTTCCTTTACGAAGGGCCCCGTCCCCGTTCCTTCACGCGGCGGGCCGCTTCTCAGAGCCCTTTTCCCCGCGCTGGTAACAGAAGGCCGGGGTGCGGCGTGCAGCGGGCAGCGGCATAATGGGAGCGGAGAGACAAGAGAAGCTGCCTCTGTGCAGGGCAGGGAGCACAAAAACCGCTCTGTTTTACAATACTGCCGACGAACAATGCAGGGCACGGCTTTGACGGGAGCAACGAATGAGGACGTTATGAAGCTCGCTGAGGCAAAACAGTTCGGGGCGGGGGGGGTTTATGGACTGAGGGGACATAGGTTTATGACGGCCACATGGTTTATATCATATGTTGAAATATGAATATGACGAGCATTTGCATTCAAATGAAACAGAGGGAGGTTTAAATAACAATAATAATACCACAAGTTGGCTCCCAGGAGATCGGAGCGTAAAGTTTCATCACTCCCCAAAAAACCTGTCATGAAATAACTCTAGAACTTGCCTCGGGTCATTACGAGTGCATCCATTTCCCCCAAGGAATTATCCTCCGTCACATTTCTGAAAGAGTCAGCATGTACGCAGAACATTTGTTTCAAATCTAACACTAACTAGCTGGCAGTGTAGTGTAATGGTTAGGGAGCTGGGCTTGTAACTGGGAGTTGCAGGTTCAATTCCCAGGTGGGGCACTGCTGTTGTACCCTTGAGCAAGGTACTTAACCTGAATTGCTTCAGTAAAAAATATCCAGCTGTATAAATGGATTGTATGTAAAGAAATGTAAACTGTGTAAGTCGCTCTGGATAAGAGCGTCTGCAAAATGCCTAAAATGTAAATCTAAAATGTAACCATAATATCTGGATACAGTCCTGAAAGCAGTGCTTGTTAGCATAGCAATAGCACCCTTAGGAGAGAGATGGTGCCAGGCCAGAGTCAACACAAGATGGCAAACCAGCCGGGGATTAAATGGTAGCCATAGTCGATCCTTCACACAGATGGCGCAAAAACGCTGCTAAATAAGACCCGTGCCATTGTTGCCCAGCGTCCACGTGATGCAGCAGCATTCCTAATTAGAGATGGCGAATATGGCAACCTCCTTGGCACTACCTGGGATGACCCTTGGCCCACATACCCGAACACACGGAGCACTGGTGTTTACCGTGCAGGAAACGGAACGGCAGCGGTTTCTGAACGTGGTCCACGGCACGTACTGCGCTCTTCCCTTCTGGGTGGGGCGAGGTATTACCGGCATACGATACCGTAAACTTTGCGCACGTTCAAAAAGCTCTGCGAATTCAGAGGACCACACCCGTGCCACTCCTCCTGGCTTGGGCTTGTGGTGCCGCAGCCAATCTGAGCAGCTTCTGCGGTGTGTGCTATTCGAAGGTAGCCAAGGGATGATGCCCTGGGACAATACGGAGCCAGTGATTCGGGGGTCTGGAGCCGGTTGGTATGGTGAGGGAACCGTGCCCGTGACTCAGTCATAATGGGTGACAGCCAGTGAGTTCACAAAGGTGGCCTCCCCTGCTGGAGGACAGTTTGGTCCCTTCCTGAACCGGCCAATCGCCAAGCAGTGCGGAGGGTCACCCTCAGAGCAGGGGCCCTTTCCTATTGGATAAGAATTCAAACCCATTTTCACAATAATTGCAAAGCACTGAATGCGAATTAATCCAAGAACTGTACACAAATATAGTAATAATTTTTTTTTTTTTAATTAAATGAGAAAAATGATAATTTCAGAATCCAAATCAGTAGCCAGTTCCCGTTGTTTGCAGGTGAGGCTCAAACTCCAAACGCAAAGTCCCGCATTGGCAGCACATCACAGGTACTTCGGGGAGGCGATTTATGCGACACTGCAGTTATCTTATCAATCTCTGCTTATGCAAACACAGATAAGCCGACAGACGCGCACGGGTTCGTGGAAAAGCCTCAGGCCTGACACTCAGCCAAGCCCTGAGGGGTTAACACGGCGCTTTGCTTCTGCTCATGTTCGGCGCGGTCAGTAAATCCCCGTTCCAGCAGAGACGTGAGATATCAAATGTCCACACTTTGCAGTCAGGGCTGGGAATTCAAAAATTATACAATGCTTCCCGGCGTGCAGAAAGAGCCAAAATGGCTCCGCGCCAACCGAGAGCCCACGGCCCGTACTTCCAGAATAAAAAGGCAACGCCCCTGCGAAGTCAGCAAGAAGGAAGAGCCTGCTCTTAAACGTCCTTAATAAAAGGAGCACATCAAACAATGTCTCTCTCTCACACACGCACACACGTCAGTCCGACACCACAGCCCGCGGGCGTGTCTCTCTTACCCCTGCCCTGTGTGGCCCAGTGTGCGCTACTCTCAGACAGGAAGTCATCCTGGCTGCAGCGGCTCTGCAGGGTCAGCCTGCGATGAATTGCATCAGCCTCCATCTTACAGCGGAACATATTCACCCCTCCCCTCGGCCAATGGCATTTAAAGTACGCTGCGTGCAGTGAATTGACAGTGTCTGGTCCCCTTCCAGCCACTTAATACCATTGAAAAGCTGTGGGTGGCATACTGCTCCACTCTGCTTTGACAGCAGACTGGAAATGTCATTGCACATTAAGTATTTAGCCCCTAATTAATACTGCAGACCAGCGCTGTTTACACCAAGCAGAGGCTCCAGATGCGGGCGATCGGATGTGTGAGCTGCTGCACACTGTCACACGGATCAATGTTCCACCGGTGGGTCTTAGGAGGGGTTGTGGGGGGTCGCGAGATGACACGTGAAAAGGAAGATAACTTGCTGTACAGAATTCACTTTCGTGCATGCACCGCACCAGTTCACGGCGTGGACCTAAATGCAGTCGTTTTGACACGTTGAAGACATTTTAATTCCGTATTGGAACATTTGGGCTACGTCATGGGTCACAGAAAACGTATTCGCTCATTAAACGGGCCGTGGGCTCGGAAGGTTTCGGATGCCGCTGACAAAAACCCACGTAGTTTAATCAACCATAAGTGATATGATTACCGCTGATGAAATGACAGCCTTGTTCACAGGGGGCTCTGTAACGAAACGCGAGGTTGTCTCAACGTCGCCACAGCGTAGGCTCCGTGGAGTCAGAGCAGTTGAATGGGAGCGCGGTGCCAGCTGGGCCAGCACAGTGATTTGGACTGTATCCGTCACAACATCCAGCCTCACACTGCTCAAGCTCAGATGGGAACCCAAATACTTACTCATCTTTTTGTGCACACCAGTAATTCACAGCAAATAAAGATCCAGTCTGATAATCAATACACAGAGCTCCAAGTAATTTAAAATATTGATGCGGTCCACAAAATCGGGGTCTTTTAAGGTATTATGTATTCTACTGTGAGGCCATTCAATAATCCTACGTTTGAGTGGAAGCAAAAACAGAAAAGAAAAAAAAAAGGAATCTTGGCTCACGGACGACGTGCTGAAGTCTGTAGCCCGAGGCCTTTAGCGAGATTTGATCATGAAAGCTCAAGTCCCGGTGACCCACGACATCCCCAAACACAGAACTTCTCACACAGTGTGGAGCTGGGCTTCGTGAGGTGGGGGTGGTGGTGGTGCGGGTGGGTTGGGGTGGGGGAGGGGGGGGGGGACGACGACTCATTTCGTGAGCCCGCTGATCACCATGACGACAAAAAGGCCAGTGTGTCTGCAGAAAGGCGTCCCGGCCCGGCGGGCTGCGAGACACAGAAAGGGCCGGAGGCCTCACCCTGCCGTCACATGCTCTATGCAAATGGGGCGCAGGCCGGACAAAGGCAAGCTGTGAGCGGACCGCTCTCTCCCTCCCTTCCCACAGACAAACGGGGGTCTCTGCTGAAAAGGGACTGGATTACGCTTCAGTTAGAGCTTGGGGGGTTGGAGGGGTAATTTTAGACCAAAATCATAGCGGAGAGCAGAATTCAGTATGGGCTCTTCTGTAGAAATGGAAGCCTCGAATAAAATATGCATCGACGTCTTGCCGCTTTACACAGCCACTTTTGACGCCGATGAATATTTTATTTGCCAACGAATATTGAAGACATCCGTATTTTTCAGAGTAGAAACCCACCGAATCTTCAGAAATATTTTCGACAGACTACATTATCCATGCAGACATCCATGGTCGACAATTGAAGGTGTAAATGGGAAGGTAGACAGCAGAATCAGTTAAGGGGTAGGATGGGGCTGGAGAGTGGCTCGTCTCGTTAAAACGCTGGGTTCATCCCAAAGCCTGGCACTGAGGCTGGGCTTCGTAGGAGATCACATGCTTGCCTGTGCTCTCACAAATTGACACTGCAGATGGATCACCACTAATATAATATTAAAGACCTCCATCAGAAATCCTAGCAAAAAAATCCCATATTTTATGTGCCGGTCACATCCCTCCAGTTTTCAAGCAGAGACATTTTGCCAATAAGGGGCACAGTGGGTTTTTTTTTTTTTTTTTTTTTTTTTTTTAGACACTCTTATCCAGAACGACTTACACTTTTACATTTCTTACATAAAATCCGATTTATACAGCTGGATTCACTGAAGTAATTCAGGTTAAGTACCTTGCTCAGGGGTACAACAGCAGTGCCCCCACCTGGGAATTGAACCCGCAGTTAAAACCTTGGAGTCATAAGTTTATACGTTCCCTGACCACTACACTGCAGCCCTCCACCGATGCCGGTGTGTTCACGTGTACAGTATCAACTGCAAACAAACTGGCCTAGTTCTTATGTCTCAGTTTATGACACGCTCGTCAGATCCTGTGGGTCTACTTACAGTAGATGATGGATAGATCTTGCTTTACAATGTCTGCTATGTGTGAAACAACTTTAAGGGGAAGAGGTCTGACCATGCCATGTAGTTTTCAATGGTAATTCAATTTCTTTAATGGCTAGTTTCATGGGCCTCCCGCGTGGCCCAGTGGTTACAACGTCCGACGCTGGCCACAGAGACCGGGGTTCAATTCCCCGTCTCGCCAGAGTCGGCTCTGGCCGGGAGCGCCACCGGGGGCGGCGATTGGCTGTCCGCCCCAGGGAGGGGGGAGGGAAGCAGACATGAGATTCGCTGCGCATAAGAGTGGCCCTGCAGTATACCGGGTTACGGTTGATACTTGGGCGAGTGCCGTCTCGGAAGAGGCGTCAGGTCGCGTGTCGCTACCGGTTGCAGGACTACGGCAGTGAACTCACATTACTAGGGGGATTGACTTAAATAGCGGGTCTAATTGGCTACCAAATTGGGAGAAAATGGGATAAAATCAGAAACAAATAAAAATAAATAAATAAAAATAGTCACCCTTTGGCGTGAGAATAGCCTCACAAACAGTGGCCATTCGGTTAATACGTTTTAGCAGGAAATCACCCGACATGTTTTCCCAGCTATCCTGCAGCAATTCCCAGAGAAACTTGTGGGTTGCTTTGCTTTTTTTGCTTTGCTTTTTTTTTAAAAGGCTAGTTTCATTGGTTCAATGTTTCGCTTCAACACCAGGGGTATGAACAGCTGCTATGAGGGGAGGTCAGAATCTCGACCCACTGCTTACACAGCGCCTAGTGCTGCAACAGACTGCTGCAACGTCACGCCCTACGATCACAAACACGAGTTGGGACGAGCGGGCGTGAGCTCGGGCGTGGTGACAGATGCAGGGGCAGAGTGGGATTCCTGACAGGTCCAGCGAACCTTGGTGCTGGCACAAAAGCAGCACTCACACACCTGCCCTCAACGGGGAGCCATTTCAGGAGACTCCTGCACCTGAGACAGGTAAGGATCTGAAACATCCCTCCCCACGTACGCCACACAACCCCCGCCCTTTGGGAAAGGTAGCCAAATGTGTACGAGAAATTACATCACAGCTTTAATTTATTTTCAATGGTTTCTATCAACAGGGCGTTTCTCGAGGTGAGAGACTATTAATTCCAGCAGCAACACATACGTCCATACGTCCACGTCACAGGCTCAGTATTGTTTCATCTTTGTCTAATGCTAAATTAATTACTGCCATTAAAGATGATAAAATATATTTTCAATAATAGCCCAAAGGACTTTAACCTCAATATTTTGGGCCTGCTTTTTTTGGCAGCAGCAGCTAAGTAAAAGGGACTTCCCAAAAGGTGTTAAAAGTTCAGAGAGAAAAGTGCCAGCATTATAAAATAAACGACGCGCTCCTATCTGCCAGGTTCTACGGCAGCGGAACGGCGATTGTGGCACTCCCGCAGGCTCGTGTAGCAGTGGTCTGCTTTGGAGGAACCCTGACTGCAGGTCTGTGACATCCAATTCCAAGTACCAGAATCCAGAGGACTGGACGAAACGGTTTCTTGTCTAGGACACCCTGGGAAAGGACTCCACACTGGATGAGGAATGCAGTTCACATAAGCAGTAGCAATCCCACTCTGTTCACAAGCCACCCATTTTACATTACATTTTAAGCATTTAGCAGACGCTCTTATCCAGAGCGACTTACAAGAAGTGCATTAATACATGGTAGGAACAATCATAGTTAGCGCACGAGATCAGTGCAGGAATACAGCAATAGACATCATTGCAGGCATCAGCATACCACACCTGTAACACCTGTAACACCTGTAACACCTGTAACACCTGTAACACCAGGAAGGAAAACGTTAGTGTGTTTTTTTTTGTTTTTTTTAAATATAAATAGTGTACAACAGGTAAATAGTGGTGACAACAGATAGACTGGGTGGACAGTGTTCAGTGGTAGTGGAGTCTGAAGAGGTGGGTTTTGAGTATCTTGCGGAAGATTGGAAGTGATTCCCCCACCCCCACTGACCCTGGGTGCGCTCGCTGCAACTTCCACTGTCAATCCGGGAGAGCACGGATAAGCACGCGCTCTCCTCCCTGATGTCAGCCGCCCGTTCCCTTCACACCGCAGTCTGCAAGTGAAGCTTGCACAGACTCGAGGAAGACACTCCGGGCCAAAGTTCAGTTAAGAGCACGCAACAAATGATGCACCTCACTTGTCTGTTCGTATTCAGACTTAGAATTTACTCGTGGAATTCAGCTCCCTCTGGCAAGTTGCGCGTCTAGGGAGGGGTTTTCCCAAAATAAAGGCACGTCTGGAGATGTTTGCGCTATTCTGACTTCAGCAAAGTGATGTTTGCGCCAGAAGAAAGGTTGAATAAGTAGTGCACCACTACCTGGCCATTGTTTGTAAGAGCATCTATACAGGGGGGAGAAAAAGAGGAATGCACGCTTATGTGTATTGTCGACCTTGACAGAATGCGCACCATATAATGTAGAAGTGGTTTGCTGAACTCATTCACCAGTATTTCTCATTCTTGATCTGAAAAATGTGTCTTTCACCGCATTGCTTCCTTCTTCCATTTCGGCTCATGTGTGATTGCCTACACAGGTGCTTCTCCTTTTAAAACCTCCTTAATTGAAATGTTGGGAACATGCCAGCACAGACAATAGTGTAATAACAAAAACACACCGCAAAGCACAATGTATATATATCCTGTATATGTGAATGCCCATTCAGAGTTTCCAACTATTTCCGTGCAATAGTGCACAACTAGTAGAATCTGCCCAACATTATTTGAATTAAAGGCACACACTCCTTAAAGGGATGAATTGACACTCTTGAATGTAAAACACCATTGAAACAAACCTCTCGGAAATATTATAGTTAGCCATCAGAGGGCAGAAAGTTGGAAATTATTAATTTACATTTTTCTGGCGCTCTGCCCAATTTCAGAGTTAAACACGTGTGTAGCAGAAGTCTGAATACGAACAACTTTTTCCGCAAACTGTCGTATTAACCGGAGGAACTTAAGCAGGTCGAGTCAATCAACACTGAATAGGGCCCTAAGTCATCTATAAAAAGACATTGAGATGACATCAGATTTTTCAAAATGTCATATGACAAGATTGTACCGGCTACTTTACAGTGTGCCAACCACAGGAGAAAAAAAAGTAGGAAGTTGACAGCACCTCCAAAAGTGCGTACATGTGTTACCGAAACTTCTGTGTGAGGTAGCGCCGTTTGACCACAGCATGAGTCAGGGGGCTGGCTGAAAGGCATTATGGGATAGTGGGGGCTGAGCTGTCAGTGTCGGTCTCGCGGTTGAAGTCAGGCCCAGTCTGACAGTGGCTGAGTGGTGTGGTGGGAGGTGGACTCCACAGATGTTTCCAGTATTTTCTGATATTTCACAGATATACTCCCTGTGGTTATGGAAACGCTGCAGTTCAGGTGCGCACTCAGAGTGTGGGAGAGGGTCTGGCAAGGCAGCGTGAGGGGAAGTGGTTCACATAGGTTCCAATCAGAAGTGTGAACGCATGATCAAGGTCGCAGTTCGATACAGCGGTTCCCCCAGATTGCCCCGTACAACAGCTGTGTAAATGTTAGAGGTAGCTTTGGGTTTGGAGATGTCATTTGTCATTTCCTTTAACCTGTTGCGCCTTTGCTCATATCATTTGTAGACTGTGAAAGACACCAGATGGCCATGTAACCAAGGCTTTAATCTCACTCCTATCCATGCTCAGGCTCCTCCCTCCTGAGGGTCCCAGCCACGCACTCCCTCGCTGGGGGTCTTCATCGTCATCATCATCATCATCATCCCGCCCTCGTAGCCCAGTTGTGATTTCCAACAAATCACAACTGATTCAGGGTCAGTTTCGCTGCAAAAACAATTTAAACCCCCGCCGTGCTTCAGCTGCCCAGGTGAACTGAATGCTTTACCTAGCCGATTAAAAGTCGATACAATTACGCCCGCTTATTGGTGGTGCTTTCCGAATGCGAATATCGAGGGAGAGGGATGTGGTTTGACTCGTCTGCGCGCTGAAAAAGCCCCAGCGGATCATCTGTGTACACTTTCCGCATGTAGGAGCGCAGAGTGCTTCCACTTACATCTGTGGTATTATCAGACACATCTTACTCACAAAGCTATGTGATCACCCACAGGAGGTAGGTGCTTCTTCTGTCCTTATTCTATCCACATTTAGCAGACGCTCTTATCCAGAGCGACTTACACAGTTTACATTTCTTTACATACAATCCATTTATACAGCTGGATATTTTACTGAAGCAATTCAGGTTAAGTACCTTGCTCAAGGGTACAACGGCAGTGCCCCACCTGGGAATTGAACCTGCAACCTCTGAGTTACAAGCCCAGCTTCCTACCCATTACGCTACACCGCCAGCCACAATCAAAACCCGCCACTTTGTTAACCCGCTGAAAGGTAGTGAAGGTTAATGCGGGCCCTGCTTGTGCACCACCTTGCCCTGAGATATAAAATAGAATGCTCCTCCTCTCAAAGACCCCGGCCCTGGAGTTAGGTGCAGTCGGGGGAAACATGCCCTCATGACCAGCTAGCCAGGGGGGGGTTGGGGGGGCTGGGAGCTGGAGAGAAATGTCAAGTACCCTCCACTGCTGGCCTGGGCCATTTCATGCTGGAACTACACCTAAAACTGTCTGACAGTAACGCTCTCTTCAAAGCTTTGGACAACATCCCGGGCATTCACCAGCAGACTAATCGAGAACATCAAAATGGTATTAAATCTATTCATTTATTATTGTTATTAAATTCTTATAATAACATAATGTGAAGGGGCTTTTTATGGGGGGGCAGGTGGAGGAATGAGGCTAATCATGTTGCTGGAATCATGTAATCTCTACAATCTCTTTCTAGGTAAGAGTTTAATCACTCTTACAGCAAATATGGACTGGGGGGCATGTGTGAAATACATTATCATCAGACCAGCACTGCTGCCAGCAA
This sequence comes from Aldrovandia affinis, assembly GCA_029706075.1. Lineage (NCBI taxonomy): Eukaryota > Metazoa > Chordata > Actinopteri > Notacanthiformes > Halosauridae > Aldrovandia > Aldrovandia affinis. The sequence goes on from JAINUG010000023.1 coordinate 1,620,621, forward strand.
ACAGCCATCCCCCACAAAAAAAGAAACACTGGGTAAGGACATGGAGGTGAGGTCTTCTGCCAAAAACAGCCTTGCTGCAGCTGTGGTGGAAATGGAGTAGGACGGGGTGGATAAGAATACGTACTGCGCCAGGCGTGACTGAAACTAATGTGCGCATTCATAGGTGGTCATTGAGAAAACCCCTCGGGAGGCACATGAGAGCCGGGGGGATGGACCATCCCGTTTTCACCAGCTGGGCCAGAGGCACCTGCAAAAATGGCTTTGTGCGGAGCGTCCACCCAGTTGCATGTCATTAGGTGTCATATGTTCTTCTCCACTAAGTTAAGTCCACCGCAAGGAGAAGAAAAACCTGCACGCCGTCTTTGTCTGATGCAAACCCCACCCCCTTCCCGAAAGAAAGCACTGATATCAGTCACTTGACCAAAATGTTTGCTACCTTTTTTTTTTTTTTTTTTTTTTTTTGCACATGAAGTCGGGGGAATATTTTTTTTTCAATATATTTTTGCAACCTCCAGAACCTTTCTTCCATTGTGAGTTTGCCTGAGACAAAGACGGTGTGTGTTTTTCTCCTTGCAATGGATTTAACTATATGATCTTCTTGAACCGACACACCCGTCTCAACTTTTTTTTAATGCAGTATTGGTGCACTACCCCCTTTTTCTACAGGGATTTTTCCATGAAGTCAACCTGCTCAACATAAAGATGTCCAGGCAATCAGTCAGACAACTGCTACCTGGATGTTGTCTAGAGCTCCCCAGTACTCTCCTTTCCACATAAAATCAAGAGATCCCCCCTTGCTTCCAGGATGAATGTGAAAGGATGTCAAAACCAGCAAGTGGGATAACTCTGGATAGGAAAAGAGGAACAGGATAGATTCTAGATAGATAGATAGGATAGACTTCTATTTGGGATTTTCAAGAGTTTCTACAAACAGGAGGCAATGGCCGCGGACAGAAACCCACAGGTTATGTGGCAATGCCAGTCAGCACCACGAGAGGAAATGGCTGCATTGTTGCCAGTCATGAGAATTGGAGAGCAGACAAGTGTTTAAGTGGAGGGACCTGTGTCAACAAACAGCAGACCTCACCAATGGAAAAGGCCATATCATCTGACACCACGCCAACATGCATACAAGAGACAGGGTGTAGGCACCGTGCTTTTGAGTGAACGCGTGCTAATGTCAATTCAAAATGCTTTTCAACCTGGTTGGTGCAGATCACTAACATTGTATGATTTATTATTTATCGATTCGTTTGTCAGGGACATGGCAAAAAGCAATGTTAGTGTTAAAAAAGGCAAGCATCAGATGCATTGCATTAAGTGTTTATAGACAAAGGCTGACTTCCAACACCTGTCCCCAATAATAACGACGATGTTCTCTAAGCAATGCCACACAGAGCATGCCCCACAAGCATGTTCACATGACAACCACTTGCCACGGTTACGACACAAAACTCGTAACTCGTGCCTTGAAAAGGGTGCCAGCACTGAAACCTCGCTGTACGCTCGTAAACTGTTGTTGTCTACCTTCGTCCCTGATGCAGAAGGCATTGACCTAACTGCTGCCTGAGACAGAGGTAAGGTTTCAACCACTCATGTGGTATGGAACAAAAACAAACGACGACTGGTTAGCTTCCACACTCGAGCGTCTAAGAAATCGAAACGAGTGGGTTCCCATGTTGTTTTAATCTCTTTTGTCTGCAAGCCAACTAACCCCACTGTAAGGGATGAAGACGTGAAGGGAAAGCAGGCATTGGCAGGAATCTGTGAGTAAGCCCATATCACCCAGTGCCCCCTGCTTAGACATCTTGGAATTCCATGCCTATAAGCAGCGAACCATAGCCAAATAACTCATGGCACTGAAGGCTGTTAAGGAATGAATTACCAGTCTTCAGATTCCATTTTAGATGCAATCTATCTGCAATCTGACACCGACGGCTGAAGTACACTCCGACAGCAGTACTGTAATCTGAATGCTTGTCTTTATGTACTGCGGAGAAGCAGTGTTTGGTGTTCCGCCTGTTCTCAAAAACACAGCCATATTACGGTCGTTCAGAATCAGAATTTTTATACAGTATCCAGTCATCGTGTACCCTTTCATTTGTAATGACCCGTATTATATGAAATGACAGGATATTTTTCCCCTGCCTGTACTTAACAAAGAAAAACACAAAGAAACGAGCGCTCATGTGCAGGTACAAAGAAGAATGGGACTCCCCCTCCCCCTCCTGTATACACAAACAGGAAGTGAGCTTTATGATTTTAAAAAAAGGCCTCTTCTTATTAATAGCTGGCTGGCTGGCTGACACATTTGTGGAACAGGGGCTGTGTCATGCCTTCAGCAGAGGTGTGTGTGTGTGTGAGAAACAGAGAGAGAGAGAGAGAGAGAGAGAGAGAGAGAGAGAGAGAGAGAGAGAGAGAGAGAGAGAGAGAGAGAGAGAGAACCCTTGCTTATATATACTGGATAATGTAGTGCCAATAAAGCACCTTGAAAAATCTGAATTAAGAGAGAAGGAAAGAGCAGGGAAGGGTAAGGAGAAGTGAGGGAGAGAGGAAGGGGGAGAAAGGGAGAGAGAAATAAAACTGCGGTTCCAGACATACAGCGCAGAGCTCGAAACACGTCTTTCCTGGGGGTGTCAGTCTTAGCTGAGCGTTTAGACATCATAGCTCTCAAACACCAATAGTTGTGCAGATACAGAGAAGAGGCTCCAAACCCCTCTCGCCAGGCGCACTTCTGCCAAAATGTGAGTTTCTACTGACTCATCTTAACTGCAGGACATCTCTCCCTGAGGAGAGCCAGAGGTGCATCCACAGCTAAATGAGTTGGGCCAACAGTATGCTGATCAACCCTAGATACAACAATAGTATGGCCAGGAGTCCAGGAGCTTGTTTAGGTTTTTTTTTTTTTTTAGCAGATGCTCTTATCCAGAGCGACTTACACAGTTTACATTTCTTTACATACAATCCATTTACACAGCTGGATATTTTACTGAAGCAATTCAGGTTAAGTACCTTGCTCAAGGGTACAACAGCAGTGTCCCACCTGGGAATTGAACCTGCAACCTCTGAGTTACAAGCCCAGCTCCCTAACCATTACACTACACTGCCAGCCTCAGCTTGTGAATTGTAAGTAGCTGTGCTTATCCTGCAGCAAAACACCCCAGCTAACAGTTACCAATCCTAGATAGCCTCGGCCCTTGTTTGTAGATCATATGCATTCACCTCCTAGGCTGTACACCAGATTCAAACGTGATCAGAATCATTGACTGTGATTGTTTTTCATGGCGGCGTCTCCAGAACGGTAACAACACAAACACAAGAACCAGGATTTGCCACTCCGTCATAAACAAGAAAGCCAAGAACAATCTGGTAAGCTACGTCATCCATTAACAGGCAAATGATCATTTGGAACAGCTAGCGCGCATTGAGTTCTTCAGAGCCACACACAGACTAGGTGGGTGAGTGGAGACGTGGCTCGAGACGTGAGCCGTGGCCTCCTCTGGAGCGAGATCAAGTCAAAGCATGTTGGGCATTGTGCGAATGTTCCATTCATGGGAAGGTGGAAGCCTGCCATTCTTGTTGCAATGATGTTCATCTGCCAAACTGTTACAGAGCTGTTGAAATTGGTGGGATAACTAAGCACTGCTGGGGAATGAGCAAGACGGTTTAGAGGAAATCCTGTTGAGTGCGTGTGTGCATGCACATGTGTATGTGGTTATGTATGTATATTGCGTGTGTGTGTGTGTGTGTGTGTGTGTGTGTGCGCATGTACATGTGTATGTGTTTATGTATGCATATTGTTTGTGTGTGTATGCATGTGTGTGATTATGTATGCATATTGCATGTGTGTGTTTGTGTGTGTTTATGTATGTATATTGCATGTGTGTGTGTGTGTTTATGTATGTATATTGTGTGTGTGTGTATGTGTGTGTGTATGTATGTATATTGCATGTGTGTGTGTGTGTTTATGTATGTATATTGTGTGTGTGTGTGTGTGTGTGTGTGTGTGTGTGTGCGCATGCGTGTGCGCTACAGACAGTGTAATCCTGCTTATGCCCGCTCCCCCTCCTTCTCCTTCTCCTTCTCCTTCTCCTTAGACAGAGGCTTAGAGAGCAGCCCATGGGCTCTAATGCATTTTATCAAGAGCACAGCCTGGAGCTTCCACCTATTAGACCTGGATTAGCGGATCTGTGGCCGTTTACCTTGTGACTCAGAAGTGGGCCACCTCAGACCGTAGGGCCTGGGGCCTGGGGCCTGCACCGCGCACACATCACCTGACAAATCTTAGTACCGCCAACTGGATGCAGTGCCCATACACTATCTTAGCCTTACACTACCGTTCAAAAGTTTGGGGTCACCTTCCATCTGGACTATGGCTAATCGGGCACTCCTTCATTCTTCAGCAAGATAACGACCCGAAACACACCTTGAAGTTGTGCAAGAACTATCTGGTGAAGGAGGAATGTGAAGGACAACTCAAACTAAAGACCTGGCCTGCCCAGTGTCCAGACCTCAATTCCATAGAACTTGTATGGGACAAACTGGAAAGGAAGAGTCAAAGCAAAGCAACCCACAAGTTTCTCTGGGAATTGCTGCAGGATAGCTGGGAAAACATGTCGGGTGATTTCCTGCTAAAACGTATTAACCGAATGGCCACTGTTTGTGAGGCTATTCTCACGCCAAAGGGTGACTATTTTTATTTATTTATTTTTATTTGTTTCTGATTTTATCCCATTTTTCTCCCAATTTGGTAGCCAATTAGACCCGCTATTTTTACGTCAATCCCCCCCTAGTAATGTGAGTTCGCTGCCGTAGTCCTGCGACCGGTAGTGACGAAGCGAAGTGACGCCTCTTACGAGACGGCACCCGCAGGCCGTCGACCGTAACCCGGTACTACAGGGCCACTCTACGCAGCGAACGTCACGTCGGCTCGGCTCGCCTCCCCTCCCCCCCCTGGGGCGGACAGCCAATCGCCGCCCCCTGGTGGCACTCCCGGCCAGAGCCGACACTTGGCGAGACGGGGAATTGAACCCGGTCTCCGTGGCCAGCGTCGGACGTTGTAACCACTGGACCACGCGGGAGGCCCAAAGGGTGACTATTTTGAGGAATCCAAGATTCAATTTTCAATATAATTTTCTTGAACATTTCTTTGATGTTCATTTTGTTCATTGTTACATGTGTTTTTTGTCATTTTAAAGTATTTACAGAAATGTATACGGTGTAAAGCATTGTCAATTATGAGATAAAAATACTTTCCAGCAGGTGACCCCAAACTTTTGAACGGTAGTGTATCTGTGAATCTAGTGCCCTTTCACAGCCACAGTGAAGTGACACGGGAGACAAAGGGTGATTCTTAGTCCTCAATATCCCCTTTTCAGCACAGTCTGGCTTGGCTCAGGTATTGGCTGCTTTTCCATCATGTTGGGTTTTTTCCCCCCTGCTCATGTCAGCTAAGCCCACTTTGCATTTATTGACATCATCCTAATTAGGCCCAACTAGTGCGCTGTAGGCCGAGTCCTAAAGCTAGATAAACAGATGGATTGATAGGATTGATATATGATATGTGGATTGGGAGATAAATGTATTGGTAGACAGATTAGATAAATTGATTGATAGATGGATTGATAGGACAGATGGATAGATAGGTAGATTGGTAGCTAAATTGATTGGTAGATAGATTGCCTGGTAGACAGATTGACTGATGGATAGATAGATCTTTTTTATTATAGACCCTATTGAGTAGTCCTTCTTTCATACAGTACTTTCTTAATTAACACATCAATATTTCCTGTTTGATCCCAAACATATTCAACATATTTTGCCTGCCACGTTAAAAGTGAGAGATTGATAGATAAGATGCTTTGATTCTCTAAAGGAAATTATCTTGTCATCAGCAACATGACACATAAAATATATAAACATACAAGAGACAAAAAATGTAAAAGCATAATACAGTACCCATCATACATCCAGACAGACACAAAGTGTATGTTGATTAGAACTTTGCTCTAAAAAGTTTAAAAAGTGAGGAGGAAAGAATAAGGAAGAGACCATTATCCCACCAATACCAATAACAGCACAAATCGGAGAAATATCGCTAGGAATAATCTTTCTTTTGTCTTTTTTTCCCACACAAAAAGGCCTACGAAACACCAACAGGACAAGCCTGCACTCAGTGTTATGTGATATGCCACAGTCTATGATTGAACGTAATCCAATGAAAGAGCAAGCATTCTGTACTAGGCCGGCCGTCCAGCTTTGGCTCCAGGCTCCAGCTCCACAGTGTAAAAGGGGCTTAAGTGTGCCCACTCTGGGGGTGCTCAAGGCTTCAACGCCTTCAGGGCATTTGTGTCAATGTTGAGTTAGTTTCGGAGCCCTCTCGTCTCCTTTGTACCTGGCACTCCCATGTTTGTCATTTCTGTTGTTTGTGCGCCTCTTCGCACTGCACAATCACTAAAAATATGTATATTTAACTTCTACATTCACAAAATATTGAGTTATACTGAATATAATATATTTACGGTCTGCTACTCTACGGTCATAAAGCGTTACGCGAAAGGTAACGGGACTAGAGTACGGAACCTCATCGGTGGCAGAACCTCAATCTTGACCTGCCCCATCATCCCACACAGTTGGCCTCTTGACCTCTTGACCTCTGACCTCTTGCTATCAAGTTCATTCACACTTGAACACACACGGGCCAAACCCCTAAAAATGCTAATGACTTTCTACTGCGAACACACGGCTTGCTTGTGACAGTATTTCCGCCAACAGAACTAACCTGTGAGCATGCAATTCATTTGAAATTGTTCCACTGGCCCATTAAATACAATACTGCTTGGGTTTAAAGTCCCGTTGGGGGTAACGGTCTGGTACTGAAATATATGAACCTTGAGAGCCAGGAGCGTATAGCATAAAACGCACAGCTGACAATAATCACAGCAAGTCTTCATTTTTAAATTCCCTCCTGCTCTCGTTTTCATTCTGGTGCTTTTTACTCTTTTTTGTTGTTGTTTGTATCTCATATCTCCACCACAAGGAGACGGGCGAATGGGCCTGCGCGTGTCTATATAAGGGAAGCTGGAGGAGCAACGTGTTCTACTCTCCGACCTCAGCTTCCTGTCGTCTGCTCCCTTTCCCCCCACTCTGCACGTCTGCGCCGGAGTGTAGGTGCGGTGGGGGGCGGGGGTTGAACCTCACACCCACATGGAGGCCCCGAGCTTGATGCTCCATCTCCATGCAGCCCAAACGCTCGCCTGGCATTTGCAGCTAAGAGGGATTAGACCGGTTGAGCTCATTGGCCACAAGCACTCCTGCTAATTAAACCAAGGCCTCAGGAGAACTGCAGGTGAGTCCCTCCCTGGCTCAGACACAAAGACACGGTTCAATACAACCTTTCCAGATTCAATCCTGTGAGTGAATGTGGCTCAGCTCTAGTCACAAGGTGCAGGGTTTTCACTGCAAAAATGCCATCCAATAACATCTAAGCCTTACAGGTAATTAGCAAGGCAACAAAGTGCCTCTTCAACTTTTTCCACCTGATGAAATTGATAGAGGTAATCAGCGAACAGCGAACAGCGCGCCAAGACAAACGGCAAGTAATGCCGAGTCAGCAAAACGAAGGGGCTCTTGGACAACAGCAGAAAATGCATCTGGACTGCGACACGAACGCAACCCGGCTGTACGTGGGGCGGAACGGTCCCTGCACACCGAACAATTGGTTGAGATCCAGTGTCCTGGCCACAAACTGCCATCATAAACTAATCACTGCAATTAAACAAATGATGGGTTAAGGAGCAGGGCTTTGCAGCATCCCTCAGGTACAGCCAACACCATCACTGCCCTGTGGCACGACACAATGACACGCATTGTGATGCACATGGGAATGGCGTGTACTCATTAGTTAGTTGCTCAATTGAGTGCAATACAGTCCTATTTAAGTGTTCAACATTCAGAAAATATGGCAATTGGTACAAACATAAATGGAAAGGGCTTTCAGGCATGAAGCTAACGCAACAGAAGAATTAACGGCATCTGTCCAGGCTTCTTTGAACACCACTTCCTCCACAATCTTATCACTCGTCTGTTTTGGGGGGGAAGGGGGCGGGTATGTTACATTTTCTGTTTCTGTTTCCTCGAAGATGCGCAAGACCATCTGACACCACTAGTGTTCTCCGGTGGCGTGTGTGCAATGTAAAAGTATCGGCCCCGGCTTTGATTTCCACAGTGCGAGGTTAAAGAGAAAGCCAGAGAGGCTAGGCCATAGACCATAAGCGCCTATTTGAAACACAGACTGAAGGCAAAAAGGAACAGCATCGTTGAGAAAAGGTCCTGAGGCAAATGCTCTCTTGCACACTCCTTACAAGGAAGTTACATCGCAGTGATTGGTTGAAGCTTCCGCGTCTTTCGGGTAGGAGGAAGACGAGCAGTTTCAAAATGAATTGGAGTATCTACTCCAACAACGTAACCCCATGCCCCCTCCCCTCATTTGTTTTCGTAAACCTTCAGCAGCTTGTCTTTTTTCCCTTTTTCAGCCTCCAGAGAGTAATTTATTGAGGGTGGACCTTTGACATTTCCATTGACACGGCTGAGAACTTAAGCTGAAGCTGGTGAGCTGAAGGATTGTATGAACGGGCCTGTCATCCTCACAGCCTCCCCGTTTCCTCACCGTAATGAGACGCAATCCTTATCCCCATAGCTGTTCACTTACGCAGTACGGAGGTTCGGCTCCCAGAAATGGCCTCTACATGCGGCCATCATTCGTTTTTCTTCAATCCCTCAGTTCAACCAACTGCATTCTTAGATGTCTCTGAGCCAAACAAGTTGAATGTGTTGAATTTGGTGAATGTTTCCATGTCTCTGAGCAATTATTAACAATTTTGAGCACAACCCTCAGACACGTTCCCCAGCAAAGAACCCCTGTCCTACTCCAAAATCAGCACTACACCCCCACCCTCGCATTTGGGATTAGATCACACACAGCAGGCCACTCGATTATAATTCCTTTCTTCAGGGATTCACTCTGAGGAGAGATAGCTACAATACAGGAATCTGACCCCAGATTAGGACTCCATAAAACGCTCAGTAATCGGGTTAAATGTGGAGCCAAGCATGTATGTTCTCAAATAAGTCAAATTCTTCCCAGTTAAATCCCACAGTCACCAGAGTTTCGCTTGGTTTTACCTTGACCGATGGAAAAGATGCATTACACGCTATTCCGACTGAAAGGTCAAATAAACCTGCGCTGCTGAAGAAAGCTGCAGAGCATGGTGCATTGCAAACCACTGGCAAGAAAGAGGACATTCTCTGAATTCCAGGGAAGACCATCAAAGCATGGGGCCTAGAATGGGCAACAGAAGCTCCCTGTGTATCTACAGATTCCTGGTCCCCTGGTGAGTGTGGCTACACGGCACTCCCTACAATCACACGCCCCGCCTCCCCCAACCATTCAACTCTGCACAATGTGCTCCAACTGTGTGTATGGAGTGGAAAACCATGCACTGTGAACTTCACTGTCAACATCACTGTGCTGTTCAGAGTTAAGGGAGCCCTCTCGCCAGGTCTCCCAACCTCCTGTTGACTGAATACTCTTTATTCAAAGTCCTGGCTGGTAAAACCCTGAGCTCTGGGGCATTCCAACAAGGGGCATGAAACCAGGGACATCTTGAAACCTCCTTACAGCTAGATATGATGAGCTGAGAACAGGGACTCCTTTGTTGAAAAAAAGTGTAATTCTCTGCAAACCAGGGATCTTATCAGGAGTGTTTCTGGAAGTGCAACGCTGGACTGAAGCAGCAAGCCTTTTCCTGGAGCGAAGGCTGATTGCAGCCCTCCTTTGAAATCTGGGAGGAAGCAGTGGGCCAAAGGCAGAACAAGGGCAGGGCAAATCCTGCTCCTCGGTTTTCATTGGTGGCGGTGGTGGGGGGTGTCCTTCCAGTGGAATGGGGTCCTTCGAGTGGAATGTCACACAGCAGGTGAGTGACATTCCTCAACTCCCGAAAGTGTGCGGCCCTTACCTGCCCTCTTCTGCCCCTCATTTACTTAAAATGTACACACACTTTATCAACACTAAGCAGCCAACCATAAACAGCTGGGGCCCCATTCCCAAGCAACATGCAGGGCATGCCCCTAGACTCATCATTACCTGCTTGAGTTCACAAACTATTTTCAAGGGCTGATCAACCTGTCTAAAAATGATGAAAAAGACCAAGATGAAGGAGCTGAATCCAGATTCAGGAAGTAGATACCCATTGGTGCTAATGTATAAACTAAGGCTAGCCAGCCTGGAATAAACCAGCAAGTCTTGAAGAGTCCGAGCAAATCAGCAGCAACTCTCCCCTCCCCAACAAACAGACCTGACAGCAGATGAGGCCAACGTCCGGGGACACAGTCCTATTCTATGAGCAAGAAAGCGCATGAAAGAGTTCCAACCCAGCAGTGCTTTTGTGAGAACTGCCCGTCTTGTCATGAATAATGAATGCACTCTCTCACCCCCCCCCTGCTTCTAGCCAAACTCTCCAGAGTGGGGAGTGCTTGGCTGAGAAGGGAAGTGACCCCCTCCCCAACAAAAAAAATATATAAAATAAAAAAACTCAAAAGGGGCTTCTGTAAAAGACAAGGCTGTATGGCTGTTGGGCTAAAATCAAAGAATCTGGATTCTCACTGCAAACATTCATCCTCTTGGGTCCGCTATCTATTTCCTGTTTGAAAGGAGCCCCATGCCTGGGGTATCCTATTGGTTCCTGATGCTTAAAGAATGACTTCAATCCATAGTGGTGTGCCATAATGCAATAAACTGCAGTCCACTCCACCCAGTGTGTGTCAACATGCCAACACATCCCCCAATCGCTGGCCCCTCGATGCTGCACTCTGTCATAAGTCTGGGATTTGGACCAATCGTGAACTAATAGACTTATAACTGACTATCAAATAAGCACAGACAGCAGACATAAAGTGCCATAGGACAGTACTCTAACTCAAGGGCACCTGCTAAAAGCAAAGGTGAGTGTTGGTGGGTCAGAGTGTTCATATCATTTGGGTCAAAAGGTCCAACGTGTAGTTGCTGGGTGCTCTGCAGGGCGGCTGTGTTAGCATAATGGTTAAGAAACTGGGCTTGTAACGTAAAGGTTGCAGGTTCGATCCCAGGTGGGGTACACTGCCGTTGTACCCTTGAGCAAGGTACTTAACCTGAATTGCTTCAGTAAATATCCAGCTGTATAAATGGATTGTATGTAAAGAAATGTAAGTCGCTCTGGATAAGAGCGTCTGCTAAATGCTTGTAATGTAATGTAATGTAATGCTCCCTAAGTAAGAAAATAATAAAGTCGCTGACCAGAATAAGCCACTCTCAGCCCATCTAGACTTATCATTTTGTCTACTGTCTAGAGACCGTCAGGGTTCGTGCTGAACACTCCAATGGTCTCTGCATCTACCATGTGACCTTGCAAGCCTTTGGGTGAACAGATCAAAGAGGTCTTAGTCCTGGAAGCATGCCTGCTTGTCAAACATTCTGCAATGATTCTCAGAGATGGTTAATCAGATCTCGACACCTTCGCTGTCAGCAAACACACTTCTCAATACACTCTTCCTATACTCTGCACACACACTTCCCACACTATGTATGCACACTTCCCATACTCTAAATAAACACTTCCCACTAGTGATGCATGGATCAACTCAAAACCACGGATTCCATGGGGTCTGGCAGTTTAGTTTGAAAATGTTGAATTTAATATTGGTTCAAGTGGGTGTGGGTTTAAATCCTGGGCAAAGGGAAAAGTAGTTCACAAAATGTAGGCTATAAATATGGAATTGAACTTAGTGATGGAACTGTCCATCAATATCTGGGGTAGTGCAACGTATAATGGAGTCTAATATTGGTGACTAATATTGATACTACTGTCAGATAATTATTGCAAGTTCCACTCAAGCAAAGGTAAACTTGAGGTATGCTGACCTTCCAGAAATAACAGAAGAGGAGGAAATGTCTACTGAAATGTTGAACATGAAAAAAATACATTAGAGGAGAAAGGTAAGAACAGGACTCCATGTGACCTGAGTGTAAAGTTTGGAGTGGCAGTTCAAAAGGTCAGAGGAATGGCCTAACAAGTAATTAAGTGCCACCCTAAGCAGTTTCTGATATTTCAGTAACAAGCACTAATTTTCCAAAAACAATTTCAAAGGGGATATGAATGCATACATTTTTCAGTATACGTGGCCCCAATTGGAATCAAACCCACAACCGAAGAGTTGTCAGTGCCATGCTCTACCTACTGAGTCGCACAGAACCACTTCAAGGGGTTAAAACAGTGAATATACAAAGTACAATTAAAGAAATACTGTCTGTCAGGCAATGGAAACTATATTCTATCTGCATTCATTTATGATGACTTGGAAGAGAAACAGCAGTTTCCCCTTTTTCACTTCTAAGCTTTATTCTGTTGTCTGGCAACCAGATGTTTAATGAACTATGTTATACAAACAAAGTATTCAAAGTATTCAAGAATGTGGCAGTATGCACCATGCATGCAATTAACCATTTCATAGTACGTTTTTACACTTTCTGACTTATTACTCAAATAAATAAATATATATATATAAATAAATATATGTGACTCTTTTCACCATGGCAAAGCTGTATGCACTCAGGTCTCAATGTCCCCCAAATAAATTGGCTTTTGGACAATGACTATTAGTTACGTTGAGACTTCATATATTTTATAAATAAGTCAACCTGAATCCATTCTATAGCACCACTAGTTTTCCAACTGCCCGCTCCCGATAATGCAGCTTTTGAAGGCAGCATGCATTTTTCATGACAACAAATCAACCGATGGTATGAATCTAGGCCAGGAAGGGAAGGGATCATCACAAACAACTATACTGCAGCTACAAGACTCGAACCCTTCGGCATCCAAACATGCAAGTGTCACACTTATGTTGAATTTCATAAGTTAACGCCAGGAAACATTTCCACACGTGACAAGCCCATTCAGACTTAATTAGAGACAATGAACGGGAAAAAGTGCAAATATTTAACGGTACTTAAATATTACAATATATTAGTTAGCCTCGCTAGCTAACGTTGCCTGACCAGCTATGCTTTTCTGTTCACTGTCGCAATTGGCTAACGTTAGATGCCAGTTGCATTGATTTAGCTAGCTAACATTAGGCAGTGCTGGTGTATATCCACGATCATAGTCACTCGCAACACACTGACACGATTTTCTAATCCTTGGCAATTACACTCGTGTTCTTATTTTAGGTTTTCGTTTGCATGGCACGTTAGCTACGTAGCAAGCTATCGAGCGCGGAAATCCCCGGTGACAGCATAGCCAAGTTACTATGTCCACTACTTGTCCAACTTTGAATTAGCTGCTGAGCTAAATCGTCAGCTTAACGTTACTCTATAACAGCACTCCTTTAAATATTATCTAAGGTATGACAGCAGAAGTAACGCAAACACTTCTCCCTTTACTATCGAGTTATTCAATTTAGTTAGATGTTTTTATTAGTAGATATCAAAATGTGCTTATTATTTTCCAATGGCTGTCCGGGCCCTGGCCATCCGCGGTTGTTAGTTGGAGCGCCCGGCCGAGCTGAAATCACGGAGGTAGGGCACACTGTTTTGTCCCGTCCCGTCCCGGCCGGTCCCCGCCTCCCTTTCCTCCGCCTCCTGTTTACTATAGGCAGTGGCTAGCCCAGTAAGAAAAACAGATTCCAACTACTCACCCCTCTTATCGAGGTCGTAACCGACCACCACAAAGTAGTCGGCTAGCCTGGCCATGTCGATGCTTTAGGAGATCACGGCGTCAGGCCCTTTTTTGCTTCCTTTCCTTTTGCCGTTGATATCGAATTCACATTCTGATGCGTGGATAGACATCATCAGCAACAACAGCATCCTTCCAGCAGCACCCCGCCGCCATACTGTCAGCGTTCTCACCCTGACAGAACGCAGTGAGTCTGCGCAGTGAGGTTCAGGGAGGGGCGCGCCACGAGAATGACACATAAACACTAATTTCATGTAAGACGCTCGCTGTGGACCACGTTGTTGTGAAGTGGTGTGCTTCTTTTAAAAACACGAAAGCATACATAGTTGGTCTCTGGAATGTATTCCATGCACTGATGTGGTTCTAGTAAAAAAAAAAGTATTGTCCCAAAAATGTTAGTAGGCGAAAGGGTTTGATAACAGGACTAAGCTCAGGGATAAAAACATTTTTTAAAGTTGACATATGAACGGACATAGACTGTTTTCTAACATCAGTAATAGTTAATCAATTTAAAAAGCAAAAAAGCAAACCATTGCTGCTATCTGATGTAAAGCTATGGCATCAATACGATCTTCTTTCTTTTCTACTCATTGTTTTAAATGGGCGTTTTCTTTATTTTGAAATAACAATTGCATCAGACTGTCCCATCTGTGTTAGAACTCTTGCCATTCCAAAATAACACCAAAGCTTCACCGGAACCCGCACGCGTTGAATACGACCCACTGGAATGTAAGAGGTGCAGCACAGTTTGGGATGTCACAGCGAGATAGGGGCTGCGTTTGTACTCTTGGAATGCGCCGTTTATTTAGTGGGTGTGGTTTTAACTGTCACGACAAAAATAACAAATGAAGCTGCATTTTACGGTTTATTTATTTATTTATGCTGCAATGACTCCGTAATTCAGGCTAGAATTTGGACGTGTCAGTCCGTCTTCAAGTGAACAGAACTGAGTTGAGTCTTATTTGCATGCTATGAAAACCCAGCCAATTAGCCCTGAAGAGTATATCTTTCGTTCGTTCTTCAGAGTTAACGCCTATTCAACAGTCTGTTAAGTTGCTGGGCAACACTTGATTACCCTTATATCAAAACATTTGCTGGTGTTTTGCTAAGGTTGGGGATCCCGTAAATGGCAGGTTACATAATATTATCAAGTATGCAGTATTTGATACAACTAAGTCACTTTGATAACATTTATATTCACATTTGAATGTTTCAATAGACTTCTGCAAACAGAACTGCAAACAAAACAGCATAGCAGCAGCTGGTTAAATATCAGGCAAATAGTTCTTGCAAATGGTTTAAAGGACAGCTGAGATTTCAAAGTAAATTGAATCAGGCTCTTTTAGGGAGGCGTCTGCATTTCACAGAGCCCCAGTGAATGCCTTACACGGACTATCTACTGCTCAATCCAAGCAAACAGGCCATGCACATCAAGGGAGAAATGAAATGATGAACAAGAATGCAGATCATTTGGCAATGCAAAAACAGTATGGGGACGGTGAGAAAGAAGCCAGTCAAGCAGTAGGCTGCTGACTGGAAGCCTGTGTGGGGTCCCCTACAACTGGTGACATGGTGAATCTGCACACTCTTAAAGGAAACTTAACATTCCACCCAGAAGTAATTCAAGGAATTCACCTTAATCACTGTCAAATGGCTCTGTGTGGGTTGGCCTACTATATAATGATCAACATGATTATCATTGCTGACAATCAAAACAATTATTTTTTCACAAGATTAGCAATAGAAGAAACAATAAAACATTGTGTCAATTCCCCTCAGCAATATGTCAACAAACTCAATCTTTCCACGAAGCCAAGCTGTGTTTAGAAAAATAAATATAACAGAAGATATGCAACTAGATTATAAACAAAATGGAAGAAATGGAATCAAATCCTGCCCATGTCATAGACTGTGGGGGTGGGGCATAAGTGGCATCCTCACTTTTGGAGGATGTTGCAGTGAAGGGACAGGGTTACAAATTCAATTGGGCATTCCAAATTGGAAAATTGGGATGCAAATCTGTTATTAAAAAAATCCAGAAATAGCATGAAAATGTTTCCATTTAATATCTAATATAATATATACGCCATTTAGCAGACACTTTTATCCAAAGCAACTTACAGTAGTGAATGCATACATTTTTCAGTATATGTGGCCCCAGTGGGGATTGAACCCACAACCTAAGCGTTGCCAACGCTGTGCTCTACAAACTGAGCCACAGAGAACCACACTATTTACAACCAGGGAAGGTATTGGATAGATAAACAGCTCAGGAAAATAATAACTAAATAAATATGCCACACCCTTTGATTGCAGGGTGAAAGGTGTTTACTATGTTTTTTGGTAGGGCAAGTAGTTGATAACACTGTGGCAATCATGAAGCCAGGAGAACAGGGCATGGCTTCAATACCTGACTAAGCACACGCAGTACATTCTCTTACAAGCAAAGAGTGTGCTTCTGAGTAACTGAATTCCTAATGTGTTTAATCCAAAAATCATGTCTTATGCCTTCACTGCATGCATTTATTTATAATCTGTTTTAATAATAAAACATTTCACCACACTATGAGTTAGACTAACATAGCTCAAGGAGTTTTCTTATTCAGTCATATAGAACAGTAACTCAGGTTTCACATGATGTTCTCTGAGTATCTGCCTGTCAATGTCACCGCGCTCACAGTGTGATTCCCTTATCTGTGTTTCATCGAGGTTAAACGCACAGTTTCATCTGCAAAACTCTGCACACAATCCTTCTCAGCTCTGCATGAAGGCAAACACCAGGGCAGTGGCTTCCTATCTATTACTTATAGTAGGCCAAAATGATATTGATCAAAATCCCATTGCAGCTTTGACTACCTTTAATCAAAATCAATTTGATGTTAATTGGTTTACTGTGAAGACTAGATGGGCCCAAATTCATGTCGGAATAATAATTGATGCAGAGGATTTATTGATGTGATAAAACTGCATGTTATTTCTGTGACAGTATGATCCTCAGGTTATTATAACATCCAAGTATACATACTGCATTGTGTTAATGCACCAAAACAATTGTGCTCCTGACTATGAGCTACAAAGGCTGGGGGACATTTTACACATTAGTCTCACTGAAAACAAAGCATCCCTTCCATAGATGAATATGTACTGAAACACACTCATTCAGAAAGTATCAGCTGACCAGCAAGAAAGCAACTTCTTCATTTGGTAAATCAACGAGTACAAGTGAGGCAGATCTCTTACCACCACGCTAAGCCATGGTAGAAAACATGTTCCTACATGTGACAGAAAGATGGTGAGCCTGTGACAGTAAGAGTACTGTTACACACAGCATTTTTTGCTATGCATTTTCTGCATGACGTGAACATAGCCATGGTTTTGAACTACAGTTCCCAACATGCAATTACTGCTCAGAAGTTTGTCATTCCTGCAATTGTTGTGTTGAAAAATGGAACCACAAAATACAGGGACTGCGGCCAAAATTGTATTTTGTACATGGCATGCTATTTTCCATGTGTCTGAACCAAATTCTTAAGAGTTCTTAAGAAGCAGTCTTATTTTGTTAATATTTTATCCAAATTTCAACTTTGGAATGCTCAATCACATAGGCCTGCCCCATCCCTGTAACATTCTCCATCAATTCAAGAGGGTGCAGACAAGCATGCACATCCTTTTCACATCCTTTTCACCAGCTATTGAGCTGTGCAGCCATTGTGCTGGAGGACTGCACATCTCACCCAAATGGTGCAGGCAGACCATAGGCTTCTGATTACCCTGCTGATACACTGGGGGATGGATCTCCATTCTGAAGCTATTCGTTTTCAATGATACGT
Organism: Aldrovandia affinis; assembly: GCA_029706075.1. Lineage (NCBI taxonomy): Eukaryota > Metazoa > Chordata > Actinopteri > Notacanthiformes > Halosauridae > Aldrovandia > Aldrovandia affinis. The sequence goes on from JAINUG010000023.1 coordinate 1,638,220, forward strand.
GACATTTTCCTCATCAAAATAAAGAAAATAACAATTGAAATGTTGAAAAAACAAAAAAGTGTTTGGAGGTTTTGTTCATTTAATTATTTGTTGGTAATTAAAACTTTTATTAAGGTATCGGTTCATCAACGTAGAAGTAAACACCTAAATTAATACTGAACTACAACTCCATGAGGGCATTGTATTTTATAGCAACTGGTAGGACCTGCAGTTGTAGCAGGCATTGCTACAACTGTGATAGTGGCATTGTTTTCCCAGTGCATGCTGGGGCCTTCAGACTCCAGCCCCTCCACTATGCACTGCTAAATTCACACATACGACTATCTCTGTGTGCTTCCAGTATTTCACAGGAACATTGTGCAAATTTCATGTGTTAACTGGGTGGACACTCAAGAGAGCCAGTGTGGTGAAACAGAGATATTTAGTCCAGAAACCCTCTGTTAAAGTAGAGTTTCCACTGACTGCAGCCTGGTGTCCTTGGACTAAAATGGCATTGAAAGAATTCCAACACTTCCTGTGTAACGCCCTTTGACCCAAAGTACTTATCACTCTGGGATGAGAAGATTCCCAGGCATGCTATTTTTTGTTTTGTTGTGCTTCTGGTATTCACCACTCAACTTAACTTTGCCATGTCATATTTTTTATTTGTTTGTTCATTTTGATACTCATTTTGGGGGCGAAAGTTTTTTGGTTAAACAATTGCAAAACATGAGAATCACTTTCTTTTTTTCTCTTGCCTGAAAATTATAGGGGAAAGAAATAGAAAGCACAGAGTCAAAAAACCTCAAACTGAACAATCTCAAAATCTTTGCTTTTAGCTATGCCACTTACAAATGAGGATATATTTCTTGTATAAATTAGGAATGTTTTGCATGGTCTGGTGGTGACCAAAGTGAGAGGGGAAAGAAACAGAAAACCAGCGCTCTCTTCAGTGGGAGCTTTGCACTGTACAGTAAATGCACAACCCATTCACATGCAGTGGGCCTTTTCCTCATGCTAATTAATCACCAGCAACTGGAGAGTAAAAATGCGCAAAAAAAAAACAGGCACGGCAAAGGTGAGCAGGTCACAACGACAGTTCATTTCCTTTAAAAACAGTGAGCGTTTTAATCGCAGACGTGAAAGAGGAGCTCGTCCTTTGCGTCAGGCTTATCGGGTTTCCCAAGAGCAGCAGGAAAACACAGATAACACTGATCAAGCCCTCCCCACAGCTGCACTGGCTGGAAATGTATCCCTCTGCCAGAGCGGATTTACCCACCAGATCCCTGTACAGATTGCTGCAATACTGCAGTACCTGGACATTACAGAGCGAGCGGGATGGGGGACACCTGTGAGAGAACCCCCCTCCGTCCTACTCTACCTGCTCACCTTCACGTGGAGGGCTTACGGCCAACGAAATCCCCAATCTCGGGCACGGTGACAGAAGGCCATGCTCCATTTTCATCACTGCACTTACTGCAGGGGCCTGAGGGGGAGCTGAAGATCAAGGCCCGAAGACGCTGAAATAATGGTAAGGCGATTGAGCCTTACGGCAGAGCTATATGGCACGCGTTGCAGCCGCATGCAAACAACGCCCGTACTACGCACTTGCATCACAGATTTATGGCACACAGACAGCTGGAGGTCAATGTGTCGTTGTTTATTAGAAAACAAGCTGTGACAAGAAACATAAAAGACTCGGTGGTTGAACACCTTTGCTGTGGGGGTGCACGTGGAGAAAACCTCCAGTTAATTAGTTAACACACATCGCATCAATGGAAGCCAACCATAGTGTGGTTTGGGAAGGTTGAATATCAATATTTACATTTTTACATTTTTAGGCATTTAGCAGACGCTCTTATCCAGAGCGACTTACACAGTTTTTTTTTCTCTTTACATACCATCCATTTATACAGCTGGATATTTTTACTGAAGCAATTCAGGTTAAGTACCTTGCTGAAGCGTACAACAGCAGTGCCCCACCTGGGAACTGAACCTGCAACCTCTGAGTTACAAGCCCAGCTCCCTAACCATTACACTACACTGCCAGCCTATGATATGAGTCTGAATAATACAGTATAAGTGACGTCTAATATAATTAAACATGAGATGTTTGACTGGTAGATGTACAGTTCTCCAGTGCAATGGCCGCACAGCTTGACTGCTGGACTGCAGAAGAGAGAAGGACGTGAAAAGGATGTACACCCTCCTCAACTGATGGAGAATGTTACAGCAATGGGACAGGCCTATGCCATTGAGCATTCCAAACTGGGGATAATTCAACTGCCTTTAAGTGTCTGTTCATTTCTTTCTCCATCAACAGTCTGGTTATTTAATTTCAGTGATTTTTGAACTTGCCAAACTTTGTGAAGAAAGAAACTAATATTTGTGTTTCATTGCGAATCAAAGATAAGGAAAAATCTTAACTGAATCCTGGCCAGCGTCACCGATGTAGAAATGGCTTAAAAGGTTATCAACTGTAAAAATGTTAAATTCAATACTACTTGTTATTGTTGCTTGCCATACAGTGGACTTGAGGTGGATCCTGAATTACAGTTAAAAAAGGGCAAACACTACAAAGGCATTTCTATCAAAGCTAGTGAGAAAAACAAAGATGGGAGCCCTAAAAGTTCAAATAATTTGGAAGATAATGTCAATGCTCTGATGTGTAGCCCTTTGGACTCAAACAATGTCCTGCCTGTGTATGTCACTCACTGTTTTCCCTAAATAGTTTGTTTTCTTCCTCTTGCCACAAAAAATACAGCATTTCGATGTTTTGATAAGAAGTGAACATACCAGCGATTTCTAAACAGAGGGCACGTTTTGAGCTTTTGTGTCACATCTAGGGAAGAAAACAGACAGTCGCATCCATAATGAGTCAGTACAGAGCGGGGAGGGATTCTGTGTTCCTTCAGGGAAACATCTACGCTGTGGCTGGAAAACAGCATGTGAGTAAACAGCACAAGCGACGTCTCCAAGCCAGCAGAGAATCAACATGCCAAGGCTTTCAGTGGAGCGGTAAGGCCCATGTGACTCAGTGTGGTGTCACTCACAGCCTTTGCTGGACTACCCAACTCAATTGAAATCTGTGGTCAAAGTTTTCTGCAAAATAAAACAAAACAGCAGTTTAAGCCATTTTTGTCTGTTTCGTTGTGTCTGAGCCTCTACAAAAGAAATAAAGAACCACCCCGTCTGGCACCAACAATCATTCCACAGTCAAAGTCACTTAGATCACATTTCTTCCCCATTTTTGGTCTGAACACCAACTGAACCTCTTTTATGCATTGAGTTGCTGCCACGATTGGCTGATTAGTTAGGTAATGAACAGGTGTACAGCTGTACCTAATAAAGCGGCCACTGAGTGTATATATATTTTTTTACTTCTCCCAATTTGGAATGGTCAGTTATATTGACAGGCTCAGTGAGGGGTCAGACAAGCATGTGCTCTTCTCCCCCGTTTAATTTTTTTATTTATCCTTTATTTCACCCTGCAGTCTCTTCTTCCAGGGAGTCCTGGTCAAGCAGTCACTGTTAACGGAAATAGTAAAACAAATTTTAAAAAAGATGATGCGCAGCTGAAGTAGTAAGACTACAGACGCCCGATAAACAAGAGGAGTCCTTCTTGTGCAGTAAAGCCCGGGGCAGCGCAGTTGACTGAAACCACCCCTCATTGGGGGCTGACCAATGAAGCGCTGCCCTGCAGGGCTGCCTGCCATACTCAGAGTATGGCTGCCATGGGAGCAGTCAGGATTCAGTACCAGATCATGAAACCCAGTCTAGAAGAGCCACCTGGCCCAGATGCCCAGGTTAAATAGACAGCAATTGCCAATCAGAGCCTCTATTTTCAAGTAGGTTGTTCATGAGTACCTAACCTGTGGCCGTAAATCCAAAAAGTGATTTGAAATGCCTCAAATGTTTGGGCTGGATGGTCATTGTTAGCCAGCGCATTCCACTTCATGTAGATTATCCACACAACATGTGACATGTAAAAACGTTTTTTTACATTTAATTTAATTTAATACATTTATTTATTTACATTTTTTTCCTGTTTTTCTCCCAATTTAGTAGCCAATTATACCCTCTATTTTATTTTGATTCGCCCTCCCCTACGAACTCACCGCCCATCCTCCGGGTCAAGCCAATTCCCTGAGGCCAGCGATGATCTGCCTCCTCCGAGATGCAACTCACCCACATACTTCTGGAGACACCCTTCATGCTTCTTGGCCAGTTCATGCCGGCTCACCCTCCCCCTCCCCCTGGAATGGACAGGCAAATGCTGCCCCCAGTGGGGGCTTCCGGCCAGTGTGGCACAATTGGGTTTCGAATCGCAATAGGCAGCTCACACTCGCAAAGCACCAGGCAATGCAAGTAAATTAGACCACTATGCTATCCTGTGATTGTACCATTTGGTTCATAACAGGGTTAGTTAAATTTGTTGAAAATCAGAGATCTGCAGGAGTCTTTTGAAATATTACTGCCATCTAAAGATCCAAGCCTTTAAAGTATTTCAAATATGTATTTGATCCCACGGAGACCGGGGTTCAATTCCCCGTCTCGCCAAGTGTCGGCTCTGGCCGGGAGTGCCACCAGGGGGCGGCGATTGGCTGTCCGCCCCAGGGAGGGGGGAGGGGAGCCGATGTGACGTTCGCTGCGTATAAGAGTGGCCCTGTAGTACCGGGTTGCGGTCGATGGGCTGCGGGTGCCGTCTCGTAAGAGGCGTCATCGACTTCGCTTCGTCACTACTGGTCGCAGGACTACGGCAGCGAACTCACATTACTAGGGGGATTGACGTAAAAATAGCGGGTCTAATTGGCTACCAAATTGGGAGAAAATGGGATAAAATCAGAAACAAATTTAAAAAAAATATATATATATATATGTATTTGATCCAGGTCTGAACAACACCCAGATACCCTAAAAGAAAAGGGTGCATGCGTGGAGCCCATTCAGGGTTCCCTCTCAATCCATCTGAACTGGATTTGTTTTAAGAACATCCAATCCAGTATTTACACAGTATTCTTCCACATCTAGGCACAGATTACTTCAATCTCTGTCTGAAATCTTTATAAAATAAAATAAAAAAATAAAAGAGACATTTGATAGTTTCCTGCAGCCACCATTCGGTAGTAATAATGGAATTGTAGTAATGGCTGTATCATGTTTATTGCATACATGGAACTGTGATTAATTAACCATTACACCACGGTGTCCATGTTCACTGAGATTTTGAATGAGTGCGTGAGTGTTTGGTCATGTTATAAGCTGAAATAAATGAATTACTGATCATGTTATAAGCTGAAATAAATGAATTACTGATCATATTTACGGTACACTGTATGTACGCACCCAATTCAATCCAAACCATAGATGGAGAGACTTAAGTTTCCACAACTAAAGCCAAGTCTCGATTAGAGCAATCCTCTCTAAACATTGTTACAGTGTCCCTCTTAATAAACACAGCAGACAAACAGACAAACAGACAGGCAGATGGAGGAAAAAGAGAATGCTTAATGGATACATATCAGTAAAGCGATTGAGCCTGGACAGCATTGTAAATGATTTCTGCATGGTATCTTCTCGGTCCAGCAGGGATCTAAGAGCCAGGAGTGCCTCCTTTGTGAGGTTTCAGCACAATGCCCTGCTACTTCAAAAATGGCTCTCTATTGTACACCGAGCGCTCTGATGTCAACTCAATGACACACCTTGATCTAGACAGCAAACTCGGTATTCATGAACAACAATAGGGAATATCGTCATTGGCAAAACCCCCAAAACAAACTCTAAGGGGTGGTTCTCCCACACTAGAAAATCCAACACACCGTGGATAAGACAAGGGAAGCTGGCTGAAATTGCACCTTTAAAAAGTTGAATACATTATTCAATTGTCAGAAGTCAGTTTGTACCGATAAAATGTCTAATGCATGATTCAGTTGTTCTGAAGGATAACATTGGACATTCGTCTGTTTGCTTTCCAACATCTGGAAGCTCCACTGCTGCGTCCAAGCCACGCTAACGACACAACATATTCTAAACACAAAGCAAGCCATTGTCAGGCCGGACGTGACCATCACATGATTTCCTTCCGACATACCAATAGACAGGGGAGAACAGGAAGTGAGTTGCTGGCCTCTCGCAAATCATAGCACTCTTCATATCACTCATTCACTCGTTAACAACCAAAGCAGACATAAAAACGTCCTCTGGTGATGATATCGATGCCTTTTTGAGCGATTGTAATGGCTCTCACAGAGCGCTTAAGGCTTGCAGTGCATTCTGCAAGGCTGAAATCATTTTTCTGTGAACAGGAAAACCCTCATTCAACATACCCTGCTTTATTACTGCGGTGTCAACGAATTACACTGACAATGTGTTACTCAGGACCTTACTTAAAGAGGTTTTACAACAACATCAATCACCGAGGTTTACATGGAAAAGATTTCGCCATGTTCCTGGCTAAAGATGAGTAAAATGTTGAATGAAAAAGAAAAATATTCCCTTCCATTATAAATCGGTTATAATGAGCACAAAAAACTGATCGCATTTACATGAATATAAAACATAAAATGCCTAGCTAGCTGGCTATTTCAGTTTGCTAGGTAGCTAGCCACCTGGATAGATCTCCGGTATTTTACCACAGTCTGTCAAACAGCATCGACCTCTGCTGTAAGAGGTGACCAGAGAAGCCACTCTTTTGGAAGCAGCTATTTAGTGGTGTGTTTGGTATCGTTGATGTGAAAAGGGGTTTTGGTTTATTGCTTCTCATCTACACAGGAGCCAGAGGCTACAGTCCCAGCCCCCTTGGTGCTCAGTGCCGTTTTTACACCCTCGCTATGCCATACAGGTACAATGCAGGTGCCTGGACCACGATGCAGGGCTGTGTTCACTGTCAACTCCTGGTTCTCCACTTTGTAACTCTTTGTGTTTGCCGCAAAACACATAGATAAAGTATTCCTCTTGTCCTGCCAGCCATAGATAGCCTCTCCTACTTCTGTAGCTGTGTGCTAATCCTACCATTTTAGCCAGCCTCCAATGCATCTGGTGACAACTGCATGCTAACTGAGAGAAGTATACACAGACAGCCCCTAATAGTGGGTAGGGGCCTTGCCTATTGCCCACTTCTCCCATATGTAATGAGAAATGGCAGGTGTATGCTTATTATTATTACATGTTGTATTATGAATATTGTTATTAATACTGTCGCATTGTTACGTTATTATTACATGTTGTCAAGCCCGGCACAGAAGCTAGTGATCTCTGTTAGTCTTTACTAACACTTTACACTTTTCAAGCTTCAGGCTGCATGTAAACAGGCTTTGATTTTTAACAGGGCCTGTCAGTGATCATGTCGAAAATGAACGGGGTATGTCTGAAACAGCAGACAATTGGTCAAGGTTATGCCCCAACTGTTGTACAGCCTCAAGCTGTACATGAGCCCTTCTTGCAAAGGCTTCATGACACACAATACTGTAACAAACTGCCTGACTAGCTGTATAATTACAACATTGCTTTAAAGACTTGAAAACCGCTGTGTTAAATAACATTCACAAATGTCCCTTATAAAAATCTAAATTGTAGGTCTGAATATGTAGTTACCAAGCGACGAAAGTCAACATATGGCCAATATGGTTCTGATGAAACCAGAGCTTCATCAAAAATGACAAATCCATCTTTTTGGTTACCCTCCACATTCCAGCACAAGCTTCTGGCTCTATATATTTGGTACTACAATGCTGCTCTTCAGTCCATCATGAAAGATAATTCTCATCTACTGTTGAAAATATCAAGAAGGATTAATGGTCACCTCTGACCCTCTGTAATTAAAAAGAATATCCTTGCATGTATTAATTTGATCTCATAACCTTATCACGTCCTACATTTTATATTAATACTTGGAATTCCATAGGAGACCGCCCCTTGTGATTTCAATAATGATTCAAGATCCTTTCTCTGGTATAAAACAAAGGGTGTCTTCTCTTCATATGGGGTCTATCATCACTAATTTGTTAAAAATATAGAGGCAGCTGAGTAGACATTTCAAGTATTTTTCATAAGCTTTCTCACATTTAGCACAACATTAATTTACTGGAAAGATCTAAGCCTTTTCCCCTGTTCCAGCAAGAATTTTTAAAGCACACAAGGTCTCCATCATCTCAAGATCTAAAAGTGACATACTCTCTCTTGAGTGTTTCGTATTTTCTCGGGGTAACTTTTGTTTGGGACACAGAGCTCAATTACCTTTTATGTTAATTTATAATGAGATGTTATTTGGGAAGATTTTATTTTCATATTTAACATATGTTAAGGTGAAATGAAATTGAACTAAATTTAAATTAAATTTGTTGTAGAACAACATTGCTGCCATTGTTTCCTAGCAACAATCACGCCAATCAACAATATCTGATGAGTTCATCTTTCCTCAAAGAACTGGGTGCCATAGTGACAAGACCCATCTTAGTTGTATGGGCCTCACAAACAAACTTTTTAGTGATTACACACAATTAGAGACATAGTGGGGGCTGAAAATTATTCGCCATTAAGTTGAAGCAAACCAATACTACGATGTTTGTTACTATGGTGTTAAATAATGTTCACCTCTCAAAGAGACTCATGGGAAATTGTGATTTCCCTGAGAAGGGAGGGGGCATTATCAAAGGGCATTCCTATAAAAGGAAAGTGTCCCACTGTCTCTGTATGGCTCCCCTCAATGCTTTGCAACACAGAAAAGGGGTTTGCTTTTTGCACAGATCTGAAACATTTCCCAGCTCCTCTTGTTCTGGTGTTGTGGTCAGACGGCTGTAAGACAGAGTGCGATCCTGGAGCAGAAGTCAACTGCTATCTTGATGTTCACTAGATGGCAGCAATCGTAAGAAAACAAATGCTGGGCAGTCTACAAGCCACTGAGTCAACCCACTGATCGTACAATGTAGAATGATCATCAAAATGTTTTCACAATGAATTATTCTCACCACACATTTTACATACATTTCTTAGTGCAGAGAACTGTTATTTCTATGACCAATTCCAATTCAGGAATGCAGGCATTTTTTTCATTTAGGCAGAAAACAAACTGAAGACATATTGACATAGGTTTAAGGCATGCCAGAGGTGTAAACTATTTGCCTGCTTGCCTAAAATCTATATTTTTGTGATCAAATTATTATTTTGTGTTGAAATCATAGCCCAGCTACTTTGAGAAAAATCTGGAAGCAGAAGCTGTTAACTGACATTTGTTATCTGATGCTTCCTGTAGAAAATGCAGTAGATTTGTCTTGACACTGCATGACCAGATGCAATTTGACCATGTATAAATAAAATTAATTAACTGCACAAATTAAATAGACTAACAGACAGTTGAATTGATTTCACTTAGCTGTGGCTGCAACAACATAAAGGCTCAGTTTTTTTTACTCCCAAAAAGTAGTTTCTCAAATATTTCTATTTTTAAGTGATGTACATAGAATAAACCTGCCAAAAACAAAATTGGTCAGAGACCTGTCAGAGGACACTTAATTTAGTTAAATGTAACATTATGCATATTACATTCGAAAAGGACTTGGGAATAGCAGTTGATTAGAGTCTATCAGGATCTTGGCATTGTGCTGTAGCAGTAAAAAAAGACCAACAGAATAATATGATATATATATATATATAAAGTATTAAGTATAAATCAAAGGTGGGCATTGTGTACAGTTCTGGGAACCACACAAAAAGAAATATATAGAAGCTCTTTAAAAAGTAAATTGAAGGGCAATTAAACTGCTTCCTGGTATAAAATGTAAAAGGTGTTAAGATTCATAAAAGGGATTAATAAATTGAATGAGAAAAGATCTTTCAGTTTGAGTTCTGTTGGCAGAACATAGGGGCATATGGTGACATTTGTTTAGAGGTAAATTCCGCACTGATATCAGGAAGTATTTTTTAACTCAGAGAGTTGTCAATGCTTGCCACAGTTTGCCAGGTCATGTACTGGAGAAGAGAGGCTTGGGATGTTTAAGTCCAGACTTGGTACAGTGCTGGAAACTCTCTAGACTGCAGACACGGTAGCCCAGTTGGGCTGAATGGCCTGTTCTCATCATTATATATTTTAATGGAAGTCCAATGGAAACATAAAATCCTCCATTTGAGACTGGGGTACAGAGATTGTAATATATATACAGGATTTTTACATACTGAGGGAAAATCATCTCATGGATGTGTTTGAACTGATATATTAAACCAGTCTTCAGTGCTGCTTGCTTTGTGTATGTGCTGTGCACACCTTTTCCATAGACAGCTGTAATTCCTGTGACCTAGGTGGCATACTATTGACACAAAACTACTGCATGAGCAATCAACTGAGTGATGAAACGTGGAAGACGTGGTGCTGGTGTCATGTGCTGCTCCTTGACCAAATAGGCCAGAAACCAAAAACACTGACACAGTGCATCCCGGACCCCCACCGCCCGCCCGCCCTTATCAAAACCGATAAAGGAAGTTGGATCGGCCACAATAAGATGCGCCACTTTGTTTCGTATATTTCCTGCATTGATGTGTTTCTTGCTGGGTGTTCTCCTAGCTGTTTACTCCCGGAGTTGTGGTCTGACAATGTGCATGTTGAACAGTCATTAAAAGTAGTATTTGACCAGAACATAAGTGCACTACATGTGCGCCTCAGGATAAAACTTTGTCCACACTAAAGCTCTCATCAGAACCACACCCAACCAGGGAATACAAAAAGAATAATAACTGATTGTATTTACATAGCACCTGACATATACACTGAGAGTGTAAATACTTCAAGTTTGCTTGGCTGAGCAACTGTTATGCACTGCATCATTTGCTCTCTTCAACAATGTACACAGCTTACATTTTTGATTATTATTTATACAGCTGGATATTTTCTGAAGTGGGAATGTCAGCTGACTGCTGTGTCAATCCACAAAACATTTTCAACAGCAAAGGAAATATATCACAATGTAGAATAGTAAATAAAAAGTGCCAATATAACCAGGTGATGGCCAAAAACTGTCCCGCTGGTCAAACCCATTGCCACCAACCCTGTAGACATGTTGCACCTACATGGAAATGATTAGCACTCAAAGCATGTGACAAGCATGTGGAAGAAGGCGCTCTGATCTATTTTTCTGGTATTTTATTTTCAAACGACAACCCCAATGTTATTATCCTTGGATAAAATGAGTAACAAGAGATTAGCATGAGATTACATTGGATTACATCCTGGATAAGCTTTATCATAATTGTCTGTTTGAAAGGGACACTAATATATTTCAGGTTCTCACAGAGAGCTTCAAAAGACTCCTCTCCCCTTTGGGAGGCAAACAGCTCCCAGGACAAATAAGATGACGAGTTTGCTATTTCTATTTTACAGTGTCCTTTATGTGCACGAAAAATGACTGTCAAGAATGCGGGGCTTGCAGTCAAAGTTGCACAGACATTTTTCAATTATCCTTGACTAACCCGGTTCTGCTTCTTTCAACAAAAAAACTGAAATGGTTTCTCTCCCATTCAATCTCATCTATAGTAGGCACAAACATATCTGATTCTGATTCATGTGATTTTTGGTGAAGCTGTTAACCATTGGTTTGATGGCCACTGGTTATAGTGTGGTATTCAGTTTATGAACATCTTGTAATCATGACTTTCACTGAGAAATGGAATACTGGTCCATCTGTAATAGTGAAAACATGATACAATTTTCAGAAGGCCCCTGTGTGGACCCAAGGATTTATGTCATTTTCAGTTCATGTTCCCATAATTCAATCTACATGCGCAATACCTTACTGGAACCTCAGGCAAGTATTATATCCTGAAAATGATCTTATTTCCCCAGAACTGTTACACAATATTGATGCATTCAATGTAAATTTAATTAAATTCAATCTGACAGCTCCAATCACTACATCTTGTAATGCAAGTGTATGTTGTTATCAAAGGTAATGTACATAAATGACATGAGATAAACTGAGACTTCCTTGTGCGAGATGTGAAAGCGAAAGGACTGCAAATTCCCAGATAAGAGAACAATAGTCTTGTCCTGGCAAGTGCAAAAACACTCCATTGATTTTGGTTTATATTAACATACTACACCAAATACTAAACTAAACATACTAGGCGACACTATGCTGTGGGGAAACTGATGTAACACAGAGTGTGTTTTACCTCATTTGACTTTTCACATAATTATCACGACTGAAACATTTAGTGTATGTTAACTAGTTAACAACATAAAGGAAGGGTTGAACGGAAGCTGTTTTAGCGTTGTAACAAATGCATAAGTAAATTATATAAATGAAAAAAAAAAAAAAATTATTTTTTCAGGTATTATTAAGTTCAGGACGTGTATATGACTTTTTGTCAACATAAAAAAAATTGAAAAGCCTCTGGAACAGGGTGAAAAGCTGATGGTTGCTAGACAGAGCTCTGTTCTCTGGACATTTAAATCACCATCCCTCCCGCGCGAGTCAGACGCCATGGAAAGTGCGTCCAGGAGACATCCTCGGGATCCTTTTTGCGTATCACAAGATTTAAACATCAGTGAATTAACACAGCATTCATTCATCCATTTTTACTTCGAAATTGTGTTGCAATTACATACGCCTAACCTGACGACTGATTACTCGTAAAACTAGCACTGCTGCTTCGTTCAGGGCCCCGCCCACTTGATATTTAAATCAACAAAGTCAGCGACAGACCGGCATCAGAGTACTGTGGTCCTGGCCAACACGTTGAGGTCCCGGTGTGAAAATTCTGCATATTAAAATTACGCACGGAAAAGTATTAACTACGCAAAAAGGTTTGTTTCCTTCTTATTTTGGGGGGCTTAATTGACTAATATCGATTTGTTTTAACTTAGCCTACACTAGTTGCACAACATGGGAGAGAGATGAAATAGAATATTTGATTAGCTATCACAATAAATACACAAATACACACTGGTAAATGCGTTTATGTCTGTTCATTCATATTCAGTTATATGTGTAGCTACATATTCATATATCAAGATGCGTTAAATAAAGACACTTTGAAATGTAATGCTTACATAGACACAGCTAAGTGGTCTGTATTTTTCCATTTAACATTAGCAGCAAAGTAGCTACTCCATCCGATTTAGAATAATACATACATATTACTGTGCTGTTGTTTATGTAATATATATATATACACACACACACATATATGTGATATGTATATATGTGCATATATCTGAGATATATTTAGAAAATGTTATAGCCTAGCTGAAAACCTTTTCTCCCCCCCTTTTCTGACTGTCTAGGTCGAAATTCACCGCACGCAATTTGCCTGGATATTAATACTTTTTGAACTTTTTGGAACTTCTCCCCCTGGGATTAGAACTTTTCCCAGGTGATTTGGAAGCCCCCTCCTTCCCGGGGGTGTGAGAACTTGTCCCACCATGCGATCTCTTTTCCCGGTTACTGTGTGTTGCATCAGCCTGCTCTCCCTGCAGCAGCAGTTGCTGGCTTTACCGACGGAAAGCCGCCTCGAAAGAAACAGGTGAGGAATCACTTTACTTCCCTACAATGCGATTTCATTCACATTTGTGCTGAGAGAGTGATGTTGGATATAGGAAACCCCAGAAAGGGTCTGGAATTTGGAGGAGAAACCTATGGAAAATCTACATTGTTTAAAACGGCAAGTTCTAAGATAACGTATTTCAAACTGTAAATGATCTGAGGCTATAAATCAATAATCGATGCGCGCGGACTAAATATTCCATCACGGGTAGCCTATTATGGACATGAAAAGTTCGTAAAGTTGAGAAAGAATTGTATTGTCTCAGTCGTTTCCGACACTGAAAACAAGACTGTATCCTAAAAAAAAAGTTAATGGACAATTAACTTTTAATGCTAAATGTCACCTGTCATACCGAACGCTTGACGGCGTTCTAAACCGCTGGAGTTCTTTATCGGGCATTCTGATATTGAGGGAGCGGTGAGGTGGGAGAAGGTCAGAGAGCGACGGACGCGACTTTATAAACGCCAACTTTCACCGACACCAGTGAGCGAGTGAGCGTTAAAACAGCTGGAAAAACCAGACTGGAGAAATCAGAGCAACGGAGTTGCGTTGAGTCATGGCAACCCACCAGGTTCTCAACCAAAGACAGGTTCAACTAGAGCGAGAAGTCCGCGAGGAACGTGTTATACTGGCGCACCTACTGTAGGCTCATTTCGAATGGGGCTCGTGTTAGACCGATATTGTCGTAGTAGCCTATCTGGATCAAATTAACGATATTTTCATTTATCCTACTGGTATTTTGGACGAGCGGTAGCGACGCTCGTTGCAGTGTTCCTTTCGCAGAACAGAAACATTACAGAACGGTAGGCAGCCTGTAATTATATTTATTCAAGTGTATTGATAGAATTGATAGACGTGATTATTTCTCTGCTTGCTAGGGTAATGTACGGTCCATGTCTATCTTGTGCCCACGTATACATCCACGCGATTAAACGCTGTGTAGGCTAAGCCCTTTTGCATTCTGTCTGATTCATCTCAATGTTGACGAACTAAGCACATAACGTAAATAATTCTGAACTCTACATTTCGTTTTTTGTTCCGATGGCAAAGATTGCCACTGACGTCAATGTTGGATTTCAAGGTTATTTGCAACAGACGAGCATAAATAGGCTAAACATGGGCACGGTTATGAGTTACTAATATATATTAATAATATGATATAGGCACAATATATTTGGTTAGCTAAATTCTATTTTAAATTCAATTTGACAAAAAACGTGCATTGAAACTACAATTGCTGATTGTCTTTAAAATATGAAATCTCATGTAAACACAAAAACGACTACCTGTGCTTTTCAAGAAGCTAAGATATGTGATAGGCAAATTTAAATCGATCGACAATGAATGCTGTGTATAGGCTACATATCAACAGTTACATAAATACGCATCATGTTTACTATAATTAATTGTGCATATTATATAATGTGTCTGTGATATCATCGCCTAATAAAACACTATCACCTATTGTAATTACTATTGGTATTTCACCATATGAACTCCCTGCTCCTGGACTTCCTATTGTTGCACTTGTACGTTTACATACCAGACAACTATTGTGTTAGCTGCAAGAAACCCAAATCCTTATAGCAGTATAAGGCAGGAACAAAGTAACGTATTAATAAGACTGTAAATCTGATACTTATTGTCATAATCATAGGGAACAACTCAATGAATCATAAAAAATGGTGTAAGATCTCTTCATACAAGTTGGCGCTTAAAGCTGTTCCTGGTTTTTGAACCCTGTGAGCAATATTGAATAATACAGTGTCGGCATGCCCTCTCCTGGCTGCTCACTGTTGCAGTCGGAGTTTGTTTCCCATTTCAGATGGCTGCTACCAGCGTATTACAAAGATTGGGAAATGTGAGGTTTATTATATATTTTTCAATGCAATGCTATGTTTATTTCAGGGAATACTTGGCAAAGTATGGGCAAAAAAAAGAAGAAAATTAAAAAATCATTAAAAATTGTAAAAATATATGATACATTTTCAGGTAGTATAAAATATACCATTCGCAGTGTTTAAGACCTTAAATGATAATGACACATTGCAGATGCATTAAAATATGGCTGAGGCACCATATCTTCAAATTTAGCTAAACAGAAATCATGGTTAAATCTTATAAAAGGAACATTTTTGTGTGAAAAAGGTACTAGAGAGCAATTCCTTAGCGTAGCGATGTGGGGAATAAAAGGTTGGACAACAAAATGAAGTAAATGGTTTTTCAGAGCAAGTGAGGGCTTTCGAGGTTCTTTAAGGTTTTTTTTTGTTAGAGTTGTAAAGGTTATTTAATTAGGATTTGGTGCACTGAGGCATGAATTAAAGTGTTACAAGGATTTGAGGCCTTAACATTTGTAATGGGAGAGGAATGTCCTCCACACAAAGAATTGTGATAACAAACCTTACGTAATGAGGATTTTGTTGCATTTTGCTGCATGTAAATAACACTTTTAGAAGAGGAACTGATATTTTTTTACCCCCACATCAGACGTGTGCGTTCTCTCACCACAGCAACCGTTATTTAGTACTTATGATTTACTATCATCATATCCATACATATCCATGGCATATTATAAACAAGCACTTTCATTAACTATATATATAAAAATTATTCCTCTGGGCTCAGTTATTGAACTGATTTATTATGATATTAAATATATATGATGTAAATGATAATGATATAAATTAATTAGCTCTGGCCTGAAATGAAAAAAAAAAAAGAAAAAAAAGACCCCCCAAAACAACAGTTGTAGGGTCGAACACTGTGCGCTGTCTGTCCCGTGCTGAAACAGGACGAGTGAGAGACTGTCTGTGGGACGGGGTCTGGAGCCTGAGAGCGATGGTGTGGGCTCCACCAGTGTGTGTCTGAGAGCCGCCCCGCGCACACACACACACACACACACACACACACACACACACACACACACACACACACACACACACACACACACACACACACACACACACACACACACACACACACACACACACACACACACACACACACACACACACACACACACACACACACACACACACACACACACACTCATTACCGCGGACAGCAGCGCTGGGAAGGCCCATTGTTGCCATGATACTCAAGTTTTACTCGAGAGGACAGGCAGCCGTGTGAGCAGGCAGCAGCACCCTCCACGGTTCGAGAAGCCGCTCCTCGCAGTCCCCCCGGAGGGGTCCTGTGGTCCAATCACTTCTCAGATGGCTTCCGTCCGGCTGCTTCCGCCCCTTTACCTTTTTCTGTGCCGCAGTAAATTAGAAATCCGAACGCTGAGCGCCAGTGGAAAACAGCGCTCCGAATGGGCCACATGCTGAGCGCTAACCTGGGAAGAATTTTCAAGGGTCTCCCTTTTCAGCTTTGAGGGAGCTGCTTCGGTGTTCGCCAATGGGAGACAAAGCAGGGGGCACCTCCCTCCAGACCCAACCGCTCTTACAGGCTCCGCACAGCCCTTGGCGTTTAAGCCAAAATCTGCCAGGCGGTCTGGTAAAGCCCAAAAAACGACAAAAACGCACAAAATCTAAGATGAAACTACAAAAACTTTGGTCAGGCACCTTGATGTGTCTTCATTAGGAAGCCCCTTAGAAAGAACACAAAATGAGAGTTTCTGTCCCAATACAGCCCCCAAGCATGCAATTCTCATAAGAGACCTTGCAATAACCTTTATTATCGAGGTTTAGTGAAGGAGAATGTGGTGTCGAATGAACGTGACAGTATGAATGTCTCTGTCGGCTACTGCACTGTTGTTAACACAGCATGAAAAGTCCCAGTTGGCGTTCAAAATGCAAAGGTATCATCAAGGCATGGTCATGTGAGGGGCCAATGACTCATGGGTGTGGCACCGTCTCAAAAGGCTTTTGCCGACCGTGGTGTCCCATCCCTGTGTTTTCTGGTGAGTCTTTAAAGACGTGGCCGCCCGCAAAAATGACGATGACAATGGCTCGCGGAGGCACTTCGTCTGGTGGACGACACGGGGTGCAACCCTGCCCTGGGAGCCTTATTTGGCTGTGTGAAACAGAACACGTCGCGCTGCGAAGCACCACGCGCCTATTACGGGCGGAGGAAAAAAGAGCCGCTCTGCCGTTCAGGTCCGCAGTCGCAGTGCGCCAGCATTGTGTCTCGTGCCCTGGACATCAAAGAGCGCCGTTGTCTTAAGGTTGGTGGCCCTGGACTATGCACTCCGGCTGAATCATTGTCGTCGCGAGCCGAGTCTGTCACCTCTGATTCTGTATCGCCCGCACGGAGATCATTAATCACCTCTCCCGTCTGCTGACCTAGTTTATCAGGTTAACGCGGCGAAGACTCGACACGTCGTTTTAGTCCATTCCGGGATCTCGACCTTCTTGGGATTGTGTTTGGAGGTTAATCCTTTGTTGAATTAGATCTGGATTTATTCAGTGAGCTGCCGCTAAAATAGGCTTTAATTGTCCCGTCTTTATAATAAATGAACTCAATCGTGTTGCCAAATTGAGTTAAGAGCAGCTTAAAGGAAAACACACTAACATATTTCATGAGGTGAAGTATATTTCAGGGTAATACTGAATGTTCTGAAAGTCAGGACCTGGCATGTGGGGGTTTTGAAGGTAAGCAGTCTAATGCTTGTAAGCCTCACACAAGTTCATCGGACAAGCAGATGGTGCATGCACTAAAGGGACAGAGGCACTAGTTAGCGGATGGCAAAATTGAGTTTTCATATTGAAGTAGGCCTTACATGCCCGTTTTCCATTGTGCCTTCAGTCTGCTGTAGCCTGAGATGACCTTGGCATACAACCACGTGGCGTCAAATAAATGCAGCGGTATGCAAACACACCCTCAGGAGATCGACTGCAGACAGTGTCCTTGAATACGATCAATATTTGTCCTTCATTTCGACGTACAAATAAATGTCAAAAGCATAACTTTTTTTTCTTTGCAAACAGTTTGGTGAGTTCATTTTGGTGATTGCTGAACTCACCAAACTGTGTTTAGTAGAAAAATATTCACATTGTAAACATTTAATCATGAGTCAAAGTTAAGGACAAATGTTGATTGAATGCACAAAACAAAAATAGTCAGGTTTACCTCAATGGCTTCTTAAGTTATTCATTAAATCAGCTTGTTTTTTTTAAGGGGACTTTAGATGGAAAAAAACTGTTTATACCAAGTAGAAAAAGGCATTTTGAGTTGGTGGCCTACATTTGGTTGCGCTGGAGGTGGGAAGCTGTGCCAAGTGGCTTGTCCACAGGAGACTTGCTCTGTTCTGACCAGCACTCCAGGCTGGCTCCAGAATTAAAACTGTGTCTTTGTCCAGCGTTGCTTTTGTGTCAGGTGCCACGCACACGTGAATCTCTTTTCAAGTGCACCAACAGTATTTCTCAGGGGGAAATATTTTTAACCTAAATTCATAATCTCCTTTAGATTATTATGAACTTGTTTAATGAATGGATCCAGGGTGACTTAGCAGCTTGATGTTTTTTAATGTATTGCCGATTTATGCTGGTGGATATTTTATTGAGGCAATTCAGATTGTTTACATTACTAAGGTACAACAGCAGTGCCGAGTCTGCAATTGTTGTTATAGATATATAAACCTGCAATTTCCGGGTTAGGAACTAATTTCCCACACTGTAAATGTTATGTGACACTGCTGTCCTCTATTTTATTATATATATACAAGAAATATATTTATGTGTTTTGACAACGCCTTTATCACTCATACATTAACTCAAAAGAACGGATACAGTAGCACTGTACTTTGCAGTTTTTGCAGGAAAGAAATGTGGCAACTGGATGGCAAGGAATCTACAGCGGAAGCAGCACACTTTAATCAAAGAATCTGAAAGCTGGGACAAAGTACGCCCCTCTTAAGATAGCACATGGGTCACAATGCGCACTGCTGAGCTGTATGACATTTGTGGTTTTTGCAAAGCACTGTTTAGCTGAAGCCACAACACATTAAATATGGCTTAAAAAAGGGTGCAGAACAGTGTCATTTAGGAACAAAGCTCCACAGTGGCATACAGCTGAAGCAGTAGCACCCACTTGGAGGGGAAGGGGGTGGGGTGGTGGGGGGGGACCTCAAACACGGGACCGCTGTCTGGAATTATACATTTTCCATACCGTTTTTATGAAGTTACTAGTACATTTACCCTTAATCCTATTCATGAGTTTCTCGAGAGAGAGAGAGAGAGAGAGAGAGAGAGAGAGAGAGAGAGAAAGAGAGAGAGAGAGAGAGAGAGAGAGAGAGAGAGAATGATGCAAGTACAGATTTCCCACAAAAATCCTGTAGAGCTACATGAAACACTGGTGACTTTGACAGCATGCGGTCTGTTCCACGAGCCGCCGTAACTGGGCTGAGGATTTGTGTTTTTTACTGCACGGACCTGTAAAACATTCTACCATTTTATACTCATCTAACTTTGGGTTCATTATGGTCAGCTCGTGCAAAATGAAAACTGATCTTACAAGGAAAATTCCACTGCGGATTAGTGGGTAAGACTTAAATTCCATCCTCTACATCCTTAAAGAACACGTGCCCTCTGTGCAGAAACCAAACTATTGCGACACTTTTCTTATTTCTATTATCACCTATATTGAGAAGCATAAACTCACAGCATCGTAAACCGTCATACTGCGTGGAAATGATGAAAGCGAAAGACAATAGACATAGCCTACATCTAGCGTACCAACAACTGCAAACATCGCTGCTTTGTTTGTCGCGGCGAAACGTGGATTACATTTCCAAGGATAAGAATTCTGACACGGTAATAAATGAGAACAGTTTGGCAAAGACACAGAATCTATGTTGAACTGACATTTTGTAATACAGGCCCTCCTACTGTACAAATAAGGACATTACAGTGCCTCATTGTCCTGTCAAACGAATTGGGCCAATAGCCACTTTGAGGTCAATAGCCCTCAATGGCTGCGTGGACCTTTGCATCGCTGGAGTGCATGCGCTGGCAATACGTGGTAAAATGGAGAACATGTGCTGTGACTGTACACAGTCAAGCAAAACCATAGCTCATTTTGTTCCTAATAGCTAATAATTATTTAAGTGAGGCACAATTTCCATGCCAATATCATGGCAGTGGGATGTAATATAATATAATATAATATACGAAAACAGTCAAAATGGATACATTTTTCAGTATATGTGGCCCCACCCACAACCTATTCTGTAAACTGAGCCACAGAGAAGGATGTTGAAAACAGTAAAACTTGTTTCCTCTGCATATTGTTCCTGCATACTGTAGAGTTATAAAAAAAACCCCCACAAACGGCCATCATGTATAAGCAGGTTGTTTTACAAGAATCCCCCGTGCTACTGCCTTAACAGCCCCAACAACAATCCCTTCCTGTTTGCTGGCCTGATTATATTTGTATTTGCACATTTTTCGACAAATCGCCAGTTTAAAACATGGGACTACTTTATTTTTCTCCTACTCAAAAGGTACTTGTGTGAGAGAACCTGGCATGGGGAATGGGCTTTGTGATTCACTGGTATCAGGTGTGGGCTTTGCGATTAACTGGTATCGGGTTGGTCAAAGTTTTGATTTAATTTTGAGACCTAGATGTGTTTTTAGACTGTGAAAGTGACGCAAAAAAAAGAACACAAGGAAAGAAAAGATTAGTTTACCCTCTTTTCGGACTCAGCAGTCCCAAGCTACATGACTTATATTCCTATTACCCTCAAATTAAAACTTTTTTCAAGTTAGAAAAAAAGTTAGAATCTGTTACAAATTAAAGGACAAAAACACAAGTTGAGTGCATCAAACTACAATGCTGGACCTAATCTCTGATCTTTTGCCAATCACATTGACTTCAATTACTATCAATAGTGAGGATTATCTTCTCAAGCCTCAATTGGCCCAACTGTCAGATAAAACCAATGAGTGGAATTTGATTCCCACTAATGCCTCTCAAAAGGTTCACCCCTTGCTTGCTCGGTTTTCTGTGACAGATCCCGTGACAGTTACAAATTTCACTTTCACAATAAAACTAAATATTGAAAACTTGAATTGAAGGACTTAATGCATCCCTGCAACACGTATATAAATAACCTGCTGGTCTGGAATAACTATGCCTTGCTGTAGGGGTAGGGGTATTATACAAAGGGACAGGAATCTGAAGGGATCAATGGATATTTTTAAGAAAGATGGCTAAACACTTTCATGTAACTGATCAGTGAGAGTTAAAACATTATGGAAAATGTGGTACCAGTGACTGCAACTTAAAAAAACAAAAAAACAAAACATTTGAACAGGACTACGCTTCATAGTTCAAAAGCTAGCATGGCTAAAGCTCGCCTTGCCTTTCCTTCTCAGCCAGTCTCAAACCTTCCCAGGCAATTGACATTGCAGAAATATCACAAGGCCTGCCAGATCCAGTGGCCAGCAAGAACCATGGTCATAACACTCTCATCGCAGAATAGTTTCTTAGATGCAGAGAGCCACGTGTTGTTCTTAATACAGATAGAAGATTGGCACTTTGAAATATTCAGGCGGTCTGTTAGATAAAGGATCAGGTTGTGGTTTTGGGAAGTGGACACACCATTATCTTCTTTGGAGTCTTCAGACATGCTGCTGAAGTCCCCAAGGGGTCCCAAATAAAACACCTTCACAACTGTCTTTCATCGAGCTGTGGTTGAATTTCATCAGCTAGCTAGCCTATCTTTTTTTTTTTTTTTTTTTTTTTTTTTTTGCCTCTCCCAGATAAATTGAGTTTTTGTTACAGGTGTCTGCACAAAGCCAATGCTAAAATGACCTCTTGGTGTATATTATATTTCAGCCCGTTTGTTTGGGCGAAAGGTTTTTAGGTTTTTTGGAGATCTAGTTAGGTGACACTTCTTTGGTTGAATAACAAAACAGGTCTATTGATGAATATTGAGTTACGAGTCAGCAGAGGCAATTTAAGTGCGGTTCTGGGCTGAGCGCTTGGCAACAGTGAAGACTGGGTGAGGCCACATGACAGTCTTCCAAGTGAGCAAATGAGTGGCATAAAAAGACATTTCTCAAAATAGCACTTTTTACCGAAGCCATGACATTAGCTGACTATTTCTATCACTCGCTCGCCATCGCTGGTTGCTCAGACACCTTTGGCTTCTGTCTGGCAGGGTGACAGCTTGTGTAGCAGGAACCCCTTTCTCTTTTTTCTCCAAACATATGACTGAGACATGGTCCCAAGCTAGCTCGGCAACATTGCGAAACTGTCAGGAGCACGCACAAATCAGTGCCATTTAAGGACGTGGCGAATAGTTTGTCCTCATCTGTTTTGGTACGGGCCAATTTTCCGTGTGTTGCTTTTGAGTTAAAGAGTGTATGCTCTCTTGATGTTGAGTGCATCCTAGGAATAAAAAACCTAGCACCTCACCTCACATATCGGAGGTGAGGTGACCCCGGCCTGGAGACCCTGAGTGCTTGACTCCTTCCTCAGGAGCATGGGCTCACTGCGCTGGTGTCTGTCCAAAGAGTCGCTCTCCTTCTCTGTCGCCCGTGTACCCGACTCCCCTTCAGCTCAGCACTCTGCTGCCATTTCTCACATCCGGCCAGCCCTGTATTTTAATTCCTCTGGACCTCTTTGATGAAGATGCAATGTCAGCAGTTGGCCTTGGAAAGCTCTGCTAGTGCTTTTATAATTACTTTAAGTATCACTGCTGCTTTCCCATCAGCAATTTGAGGCTGCGCTTAAAATGACTCTCTTATGGTAGGTGCATTAAAAAAAGAGGCCAAAGCCAAAAGAGGAAAAAGCGATTGAGGTCCAATGTTTTTCCATTGATTAATTGGATTATGTTCTATCAGTAGGCAGTGCATTGAACCCAGGGCTTAAACAGCTGGGGGGGGCTTTGCATTTTTTTAAGGCTTTAGTGAAACAATGAGAATATTTCTCTGCACGTGATCCTTCATTTTAGGTTGTTTTTTTTTGGTTGGTATTTTTTGCTCTTCTGACAAGTTTGGGAAGCCCAGTCGTAGTCACGGGCACATCTCACTGCTGCAACGTCCTCCATCGGTTCGGAAGACTGCTCACAGGCACTCATCTACTCTGAAGCGCATGCTTCCAACTGCTGCTTCTTTTCGCTCTGCAGGCCACCTGCTGAGCTGTGCAGCCATTGCGGAGAAGAGCAGTTCACGCACCCGATCGACGAGAGGAGTCGCGCTTGTGCAATGAGACAAGGACAACCCCACCAACTGGAGCCCTCCCTCCCTGGGTGATGGTTCAGCCAATCATGCGTCGCCCTCTGGGGCTGACGGCAGACTGGATTGCGTCACAACGCTGAAAAAACCTCACTATTAGCATGACGAGCCATCTGGCTGCCCCTTACTAGTGTTTGTGAGGTCCCTGTGTGGTTGTGATGATTATGATATTTATTAACAATAAAGACAGCCAACCAGGGCATGCCTAATCACTTTAAGGTGTAATTTACTAATCAGGGTCCTTGATAAGGGTCCTGAAATAACAAAGGCAAAAGATTGAAAAATAGACAACGGCGCACAAAACCTTCCCTCTACACTTTGCACAAATTGATCTAGTAAAATCTAGTGAACTTTCTGGAAGACTTGTTGATGACAGTTTATAGTTTACATGACATTACAGGCATTTAGATTAATTAGTTTACATTTCTTTAAATCCATTTACACAGTTGGATATTAACTGAAGCAATTCAGGTTAAGTACCTTGCTCAAGCCCAACGGCAGTGTCCTTTGAACCCAGTTCGTTCAGTTACCAACCATTATACCACGTGAGCTGCAGAAGAAAACACAGTGTTACACACTAAAACATTATTCCAATGGATAAGGGAAAATTTCAGCCAAGTGAATAGCATTTGACTGTAGGGTCCATTGCCTTTGCCCAGTTCCTCAGTCCAACCTGATCAACATCACAACAGGTTGTCTGGATAATGGCATCGGCTGTTTCAATTTACTTCCAGGCCTTGGTGGCCAGTGCTGGTCGGGTTAAACCGTTCTGGAACGAGCTGATCTGGTTAAACGGTGTGGAGTGAACACATTGTGCCGCTCCGTGAAAACAGCTTTTCTCTGACAGGATCCCGTGTTGACGTGCTGCACGGAGCTGTTAAGACCGCGGCTCTCGTCACGCATCATGAATTCTGCTCTCTGTGCAAACGGACCGTGGCATTTTAGAGGGGGGCGGGAATTACGGACAGGTTTATGTGCACAATATCATGTCAAACAAAGTACCGCTGGTCACCTGGCAACAGTGTGTGCTAAATGAGCTGTCCCCAATGTTGTCCGGACAGATCACGTTGCAGGCTCATGGACTGTAGATGGCCAGTCAATCTGCTGTCTGTTTGATTTACACAGATTTTCATTCAGGGCACATTACATTAGGGTAATTTAGATAAATGGCTTACAGCAATCATCCCATAATAAACTGCTCCAGTGTGTTGCAACTCCTGAGTTACAGGTTCCATGTTGCCATAAACTGCGGTATCTTAATCTAAACGGGTCTACAGATGGTAATACTTTGCAGACACTAGCGTTGGCTGACCTGCATCAGGGCACCGCTCGTCTGCCTTCTGCTTTTCTTTTGCAAACTGGACACTGATGACGGTGGATTATCTAAGATGTAGATCCTGCTTGTCTAACCCGCTCCCCTTGTGCCTCCCCTGTGTCCTTCAGGTTGGCGTTCCACAAGAGACTCCAAGAGCTGAGTGAGGGTGAGGACTTTGGGACAGGAACTGTGGCCAGCTCCGCAGACTCCTCCGACTTCGCCCTGGAGGCCAAATGGGAATGGTGGAAGAGCCGCCTGTCCAGGAAACCCCCCCCGAGACAGGGGGCCCGGTCGCCATGCCGAGCAACGTCCCCCCGCACGCGGACGATGCCATGGAGGTCGCGCAGAGGGGGGCGAGGGGGCGACGCCACGCCCACAACGGGGCAAGGGGTCACCACCAACCCCACCTGATGCGTGTGGGCTGTGTCCTTGGCACCTGCCAGGTGCAGAACCTTAGCCACCGGCTCTATCAGCTGATTGGGCAGAGCGGCCGGGAAGACTCCTCCCCCATAAACCCGAGGAGTCCACATAGTTACGGATGAGCTGGAAAGGATGCCTTCCCATGACCAGACCGACGTAAAAAAAGACCCAGAAAACATTACGATGCTCTAGATCTTTATCCCCTTTTATTACAGATAGCTCTTGTGTACTCAGACTCGAAGGTCAACGTAATCCACTACTCTTTTCTTGCCCTTGAAAGAGAAGACATTTTAACTTAATTGCATTATGCTTTTTTTTCTTCTTTTTTTCTGCTGTGCCTTATTCTTCAGTCAAAGAGAACTCATGAGTAATGGCCAATGTGTCCCTTAGGGAGTCATTTGGGAGAACTGACTTATTCAAAACCACTGACTCTTCTTGAGAATCCATTGCTTTCTTCTTAACCAAGCGCTCCTGGGAGACATTTTGGCCGTGCTCAGCCATCCAAAAGCGGTGAAACATGTTAGCTTCATGTCCTAATCCTATTACTGTGGGAATATAGGCTCGTTCACAGACCCTCTCACCACAACCCCCAGAGACAGCATGACAGCATATGTCTGTATAACACCAAACACCCCTTTGTTGAAAACCGCCTGCAAGCTTTCCGCGAGGCTTTTAGCTCCATGCACCACTGATCACACACGTGAGCCCTTGATGTGGATTTCAAACCAGGGCAAAGATCGGACTCCTTTCAACTCTCAGACCTGTGAATTCCAGAGGACTCGCGGAGACAGTGCCCCACTCATACTAACCCCTCGAGCACAAAAACATTCAATTGGACCTGTCATGTTGGCCTGGGATTAAAGCTTGACAACTGGACACAGTTCACGGGCCAGCGACTTCTACCTGCCACAACTGACCTTGCGCCTCGGCTCTGGTCATGTGACCCGCTTCAAGAGTTTGTTTCCGTGAGGGGGGGTGGGCTCTGCTGTCGACACTCTGGCGTTGCTCATCGTCAGCCTGGGACCGTTTTGATCACTGTAATTGGGCCTCCCGGAAAGTGGCGAGTCCCGGCTTTCGCACCCAGTGATGCGGCTGAGGATAATCTGCGCCCGCCCCCTGGTGGGGGAGGGGGAGGGGGAGTCCGGGTTCAGTAAGAGAAATCAGCCTAATGGTGAATATTAGAGATCATTTCCATTGAAGTTCAGAGAGTTCCTCGTTCCTGGATTCAATAAAATTCTCTGGTTATGACGGTGCAGTAACACGCAGTCCTTCAGAATTGGGTTATTGTAATGTGAAATTGATACACTCTGTAAGAGATACTGTAAAAGGTTGAAAAGGTAGACTTCATTTCATTTTACCTCACAGGATCTGTTGCTATGGGGATTTTGTTTGGAATCATTAGGTGTCACACCAACTGAAAAATGACACTATACTGGATTCTAAATCAGTGCACCCAGCATCTGCCTGTCCTACTCTCTGACGTCACTAATGTCAGTTGACTCATTCCGGTAGTGTCTTTAAAAAACAAAAAAAAAAAAACTCAAGAGATTTATAGATTCTCCCCATAATTCAGTTTGAGGAAAATGTAAGAAATCAGTCATAATCCACTCAGGTGTGCCTGGGAAAAGAGTTAGCTAAGATTATTTGGAAAAAATGCAAACCATTACTTAAAAAAAAGAAAAGAAAAAAAGAAAATGCGGTATGTCTCGTGTGCCAAATGTCTCTCAATAAGTTAAAGGTACAGACCTCAATGTTTGGTGCATTGCAAGTTTTATATGAATAACCACAGATTTACCTAAATCTGTGTACAGAGGATACCAAATGGTACCTGTTTACGGCCATACTATATATTCCAGTATTTATACATAATGGCATATATAGTATTTTTAATGGTTTTTTGTACTCATTTTTCTTGTAATGCAGGATTTTTAAATGGTGGGGTTTCTCTCTAAAAATAGCAGGACTTGGCAAATGTCTTAAAACCCAAAAGACTGCGCAGTGCAGCAAAGAACCTGACATTTTGATGATTTCTAATTTTGTGGCTTATTTTACATTTACACACTGGACGAAAAAAATAATTTAGGGTAACACTTGATAAATCAACGTCTACGTCCTGCAGCCGTTCTTCAGCTTCTCTTAAATGGAATTCTCTCACCATCACGCAAACCGTTACAGATCTATCAATGATTTAAGGTGACACATACTGTAATCATAAGTGGGACTTGGATTATTACACTTAACTGGACATTACACTTATCTTAATCGGCTTTCTTGACAATTATGTCTGCTCCATGGTAATCGCAACAGCTTGGATATAATCTACGGTATATAGTTTAGTTCAATCTGTCCATAGACCTGAACGCTAGCTTGTTAAATGTGCTGTAAAATGGATCAATGGTTGAAAATTAAAATGCTTTCAAACGCTGAAAAACCTGTTGGTTTCTGTACTTTATAGACCTATGTGCTCAAGAAGAGCAATTTTTTTGTTTGTTTGACAAAATGCTGAAATGCAGTCCTGCCTGCCACATAGATTTTGAAGAGGTACTGGTGTCAGTTATTGGGAAGGGTCGCACATAACCACTGTGTCACCGAAGGTCCATCTGAGTCTCAACCGAGTCTCAACACTCGCTGATGTTTGTTTAAATGCACCGTACCATAGAGTGAGTGGCCTTAAAATCCTGTGCGTGTTCATAAAACCAAATTGTGCCAGTTATGCTATCGCGTAACGGCTAATTGTATGTGTGACACAGCGGAACAATGCAAAGCGTTCTAGTTTAGGCTGTAGTCACTCCGATGTGCTAGAAACTGCTGCTACTGAAAGTGAGAAACATGATGTTTTCAAGTGATGTCCTGTCGATGTACAGGAACTCTTCTTTTCCAAAAGGCATTTTCTGAGCCATGCCGATGGTCTCTTAATAAATAGATGGGAGTGCGACGATAGCAAAGTGATGGTTTCAGCTCTGTTACGATTTCAGTGACATCCTTACCTAAGGCGCTGGCTTCAGTGTCTAGAACATTACCAGCATCGCCACACGCATGACACCTAGCACAGATTGCTTGAGTATACTTTTCTGATATCGCTCTTGGACGATATCATAGGGAGATTCCGTACTGTAGGTTGCACTCAGAGTTATCCGTCTCGTCAGGAGGGGAACAGCCTATCAATGATCGATGCCATGATCTGTTAACAGACTCCCCCATGGCCCGATCTACTCTTTTTGCGTTTCATTTCCCACGAGCCTTTGAGAGGTCAGTTGCTTTTCAGCAGCAAGTCAAAGCACTTTAAAACAAGTATGATTTCATGTTCTTCGTGACTTGAATTTAAGACTATGTTATTTAATAATAAATTAATGAAACCTTTGTTGTATATATTGCATTTAATAAACATATGTATGAATGTATCTTAAACGGTGTCAGTATACTCCAAGGTGACTTAGTCAGTCAATCCTTACTATCATGTACACT
This sequence comes from Aldrovandia affinis, assembly GCA_029706075.1. Classification (NCBI taxonomy): domain Eukaryota; kingdom Metazoa; phylum Chordata; class Actinopteri; order Notacanthiformes; family Halosauridae; genus Aldrovandia; species Aldrovandia affinis. Next base: position 1,667,116 of record JAINUG010000023.1, read on the forward strand.
TTGTTCATTTATATGTCATATTTAATAAACATATTGTGTTTAAGTGAAGTCTGTATGTGTATATTTATATGACACCAAAGAAACTATTTATCACTCTTTTGTTTCCGTGTACCTCTGTGGGGTGCATTGGTACTAAAGAAGATGTAGCTTTAAGAAAAATACTAAAAGATATCCAAGTGTTAGTTAAGCATGTGTTATCATTAACCACTGTCATTTTCTCTGTAAAATAAAGATTTAAACTGAAGACAGATATTTAAAAAAAACATCTCTGTGTACTTATCATTTTTCCTGTTTTGCTGATTATTATGGTTTGTGTGTGTGTGTGTGTGTGTGTGTGTGTGTGTGTTTGTGTGTTTGTGTGTGTTTGAATAGCGGGTTCGTGTTTACATATAATGTAGTGTATCGTAGTGTAAAAACTATTTTGAAACAGCCTAATACACAGTGAGATCCACAGCAAGGATCTCAAATCGTATGTGTGTCAATGAAGAACAGATGGGAGTCTGTTACCTTCTTATCCTTTTCCCCCCAGTCTCTGTGCACTATCAGCAGTAATCTGGGATAGTCTTTCTGCAGTTGGCAGTGACATCCACGGAGCATGGTTTACTCAATATTGGCTTTGTGAACACCTGTAGGATAACTTATGCCATCATCTGCCAAGTGTGCCACAGCATCCCAAAGCTCCCTTCTTCTTCTGAATGTACAGTGCAAATCAGGTTTCTCTGCACTAACAAGGTTGGATGCTAACCCCAATGCTATGATTGGCAAGGTTTCCGTCATTCCTTAGAAATGCTCTTTCGTACTGTTCCCCCTAATGATTCAATTTGTTCCAGCACTAAAAGTTCTAAATGCTACTGTACACCAAGCCAAGTTTCCCAATAAGAAATCCTGGGCACAGATGAGATGGCAGACTTAATGAAAACTGTTTTTGGATGTGCAACGGATCCTCGTATATGGAAGAGGATATCACGAGAAAGCATTTGCACGTGACAAAGGATGGTTTTGTACTAATTTACAGCAATATTTAAAAAATCTTTTAAAAAAACGAAAAAAACACCACAAAGTAACTGTCAAATGACAGGGAGATTAAAAATACCCCTTTTCCATTTGGCCATTCAGTGCTTTTATGTGGAAAAACCAGAATAAGCTGCAGAGCTGTTAATGTGTGACCAGAAATATTCAGAAGAAAGCATGTGACTTCTGTTGCCTTTAGGCTTGCTTTTGGGGGGGTCTAGGCCTGGGTTCCCCCTCTGTTAAGCGTTTTGTGACAATTCTATTGTGAAAAGCGCTATACAAATAAACTTGATATGATTTGATTTGATTTGACTGGAGCCAGTTTGCAGCCAATGCGCCAGGAGGAATGCGACAGCACTTGTTAGAGGACACCAGTCGCCTCGTTTAGCAGGGGATTCAAGGTGACCTTGGCTCTAGAGGCCCAAGTCAAAAGGTAAAGGCACGTGCCATACTTCAATTTCTTCAACAAAGAAAAACATCAACTGCACTTGTCGATTCAATATACTTTTGCAATATATATTAAAAACAATTACTTTTAAATTTGAAGTTACAATCCCACAAAACCCAAATGCTTTTAATACATTTTAGCTCTTGCTGAACAAGTTCTATAGTTAAGACATTTTCGATTGAAAGTATAACGATTACATATTGAAGAAAATAGTCTAAAAATATTTCAATAAAACAACTCCATAAATGTAAACTGTTATCACAAGTGATTAACATCTAAAATACCACACCCTTTCATAGTCTGGGAGGTTTCGTGAGCGAGAGCATATCTGAAAAAGAATTATGCCACAATCATTCCTAAGATGGCTCTCTTGCATTCTGAGGAAACTTAAAACCTCCCCCCACAAGTACCACGCGAGCTTTCCTGGTCTTGTGGCTGTGGCTATGGATGAGCCCCAGGCAGAGGCCATCTTTATTATCATTCACAATCACAGCAACCGATCCGTCGGGCCAAAAAAATTATCAAACAATTCTGGCTGAAATTCACAGAGGCAATCTTCATTTTGGAAGTATTGAAATCTCAAGCTGGGGTTGCATCATTCAAAATCACAGCAACTGATCCGTCGGCAATCCAGGCCTAGAAAAAGTTGGTTGATACCAGAGGCTGCAACAAGTTGCACACAAAATGATGGCGTTGGCTTTATGTTCTAGGAGCATTACAATATCTGGCATTAATATTAATCTGTTATTTTGACAGTAGTTGTTTAATGGAATTAGTTATTTTATGGTAACACATAAATTAATTGTCAGGTCTTTCAAAGTAATAGTAAAACTCAAATTCTATGCCCATGTAAGTCGTTACTTTCAAGGTAATTGAGATTCAGCAATAACATAATCAAGAAACAGAATCACATTAAGTATTCAACCACATATATCTAGAATGTAGCTACTATCTTATAGTAGAAATATAGTACAAATTTAAGTATCATAAGAACATAAGAATACATAATGACGAGAACGGGCCATTTGGCCCATCTAGGCTTGTCATGTCCTAATCTAAAGAGTATCTAGTACTAGATCTAGCCTGGACTTGAATAACCCAAGTGTTTCTGCCTCTACTACCCGACCTGGCAAGCTGTTCCAGGCATTGACAACTCTCTGTGTCAAGAAAAACTTCCTAATATCTGTGTTGAATTTGCCTTTAACTAATTTCCACCTGTGGCCTCTTGTTCTGCTGACCCCACTTACCTTAAAAAATCTTTGGTATTTCACTTTGTTAATCCCTTTTAGGAATTTAAAAACCTCAATCAACTCCCCCCTAAGTCTCCGTTTTCTAAGCTTAAATAGATTGAGTGCCTTAAGTCTACCATCATAACTTTTACCTTTCATACCAGGTATCAGTTTTGTTGCCCTTCTTTGGACTTTTTCAAGAGCTTTTTCAAGGACTTTTTGTAAGTGAGGTCTGACAAAGGCATTATATGAAATATAATATAACTTCCTTTGATTTATACTCAATACTTTTTGCTATGTATCCCAGCATCCTGTTGGCTTTTTTCACTGCTGTAGCACACTGCTTTGATGCAGATAGGCTTTGATCAACTACAATTCCTAATTGAATTGAATCGAATCTGACGAGTGCCCAGTTGCACTCTGGCTGTATGCTGGGTGCAGAGTGGGAGATGGAGATCTGATTACAGCCTAGGTGCACAGAAGGAATGCTCACCGTGGGGCGAAACGCAATGTCACCTCCAAAACCTACGTGACACCTGACACCTGCTCATGCGTGAATGGTGAAACCCGACACTCCCTCAGGGCCTACCTAATCCTTTCATGCATGTGCACACATACTCAATCAGTACAAACAGCAGGACTAACCTATTGCTCTGCCCCTCGTGTGCTGTGCTGTCCTGCACAGCTGTGTCAAATGCAGTGTCTCACACTGGCCTGGGTTCAGCCTTGAGGACAAGGCTGCGCTTCACGTCACACTCACATGACCTCCAACCGTGGGGCTGACTCCAGCGGCTCACTTTCCCCACCCAGTACGGGCATGGGGCCAGAACCAAGCAGTAACCCAATTAGGTTTGGCTTTTATGTCAAGGGCACATAAACACCAACATTAAGCATCTTAATATGGCATGGGCCACCAAGAGTCACCAGAACAGCTTCATTACACCTTGGCATAGATTCTACAAGTGTCTGGATCACTATCGGAGGGAAACAACACCATTCTTCCATGAGAAATTCCACCATTTTCTGTTTTGTTGAAAGTGGTGGAAAACACTGTCTCAGGCGCTGCTCCATAATCTCCCATAAGTGTTAAATTGGGTTGAGATCTGGTGACTGAGATGCCCATGGCATATGGTTTACATCGTTTTCATGTTATTCAAACAATTCAGTGAAAAGTCATGCCCTGTGGACAGGGGCTTTGTCATCCTGGAAGAGACCACTCCCATCAGGATAGAAATGCTTCACCATAGGATGAAGGTGGCCACTCAGAATGGCTGTGTATTTATTGCCATTTACCTTGCCCTCTAAGGGGTTGAGTGGACCTTAACCAGGAAAATGCACGTCCACGCCGTAACAGAGCAACCAGAACCCTTCATTTACTCAAGTGCTTCCTTTAATTTGGCAGTTACCTGTACACTTCCTTCCGAAATAAATGCTGACTACCCAGGTGAGTATCAAGCTCGAAATAATGTAATTCTCTCTCATTCTCTCTCTCTCTCTCTTACTCTCTCTGCGTGTGTGAGAGAGGGCGAGTGTATGCTGGGGTGGAGGGGGGCTCCTTGCAGATCTACTCTAATTACAGAGTGGTCAGACTCAACGGAGAGTGTGACTCAACGGCACGCTCCCCGCATTTCCCTCCAGAGACTGCCAGCAGAGGAAGGGAGCCTAGCCCCACGGCCAAATACGTGCAGTCTCACACGAAGGCCTCCTTCGAGAGAAACGACTTATGCTTATGGAAAACATGATATGGATATCTAGCATAAACCCTGAATGTTACATCACCGCAGGGGGTAGCCTGTATTGAATTCATGAACAGCCATACTCTCAAATGGGTTGGGTTCATGGCCAACAGCTGCAAGTCATGTTCAGGGGGAATACAAGTTGTAATGATGCACTGCTATTACATCACATCGACTATTTTTGAACCACAAAAAGTGAAAAGTGAACAAAATGTCTGAATAAAAGGCTTTTGAGCATGTTTTTAAATTATATTTAGTTTGCATATTGCAGTAATTTAGATAGCAAAAACTGAGAGACTAAAAAAACAACAGCGGGTAACCCACACATGACAATCAAGTCCTTTTTAGAGAAGACTGCGCACTCTCTCTTTGGTGGAATACAAGCTGAGAGGGACCTCTGCTGGCCATCTGAAAAACTACACTCATTATCAATACTGCCACGCACATTGCAACCACTATAGGCAGTGTTGCCAAGTCCGCGGTAAAACCGCTGAAAAAATCAAAGCCGGTTTTTGGGCTAGAATTAAAATGCTACGCGGCCCCAACCAGATACAGTCGAGCATAGTGCTATAAATTATTCATCTAGATTACCCATGAATGGAAAGCCTACCCTGCAGTGAAGACTGGTGGTGTGTGTGCAGGGGCGTAGCACACAATTCTGGGCCCTATAAATATGCAGTCTTGTGGGCCCCCTTCCCCTCTTGATCCATGACTCTCACGCATCTTTAGAATTTTTTTGATTGAATCAACAACTATACACATGAATCTGTAGTGGTTATCAGGGTAATTGCTAATTAACTGCTTATACCACATTTAAACAAATAATTAGTAAGATTAGTAAGATTCTCTGCGTCCTCTGGCAAATACCCTTCTGCATTCCCCTCACGTTTTTCCACTTCCTCCTCTGTCTTCTCCTCATCCTTCTCACTACCCTCAGAGCAACCTTCATTTTCCTTGCTCTCTTCACCTCCATCATCCTCTTCACTAGCCCTACTGCTACTCTCTGCCTCTTCTTCCTGCTCACTCTCTGCCTCGATCACATCTTCTTCCTGCTCACTCTCTGCTACAAGGACAGGCCCTTCTACACGCATGAAGCATACAGGATTGCTATTAGCCTCTTAACCTGCAATGAAATATATATACAATGAAACAGGCTACAGGCTAGATTCTGCTTAATTTACCAGCTAACTAAAATAATGTAGCTAGCTACGTTAGCTTGTCTTGTTATAGAACTGGATCAAATGAGTCTTCAAAAACAAAGTTTCAATGCATTTCACCATCACCAGTAGTATGTTTGACCGCATTTGCGATTGCTTTCAGCCAGTAGCGAGAGTGAAACTGAAATGAGATTGATCGCGATAAAAAAAAAAAGAACGCGTTATCCATTTGAAATTAATCGCATGCGTTAACGTTGACAGTCCTAGTTCAATCGAAACAATGTACCAATATTAGCTTAAACCACTCTTAAACAGTGTTAGCAAGTTGCTTACCTTTCTTTTGAAAGAAATTAGTGAGCAGTTGTTTTCCCTCAGTTTGCCTTTTTATTTTTTGATACCCCGACTTCACTTTCTTCTGGAAAGACATGATTGACTGAAACTTGCGGGCTCCAGCATCGGCACCAGTCAGTGTGATTAGCCATGTTTGGGGACGAATCTTATTGTAGGTATGTTACAAAAATTTGATATGTTATAAATCTAGCCTGAATTTGATACCTTATTCAATCTCATATATTACGTTTTAAGGAAGTTATGGTAATCTTTACACTCGGAAATTTCCATATTGACCCCAATTGTTTTTCAATTATCTTGAAACAAAAGCTGTGATTCCCATAACTTTCTTAAGAATAAAGATAATTGCATGACATTTTCAGTAATTACAGATTGAAGCATTCTAAAAAAGATTTATCTTAATTTGAATTATCTGAAATTACATTACATAATCAATTAATCACATAATTACATGTTGCGCACACACCGCGACACGGCAAAAACCACGGCAGGCAGTGAGCATTTGGGCAAAGATATCTCACATTCCGGGTCAAAAATATCACATTTCGCATCGACAGATTTCAATGAAATTTCACCAGAAACAAGATAAAATGTTAAATTAACATCCTGGATACCTTTTACTTAGTCCTGAACTTGTGATGTCATTTTGAAAGCACTGAACACAAGTCTATCTCTGAAGTGTAGCGTATGACCAAACTGAGCAATGTTTAATGAAATTTCGGAAACAAGATGGAGGATCGAGTTTTCAACTACATTATATCGCAGACATATGGTGGAAAAAAACGCCGACAGCCCTTGAAAAGCCTGCATTTTTGGGGTACGGCCATAGTCTCTCGTAATCGCTCGCACAGGGACACAGGCACATCTAGACTGTTGCTGCGCACGGGAATTGTAACATACCTACTTAGTGCAGGGGGACGGACTAAACCATTTGCGCTTTTCAAGACGGGAGGGGGCCCAGAGAGCCTCCAATATTTTTATGGATACAAAGTTCAGTCTCTCAAGCTATTTATTCAGCCAATATAATTTAGTAATGACACTAATTACTTAGAAATGTAAAATTGCAGACTTTTTTTTTTTTTCATTCCAGGCTTTTCAAGGGCCCTCCCCCGCTTGGGTAGTCAGTCCCCCTTTTCCCCCGCTACGACGCCCCTGTGTGTGTGTGTGTGTGTGTGTGTTTGGGTGGAAAAGGGGGGCGGAGGATGCACTGTGACCATATAGTACCAAACTGTGGGATGGACAAGTGCAGCCTGTATTCGGAAAGCAAAATTTGAATTAAAATAAATATCTATTCAATACAACTTTCTCTGTTTTGCCTTTGTGAACAAGTATATTAATGCAGCCTATTGGAGATATATATATATATATATTTATATACACCGATCAGCCACAACATTAAAACCACCTGCCTAATATTGTGTAGGTCCCCCTCGTGCCACCAAAACAGCTCTGGCCCGCCGAGGCATGGACTCCACAAGACCTCTGAAGGTGTCCTGTGGTATCTGGCACCAAGACGTTAGCAGCAGATCCTTTAAGTCCTGTAAGTTGCGAGGTGATGCCTCCATGGATTGGACTTGTTGGTCCAGCACATCCCACAGATGCTTGATTGGATTGAGATCTGGGGAATTTGGAGGCCAAGTCAACACCTTGAACTCTTTGTCATGTTTCTCAAACCATTCCTGAACAATCTTTGCAGTGTGGCAGGGCGCATTATCCTGCTGAAAGAGGCCACTGCCATCAGGGAATACCGTTGCCATGAAGGGGTGTACTTGGTCTGCAACAATGTTTAGGTAGGTGGTACGTGTCAAAGTAACATCCACATGAATGCCAGGACCCAAGGTTTCCCAGCAGAACATTGCCCAGAGCATCACACTGCCTCCACCGGCTTGCCTTCTTCTCATAGTGCATGCTGGTGCCATCTCTTCCCCAGGTAACTGACGCACACACACCCGGGTGATTCATCAGACCAGCCCACCTTCTTCCATTGCTCCATGGTCCAGTTCTTACACTCACGTGCCCTTTGTAGGCGGTGGACAGGGGTCAGCATGGGCACTCTGACCAGTCTGCAGCTACGCAGCCCCATACGCAGCAAGCTGCGATGCACTGTGTGTTCTGACACCTTTCTATCACAGCCAGCATGAACTTTTTCAGCTATTTGTGCTACAGTAGCTCTTCCGTGGGATCGGACCAGACGGGCTAGCCTTCGCTCCCCACATGCATCAATGAGCCTTGGGCGCCCATGACCCTGTCGCCGGTTCACCAGTTGCCCTTCCTTGGACCACTTTTGGTAGGTACTAACCACTGCATACCGGGAACACCCCACAAGACCTGCCGTTTTGGAGATGCTCTGACCCAGTCATCTAGCCCTTGTCAAAGTCGTTCAGATCCTTATGCTTGCCTAATTTTCCTGCTTCAAACACATAAACTTCAAGAACTGACTGTTCACTTGCTGCCTAATATATCCCACCCCTTGACAGGTGCCATTGTAACGAGATTATCAATGTTATTCACTTCACCTGTCAGTGGTTTTAATGGTGTGGCTGATCGGTGTGTATATATATATATATGGGGCATTCTACCGAATTAGTTCAAAGTGCGGTCCCACAACAAGAAAAACTATTTAACAAAACAATTAAGTATTCAGACATAGATATTTACTAAGAATATGTTATGATCTATTTAACCCCAAGGAATTAAATTAGATAGTGATAAGCTAAAAAAACAACATCATTTATAGGGTACTTTCTATTGGGAAGTAGCTGTCCCCAAACCCTGACCCCTAAATTTAAATGTATTTTAAATTGTAAAACACTTAAAACATTTTTTTGATTTTGTTCAATGGTGTAATTTCAAAGATCTTTATGATTAAGTTTAAACAGAAGTTGAAAGATTTAGATTTATTGTGGGTTTAATTTTTAAATAAAAAAATATACTAAAAAATTTCATGTCAAGTTTTCATGTCACTACCGAAACCCAAGAGTTTTAGTCGATTGGCTGAGCCTGGTTTTTAGCCACACCCCTGCATTTTTGACCAGGCAGTGACACTGCCTCCCTGTCCCTCATGGCTGCATGGTAAGTAGCTAAATCCCATACTTTTGAAATAAATGTGTTCCAAAGTCTGAAAATCGGTGTGTAACTTTAAGAATTGTCACCACCGAACACATATTCTCTTCAATTAAGTAAACTTTTTGGGGTTTTATGCAAAATATTATGTTTTTGTGTGTGTACACCTCTTCAAAGATGTGTATGCTAGCCATGTGCTTGCTAGCATTCTTTAGTTATGCTCAAAGTTAGCTAGAATTGACCCTTTGCTAAACCACGCCCCAAAACGCAAACTGGCCAATCACAGTGCCGTGTTTTATATACTCCGACAGAGAGTCCGACAGTTTTTTCCTGCCCTCCGTTGACTTTCACACAAAAATGTGAATTTTTCTTCATTTTCGAGCTGGTTTTGCGGATTTTTAGCAAATTATGGTTAAACGTTGTGCCTGGGGCACGTGTAACAGTGACACTCGTTACCCAGAGAGGTTTGAAGGAGATATACGTTTTTCTCCCTTTACAAAACCTAAATCAAATCCTGAAAAGTGTAGACTGGATAAAGCTATGTGGACGTCCTCATGCCCAGTTGAACACCTCCAAGATCAACAAGCACAGCTTTGTCTGCTCCAAGGTAAGTAATTACTCTTATCAACCGTAAAATAATGTTATGCTGTTGTTATCAGATGTTAGCTGGTTAACCTAAATTATCGTAAGGTTCGTAGCTATCTGTGGCGCTAGCAAGCTTAGCCAGTGACACTAACGTGGCTACGGTCTGGATATACAGCTCCGGGTTGCAACGTTGGTCAAGTTAGACTAAATGTTAGCTTTGTTATTCGTGATCCAGCCAGCTTGCTAACGTTAAGATGTTACTATCATTACTATTTCAGCACTTTGTCAATGGGCGCAGAAACCTGTGGAGCTAACCAGAGTAATGTCGTTACAGCACAGGCTACTAATGTTACGTTAGTTAGCTAATGCTAGCTAACTTACTACTGAATGTAACGTTATATAGGCCTACTGCTTTTGCTTTTTAATGATTGTAATAGTGAATAAAGTGAATAAAGACCTACCCAGCTTTACAGGAACAGTGTTGCTCCTTAATGTCGTTGTCCTCTGTCTCAATCGCCAGGTGATTCACTTTTACTTTGTGATCTGTAGGCTATCCCTTCTATCCTAATTTTTTTTTGCGTAATTTTTTTGCAGAGTAATTGTGATATCCTGGATATAACCTTCGAAAGCATACTGTAGGCTCTTCTGTCTGGTTTTATCGGAAATCTCTTTGTCTATTTTCCAAAAATTGGATAAAATTTCTCCAGGGGGTGCAGTTAGCGACAGCGCTAGCGCCATGCTGGCTCCGAAAGCTTGACGGACTTAGCAACAGTAACTATGGGGGGCGTGGTTTAGCGAAGGGTTAATTGTCACTACCGAAACTGTCACTACCGAAACTTCATAGTTAAATCCCATCATTTTGAAACAAATGTGTTCCAAAGTCTGAAAATCAGTGTGTAACTTTAAGAATGGAACACATATTCTCTTCAATAAAGTAAACCTTTTGGGGTTTTATGCAAAATATTATGTTTTCAAAGCTGTTTGCTAGCCATGTGCTTGCTAGCATTCTTTAGTTATGCTAGCAAAATGGAATGTTCAATCATCTATTTTCAGTGTTTCCCTTACCATTGCCTTGGAGGGACCTCCCGTCCATCCTGAAAGACCCCAAAAGCAAAAAATAGCGAACTTTTAGATCGCTAACATTTGTAGCATAAGTCAATGGAGTTTAACATAGCGAAAAATAGCATCGCGGCTAGCGGACATTTTTGACTGAGTGAGAGATGATGAAATCTTTTGACACCTCTTTTGACACCTTTGCATAGATGTTTTGGTGTGTGTGTGTGTGTGTGTGTGTGTGTGTGTGTGTGTGTGTGTGTGTGTGTGTGCACGCGCGCAAGAGATGAAATTTGTGTTCATGATCAGTTCATTCATTCAGATTCAACTGCATATTTGTTACAGACCTTTCGAGGATACATTAGTTAGCGTTCAGAAGCCTGACAGCAACAGCATAATGTTATTGTCAATGTTATTTGTCAATGTTTTCTTCTTCTTCTCTTTTACTGAACCCACTTGGGTAATTATTTTCCATTGATAAGTAATGTTTGTACTTTAAATGGTTATGGATGAACAATTGTTATATCTTCAAAAATAAAATAATTTTATTGACTACAAAACATTTGTGTTTGTAATATTCCCAACATAAGGCATGTTATGAGTTAAGATTAAGCAATAAGGTTGAGGGAATATGATACAACCTTGCAAACAAAATACTGTGGTCACTACCAAAACAGTGCAGTCACTACCGAAACACTGGGTGTTTTGTAAAAAATAAAGTATAATGAGTTATAAACTAAAATGTTATGATACTGATTGGTTAAATGTATGTTCAATTTAATCAATCATTAACTCTGAAATCAATATGATCAGTGTTAAACTTGCCAAGTTCAGAAAAGGGAACATTTGTACGCAACTGCTGTAGTTCGCCAGCTTAATTCTGACGTCCGACAGCATGAGCGAGTCAACAACCGATGATTGAGACGGATCAGGCGCATATTCACCTGTCATCTTGTCTTACCAACAGATGGAGCAGGGACACCTAGAGGACAAAAACAAACTACCTCACAAAACTAGAGAGGCTGAGCATTGTAGTCGGGGTTGAGCATACGGTCCTCAAATTATGTGATATACCGGTTATTATAAAATACCAATTATTTCACATGCCAGTATAAACTCCATCATCCCCCCGCTGGCCACATTGGACAGTTTGACATTCCTGGTCTGGTCTTTTCATAAACAATTAAACATGATAACAAACGGTGCTTAGTTACTCATATATGTAATTGTTCAATTTCTCCATTATTTCAGGGTGGTCTCAGCTAGTGAGGAGAGTAAATTCACGTGCCAATCATTAACTCGCCTTCTCTGAAATTCATAGGGATGTTTTGTCGTCCAGTACTCATGTATTACTACGTCAGGCCAGAGTCGACAAATGACCAACGGGGGTGTGGACGGCCAAGTACACAAAGGTCACTAACCTGCATATTATGACAAGAAAACACACAACCATTAGCCTCCCTGACCTCCCACCGTAGTGCAAATAAAGGCAGGTTGGTGTTTTTCACAGCCCAGAACAAGCCTCTGAAGGGAGAGCTGTTCCACGGCACTTTCTACTGCGTGCAGAACCAGTTCACTCAGTGCACATGTGTCTGTCAAACATTGACTGTTTACATACAGAATGTAAACAGAATACATTTTGTGCATTCAGTATTTTTTTGGGCAGAGTGTCATAACAAACCATGAAGGGAACATATGATTGCAAATCCTAGGAGCAGTGCGATAAACATAAACTCTTATGCCGAGAGCCCGTGGCACCGTGATTAAGCACACAGCGGTGGGAACAGTGGGGTGTTAGAAGCACAAAGCAGTAAGTGTTTTTCCTAACGATTATTACATGACATTACAGGCATTTAGCAGACCCTCTTATCCAGAGCAACTTCCACAGCTTAAATTTCTTTGCATACAATCCATTTATACAGCTGGATATTTACTGAAGCAATTCAGGCTAAGTACCTTGCCTCGCCTGGGAATCGAGCCTGCAACCTTATTATGCTGAAGCATAATAGCGTAACAGCTGAAGAACATTATCATACATGTTCACACGGTGATAAACAACGATCCACCAGAGCAACATTATCTCGCATCACACTAGAGGTCAGATTGATCCTAACAATGATCTGTAAGAAATGGATCTCTCTTTAGTCAGGTTTCACTCAGGGTTTGGCGTTATCAGACTGGGTGGCCGACCTATGACATGTCCAGGATCTGGGGGCTAACTTCAACCAGGAGGTCAAAACCAGCAGGTTTTGCAATACAGGGGACACTGATGGTGGTCACAGGTAGATAAAGCGAGCCCCGGTGAGGAAATGAGGTGAGTTTTAGGGGCTGACAGGTGACCAGAGGTTGTTGAGCAGAGTTCATGCAGGGGTGTAGGATCTGGCGATGACAGACTGCAGGTGAAAGTGAGCTTAGCCCCTGGTCGGCCTGATAGGAAAGCAGCAGGAGGTCAAATTTTATACCAGCAGGGGTTGGAGGTGAGGTGAGGCAGCACATGGACACATGCTGGGAGGTTGGAGATCAGAGGGGCGGCAGCATTCTTAGTGAACCGTATTCGTCTGATGGCACAGGCAGAGAGACTAGCCAATAGAGAGGTGGGACAGAATGAGGGCTTGGACCTGAGCCTTTTAACTTTGAAGTCATTGCCTGGTACTTCAATCATAACCAGTTTTTCCCACAGCAGTACAGCCTAAAACTAAAACAACTGAACGGTTATTGAACTGAAAGGATCAAATCCTCCTAAACGCTTCAATGATCAATACGCTCCAAAATAAATGTGAATGATTGCATCTTAGCATCACTTTTCATTTAAAATGCAAAGTACACATTTTATTTGCTAACTGGGAGTGGTAATCAGTGTTGCCAACACTCGCGGCACCAATAAGCAACCTCGTCTTCAAAAACAAGCCCAACACTTGCCTATAAACTGTTATACGTGTGTGTGTGTATATATATATACAGTACTGTGCAAAAGTTTTAGGCAGGTGTGAAAAAATGCTGTAAAGTAAGAATGCTTTCAAAAATAGAAGTGTTAATAGTTTATTTTTTATCAATTGACAAAATTCAAAGTGAATGAACAGAAGAGAAATCTAAATCAAATCAATATTTGGTGTGACCACCCTTTGCCTTCAAAACAGCATCAATTCTTCTAGGTACACTTGCAGTTTTTGAAAGAACTTGTTGTTCCAAACATCTTGGAGAACTAACCACAGATCTTCTGTGGATGTAGGCTGCCTCAAATCCTTCTGTCTCTTCATGTAATCCCAGACAGACTTGATGATGTTGAGATCAGGGCTCTGTGGGGGCCAAACCATCACTTCCAGGACTCCTTGTTCTTCTTTACGCTGAAGATCGTTCTTAATGACATTGGCTGTATGTTTGGGGTCGTTGTCCTGCTGCAGAATACATTTGGGGCCAATCAGACGCCTCCCTGACGGTATTGCACGATGGATAAGCATCTGCATGTATTTCTCAGCATTGAGGACACCATTAATCCTGACCAAATGTCATTCCATAAATCTGGGGAAATAGTTTTCATAAATGTATATAGGATAGGATTTTCCCTAACAAACAACCACATTTTTAAAACAAGTCCAAAAACCCACAACCTGCAACTCTCAAATTTTTCAAGTGACTTCAGAAAAAAACAAGCCTAAAAGGACTTATTATAAGCGGACTTGGCAACACTGGTGAAAATGTTTTGGCACCAGCTGGTGGCCTATATCAGACTATACTGTGACTTCTAACTGGGATCAGCACCCTTACAAGTGCCTTTATTAAAAATATCTAGTTTAGAAGCCCTCTTGCTAAAACAACCGAGTCATTGTCTGTCTGGTTAAAACCAGTTCTGTGTTTTGTGGGTTAACAGCAAACAGCAAACAGTCTTTTTGGAGTACAGCCATTGACTTGGCTAGAACCACACAAAGGTTAAAGTTAAACTGTCACTATTCCCTGTATGCCATAGGTGGGTTATGTGTCCTTAAGGTTCCTCGTTTAAATTGGTCAGCTATATAGGCCCAGGAAGATCTAGTGCACGTAGACTGTCAAAATAGCTTTAACCGATCATCTTGGAGGACGCAACATAAACTATGAGAGTCATCAACATTGTACGTATGCCTTTGCCTGTAAATACATTATACTAACATGCAATTGCAGATCAATTGTTCACAGATTAATTTCATGTTTAACATTGTTTATGCTTGATTTAATTGAAAGTGAAAATATTAGTAGCAAGAACCATTTTGCATGTGTTTTACTGGCTGTTTAGTTCATAAAGGGTTTTATTAGATTTTCCCGTTTGACTTTTTCCCTAAAGGCAGCAATGTACCTGAACAACATTGATAATCAGTCAAAAAAGTTGTCAAAATATTGCAGTTGGTAATTAAGCAAATCCATTATTTGGGGGATGGGTTTCAGTTAATGTGTGTTTATTATGGAGGTAAGAAAACAAATATTACATCAGCTGTGGGGTGTAAAAACACCAGAAACAACAAGGCTCCCCAAGGTTGGGGAACTGGGCTTGCAACTCACAGGTTGCAGGTTTGCCATTGTACCCTTGAGCAAGGTACATAACCTGAACTGCTTCAGTAAAATATCCAGCTGTATAAATGGATTATATAAATATAAACTGTGTATGTATGATAAGAGCATCTGCTTAATGCCTAAAATGTAAATTAACAGTAGAGTTAGCATGTGTATGCTTGGGTAACCATCCCCCCTTACCTGTAAGGATCATGTGGTGTACAATGTCTAATAAGGAGTGTAAGCAAATGTTCTGCAAGAGAACCACATTGTGGCTCATGCTTCTCCTGTGTGCACATGAAATAAGGTATTCTTCGCTACTGAACTGTAGTGTGCCGAGTCCTGGATTGAACATAATCATTATCTTACTCCAACAGGGACCAGACCCTTCACTGGCATATCGGCCAAATCTTGAGCCAACAGATGCCAAAGAAAAAAGTGATTACAGGAATTATGAGGTAAAGATTCATGCTCTCTTTCACTCTCACAGAAGTTTTCAAAGATGGTTAACAGAACTTTTATTTGAATTAAAAAAAAATCCTTTTAAAATGTAATTTTTAAAATGAAAAAAGCCTGTTCCCAGCTCACATTACAGAATATACTAAAGCTGCTATATTTATATTAAGTAGATAGCTTCTGTATGTCTCATAGTTTGAATCTCTGTGATAGTAACCTAGAAATTTTTACACAGTTGTCTGCCAATACACCAGATGTTGTTGTTGTTAATGAAGAGGCCAGAGAAGTGTCTGTATTAGAGATAGCCTGCACCTTTGACCCTAGCCTAGAGGAAGCCTTTATGGCCAAGGTCATTAAATACCAACCACTCCTAAATACCATCTCAGAGCTAGGCTATAGGTGCAGACTATCCGTTTTCATATTTGGCAGCCTAGGACATACTCACAGGTTGGTTGTTAGAGGGTTTCAACAACTTGGGATGCCCAAAAAGGGGGCTAAAAGGCTAGCTAAATATTGTGCTGTCTCTGCTATCATTGGCAGCCGCCATATATGGTGGAGACGCTGCTACTTATACCCATAAGTGATGTGTTTTTTGTATCTTGAAGATCTGTGCCATGATTCTGTGAATGCAACTTTACTGCACCTTCAGTATTTGTGTCCTTTAAGCTTTTCTTTATGTGTACATTAATAAATTGTTAAAATGTGTGTCACAGAGTGGCGATCTTATCGACCGAGTCTACAACACCTACAAGCTGATGCACACCAACCAAACCCTGGATTTTGTCAAAGGGAAGGTCTGTTTGCAGGAATGAATCAAAATTAATTAATATCTCATTAAAAATGTACTTGATTGTACGATAATTCAACCTCCCCTCCCACCCCCAGCATGCAGAATGGGCAGGCTGCTCTCACAGCACTATGACGGTGATGGAGAGCGTGGATGCACTGGACCAGCTCGTGGATGAGTCAGACCCCGACGTGGACTTCCCAAACTCTTTCCACGCCTTCCAGACAGCGGAGGGGATCCGGAAGGAACACCCGGACAAAGGTAACGTCGGGTCACTCTGAATCCCGCTCGGCATAACGTACCGGAGCGATAGGGCGGTTTTACCTCCAATATAGAACATTGAATCCCCTATTAGACTCATGTAAACTCTGGGTAATAGAACTCATTTTATGTCAATCCCCCCCTAGTAATGTGAGTTCGCTGCCGTAGTCCTGCGACCGGTAGCGATGAAGGTGAAGTAACGCCTCCTCCGAGACTGCACTCACCAAGCCGTCGACCGTAACCCGGTACTACAGGGCCACTCTTATGCGCAGCGAACGTCATGTCGGCTTCCCTTCCCCCTCCCTGGGGCGGACAGCCAATCGCCGGCCCTGGTGGTACTCCCGGCCAGAACCGACTCTGGCGAGACAGGGAATTGAACGCCAGGCTCCGTGGCCAGCGTCGGACGTTGTAACCACTGGACCACGCGGGAGGCCCAGAACTAACTTTAAAACCACTGACTTTAATAGAACTGGAGAATGCTGCTAAATCAGTCCAATAAAGACAAAGGCTAGTAAGGGTTGGGTGGTGAAGTGCCTGGCTGAAATGAAATCCCCCTTGTGGCCCACACCTTGATCCATAGGTACATTATGTGAAAGTGTCTGATACTTTATCCCCATCACCTCCCCCCGACTCCCCTCTCTTTCTCTAAGGGTAGACAGGAGGAAGCAGCCCCAGACATGCAGTAGAGTTTGTTGCGGACCGAGTGAACAGCTTGTGCAGTAACCACTAGATGTCGCTGAGGAGTTCCCATTTTCTCTCTCACAGACTGGTTCCAGCTGGTGGGCCTCATCCACGACATTGGGAAGATCATGGCGCTTTGGGGGGAGCCCCAGGTGTGTGGACGGGTTCATTTCTGACCAATGAGAAATGAACTGAAACCCAAAGGGACTGAAATCTCAGACATGGGCACGCGCAGGCCTCAGATCACATTGGTATTGATGACCAGACTGGACTGATGTTGTAAGTTGCATGAGAAATGCTATCGGTCATCACGCGTGGGATTGGTCACCCACTCCTCGAAGTCCCTCGGACACCGGTAATATTCTCACCTTAGGGCACAGAGGTTCTGAACCTACTCATTATTTAGCAGCAGCTACGAAAGAATTCTACTCAGGGGCTGATTAAGTCCAACATAAGTACTCGAACTACAGCAACACCAAAAACAAAGAAATGTTTAATGCAATGTTACTTCTGCAATAACATCACTAAAGTGCAGACCTTCAATGATGATGAACTAAAACCGAATAGTTGTATTGAAGCCGAGATGGAGATTTCCAGCTCTCACACTTTGATTTGTAAAAAACCTAGGAAAAGCCCATTCATAACATCAAGAAATTGTACTGAAAAAACCCCAAAACATTTTAAAATCAGTGGAGTGGAGATCCAATCATAGTTCCTTGTCCCTCCATTGCTAAAACATGTTTGCGGTAGATTTAATTGGTCCCCTACAGTGGCTTCATTTCAGCAAAAGCGAAGGTATGGCAAAGTAACGTGACACAAAATATATTGAGTTGATAATGGGTGAAACAATAAACGGTAAAACCGTTTGAGCTCACTGCTTGGCCTTGCAGTAGGCTGACACAAAATGTGTCTTCCTGCCTCGACAATAACCGCACAACAGCTAACAAGTATAACAATTAGCCTTGCCCAACTGATGCCTGTGCGCCACTAGTTTGTGCATGCATTCCGCAGTGGGCGACAGACTGAATTGGTCCATAAGTGGTATCACTGCTTTTGTGCATGTATTCTGCAGTGGGCAGTGGTGGGAGACACCTTCCCCGTGGGCTGCAGGGTCCAGGACTCCGTCGTCTTCAGAGACACCACTTTCGCAGACAACCCGGACGACAAAAACCCCTCCTACAAGTACGTACAGTCCCTTTCCATTCCACAACGAGCCTCTTCTTACTTCCACTGTCATTTTGAACGCAAGGCTTCCCAGGTGACTGGAGAGAGCGGTGTCTAACAAACATGCTGAACTCATTCTCTCCAGCACTGAAAATGGAATATACAAGCCCAAATGCGGTCTGGAAAATGTCCTTATGTCATGGGGTCATGACGGTGAGTCCTTTTTTCAGTTTTCATTTCACAAGCCTACATTTCAAAACCCGTGGGTGATCCCTCCACTTCCCCTTAAACAAGTCTAGTCCGCTCTCAGTGGAATGGGCCTCGAAACTAGGGCGCACAGGTTGGGCCGAGTGTTTGAGGGAATGTATTGAACGTCATTAAACGTTTTGACAGATCGGCGACAGAAGCCACTTTGCCATTTCATTTCACATTAGAAAAAGTGCTATAGATTGCACAGTGTGAGATAAGAATTTCGTAAAACGTTCGAAACTCTGAGGATCAAGACACTCATGTGAAGCTGCCGTTGCAATCACTTGCAGTTGAGTTAGAAATATTTGATTGTGGCTCTAAAATGTCTAATTTGACTCACATCTCAACCTCAGAAATAAAAACACAGATATTGCCCCTATATACTTCTTACCGGTCATGGCTCTGAAGAGTGTGTATATATACTGTTATATATATAAAATGTAGGAATGTTAACACTGATTTATAAGAATATCTGCATGTTGTATTTCAGATAGATAAAGGAAAATTCAGCTGAAAAGTTCACATGTCAAACCATGTCTTAGGAATTATAACACATTGTTCAAACTTGTTTTCCACAATCGTTTATGAGATAGGCAGTGTTTTATAGTGCACTAGTGCCACCTAGTGGTTGTACGAAATATGACCACACACTCTGGTCATGATGATCCTTTTGCCACGGACTAACTGAAAAAGCTCATCATTTCACATTCCTCACAGAATATTTGTACAGGGTCATGAAGTACAATAAATGCACGATCCCTGAGGAGGTGAGTACAGAAAAACAGCTCACCACCTGTCCATCTGTGGTCAAGGATAAGGATAATAATAAAAAAATAATTGTATAACATTTGCATGAAGCATGTATTTCTTCCACAGCATAAGAGGTCTATAAATCATTCACACACATGAACATAAAATCTTAATCATAGTTTAAATCAAGTGACATCGCATCACAGTTGAGAAAGAAATTGCATGTAAAGTAATCCTTAACAAATAATTGCATTTGCTCATTTAAAAAAATGTATATATATTTGAACAAATTTGACCCAAAAAATCCCAAACCCACCATACTGCATGAAAGTCTCACCCTCTTCCTCATGCTCACAGGGCTTATACATGATTCGATTCCACTCCTTTTACCCCTGGCACTCCCATGGAGACTACATGCACCTCTGCAATGAAAAAGACCTCCTCATGCTGCCCTGGGTGAACGAATTCAAGTATGTATATCTGTGTATATGCATGTATGTATTGTATGTATGTATGTATGTATATGTATGTATGTATGTATATGTATGCATGCATGTACTGTATGTATGTGTATATGCATGCATGTACTGCATGTATGCATGTACTGTATGTATATGGATCGGATTCGAGGCCTCAGAGTTATACATTTCCATAGCTTGCTGTGAAGCCAGGCCATTTTAATGCCCTTGCGCCTGGCTACGAAAGCAGTTTTTGATAAGCCCACCCATATTGCAGGGGGGGAGCCCTGCTGATACCCCATCCAACAATTTAATATGATGAATCAGGAGGGGGCGCTTAACGAGTGCTCTGACAGCAGGATCATGAAAAGTACTTCAGAAAGTACTATTCATTATTTCGAGTGGGGGCGGCGTTTGGCTTTCCGCCCCAGGGGGAAGGTGAGCCGGCTCGGGTCCACCGTGAAGCACGCAAGGTGTCTCCAGAACGTGGGTTGGCGAATTCCGTCTGGAAGGAAGCGAAGTTCGCTGCCCTCTGAGAATTAGTTTGCCTTGTAGAGACAAGCGGTGGACCTGTGTGGGGAGGGTAAATCTAAATAAATATAGGGTGTAATTGGCTACTAAATTGGGAGAAAAAGAAAAAGAAAAAAAGAATAGAAAAATTAAAATCCTGAAGCAGAAATCAAAAGCTGTCAGCCTTTTTTTAGCCAATGTAATCAGACGGTAAGCCGAGTGCCCGTGATCCGACCGTCACTTTATTGTGGGTCACTTTTCCCATAGCAAATTCGACCTGTACACCAAGAGCTCGGAACTGCCAGATGTGGAGAGACTGAAGCCCTACTACCAGTCTCTCATCGACAAGTACTGCCCTGGGAAGCTGCACTGGTGAGGAGGGGTCACCTGGACACCTGTAGCAGGACGGTATCACTTGGACCAAGATGATTCCACCATTTTTTTTTACAGGTGCTTTTACCTGCAGTCACTACTACAGTTTTGCTTCAATTCAGCCTCAGCGATGCCAAGTCTAACAAACAGCGTGATGAAAGGACTGATACGCACGCACGCACGCACACACTATTAATCTGCAGCTACAGTACAGGCAACTCTGGCAGCCTGTGAAATCTGAGCAATCAGCAAACAAACACATCAACACGAAAGAAAGAGGGGCAACCTGAATACATGGGACATTTATCAGTGTTTAGTTAGCTCAAAGTTAAGGATTGCTTGTGCAGCGCCCTCAAAAATCCGAAGCACAGAGCACAGTGACCTGGTCATTACCCATAAGTCACCATGTCGTTTGTTTGGTTTGGATTCTTCCAGCATTATAATCTGTTAGCTTTGCACAAATTGTTAAAAAAAAAAAAAACTTAGTAAGTATTAAATGACATAAATAATACTCAGTCTTTAGAGGACATTTTCCTCATGAAATAGTGTACAGGTTCTGTACAGGTTGCTACCCCATGTGATATATTCAGGAAAAAACAGAAAAACAAATCTGCTCCCCTGTGTTGCGAGGTTCCCAGAGATAAATTCTACACTGGATATTTTGGTACTCGACATTGGGGAAGTTACTCTGAAAATGTACTTAACTAAGTTGCCAATTACTCTACACAAAGTAGTTAAGCTACAGCAAATCTACCATGTTGAGAAAAGTAGTTAGCTACACTAAAACTACTTTTAAAAACGAACTAACTACAAGTTAACAAACTACAATAAACTACGTTTATACAAGCCTATGGGCACATAAATGGCCATTGCTTTACTTACTTTTACTTTAGCTCTTCTAAATGAATTATCTTTAAGTGCAGATAATTACAAAGCACTGGTATACCTGGTAATTAACACACTGTAAAAGTGTAATCCAATTTCTTAATTTTCAATACTGAAAATACATTATGTACCTCCCTCTGAAAATGAAGACAAAATCTTTTCAGGGAACTTTGATCTGTCAATGCAAATTGAAGATAAGTTTATAATGTTGTACACAATTAAAACTTGTAAAATTTAAAAAGTCAACACTTTGATGTTATGCAATAAGCAGCTATTACCCAGGGTGAGATTAGATATGCCTGTTTTACAATGCCAGAACATAGAGTAAATAATTAGTTTACAATGTACACCAATATGCACAGTGGGGCGAAAAGGGGGGTGGGGTGGGGGATCAGTCATTGGACTCACAGCAGAACTTGATTGATACGGCATATTAGCACTCTCCCAAAGTTCTTTCTTACGACAGTACGACTTTGCACTGAAAATGTCCTTTGATCGCCATTCATGTCAATGGAAAGATAAACCTGGCGCGTGAATGGAGACTAAACTAAACTAGCGGTCACATAAAATGAAAATATTATTTACTCTACTTATTATCTACTCGAGTGCTCAAAGTTGGCACTTGGCAGCCCTCCTAGGACGTTTTCTCGTTGATGTTTAATGAATGAACCAAAGCCACAAACTGTTTTGAAGAAACCCAAGTTCAACATTCAACTTAACCACCCCTTTAGAGTTGCATGGTAAAACACCAGCTAAATTAGCAACCTAATGTTAGCTAGCTACTCACCTGAATGTGTTCTCAAGTTCGAGCTTGATGTCTTCGATGCGTTGAGCAACTTCTGCTTCGGTTGGCACAGAATGCACTGCAAAGTATAACTTTCTCATGTTCTTTTATTAGTTTAATGTATGGCGATAGGTATGACCATGGTGATTCCACCTGCTTGTCCATGATTAGCCAAGAGTACCGCTGCACTTTCTCATCAAACAAAATCAAACAGCTGCGTTGAAACTGTCACATGGCATTTGACATTATTTTTTAAATGTTTTTAAATAACTTGTAACTTTTGTCCACGCTACCCCGCTGCTTGACGGAAAAGATCATTTAACCACTTGAAAGCTACTCGATTTTGGAAGTAATTAAGCTACCACACGTTACTGGAAAATGTCGTTAAATTAGTAGGTCCGCTACTCCCCAACACTGGTGGTAGCTACTACATGCATGGAAGCTTGGACACAACCTGAAAATTAAAAATCAAAACACGAGCGAATATTGTGGAGAATTCGACTCTAATATAGCAACACATAGACCGAGTACCCGATTTACTCTCAGAATGAATTCTGACAATGCAATATTCCAAATCTTTATTATAAATATGATACAGAACATGAAAGTGCTGTTTTTGTATTTAATTAATTGAATGAATAGAAGGAAAAAGCAAGAGTCATTCTGATATTTGCATAGTGAGTAGTGCAGAGATCTTAAGATTTGGGGTTTTACATTTGGAAAAATCACGTTCATGATGGTTCTCGGAAACGGTACACAAACATAAATATACATACATCTCAAAAAGCTGCATATTGACACGACTTTAGATGAAGAATCCCAATATTCAAATTCCAAGACTTTGTAGTGTAATTACGATCAGTTCATACATCTTACAGCAAAACAGGATCTTGGCACATAAAATCTTTCATGCTCAGGCCATTCTTTCCAGCACGCTAAATGGGGAATGCCAGGAAACATTGATAATGAACACAAACTCAAATTTTGGGTAATGTTTCATAGCAAAAACTATTTGTGCAGTGTTTTCTTTAAACCATACTCTATGGCAATAAATGGGCAACCCATTCAATACAGGTAATCATTCCCATTAATGCAAGAAGCGACTGTAGGACAAAGGGCAACAACAACCAAATTCCAAGACCGAGAAGAGTTTAGAGTGATTGAGATGGCTATTGCTCTGAAGCATAGAACGTACGGAGAGTTAACTTACACAAGATTGATTAGAGGCAGCATGATTACCATTGAAACTTACTAGCTACAGTACAGTGTACTTTCATTCCCCAGGGCTAAAGCTCCCAGTGTCTACAATTAACATATTTTTTAATATACTTTTCTTAGGGTATCATATATAATAAGAATTTGAAGTTGGGTGATTACATAATTCCTTATGTGAAATGGAAAACAAAAAAAGTAATTCTTTGGAGTGGTTCATGCATATATAACTGCATATAATGCTAATTAGAGTTAAGGTGCTTTCTGTATGGTAAGTGAGAGATTCTGTGATTGGGAGCAATATGAGTGAGTATCTCCTCTCTTTGCAGACACCCTGCACTTGCCTGATTGGCCCAGACATCTCACATGTGGCACCACCACCAATCAAAGTGCACAGAGAAAGTGGTGGGCAAAAAACCCCAACTCTACAGAGGTGCATCATACAAAATTGAAGTCCACAAGCCAAATACTTCAGTCATACATCAGTCCAAATGCTTTTGACTGGCAATGGTTTGAAATAGTTTAGATTGATATTACTTACAGGCATCGTACGAAACTGAATGATAAGTCTAAAAGACATGCAGTGGGTCTCAAAGACGGTCTCTTGGCTTATGGGTTACTCTTGTGCAAACTCATGCCTCTACTACTTGCATGGGAGTTCTAACAGAACTACGAGCATAATTTGGCCAAAAATGGGCACCATGCCCCTCCTGGATGGATTCATTTTCAAATATTCAAATATTGTGCAAACAGGAGGTGACATTTTCTGTAAATGGAAACATGATCATAGACTACGTTATCTGACATGATGTCATACAGAAGGTCTACTACTCCTTAAATGGCAGTCTAGAAGACACTGGGAACTATACTATACATCATGACCTTTCGACCTTTCAACCTTTCAATCAAAATAAGAACATTTTCTAGATGGATAAGCCTTTTACAAGATGCAATATAATTATGAGATTTAAGAATGCCCAGAATTTGCTTGAGGTTAAGCAATATACAGATTGTGAAAAACACCAAAAACGAAAGCAGTTTAAAGAAGGCCACAGGCTAGCAGAAGGCAATGTTGTGATATTTAGAAGTTACAGCATGACTTTATGCAAGGCTGATTAAAGGTGAATTGTAAAACACTGGATCTCAAACAACTCAAAAACCAACAAACGTGTCAATTTGCGGAGAGGAAAACACTTCGGGATTAACCCTATGAAAAGCAGGGGATTGGACAGGAGTATCCAGAGCTGGTCACAATCTCATCTCACACACGAGCCTGAAGAAATGATCCCTGAATGTAACATACAAAAATATAACACACAGCAGATGAAGACTGCATCTTTCTACCCCCGCAAAATGTGATTTAGGCATTGCAGACCCACCTTTCTTACCTTGTAAGAGGGCAATATAGAGGCCTAGCCCTGCTACCATTTTTAAGTGCCATTGCTGCGCTGACATTCAGAAGTAAGTCTTGGGTACAGTATGTCTGAACCGCAGTGCAACGTCATGACCCAGGCATACAATTGCTAAAAGTGCAAAGCGTTCTAAGAATGCGGTTTTGTGTTTTAGGGAGGACGTGACTCAGAGCCAGGCAGATCGTTATATCTTTCTTTTGATTGGGCAGAGGAAACAGCACTAGGGATTGGCTCTCGTTTGCGCGGCCGTCCGACCACACCCACGCGCATCATTTCCTCTTCCTGGGACTCCTGTCGGAATCCACCGCTCTTTCCTCAGAGGTCTCGTTTTCTCCATCGCAGAGCTCGGACTCCTCCGCCGATTCCTTCTTCACGGGCGCCTCCTTGGCCCTCTTGCTCTTAGGTTCTGCGGGCGCAGGTTTGGGCCTGCTGGCCCCGGAGGTCGCAGAGAACAGTACCTTGAGAAGGCAGATGGCTGTCCCCGTGGCGAACAGTGACCAGAGCACCAGGGGCCCGGACAGGGCTCGGACGTGCTCTCTCACCTGCTCCAGGGCCTGGGGGAGCGGGGCGTCCAGCGCGCGCCGGACCGGCCCTTTATCCTTCACAAACCAGACCACCCCAATTAGTAACACACACATCTACACACATCTACACAAACACTGTGTATATCTACAGTCAACACCATGCACAAATATCCTCATGTCGCAAAAGGTTCCACCTGATCATAGCAGAAACATTTATAAGAATATAAGAAAACTGTATAAGAAACTATACAAGATGATATTTAGGACAAAAATGTTCTTGAACATTTTAAGTCAATGCAAAGTTAATACTCCCAAGATCTCAAAACAGAGTGACCGCATTAAAATGACTGAATTACAGAACACCAGTGATTACTGAAATAGTAGAGAAATGGACTAGAACAGGAGGCACAGAACTATTCTCTGGGGAACAATAAACTCTCACAGACCAGTGGACCAGCGTGTTGGAATGAACAAATGTGATCATTAATATGAAGATGTAATCTGCTTTCAGCATGTTGCAGCCAGTTTGCCTTGAGAAGGGCAGGCCATTGAACTGGTAGGAAAGGTGACACCCACGGACAGTTACCTTCAGTCCCAGCTGGCTGAGCATGTTGTCCAAGGTAGGGTCCCCCAGGTGCACTGTGGGATAGAATTCCTCCACAAAATTCCTTCTCCACCACTGCCGAGGCAGTGACCTGTTCCAGCACAGCAGTCACAGGAAGCATTTAGCGGTTTGATACATTTCTCCTATAATGCCTCCAGATCATAGTGGAAAGGCTGAAAGACGCAACCGAGACTGTTCTAAATACCGATGTATCCGAAGGCATTAAAATGCAACACTGTTTGTACGTTATTTTTTCCCTTACAGAATCTCCTTGTTAACACTACTTTCCCCCCCTTTCTCCTAATTTTTTATGTCCAGTTGAAAATGCAACTCCTTATTTACATTCTTCACCTAGTGCTTGTTAGGAATTATTTTGGCAATGTTCTGCACACTATTTACATTTTTGTGCTCAATCTAATCGTATCAAATCGCGATGCCTCAAATCACGTCGTACTTGAGCAAATGTTTTTTCCGACTGCAGTGTGTGATCGCTCGCACGGCACTACACAACCCAAACACAGACTGAATCGGGCAGAGCCAAAGTGTGCTCGCATCTTATCATGTGAAAAACAGTCCTTAGTGACTGACTTTATACATTACATTTTACATTTACATTTTAGGCATTTAGCAAACGCTCTTATCCAGAGCGACTTACAGTTCACATTTCTATACATACAATCCATTTACACAGCTGGATATTAACTGAAGCAATTCAGGTTAAGTACATTGCTCAAGGGTACAACGGCAGTGTCCCACCTGGGGATTGAACCTGCAACCTTAACGTTACAAACCCAGTTCCCTAACCATTATACCACACTGCCACCATTATGAATGACTGGAGTGGACAAGGACACCTTTTTTTAATTTTTAATTTTTGTTTCTGATTTTATCCCATTTTCTCCCAATTTGGTAGCCAATTAGACCCGCTATTTTAACGTCAATCCCCCCTAGTAGTGTGAGTTCGCTGCCGTAGTCCTGCGACCGGTAGTGACGAATGCGAAGTGACGCCTCTTCCGAGACGTCACTCGCCGAGCCGTCGACCGAACCCCGGTACTACAGGGCCACTCCTATACGCAGCGAACGTCACGTCGGCTTCCCTCCCCCCTGGGCGGACAGCCAATCGCCCCCCTGGTGGCACTCCCGGCCAGAGCCGACACTTGGCGAGACGGGGAATTGAACCCCGGTCTCCGTGGCCAGCGTCGGACGTTGTAACCACTGGACCACGCGGGAGGCCCAGGACACCTTTTTTTTACGGGAAAGACTGGCCTCGTTAGTACTCTCTACGGAAGCACGGTGAATTAGTGGTCGGCCTCACCCGTCCTCGCTGGTCTCGGTAAACCAGTACTTGTAGAGGTGCGCGCGGATGAAGGCTGGGGGCTCCTGGCTGAAGGGATAGTTGGACTCGTCCACCTGGATGAGATCGATCACTGGCAGGAGCAACAGAAGGACACAGGGCTTAGATTCCCCTCTGGGAGCTCCATATGCTGCAATTTGGCAGAATGCACTGTACCCTAACTCCGCAATAAACAAATGAATACTGAAACACTAACAACAAAAATGAGGCCTTGCACTTCCCACATTTAACTCCATTTAAGTCCAGAGACAACTGCAGCGTTCATGTAGAACTCACTTTTTGCAATATTCAAACCAATGTGCTGTTAATTCCTCATGTTCTTCCAATGTTTCACAATTACCCAGCCACCCCTCCCCCTCTCCACCCTAAACTACTCCCAATATTTGGAATCTGTAAAGTGCTCCATGAATTTGGTAGGACACAACACTAACAACAGAAACCAACTTCTTCTTTTCACTCTGCAGTCCAACAGCTGAGCTGACACAGGCAGACTGCCGGCGCCTGACTGACAAGTGTCACCAACCCTCCCTCCCTGGCGCCAACCAAGGGGCCAACCCTCCCGACCCTGGGGCCAACCATGGGGCCAACCCTCCCGACCCTGGGGCCAACCATGGGGCCAACCCTCCCGACCCTGGGGCCAACCAAGCGGCCAACCATGCACATCCCATGGGACTCCCTTCCACAGAGCACCGGTTACACTAAATCAGAGAGCCGCAAACTCACCGTCCTTCTTGCCTTGCAGTAACCGGTGGACCAGGCTGGTGAACCAGGGGCTCTGAGAGTGGGGGCCCAGGGCGGCGAACCACATCTGCCAGTCCAGCCGGGGCTGGTGGGGGGCCACGAAAAAGGGGGGCGCACTCACGTTCCCGGGCTTGAACATGAACTCAATCTCCTGAGAGCACAGGGATATGGGGGAGGAGGTCACCCCTAGAGGTACACTACACCCTTTTCATAAACCTAGTGCACTACAATGGCTGGAGCAGTGGCTGCTGTCACAAAGATGCTGGTATATTGCAGCGCAGACTTACTCAAGCCCTGTGAATGATCAAACCCACTGTCATTTCTGTGAGGGACTCATTGTAAACAGATGCCTCTTCTGGAAGGGGTAACAATCACAACACAAATCTACAGCCATCCCCATCAGAGAGTGTCTCTCTAAGGCTGTCCCCATCAAGAGAGCAGGTCTCTACGGCTGTCCCTATCAGAGAGCAGGTCTCTACGGCTGTCCCTATCAGAGAGCAGGTCTCTAAGGCTGTCCCTATCAGAGAGCTGGTCTCTACGGCTGTCCCTATCAGAGAGCATCTCTCTGCAGCTGTCCCTATCAGAGAGTGTCTCTCTAAGGCTGTCCCTATCAGAGAGCTGGTCTCACCGTCCAGGTCTCTTTGTCCATGCTGCCTTCGATCACCACCTCGGGGCGCCCTCCCACCCCAGTCATCCTCCTGAACAGGCCGTAGGAGTTGACCAGCTGGTAGCGATCCAAAGACTCGTATGCCTTCCTCACACCTGGCCAGATGTGGCTGTTGGACTGATAGTCTATGAAGGTATAGGGAACCTACAGACAAAGCAGAGTAATTAGGGCACACAATCTTTATTAGGGTGATGGACAAACTCATTTGAGTTCCTTTCTGAGCGTGAGAAATCTGGCACGGTCATGTTCCATACCAGACTGTGGGGCACTAGCACAGTCATGTTCCATACCAGACTGTGGAGCACTGGCACGGTCATGTTCCATACCAGACCATGGGGTGCAGCACACACCCAGTGTTTTAGCAGGATGCACCACTCAACAGCCCAAGCTGAGCTAAATTATCAATGAACCCCCCAAGCAGTCCAGCACTGAGTGGGAGAGGATCTGGCGAGGAGACGGGGACTCACCACACTCAGGGCAAACATGCCAGCAGCAGCAGTGGTAAATATGGCCCACTGGATGGTGACCCACAGCTTCCAGAAGAATCCTCTCACACAGGCACACCTGAGAGGCAGACACAACTGCCATCAGTGCCCTTGACAAGCAATCACACATCTGTTTGTACCACTGACACAGGTAATCACACACCTGTTCGTACCACTGACATGAGCAATCACACACCTGTTTGTACCACTGACACAGGTAATCACACACACCTGTTTGTACCACTGACACAGGTAATCACACACACCTGTTGTTCATACCACTGACACAGGTAATCACACACCTGTTCGTACCACTGACATGAGCAATCACACTCCTGCTGTTCGTACCACTGATGCAGGTAATCACAGATTAAATGAATGAGCTACATGATCAAATTTTACATCACAGGACGTTATTAAGAGACACACACATATGTTTAAAGTAACATTGCCTGTTGCCATCAAATAATACAATGTCTCCATGTAGTATTTCAATAAACTGTGCTGTCTATAAAAACAGTGCAAATAAAAGCTATAAGGACCTTACTTAAACATGGCTGTGACCACTTCCCAGGTCAGAGAGAGCACGCCAATCCAAATGCTGGGTATAGTGACAGTCTGCAGAAAGTGGCTAAACTGATGGTAGGTGAAGGCTGAGAAGCAAACAAAACAGAGTAAAAGAGTTATCACAGAAAGGCTGTCATTTTGGACCGATCCGCTTCATGGGCAAGCCAAATTCCACAATTTGTAAAGCGTTTCACCTTTTAGAAAAGAAAAATGTTTAAAAATGAAATCTCCTCCCCAACACTGGAGGCACACAACTATACACATACCTGTTTTTGAGGCAACACGTTTGGTCTTCCAGTTGATTTCCAGATCAAAATATAATTTAGACAGGTAGATGATCAGAGCATAGACTCCCAACTCAACCAGGAGAGCGCTCCATGAGATAAGGGCCTCAGGCCAGGCTGTTGACGAAAGAAAAGGAGAGTTATGCCTCACATGGATCCACCCCTACTGCCACTGGGAGCGACATTTCAAGAATGTGTTCCGCCGAGCTAAGCTAATAAAATATAATTAACAGTTGCAAGAAAACTGCACACTCCAAAAATAATTTGCATATTGTACAAGACTACTTAAATTCCCAAAAGACAAACTCATAATAAATCAGATTGTTGCCACACACCCAATCTCCACCATATGGGGGCAGCATTAGTTTTAAAAATTACTTAAAAGCTTTCAATAGTATGCATGTAGCACAGCTGTATACATGCAATACCACTCACAAACAGAGCCAAAAATCCAATACTATTATTCCTCCCCTGTGGACTGGATGGCCAGCCCCTATGCTTATTCAGAAGTGGAGTTTGTGAAAGCTGGTCATATGACTCTTGTTGCCAGATTCTCCCCTGCAGTGGCCCTACCCAACCACTAGGGGGTCGCTCTCAGCAGGTCATGCCAGAGCACTGACTCACCGATGCATGCATACCCATAACATACAGGCCCCTTAGGGCAAACTGCTCCTGCCTGGCTGGAATGAGGCAGGACTGTGCCCACCCTCCCCTCCCCTCCTCCTAGAACACAGCCTCAAGGATGCGTTTTGCACTGCTGTCCTTCTGGTGTTGGTCCAGTTAAGCTTACAGTTTAATTGGCTCTTGACATTTCGCAGGCACAGGCCACCAGCAGCGCACTCTGGAGATAGAGAGATGAGCGGTGAGGTAAGAGTAATTTGTGTCTTTTCCACACGGTCCGCTGAAATGGCAGCCATTACTCAGGCCAACTCAGAAGCAGCCATTCACCAGTCCGCCTCCCAGACGCCGTTAGAAACCACCAAAGACCCCGCCAACAGCATGCACAGCGCATACCCATTCCCACACCAGTCTGACAGCATCCGGGACAGTAAACTGAGCCCATCAGACAAGCTGACATGTTGCCGTACTTTTGGCTTTCTTTTCTTGCTGCGCCCGAGCCAGGAGTTGACGCTGTCATCGTCCAGCAGGGAGAAGGACAGGGCAATGCTGAGGAGGTTGAAGAAGTTGTAGTTGCCCGTTAGAATTATGACCACCTGGAGAGCAAGCTAGATGGAAGAATGAGGGAGAGGCGAGTCACTAACAACATACATTACTGCAACTCCACAATAAACAGGGTAACTCAGGGCGCCGTGAGGCGGTGGGGGCAGAACTGAACATGTTGTGTCACGCACCTGCACGTAGAAGGCACCCAGTCGCAAGGACCTGATGGGGGCAAAGAACAGGAAAGGGAAGGCGATCTCGATGACAAAGGTGCCCACCACGCTGATCTTCTGGAACCATACAGGCAACTGGTGAGCATGCCAGGCCAGAGGGGTGGGGAGGCACTGGGTCTCGTAGTGGTATGTCAGGGCTGCGGGAACACAAGCACGTGAATACGCGCGCGCACGCACACACACTGTGCAAGAAAAGCATCGGATCCGAGCAGTTTTTACTTCTTCAAATTCAATTTCTTCTACTACTACTACTACACGATTCTCCCCCCTTTTTACAGACTTCCTTCAGATCCCACCCCATTTTGCCAGGGTCCCAGTAGGCAAACCTGTGAGGCCCCACCAGGTTGGGCAGCGGCTGGTCAACTTGACTGCTCCC
Organism: Aldrovandia affinis; assembly: GCA_029706075.1. Classification (NCBI taxonomy): domain Eukaryota; kingdom Metazoa; phylum Chordata; class Actinopteri; order Notacanthiformes; family Halosauridae; genus Aldrovandia; species Aldrovandia affinis. The sequence continues at coordinate 1,699,247 of JAINUG010000023.1, forward strand.
GAGGCGAACATGAGGCGGAAGAAGAGCCAGCGGATCAGCCAGAAGGTGATGCCATCGTGGTACTTGGAGGACGACTTCCCCCGAAACAGGTTGAGGGGTGCGATCAGGACCGCCAGGAAGCCCGTCTCTAGTAGGAGATTGTCCCTGAACAGACAGCAAACATAGCAAGCACACAATAAACGCACACCAGACCTGCCTGTCCACATTCACAGTGCATCACTTCGGACTGCTATGGAACGCACCCGGACTCAACTTCTGAAGGGTATGTGGTATAATGGTTAGGGAGCTGGGCTTGTAACATTAAGGTTGCAGGTTCAATTCCCAGGTGCGGGCACTGCCGTTGTACCCTTGAGCAAGGTACTTAACCTGAATTGCTTCAGTAAAATATCCAGCTGTATAAATGGATTGTATGTAAAGAAATGTAAACTGTGTAAGTCGCTCTGGATAAGAGCGTCTGCTAAATGCCTAAAATGTCAAATGTAAAATGTAAGGGGAAAGTGCCAGGGCAAATCTTTCCGGAGTCATCTCCAAAATCTGAGCGCACACATTCCTACATGCCAAAGGAGGTGTGTTTGAGCGCTCTGCCTGCGTGAGAATCGCCTTTCATGTTTTATCGGGAAAAACAGGTAGTCTAGACAACAACTAGGAGCCTGTTTGCGGGACAGATGCGGATGCAGGGGAAAGTCTTTGGGGCCCCTCTGTACATGCAAATGATATGTTCCTCAAAAGCATACACTCTGGGCACAACATCAGTTAGTCACGCGCGGTGGTGCGAAAACGTGCAACCCTTTCACAGCCAGCTCCTGACTCCACCCAAAGCCCCAAGGCCAACACATAGCACACGCCGCCAGCAGTCACATCAGCAGAAGCACTGTTCCAACGCTACACTACAAGAGCAGTGTGTTCTGTTATTGTGGTTCCTAGTCACCAAGGAGACACGTGAGAGGTGCATCTCCATGCATCACCCCCGACTCATGTAACAGCTGTACAACTGCAAAGTAGACATGATTCAGGATATTTGACTTGCAAATGCACTTGACAGCGAAGATATAGATTTATACTACCGAAGGCCAAATACTCCCCTGCAATAAAACCAAATTGTGAAGATTTGATGATAAATTATTAACTTCTTTCGAAACTCCTGAAGCCAGTTATTTCAGTTATTTGTTGTTGACTCATAATTGGGCCCATGAATCATCTGAGGTAATGCATACAAAAAAAACGACTTACCATTGGAAGTAGAGAAAGACTTGACCGACCTGAAAACAGAAAAATGTTTGTTGTAAAAGAACAAAAGAAAATAGCTATACTTGTGTATAGCTGAGAATGTTACACAAAATATTTGCCCCCATCCAAATACACAACAGGCATCAGTGTGGTTCAAAAAAGGGTTTTACTGTTCATGTAAAACACATGAGCAAAGTCAGAATTCCTCAATACAAATGCAGTGGTGCATGTGTCCGTTGCTCAGTATTGCAGTGCTGTGGGAGACACACTCGATCCTCCTTAGCTCAGAGCGTTTTCCTCATTTAACCCTCGTTTTGTCTGGCTTGCTGCCAGCACTTTGGGCTCACAATTTCCCTCCCGTGCTCTCTAGCACCAGCTGCCCAGAAGAGAGCTGACTAGCAAACTCCTTTTCCATTTCCTGTTTCTCAAAACGCTGCAACCCCCCAGACGTGCTCTTCAGACAGGGAATGGAAACATCACTTATTAGGAGCCGGGCCATTTCATATAAGAGCAATAATATCTCACGGAGACAAAGTATGTACGATTATAAATAAATAACAAATATTCATTTGGGACTGAAGACTCACCTCTTCAGGGTGCACCTCTCCCCGTAGTCCGGTTTTTGTTAACTTAGGGACATAGTTGCTTAGCTTACACGTCTACTTGTTTGTATTGTATTAGGCTTAGGCGTTATTTCCTGCATTTGAATGCTTTACTGCTACCTCTGAATTGTGGCTACAGATTTACCTACAGGGTCCTAGTTTAACTATGTGGTTGCTCCTAGCACCCAGGAATTGTACTCCCCACTAGGGTGGCTTTCAGCTAAACTGTTCTTGACTACGGTTAACACTTTGTTGTACGTCGCTCTGGATAAGAGCGTCTGCCAAATGCCTGTAATGTAATGTTCTGCAACAAAGTTAAGCCAGGTAGTTGCAACTCAAAACTCAAAAACAAAAGCGATCACTACATGACATGCAATCACGCATGTCTCACCCGGTGTGTAAAAGTCATTATCTGAATGTGTTTGTTTCAGGCATCATCATCATGTGTATTTTGAGAACCCCTGCACTACTTGTCTTCCCTCAACTGACTCGATTTAGTACGCTCAGATATACCAAGGATGTGAGCTGGGTACAGCGCACCCAGGTAAACACGTGCCGGACCATGGAACACCGGGGCCAGGCCTGGCGGTAAGAGTTCCCGATTGGCTGAGGGCCACACACCTGGTAGAGGGAGAGGTAGAGCGCCCACAGGCACAGGAACACCAGGCTGTCCCTCAGGGCGTCCAGCACCATTGCCCCAAAGGCCAGCAGAACCCCTAGCAGGCAGACTAGCTCCATACCCTGCTGCGTGTCCAGGCCCAAGTGGGGGCCAAGCCACAGTAGAGTGGGGGAGTCCTGCAGTTGCTCCAGCAGGGCCTTCCCGGTGTAGCGCATCTGCCAGCGCGCGGGCAGGATCCCCTCGTTTCCATAGAGACCTGGACGGAGACACAATGGGTTTTAGGCTGAGGAGCCAGGGCTCGTTGCAAACCGCATCGCTGCACATCCCATTGTAAACGGCGTTCGCAACCGCTCTTTCTGAGAGCCCATTCAGGATGCCACAGCAACGAAGAGCGCATTGTGCACGTGTCAGAAAGAAAAAAGCTGTGGTTTGGCACCCTTTTATGAGCCCAATTTAGAAATACAAAGAGGTAAGGCCTGTTTGTGGTCTAGTGAATGGATGAGGTTTTTGAAAACAGTGTTTCAGCAAAAGGACACATCAACACACAATGGCTGGACACTGCAGAGGAGGCTTTTGTACAGAACTCACTCCAACTATTGTAGTTTTCAACAAGGATCCCAGAAACAAGCAGGCTATACACAAAGCTCACATGTACATGTTAAAATTTCAAAACATGTCTGTGGAAACAAAAGCACATGCTAGCATATAATATTGTATCTTAGAATTGGTGCAGGTCTTCACTTAAAAGGACCAATAGAGGATGATTCTTAAACAATTTCTCATTGCTACATCTTAATTCTTGGCTTGTGTTTGTACTCAAAGTACAATGAATGAAAATGTACCGACCAAGAGAATTAAAATGCAAATAACAACCAAATTCCCATGGAACTTTCACCTTTTTGAAAATACCCAGAATTTTGCAACCCGAAGATCAAGTCAACATTTATGCTGGTCAGACCCAGGGATGCATCAACACCTGACTCCTTCAATCAAGACCATTTCTCCATTTTCGGAAAACTAACGGTTGACTTTTAAAAAGTATTATTTAAAAAAAAAAAAAATGCCTGTATTTTATGTCACACAGGGGTTGTACACATTCTTGACTTGGCTCAGACCGGTGGCGGCGCCTTTTCTGTATTTTATGACACAACACCCGGGTTATAATAATATTTATCTTTTTTTAATTAAAAATATATATAAGTGGCTCTCTACCGCCCAAAACTGATCCTGTTCTGACAGGCTCCAGCCCTGCATACAGACCAATTTCTACCCTTAGATCCTTTTGACTCTTACTGGTTAGATTTTTGTCTTACTGGTGCATGTCTCCCAAGGCCAAATTCATTAAAGGTACACCACAACTGTGCAGCTCACACAGTTTTGGGGCCGATCCATGGCCTTGGGCTTCAAGGATACTGGATGGATTCCCACCGTGGTAGAGTACAAATCACAGAAGGGGGTTTAAAACCGCCCCCCAAAAAACAGAAATTGCACCGAGATGGATGTAGCTCAGTGGAGAAAAAGGTCAATGCTGACAGTAGTTGTGGTGTAGAAGGCACCACTGCATACAACGGAACAAGGTTGTGTTCGGTTGTTGTTGAACTCCAGCTACAGGCCTGCCAGTGTGGAAGGCATGTTCGGGCTTCACACAGCAGATTAAGCGACTTTTACGGTATGTGGACAGGCTGCTACAGATTATTTACAGATCAGCACATTTGCAGAATTTGTGCAGTGCAATGCTCGAAAAGCAAGACCACCATTTCTTGCACCTCTCCCGCACCTCCTCCCTAGGGTGCCAGAGGGCAGACTAATCTAACACACTCAAGATGAAAGGCTGACATCCTAAAAATGAGAGCACTGCATTTAACGAAGCATGGAAATTGAGTGGGAGCCAGGGGGATATTCAAATATCTGAAGATATGCTCAACCAGGAGGTCTGCATTCTTAACTCGTTTTTTGTACAGCACTGCCACTGGATCTCGGTTTTCCCTGGCCACTTTCCCTGAGGATTACAGTTAATAAAGCATGTGGTTTTCATCCCTGACAAACAATGTGTCAGTCAAACCACAAACAGCACATGAGACTCAATGTTATAAATGTATCTGCGCTCTTGAAACTGGACTGTCCAAAGTTACTCACCCTGAACCAATCCGAGCAAGTTATATAGATCATATTGGTTCTCTCTCAACAGACATTGCACTACAAAACTATCTTAGAATTGCTTAAATACATCTGCATAATCCTTTTAAATTCCATTCTCTGCTTCTCATTGTTTAAAAAATATATTAAAAAATCATTTTGTGGTTGTCTCTACTTGCCATAACTTCACTGTTCTAGTTTCTGCATTCCATTTCATGCTTATCGGATAAAATTGTGTGCTGTGAAGCACTCACTCTTCATTTACATGGGATGAGGGGGTGTCAAAATCATACCCTGCAGCAATGAAGTCTCTGCAGGCTTGTGGTGTTTCCTTTCAACTTCCAGGTAATTTAGATCTTGGAAACAAGGTAACTGGAGTTAGATTTACTTGGAGCGAGTGGGTAAACAAGGTCCGTGTGAACTGGAGTCTGACACCAGATGAGAGACTGACTCATGTGCAGTGAGGGGCTTCTACAGGTTTCTCCCTGATCCTTCCAATGTGAAACATTAGTCTTGCTGCTCACCTTGTGTAATATGAACTTCATGGCAAAGTTAAACTGGGTAATCCACTGGCCTTGTTGACAGAATTGATGCATGGAATAAATATGAATCGGACAGTAGTCCAATTCACAAGTTGGAAGTTGAAAACTACAGTTCACGGTTGTTATATGAAGGTCTTGCATATTCTTTATCTATCAGATGATAAATAAGAGAACATCAGACTCATGTGCAGTGAGGGGCTTCTGTAAATTACAGTGTCAGGTTTCTCCACACAAAACTGATCCTTCCAATGTGAAACATTAGTCTTGCACCGCTCACCTTGTGTAATATGAACTTTACAGCTAACCACACTTGGCAAAGTTTTTCTGAGGTCCTAAATATCTTCTAAGGCCAGCTGCAAATGTACATAAAACACAGAAATAATAACTACCCAATTACAGATTTCAAGTCCGGTAGCTGCACTTTCGCCTGTTTAACAGTTTAAGTGCAACCCGTCGTTAAATATAACGAATGGATAATGCTGTCACAACATCACCTGGAAAAATATTAATTGCTAAAGCTAGTTAAAATGCTACAAAGTAACAAGGCTAGGTAGGCAGCCTAACAGCCTACTAGCAAAACTTAATTGCTAAAGCTAAACCTCTTACCCGGTAATTGAATGTAAAGGGATGCGAAAGCAAACATGTAAATAACAGACATGCTCCACAGAAACATATGTCTTGGTAGTCTTATTTCCCCCATATCTGTGTTTTTGTGGTGTTAATGTCTGTTACAGTTTCTTATATTTCGTAAAAAGCCACGTCGTTTCTGCACAGGTCCCTCCAGTTTGGGAAAAGTGGAGAATGCGAAGGCGTGGCTTCTATTTCCTCGACATGCGCAGTGGTCGATATTTCAGCGCGCTTAGGGGTGTGGTTTTTATATGCAGCATTGAAAGAGCGCCGGGTGCAGTGTTAGCGAAGTCCGTTTATAATAAGTGATTTTAGACTTGTTTTTTTACCGAAGTCGCTTGAAACTTTGGGAGTTGCAGGTTGTGGTTTTTTGGTCTTGTTTAAAAAAATGTGTTTGCTTGTAAAGGAAAATCATATCCTATATCCAGATGTATGGAATGACACAGTCTGTTCACTACAAGTAATATCACCTGCTGTTAATATCACCCCCCTCTCTCACACACACATTGTAATTTCTGTCATCATCCTCATTTAAAAACATCCCTCTCGCCATTTCACCGGTAATCGTGATTTTGGAAAGTTATACTAATTTGACAAAGAAGTGGGCAAATCAATTTTAAGCTCCTGACCTCTCACCATTTCACCGAAACGCGCGCCAAGTTTAATTTTGTGATTTTGGAAAGTTATACTAACAGTATGGTGACAAAGAAGTGGGCAAATTATGGGGAAAAACTATTAGTTTATAAGCTCCTGTGTGTATGTATGCATGTATATAGCAGTTTATGGGCTTGTTTTGGGCTCGTTAATAATATTGTAATTATGGTTATCACGACCTACATCAGCGAGAGAAAATTAACATGGCTTTATTATTAAAACTGTTAAATAGAAATAGTAATGTTACAAATCGTCTTGTAGAATGTTTGGAGACAGTTAAACTCTCCTGGGTGGGCAGTAAGGACAGATCACCTTCATGTTTTATATTGTAACGGTGGGCCATAGAAATGCTAGCTGCCCTCCATTGTACCTTGTGTATAGCATGCTAGGTGATTAACAGTAGCCTACTAAACTATAACATGTCCCAGGGGCCCTTGCGGCCAGCTAGGCGTAATATTGCTAGCTAGCAGTGGTGGGCCGTCAGGGCCTGCAAGGCCTTCTCTGCTGGCCTAAAAATATCTGAATCACAGACTGATGTTAATTATATTTTGTCCATGAATACTTATTAAATAATTCCAAATGGTCTGTCCGCTTCCTTTCATAGCTTTTCCCCTGGTTGCGCTGCGTCCAGACGTGTATTTTCATATTAAAGCATTTAACCAATCACATTTCAGCCATCATTTGTTGCCACGGTCAAAGAAATCTGCCTGGAGGCCTTCAAGGCCCTGTAGCATAAAATAAGTGTTGATCAAACTGTTGCTTCAACCAATCAAATTTTGAGTTGGAGACACCAAGGCCTTCTAGAAGGCCTAGGTACGTCAGCGTATTCACACCCTTTGATTGGATAGTCAGAGAGTGTCTGACTATGATGTAATGTGATTGGTTAAATGCTTTAATATGAAAATACACGTCTGGAAGGAGCGCAGCCAGGGGAAAAGCTATGAAAGGAAGTGGACAGACCATTTGGAATTATTTAATAAGTATTCATGGACAAAATATAATTAACATCAGTCTGTGATTCAGACATTTGAGCGGACATTTTCAGCCCTAAAGCGAATTAAAACTTATGCCAGAAATACGACAGGGCAGGCTCGACTTTCAGCATTAGCTTCGATGGCGATAGAAAGAAAGGAGGATGGATTTTGTGTACAAATAATAAGGATTTTTGGTGAGTAAAATGTTGCTATTTTCCTAAATAATATTGCAATTTTATGAGGTTATTATTGATGTTTCATGTTACAATCTTGTTTAGCTAGCTATCTAACCAGCTAAGTTTATGTAATAAACATGAGCTGTGACTCGAATAAAAATAGCGATCATAAAACAGGTCAGCTAGCGCTTTTTCTTATTATGATCAGTGTGTTTGTATGATTTAATGAAGTGGCTAACTTATTATAGCTAACCACCTTAGTCTTTAACATTAACTTTGTATCATTCAATTTTTAATAACAAGCTAGCCAGCATGCAAGGCAGATAATAACATGGCACGGCAGGCTGCATTACAAAATGTTATAGATAGCATAACTATCCCACACTGAACACAGGCTGGTTCTGGTTCTGCCGGTCCGGTCTCGCGGTGAGAAGAGAACCGTGTCTCTCTGGTGGCAGCAGTGAGTTGTCTTTCTGTAAGCACAGATTCTCACCCGCTGTGATGAGGCAGGCCTGGGTCTGTGAGAGGGGACAGTGACCCCCCGTCTTCCTCTGTTATGTCCTGTCCCTACACCGTCCCCATAGCCCCATGTTTATACTGCATTTCTGCATAATAAGAATAAGATGGTTTTTATAGCCATAAAATAGTTATTGAGGGGTGGATCGATTCAGACGGAGCCATAGGCGTAGCGTGGGGGGTGCTACCCCCCCGGTCCGCAAATAAATAAACTGGTCTCAGCTTTCTCTCGCGTGAACCCCCTGGTCCGCGGAAAATGAAACCGGTGAACGGTGAAAGGTTGGGCAGCGTTACGTTACTGCGCTACGCCACTGGGCAGAGCACTACTGAAGGCCTAGGTGTGAAATGCACGGCCCGCCACTGCTACCTAGTTATGTTCATAATGCTGTAAATGTTCTAATATGAGGAACCACGTGATTGGAATTAAAGCCCCTTTCCCCCTGTTGTGAATGATGTTTGGATGTGTATATGTGACGACCGACCATCACTGTGTGAGTATGCGTTGAGAATGGCCCCCGTGTGTTTCTTATGCATGACTTGTAGGCTACTTCCCCTGTGCTACATGCTTTATTATGATAAAGAAGTAGTACTGAAATGGAAAAGCAAAGTCTCGACTCTTGATTCCGTGGCGTCCACCACTACATTGGTGTCGGAAGTGGGATCTACGCAGCGGCGACTGGCAGCTCCCCCTCTCCCCATCAGCTCGACCAAAGACAGCCTTCACCATCGGCAGGGGATTATGGGAATTCAACGTAATGCCGTTCGGTCTGTGTAACAGCGTGCGTGGTGTACCTAGATATCATCCTAGTACACGCGTCTACCTACGCGGCTGCGCTAAACAACCTGCGCACTGTGTTCGAGCTGATCGCCAAGGCGAACCTACGCCTAAACCCGGTGAAGTGCAGCCTCTTCCGCCGACAGACCAGCTTCCTGGGGCACGTCGTAAGCGAAAGGGGAGTGTCGACCGACCCGGTGAAAGTAGAGGCAGTGTAAAAATGGCCAACGTCAACAGGCAAGGTGCGCAGCTTCCTGGGCCTAGCCTCATACTATCGAAGGTTCATCGCGGGGTTCGCTAACATTGCCCGGCCCCTGCACCAGCTCACTGAGAAGGGGCAGCGGCTCATGTGGTCACCAGCGAGCCAAGACGCCTTCGACCACCTATGCAAGGCTCTCATCACCGCTCCCATCTTAGCCATTCCAGACCCGACAAAGCCCTTTATTCTGGACACTGACGCCAGTAACAATGGCGTAGGAGCCGTCCTCTCGCAGGCAAGCGAGGACGGCGAGAGAGTGGTGGCCTATTACAGCCGTGCACTGCACAAGACGGAGCACAACTACTGCGTGACAAGGTGGGAGCTGCTGACAGTCATCGCAGCCACCAAGCACTTCAGGGCGTACCTCACCGGAAATCGATTGATGCTCCGGACTGACCACACCTCCCTTCAATGGCTGCTGCATTTTAAAGACCCAGAGGGACAAGTAGCCCGCTGGCTAGAGGCTCTACAAGAGTTCGACTTCAAAACAGCATCGGGCAGGAACAAAACACCTGAATGCCGATGCGCTGTCTCATCGCCCCTGTGGCGCAGAAGCCTGCCGTCACTGCGAGCTGGTGGAGGAAAAAGACGCAAAGAAAAGGCCGGAGCTGTGTGGCTGCCGCCGTGCCTGACACCAACCCCCCAACAGTGATATGCGACCTAACGCCTCCTCAAGTCCGCGCAGCCCAGGAGGGAGATGAAGAGGTCAGCCCGGTGCTTCAGTGGCTAAGAACAGGGGTGAGGTCTAATCACTCCACACTCTACCCCTTCTCCCCAGCAGTCAAGCAGCTGGAGGCTAAGTGGGGCCCACTCCACCTCCACGACGGCATGCCGTACCGCCGCTGGTCAGACCCGGTCCGGGGCGTCATTCGCCAGCAGCTCGTAACCCCCCTTCAGCTACGGCCCACTGTGCTACGCCTGGTCCACGACACCGCTGGTTCCGGACACTACATCGCACCGCCTCCGAGAGCAGTTTTACTGGGGGCGTTGCCGTCGAGATGTGATCTCCCACTGCCACCGGTGCGACACCTGCACCTCAAAGAAAGGTCCGCCGGGCCACTGCACTACGACACATGCTGCACGGAGCGGGAGTTTCAAGCAAGCGAACGGGTGTGGGTGTTTAATCCTCGAAGGAGAAAGGGCCGGTCACCGAAGCTGGACAGTGACTAGGAAGGCCCCTGCCTCGTCCTCGAACGACTTTCAGACGTGGTCTACAAGCTGCGACCTGGGCGATGAGGAATGCCCCTTGACCCCGAGAGAGAGACACGCGTCTCCCCGTCGCGGCTCACAGCCCGCTGACTCACCTCCGCTCCCCAGCGACTCACCATCAGCGGCATGGACCTCGGTTCGCCGCCGGGTCGCGATCACCAACATCGCCGTCGCCTGCAACCGGCCAGACATTGCCGCCCGACTTTGTTCCAGTGGACTGGGTTAGATGCAGCGAGGACGCTGCTATTTGTTTTAAAACGGGGGGGTAGTGTAATGGTGGGCAGCTAGCCTAGCCACAGAAATGCTAGCTGCCCTCCATTGTACTTTGTGTATAGCATGCTAGGTGGCTAACAGTAGCCTACGAAACTATTAACATGTCCCAGGGGCCCTTGCGCCCAGCTAGGCATAAGATTGCTAGCTAGTTATGTTCATAATGCTGTAAATGTTCTAATATGAGGAACCACGTGATTGGAATGAAAGCCCCTTTCCCCCTGTTGTGAATGATGTTTGGATGTGTATATGTGACGACCGACCATCACTGTGTGTGTATGCGTTGAGAATGGCCCCCGTGTGTTTCTTATGCATGACTTGTAGGCTACTTCCCCTGTGCTACATGCTTTATTATGATAAAGAAGTAGTACTGAAATGGAAAAGCAAAGTCTCTCGACTCTTGATTCCGTGGCGTCCACCACTGCAATATCCATGCAGACTTCATTTAAATGTTCACTGGGTTTATTGATTACTTGCTATTCATTAATGAACGGTGGCCTGTTTTTCACACAATAGCAACACTAGCCAGATTTATTTCCCCACTTCCTGATGACATTTATTCCCTCACCAGGGCAAATATGCTTGAAACACACTCTGGCTCCAGACCCACGGCAGAACCACAAAACAGCTACAGGCCTTACACCAGGTCCTATTCAGGAAGTCACTGTGCATGCAAAGTTATGGTAATAAAATAAGACCAATAAATGTATGTTTAAAAATATATTTTTCAGAATAGTCATTGTACAGTGCAAGCACTTTGCACTATACCATACAACATGTCAGTGCATTCAAATAAAGTGCAGTCAACACTACTATTACAATTGTGTAGTACAGTGTGATCATGGAATGTTCAAATTAAGTACTTCTATGGTAATAATAGTAACTTAAAAGGTCAACAATCAAAGAAATAAACAGTAATAAATAAAAAATAAACATGAAACTTAAAAAAAGTGTACATTAATAGTAAGTAGTAAAGCAATATATTAGGGATTTATACAGATGCAATACAAAACACAACTACTGGTATATATATACAGTACCAGTCAAAAGTTTGAGTACACCTGCCGGAAACTAGGTTTATCTCATAATTGACAATGTTTTACACCATATAAGTTTCTTTAAATACTTGAAAATTTAAAAAAACACATGTAACGATAAACAAAAGGAACATCAAAGCAATGTTCAATAAATTGGAATCTTGGATTCCTCAAAATAGCCACCCTTTGCTGTGATAACAGCCTCACAAACACGGGCCATTTGGTTAATACGTTTCAGCAGGAAATCACCCGATATGTCTTCCCAGCTCTCCTGCAGCAATTCCCAGATGCACTTGTGGGTTCCTTTGCTTTGACTGTTCTGTCCAGTTCATCCCATAAAGGTTATATGGGATTGAGGTCTGGACACTGGGCAGGCCAGGTCCTTAGTTTGAGTTGTCCTTCACGTTCCCCCTTCACCAGATAGTTCTTGCACAACTTCAAGGTGTGGTTTGGGTCGTTATCTTGCTCAAGAATGAAGGAGTGCCCGCTTAGCCATAGTCCAGATGGAAGGTGTACTCAAATTTTTGACTGGTACTGTATATATATATGCATTTAAATTTACACTGCTTAACAAAACCAGAGTTCATGGTATGAAGTGTATCATAATGTCTAAGTCAGTGTACAGTGTACACAAGTGTCATTTCACAATGTGTTAGCACTCATACTCCACACTGCTGGCTAGCTCACTGGAGTTGATCTTCTCCCCGAGCAATACTTCAAATTGGGAATTCTGGTCTTGGGTAAAGTGGTTCTTCCAGTCACCGACAGCACCTGAGTGGGCACAAATAAAATCATTTATTTTACATTCAAAAACGTTTCGGACAGAATTAACAATCAGCCTTTTATTTTCCTAATTACATTTAGGGCTTAAATGCAATCCACTTAAATCTTTCATCTTTAATGTGCAGGCTACTGTACGATGTGATTGTGCTGGATGAGGATCCCTCACCTTTCCTGAAGATAAGCTTCCTGTCAGACGTCAGGGCACACACAGTGTGGTTGGCATCTGACCGCTCCTTCTCCTTCTCCACTCTCGCTTTCATCTCCCTGAAGGAGGACTTCTTTGAGATTTCTCTCACCTGGTCCTCGGTGACCCTGACACCCAAAAACTCGCTGATCTCTTGAACGCATTTCGGGAGATCCTGAGAGAAGACACATTTTCAGTTAAGAGTTCTTGCACTTATACGACATTGAAAAACTTGTTGGACTTCCACTATTATTGGCTCTTTATTGCTCAATTATCAATATAAAAATGTAATGATTCTACTATTGGCCATGTTCATGGACATGCTTTGACTTAATTTCAGACCCACCTTTTTCAAGGACTCATAGTACACAAAGAGTGTATTTCCATTATCATTTCTCTCCCAGCTGAGTAGATGGTCAACCCAAGAGCCATACACCACTGCAAGGAAAGGGACTTGTTAAAATCTTATCTTGACTCCATGCAACAAGGTAAACAACATTAGGGCATAACATTTATTTATTTGTTAATTATCATACAAATGTCCTATATTCTGTAACTAAACTGAACAGCAGGTTCTGCAAAGCATTGCAACCCACAGTGCTCGTAACCTGAGCCCAGCCAACCAACCACTATGTTAAACTGCTGCATGATCATGCTTTCTGTTAGCCTGCTTCTAAGACAGATGTGTTTGAGGTTTTTTGTAGCACTATGCGTACCTTCTCCTTTCAAGAACATGTCCAGGAAGGTGGCCCACTTGTCCACCTTGGGCAGGTGAGGGTTCTGCTGATAGTAGTGAAACATTGACACGGCTGTGTCCTTAGGATTCCTGATCACATAGATCACCTGGACGGACAGATGCAAGAGCACACATTCAGAAAGCTGGTAAAATACCACACCCCCATAATGATTGTCATGAAACAGATACCTAACCAGGAAAGGCACGCAACTTATTTTTTGTCAAATTTGAAGCAGTTTTTAATTATGATATTCAACAGAAGAGTAAAGGCTGCACTGTTGGCAGTGTTCCTGATGGCAGGGTTGTTATGGATTTCCTTTTAACGCATTTAATGAAGGTTTTCACAAAATGGTTATCTTGTCTTATTTTAACCTCAGCCCACTATTTCATGGCTGTGCACTCCCTTTATAAGTGCCTGCAAACTAATAAATGTAAGTTGAGCATTTCATACTGGTTTATACTGGCTGGTCCCAAAGGTTTGTTAATGTCATAAAACATCAAGTCTTATATCATTGGTTCTTAAAAGCAGAGTGCACTGTCTTGCTAAGTGTAGTGGGTCTGGATTGTAGAAGTAGGCATTCCTCGGTTTTGCATGCTGTCTCTTTCCACAAGCGCTGTGCCATTTCATCATTGGCTCTGAATGGTGGGGCTGAGAGGCTTACCTTGCAGCGTTTGGTCTGGAGCTCCCTGGGCACCATGTTTTTGGGCAGGTGTGTGGGGATCAACCTTGGGCTGGGGAGGTTCTTCAGCTCACCGAGCTTGGAGGGGTCTTGGAACTCCAGGGGCTGGGTGAGGGTCACCTGCCCGGTGGGATGTGTCGGACTACGGCAGTGGTACAGGTTCTTCAAGATCTCTGCCAGCCAGTGAGTACCTGAAAGGACACAGTAACCATATTGTTGAGAAGAGCTTTCTGAACAAACAAGACACCTCTTCCTCCAGCTGTGAGAAACATGAGCAAAAAAACCTGATATTTTAAAGGAACATTTTTTATTAAATACAGTGAGGAACCCATTGAAACAACTGCGTTAGTTGTGTTCAGCCAATGTACTGTACTGTACTGTAATCAGCAGGAGCCCTCGGCCACCACACTGCTGCCTAATTGTAGGCATTCAAAGCACAGCTTGATTCCAGATTCAACTGGTAAGAATGGCGCTTACCTGATTTGGGGTAGGAGACCAGCAGCACGTCATCCTCTCTGGCCTCAAATCTGTCCAGGGTGCGTAGCCGATCGATCGACACCCTGGTGGGAAAGGGGATGCCATTGTAGGAATGAATGAGCTGTACGTCCTGGGGCATTTTCAAGCAGATTTTCTGTTCACGGACGAATGGATGCAGGTTCCTCTAGTCTCTTGCAAGCAGCTGTCTGTCTGTCTAGTCACAGGTGAACTGATGTATGTCCCTCCGGTCTCTTGTGAGCAGCGGTCTGTCTGTCTAGTCACAGGCAAAGTACTGTTTTGTTCTGGTCACCAGTGAAGGGCTGTCTTCAGCAGGGAGCGAGGAAGTGTGATCTCTCGACGTGTCTGCACCTCCTCTTATACCTCTTTGGGCTTCGGAAAAGGGAAGTCGTAGAAAGTTAGGCAAACACTTTGCAGCGTCAAACCTAATTTACGTGAAGGAAGTGTTGTAATTAACAAGGGTGTTGAACATTTGCAATTTTCCAATGAAAAAAAAAATGTTCTTGCTTTTTCTCACAGATTATCTAGATCCGGTCTGGTCTGAGAGTATAAAATATGTCATTTATTAAAAATTGAAACAATAAGAATAATAACTTATCTTACTTCTCACAGAAGACAACTATTGTTTATTCCTTTTGATTGCCAAAATAAAGTAAATTATTCTGTCTCTTCCACTGCTACATGGCATTCCTCAAAATCTGCTCTAAAACTTAAAGCATGTGTGACAAAAAATAAATAAATTCATATAAAAAATCCCCATATATATATAGAATTATAAATTCTATTAAAATGGAATAAAGTGTATGGTGTAACATCCTACAATATGTGGGATGTAAAGAAAAAAAGGTAGAGCACATTATCTACACAACACATTCACAAATATACTCCTGATGTCTGAAGACTGTCATCATAAATTAAACCTCTACATTGAGAGGAAAGAGAAAAATCCCTCTGCTGTTTTACACAACTGTATATCACAGATCACAATAACACTCACCGTATGTGACTGGTGCTGATTATATAAAATAGTACATTCAATTCCAATTGTGCTATTGTGTAATTATTATTTATATATATATATAAATATATATTTGTAAACGACACTGTTGAGCGTGAGAAAGTGGTGGCAGCCACCTTCCGGCAGCAGTGCGTCATGTAGGAACATTAATTTCACAACAAAGAGAGATGGTTTGCACACCCACGTGTTTGTGGTCTCACGACTCAAGGACCAGGGTGTGAGCATTTCTCAAGCGATTCCAATAATTTTGTAACAAAGAACTCAGAAGAGTAAATCATTTTGTTACTGATTGCACCCATGGTCTTGTTGCACCCAAAGCTGACAGATCAGTGATCGGTCGGCGGACCCTTTGATCTTCCCTTCCTTCCAAGCGTGTAATGCCAGCTGCTGCTTCTTTTAGCGAGCAGTCCACTTGCTGATCTGCACCCGCAGTGGATCAGAGTTGTGCTCTTCATGTGTTGGCTGCCTTGGAAAAAATCTGATATGATGATCAGAGCTTTACATTACCCTGGTCTTTGGTGTATGTTTACTTGCTCCCTTACTCAGTTTCAATAGCACAGCATACATTTGACAAATTATCAATTTGCTGGATACAGCTGGAAACAGGCTCTAAAGCCCAATCAGGCTTTAATTAATTAAATTCACCCAAGGGAACGTCAGACGCACGCCACCCAGGATTCAAACTTGCAACCCTCTGGTTACAGAAAATCAGCTTCACAGCAACCACTCCCTATATGTGGCTGAAGTGAGGATGGGTGAAATTGAGCGGCTGTAAGCACATTGTGAGTTTTTTGACTGCTTCATGCTCTGAAATATATTTTTCTTGTCACACCTCAGTACGTCTCCTTCCGAGCTTAGAGACAGATCCTGTCTTGGCAACGAGCACAAAGGGAATCAAAGCCACATTACTGTACATGTCATTAATTTAACAACCTCTGCACACGCTCAGCTTGGGCACTGGGTCATTATGCAGACAGTGCACAACCTCAACTCAAATTAAACCTGCTCGCTAAGTGACCCTCCAAAGAACTCCAGGCCGGCTGAATAATGACTTTAAAACTGTGATTAAGACAAGCCGCCAGTCTCAAATGCACTGTGACGTAAAAGCTGGATGATTATGAATAAATTTTTATGACTGGAAAAATCATCTCCTCATTCCAATGAGAATCAAATTGCAATCAAATCTGCATCATGCTGTAGCCAGTGCGATGCACAGGGTGTCTGGTGGCTGGGTCTGGTAGTCCTGCAGAGTTGCAGAGTTGAAAGTTCCGATCTTTGGCACTAGATGGCGCACAGGACTTGTGAAAGCCACAAATCGCTGCGCATTGACAGTAGCTGTTGAGCAGAGGTGAATGAAGTTATCAGTTGCAGCAACAACACCACTGATCAGCAAGATTGTCCCTGGCATGTCACATGCTGATCTAAGTTAGTGAATCATTTTAAACAAAACATTTTAAACAGCACAATTGCAGAATTTGTGCAGTGCAATGCCCGAAAAGCAAGACCACCATTTCCTGCACCTCTCCCCCACCTCCTCCCTAGGGTGCCAGAGGGCAGGTTAATCTAATGCACTCAAGATTAAAGGCTGACATCCTAAAAATAAGAGCACTGCATTTAACGAAGCATGGAAATTGAGTGGGAGCCAGGGGGATATTCAAATATCTGAAGACATGCTCAACCAACATGCTCTGCATTCTTAACTGATTTTTTTACAGCACTGCCAATGGATCTTGGTTTTCCCTGGCCACTTTCCCTTAGGATTACAGTAATCAAGCATGTGCTTTTCATCCCTGACAAACAATGTACAAGTCTGAGATAGACAAACCACAAACAGCACATGAGACTCAATGTTATAAATGTATCTGCTCCCTTGAAACTGGACTGTCCAAATGTACCCACCCTGAATCAATCCAAGCAAGTTATATAGATCATATTGGTTCTCTCTCAAACAGACATTGCACTACAAAACTATCTTAGAAGTAATTACTTAAATACGTGTGCATAACCATTAAATAACCTCTGCTTCTCATTGTTTAAAAAAAAAAATATTATTTTGTGGTTGTCTCTACTTGCCATAACTTCACTGTTAAAATTGTGCACTAATTTTTCATTACGTGTTCTGTGAAGCACTCAGTCTTCATTTACATGGAGCGGTGGGGGGTGTCAAAATCATACCCTGGAGCAACGCAGTCTCTGCAGGCTTGTGGGGTTTTCTTTCAACTTCCAGGTAACTTAGATATTGTAAACAAGGTGCGTGTGAACTGGAGTCGACACCACTGACTTTACCTCACAATTAGAGCGAGTGGGTAATCCACTGGCCAGGGTACATAGGGAGTCCTACAAGTTGGAAGTTGAATACAGTCCGGTTGTTATATGAAGATCTTGCTTGCAAGAAGAAAGTAACTACATACAAGGGCACTTTCGCCTGTTTAACACGTGTAGACTGTCACAACATCACCTGTAAAACTTAATTGCCAAAGCTAGTTAGCTACAAAGTAACAAGCTAGGTAGGCAGCTAGCGAACTAGCAAAATTGAAGGGCTTACTTCCAAAACCTGTTAAGTCCATTTTGCTTGTAAGGAGAAAAACGCATTTTTCTGAAAAGTTGTTACCACTAACAGCAATGTTCATTTTATGAAAACTATGTTTGGTTACCATGGCAGACTATTTAAATAAAGGGTGTTTTTGAAATCTACTCTTCTTTGTTCTTATTATTTTGTCACTTTTTGTGCCAAAATGTCATGAAATTCATTCATCGCGATTACCGTGAGTTTCACACCAAGCATTATGCATGTGTTATTTGTTCTTACTCAATTTTCCTGTCACTCTGGCTTACTGGACTATATTTTTATAGTATTGTGGCATAATAGATGGATGATATAACACAAAGACAACGGTTATAAGAGCTCTAAAATGATGTTGGCACTTCGGTAAAAACAAGTTGCTTAGAAAACTTTTACTTTATTTTCAACATTTTGTTGTCTGAACGAAACATAAAGAGTACAGTCTTTTGTATTGGCAGAACTGTTAAAACGTACATTGGAATAGAGAAATAGTAAATGTTGTAGGAAAAAGAAACTAAAAAACTACATAATACTGACTTCAGACTGCAGACATATTATTTTGCAAGGAACACAACTAAAACGAAAAAATTAAAATGTTGATAATGATATCACAGAAACCGATAAGCAGATGTGTAAACAATAATGCTAATGGTTGTTTATGTTAACACAATCTAAACACACGCATCATTGCCATAGTCAAATAACCATGTCACATTTTCATCTTCCCCGTCATCCACGGACTTGTTATCCAAAGCGGACTGACAGATGGGTTGATAGTATGGCTGCAACTTGGTTGCAGTTTCCAGGTTTATTCCTACAGCCATCAGCAGCTTTCCTACATCTGCAGCTTTGGCTGGCTTTATCACACTTTTGAGTGGTATCAGCTTTGCCTTAAATGTTGAAAGCTTTTTTCCTTTCTTGCCAATCGTTGCGTTTCATTTCTTCGCGATCTCGACAAAGTCGGCGTCCCCCTCTTGTTTCATTTCGTATGTTGTGATGTTGTTTCCAATGACTCGCGATGTTCTGCAGGCGTGTACGCTTGATGTTGGTGATACCCTGAAACGCAATGGCACACACCGGCACACCCAGAACCTGGTACTTCACTGTCACGGAGCGATGTTTTGACTCCTTATTCCGTGGACGCTTGCGTTTCGGATGCAGCACAGTCATGCATTTCAGTAGGAAAAAGTCCTGTTTCTGTTTGTCCGTGGTAGAATACAACTGCCCGAAAAATAGGTCAATGTCCGTCTGTGCCAATTTGCTAACGCGACACCGACGGTTGGATGGCTTTGTCACATGAGTACAGTTGACCGAAGGCGACTTTCCTTCTGCGCTGTAACGCTTTTCTTTCAAAATATTTTTCTTCCACTTTTCTGGGCATCTTTTACGCTTTCTACTTTTACTAGAAGGAGAAACACGCTCGGAATCATCCTCACAAATATCTTCCGCCATAACAACTTGAACAAAATATCACGTGACGTTGAAAACCTCACGCTATTGGTTATCGACTTTAACAGGTTTTGGAAATGAAACCAGGTGGGACTTAATCGCTTTTGGAAACAACACAATAGTTTTATGGGCGGCTTCTATGGGACTAAACCGCTTTTAACGCTCAATTTACAGCAGAAACATGCGTTGCCATATGTAGTTGCAGGTGGTGCTCAGAACCATTTTTTGGCAAAAATGGACTTATGTGTGGCTCAGTAGGTAGAGCATGGCGTTGACAATGCTTAGGTTGTGGGTTCAATTCCAATTGGAATCACATATTTTGAAAAATGTATGCATTCAGTACTGTAAATTGCTTTGGATAAAATTGTCTGATAAATGGTATATATAACACATGAAGAGTACAACTCTGATCCACTGCGGGTGCAGCTCAGCAAGTGGACTGCTAGCTAAAAGAAGCAGCAGCTGGCATTACACGCTTGGAAGGAAGGGAAGATCAAGATCACCGACCAATCGCTGATCTGCCAGCTTTGGGTGCAACAAGACCATTGGTGCAATCAGTACCAAAATGATTTACTCTTCCGAGTTCTTTGTTACAAAATTATTGGAATCGCTTGAGAAATGCTCTCAACCTGGTCCTTGAGTCGTGAGACCACAAACACGTGGGTGTGCAAACCATCTCTCTTTGTTGTGAAATGAATGTTCCTACATGACGCACTGCTGCCGGAAGGTGGCTGTCACCACTTTCTCAGACTCAACAGTGTTGTTTACAAATATATGTTTATATATAAATAATAATGACCCAATAACACAATTGGAATTGAATGTACTATTTTATATAATGAGCACCAGTCACATACTGTGAGTGTTATTGTGATCTGTGATATACAGTTATATAAAACAGAGCAGAGGGATTTTTCTCTTTCCTCTCAATGTAGAGGCTTAATTTATGATGACAGTCTTCAGACATCAGGAGTAGATTGTGAATGTGTGTAGGTAATGTATGTGCCCTACTTGCTTTTTTCTTTACAGTTTTTTGTGATTTTCCTTCTGGGGACCATTGCTGAAGAGGTGAGACATAAAGCAAATCTTTAAGCTGTTGTTTTATTTGTATATGCAGTCACCGGACTATGTGAGAGTCAAAAGTAATCATATCCAAATCTAATCAAGTTAGTTGTATGAAGGGGGTATAGCTCAGTGGTAGAGCATTTGACTGCAGATCAAGAGGTCCCAGGTTCAAATCCTGATGCACCCTTAAAACCAATGATACATTGCCCATATACATTTTTTTGATAAATATATTGGTATAAAAAATGTATAGATTTTTTTTCTTTGCAATGAAATGATTTGAAAAATGGGGGTAAAGCTCAGTGGTAGCTAAAATCCTGGTGTCCCCTTAACAGCAATGTTAATTAACCCAATTCAGTTTTGTTCTATATATATTGATATCAACCATTTCAAGATTTTTTCTTAGTAATGAACACATTTGGTTACGTGGGGTATAGCTCAGTGGTAGAGCATTTGACTGCAGATCAAGAGGTCCCAGGTTCAACTCCAGGTGCCCCCTTAAAACCTATATTGCTTTACTCATTCACATTTTGTTCATAATTAAATTGATCTCCGATGTGTAAAAAAAGGACTGGGTAATAATGTTGCCACTTACGCAAAACGTAACTTCAAGAAGCTCATTGTGCTTGATGTCACCACAAGTGTGGTTAGCTGTAACCTGTAGTTAACTTGAGTACTCTGGATGAATAACCCTTAGCAAGTTGTCACAGTGAGGGCGCAGTGGCGCTGGTGTGAGAGTTCATTTTACAATATAGCTATTAATTTGACAAGAGTAGCCTATGGCACGTCATAATTATGCTTTTTTGGCAATGCAGGGCAAATTCAGAGTTTTGTGTGTTATATCTGACACACACTGCGATTGGACAAACACTGGTGTCTAAATACTGACACTGTAATGTGGCTTTGCATCCCTTTGTGCTCATTGCCAAAACAAACAAAGGCAGGATCTGTCCGTAAGCTCTGAAGAAGACATGTACTGAGGTGTGACTAGAAAAAGATATTTCAGAGAATGAAGCAGTCCCAAAACTCACAATGTGCTTACAGACGCTCAATTTCACCCATCCTCACTTCAGCCACATATAGGGAGTGCCTGTGAAGATATTCTGTAACCAGAGGGTTGCAAGTTTGAAACCTGGGTGGCATGCTTCTGACATTCCCTTTGTTGAATTGAATGAATTAAAGCCTGATTGGGCTTTAAGCAAATTTCCAGATATAAATCTGTAAAATGTATGCATTTAAACTGAGAAAGGTTACCCAGGCTAATGTAAAGCTTCATATCAGTGTTCTTCCGAGTTCTTTGTTACAAAATCATTGGAATCGGTGCTCAGGTCCTTGAGTCCTGAGACCACAAGCACTTGGGTCTGCAAACCATCTCTCTTTGTTGTGAAATTAATGTTCGTACATGACGCACTGCTGCCGGAAGGTGGCTGTCACCACTTTCTCAGGCTCAACACTGTTGTTTATGAATATATATTTATATATAAATAACAATAACACAATTGGAATTGAACATACTATTTTATATAATCAGCACCAGTCACATACTTTGAGTGTTATTGTGATCTGTGGTATACATTTCTATAAAACAGAGCAGAGGGATTTTCTCTTTCCTCTAGATGTAGAGGCTTAATTTATGATGACAGTCTTCAGACATCAGGAGTAGATTGTGAATGTGTGTAGGTAATGTATGTGCCCTACTTGCTTTTTTCTTTACAGTTTTTTGTGATTTTCCTTCTGGGGACCATTGCTGAAGAGGTGAGACATAAAGCAAATCTTTAAGCTGTTATTTTATTTGTATATGCAGTCACCGGACTATGTGAGAGTCAAAAGTAATCGTATCCAAATCTAATCAAGTTAGTTGTATAAAGGGGGGTATAGCTCAGTGGTAGAGCATTTGACTGCAGATCAAGAGGTCCCAGGTTCAACTCCAGGTGCCCCCTTAAAACCAATCTTGCTTTACTCATTCACGTTTTGTTCATAATTAAATTGATAGCCGGTACATAAAAAAACTAAATTCTAATCAAGTTTGTAGTATGAAGGGGAGTGTAGCCCAGTGGTAGAGCATTTGACTGCAGCTCAAGAGGTCGCAGGTTCAAATCTTCATGCCCCCTTAAAACCAATGTAGCTTTCCTCATTCATGTTTTGTTCATAATTAAATTGATATCCGGTATGGCAAAATATCTGTGTAATGGAAGGTCTTCCACAAAGGGAGTATAGCTCAGTAGTAGAGCATTTGACTGCAGATCAAGAGGTCCCAGATTCAAGTCTTGATGCCCCCTTAAAACCAATGATATATTGCCCAAAACTATATTTATTTTTTGATAAATATTTAAAAATTGGTATCAAAACTGTATAGATTTTTTTCTTTGCAAATGAAATGATTTAAAAATTTGGGGGGGTAAAGCTCAAGATGGTTCAAGATTTTTTATTTGCTAAAATCCTGGTGTCCCCTTAACAGCAATGTTAATTAACCAAAGGGCAATTCAATTTTACAGTAAAAGACAATAGTTGAATGAAATATATTGATATCAACCATTTCAAGATTTTTAAGAGCTCTTAAAAAAACAACACAATAATGAACACATTTGGTTACATGGAGGGGTATAGCTCAGTGGCTCAGTGGTAGAGCATTTGACTGCAGATCAAGAGGTCCCAGGTTCAACTCCAGGTGCCCCCTTAAAACCTATATTGCTTTACTCATTCACATTTTGTTCATAATTAAATTGATCTCCGATGTGTAAAAAAAGGACTGGGTAATAATGTTGCCACTTACGCAAAACGTAACTTCAAGAAGCTCATTGTGCTTGATGTCACCACAAGTGTGGTTAGCTGTAACCTGTAGTTAACTTGAGTACTCTGGATGAATAACCCTTAGCAAGTTGTCACAGTGAGGGCGCAGTGGCGCTGGTGTGAGAGTTCATTTTACAATATAGCTATTAATTTGACAAGAGTAGCCTATGGCACGTCATAATTATGCTTTTTTTGGCAATGCAGGGCAAATTCAGAGTTTTGTGTGTTATATCTGACGCACACTGCGATTGGACAAACACTGGTGTCTAAATACTGACACTGTAATGTGGCTTTGCATCCCTTTGTGCTCATTGCCAAAACAAACAAAGGCAGGATCTGTCCGTAAGCTCTGAAGAAGACATGTACTGAGGTGTGACTAGAAAAAGATATTTCAGAGAATGAAGCAGTCCCAAAACTCACAATGTGCTTACAGACGCTCAATTTCACCCATCCTCACTTCAGCCACATATAGGGAGTGGTTGCTGTGAAGCTGATATTCTGTAACCAGAGGGTTGCAAGTTTGAAACCTGGGTGGCATGCTTCTGACATTCCCTTTGTTGAATTGAATGAATTAAAGCCTGATTGGGCTTTAAGCAAATTTCCAGCTGTATCCAGTAAATCGATAATTGTAAAATGTATGCTGTGCTATTTAAACTGAGAAAGGGAGCAAGTAAACATACACCAAAGCCCAGGGTAATGTAAAGCTTCATATCAGATTTTTTCCAAGTTCTTCCGAGTTCTTTGTTACAAAATCATTGGAATCGCTTAAGAAAGTGCTCACAACCTGGTCCTTGAGTCCTGAGACTACAAACACTTGGGTGTGCAAACCATCTCTCTTTGTTGTGAAATGAATGTTCCTACATGACGCACTGCTGCCGGAAGGTGGCTGTCACCACTTTCTCAGGCTCAACTGTGTTGTTTATGAATACATATTTATATATTAATAATAATTACACAATAACACAATTGGAATTGAACTTACTATTTTATATAATCAGCACCAGTCACATACTTTGAGTGTTATTGTGATCTGTGGTATACATTTGTATAAAACAGAGCAGAGGGATTTTTCTCTTTCCTCTCAATGTAGAGGCTTAATTTATGATGACAGTCTTCAGACATCAGGAGTATATTTGTCAATGTGTTGTGTAGATAATGTATGTGCCCTACTTGCTTTTTTTCTTTACAATTTTTTGTGATTTTCTTTCTGGGGAATATTGCTGAAGAGGTGAGACATAAAGCAACAGCGTTTGCAAATATTTAAGCTATTATAAATATTCACAAGAGTATATTTGTGAATGTGTTGTGTAGATAATGTATGTGCTATTGTAGGATGTTGGTTCTACAACACACACTTCATACCATTTGAATTGAATTTATAATTATGTATATATATAGGGATTTTGTATATGAATAGGTTTTTTTTTTGTCACACATGATTTACATTTTCGAGGAATTTCATGTAGCAGTGGAAGAGACAGACTTATTTACTTTATTTAGGCAATCAAAGGGAATAAACAACAGTTTTCTTCTGTGAGAAGTAAGAAGTTATTATTCTTACGGTAAAATTTTTGTATAAATTACACATTTTATACTCTCAGACCAGACCGGATCTAGACAATCTGTGAGATAAAGCAAGAACCTTTTTTTTTTTTTTTTTTTTTCATTGGACAATTGCAAATCATCGACACCCTTGCTAATTACAACACTTCCTTCACGTACATTAGGTTTGCCGCTGCAAAGTGTTTGCCTAACTTTCTACGACTTCCCTTTTCCGAAGCCCAGAGAGGTATAAGAGGAGGTGCAGACACGTCGAGAGATCACACTTCCTCGCTCACTGCTGAAGACAGCCCTCCACTGGTGACCAGAACAAAACACTACTTTGCCTGTGACTAGACAGACAGACAGCCGCTCGCAGTTCACCTGTGACTAACAGACCAGAGGAACCTGCATCCATTCATCCGTGAACAGAAAATCTGCTTGAAAATGCCCCAGGACGTACAGCTCATTCATTCCTACAATGGCATCCCCTTTCCCACCAGGGTGTCGATCGATCGGCTACGCACCCTGGACAGATTCGATGCCAGAGAGGACGACGTGCTGCTGGTCTCCTACCCCAAATCAGGTAAGCGCCATCCTTACCAATTTAATCTGGGATCAAGCTGTGCTCTGAACTCCTACAATTAGGCAGCAGTGTGGTGGCCGAGGGCTCCTGCTGATTACAGTACAGTACAGTACATTGGCTGAACACAACTAACGCAGTTGTTTCAATGGATTCCTCAGTGTATTTAAGAAACAATTAAAAATATCTGTGTTTTGTTTGCTCATGTTTCTCACAGCTGCAGGAAGAGGTGTCTTGTTTGTTCAGAAAGCTCTTCTCAACGATATGGTTACTGTGTCCTTTCAGGTACTCACTGGCTGGCAGAGATCTTGAAGAACCTGTACCACTGCCGTAGTCCGACACATCCCACCGGGCAGGTGACCCTCACCCAGCCCCTGGAGTTCCAAGACCCCTCCAAGCTCGCTGAGCTGAAGAACCTCCCCAGCCCAAGGTTGATCCCCACACACCTGCCCAAAAACATGGTGCCCAGGGAGCTCCAGACCAAACAGTGCAAGGTAAGCCTCTCAACCCCACCATTCAGAGCCAATGATGAAATGGCACAGCGCTTGTGGAAAGAGACAGCATGCAAAATGGAGGAATGCCTACTTCTACAATCCAGACCCACTACACTTAGCAAGACAGTGCACTCTGCTTTAAGAACCAATGATATAAGTCTCAATGTTTTAAGACATTAACAAACCTTTGGGACCAGCCATTATAAACCAGTATGAAATGCTCAACTTACATTTATTAGAGTCTTATAAAGAGGATAAAATGTGCAGGCACTTATAAAGGAAGTGCACAGCCATGAAATAGTGGGCTGAGGGTTAATTGAGACAAGATAACCATTTTGTGAAAACCTTCATTAAATGCGTTAAAAGGAAATTCATAACAACCCTGCCATCGGGAACACTGCCAACAGTGCAGCCTTTACTCTTCTGTTGAATATCATAATTAAAAACTGCTTCAAATTTGACCAAAAATAAGTTGTGTGCCTTTCCTGGTTAGGTATCTGTTTCATGACAATCATTATGGGGGTGTGGTATTTTACCAGCTTTCTGAGTGTGTGCTCTTGCATCTGTCCGTCCAGGTGATCTACGTGATCAGGAATCCTAAGGACACAGCCGTGTCAATGTTTCACTACTATCAGCAGAACCCTCACCTGCCCAAGGTGGACAAGTGGGCCACCTTCCTGGACATGTTCTTGAAAGGAGAAGGTACGCATAGTGCTACAAAAAACCTCAAACACATCTGCCTTAGAAGCAGGCTAACAGAAAGCATGATCATGCAGCAATTTAACGTAGTGGTTGGTTGGCTGGGCTCAGGTTACGAGCACTGTGGGTTGCAATGCTTTACAGAACCTGCTGTTCTACCCTTTAGTGAGTTGCTTAATCTCTAATGCACCTAAAAGTAGTAAAACCCCAGGTACTGAAATGGGTTTAGTTACAGAATATGGGACATTTAAAGCTGTGAATGATAATTAACACGTACAAAGCATGTTTGTCGAACAAATAAATGAATGTTATTCTCTAATGTTGTTTACTTTGTTGCATGGAGTCAAGATAAGATTTTAACATGTCTCTTTCCTTGCAGTGGTGTATGGCTCTTGGGTTGACCATCTACTCAGCTGGGAGAGAAATGATAATGGAAATACACTCTTTGTGTACTATGAATCCTTGAAAAAGGTGGGTCTGAAATTAAGTCAAAGAATATCCATAAACATGGCCAATGGTAGAATCATTACATTTTTATATTGATAATTGAGCAATAAAGAGCCAATAATAGTGGAAGTGCAACAAGTTTTTCAATGTCGTATAAGTGCAAAAACTAACTGAAAATGTGTCTTCTCTCAGGATCTCCCGAAATGCGTCCAAGAGATCAGCGAGTTTTTGGGTGTCAGGGTCACCGAGGACCAGGTGAGAGAAATCTCAAAGAAGTCCTCCTTCAGGGAGATGAAAGCGAGAGTGGAGAAGGAGAAGGAGCGGTCAGATGCCAACCACACTGTGTGTGCCCTGACGTCTGACAGGAAGCTTATCTTCAGGAAAGGTGAGGGATCCTCATCCAGCACAATCACATCATACAGTAGCCTGCACATTAAAGATGAAAGATTTAAGTGGATTGCATTTAAGCCCTTAATGCAATCCACTACTATCCACGTTCTATTATTTATTATTATTATTATTATTATTATTATTATTATTAATTAATAATAATAATAATAATAATGATATTAAAATGATTAATATTGATAATAATTGCTTTTGACTCATGTGACTACAATCCTAGCACATTACTGCAGAAGCAATAATGTGGGACATGTGGGACTCTCTTTTAATGATGGAAAATGATCAGGCACAGGACAATGAGAAGTTTTTTTTGCTCTATCATGTTCAGTATTTATTAATAATTTGTAAAAAAAAATAGTGATGAATTTGCCATAGAGCAATGCGGTCTGCAATTGCACACGCAACGTGGTAACTGTGATGTGGTATTTATCCAGAGTCCAGCACTAGGTGCCCATTAATAGTAGGGCACATGTAACTTGAACTGTAATTGTAGGAAAATAAAAGGTTGATTGTTGATACTGTCCAAAACTTTTTTGAATGTATAATAAATGTAGGTGATTTTATTTGTGCCCACTCAGGTGCTGTCGGTGACTGGAAAAACCACTTCACCCAAGACCAGAATTCCCAATTTGAAGCACTACTCGGGGAGAAGATCAACTCCAGTGAGCTAGCCAGCAGTGTGGAGTATGAGTGCTAACACATTGTGAAATGACACTTGTGTACACTGTACATTGATATTATGATACACTTCATACCATGAACTCTGCTTTTGTTAAGCACTGTACATTTAAATACATATATATATAGTAGTAGTTGTGTTTTGTATTGCATCTGTATAAATACCTAATATATTGCTTTACTATTTACTATGAATGTACTTTTTTTTTTAAGTTGCATGTTTATTTTTAATTTATTACTGTTTATTTATTTGGTTGTTGAACATTTAAGTTACCATTATTAGTATAAAAGTACTTAATTTGATGAACATTCCATAATCACACTGTATTACTATACTACACAATTGTAATAGTAGTGTTGACTGCACTTTACTTTAATGTACTGACGTGTTGTATGGTATAGTGCAAAGTGCTTGCACTGTACAATGACTATTGTTAAAAATATATTTTTAAACATACATCTATTGGTCTTATTTTATTACCATAACTGTGCATGCACAGTGACTTCTTGAGGAGGACATGGTGTAAGGCCAGTAGCGGCTGGTGACCAAAAGGTTTGGTGAAGCAACCACCCAAGCAACCCCCCCACCCTGTTTTTAAAACAGCACTCACTGTCTTTATACATGTTGTGGTGTCCCTAGGGGTTGGGCGACACTCACGGACCTTGCAGAGGGCGTAGGCAGGTTAAATAACTCAGAGGAGGCAGTATTACAAACGAAACAATAATTGAATAAACTGATTTCAACAAACACAAAAGGGGTGGGGTCTTCGGGGGAATACAAACACATAAAATCCACTATCTTTACTCGTCGTTGTTGTCCAAAATCCAATGTCGCAATCCAGGTCAGTTCCGTAATCCAGTCCAGTAGTCGATACACAAAGTGGGGTCCTCAAACAATCCAGGTCAAAACACACTCCAAACAATTCTCTCCAAATCTCTTTTCAAATCTCTTTTCAAATCCCTCTCCACAACAGCCAACCTATTCCCTCCCAGTGTAACACAAACAAGTCCCTTAAATAGGCCTCCAACTGGCCTTCAGCTGTCCGCAGTCCAAGTTGCTTGACTTTGTTCAAGTGCGGGACTGCGGCCTGCTGGGAACCGTAGTTCTTCTGTTTCCTCCAGTGGGTCCCAAGAATGAAAGGGCCAGGCAGCCATTTTCTCATCCTGCCCCTTGGGATGCCACAAAGTATAAACAGCATATCATTTCGCAGATAAACCCAGCATATTATGTCCATGAGATTTTATTCAAAAGACAAGTAACTAACATAACAACCTCTCTTCTTATCAAATTACTGGTCAAATTATTTTATTTTATTAAAGCCTGATCACCCTTTAGAACCAATTTCCAGCTGTATCCAATAAATCGATAATATGTCAAATGTACACTGCTATTTAAACTGAGTAAGGGGGCAAGTAAACATGCACCAAAGACCAGGGTAATGTAAAGCTCTGATCATCATATCAGATTTTTCCCACGGTAGCCAACAGGTAGTGGTTCTGTGTGGTTCAATTCCCATTGGGACCACAAATGCTGAAAAATGTATGCATTCAGTACTGTAAGTTGCTTTGGTTAAAAGCGTTTGCTAAATGGCACATGAAGAGCACAACTCTGATCCAATGCAGCTCAGCAAGTGGACTGCTAGCTAAAAGAAGTAGCAGCTGGCATTACACGCTTGGAAGGAAGGGAAGATCAAAGGGTCCGCCGACTGATCGCTGATCTGCCAGATTTGGGTGCAACAAGACCATGGGTGCATTCAGGACCGAATTGATTTACTCTTCCGAGTTCTTTGTTACAAAATGATTGGAATCGCTTGAGAAATGCTCAAACCCTGGTCCTTGAGTCGTGAAACCACAAACACGTTGATGTGCAAACCATCTCTCTTTGTTGTGAAATGAATGTTCCTACATGACGCACTGCTGCCGGAAGGTGGCTGTCACCACTTTCTCAGGCTCAACACTGTTGTTTATGAATATATATTTATATATAAATAACAATGACACAATAACACAATTGGAATTGAACGTAGTATTTTATATAATCAGCACCAGTCACATACTTTGATTGTTATTGTGATCTGTGGTATACATTTCTATAAAACAGAGCAGAGGGATTTTTCTCTTTCCTCTAGATGTAGAGGCTTAATTTATGATGACAGTCTTCAGACATCAGGAGTAGATTGTGAATGTGTGTAGGTAATGTATGTGCCCTACTTGCTTTTTTCTTTACAGTTTTTTGTGATTTTCCTTCTGGGGACCATTGCTGAAGAGGTGAGACATAAAGCAAATCTTTAAGCTGTTATTTTATTTGTATATGCAGTCACCGGACTATGTGAGAGTCAAAAGTAATCGTATCCAAATCTAATCAAGTTAGTTGTATAAAGGGGGGTATAGCTCAGTGGTAGAGCATTTGACTGCAGATCAAGAGGTCCCAGGTTCAACTCCAGGTGCCCCCTTAAAACCAATCTTGCTTTACTCATTCACGTTTTGTTCATAATTAAATTGATAGCCGGTACATAAAAAAACTAAATTCTAATCAAGTTTGTAGTATGAAGGGGCGTGTAGCCCAGTGGTAGAGCATTTGACTGCAGCTCAAGAGGTCGCAGGTTCAAATCTTCATGCCCCCTTAAAACCAATGTAGCTTTCCTCATTCATGTTTTGTTCATAATTAAATTGATATCCGGTATGGCAAAATATCTGTGTAATGGAAGGTCTTCCACAAGGGGAGTATAGCTCAGTAGTAGAGCATTTGACTGCAGATCAAGAGGTCCCAGATTCAAGTCTTGATGCCCCCTTAAAACCAATGATACATTGCCCATATATATTTTTTTGATAAATATATTGGTATCAAAACTGTATAGATTTTTTTCTTTGCAATGAAATGATTTAAAAATGGGGGTAAAGCTCAGTGGTAGCTAAAATCCTGGTGTCCCCTTAACAGCAATGTTAATTAACCCAATTCAATTTTGTTCGAAATATATTGATATCAACCATTTCAAGATTTTTTCTTAGTAATGAACACATTTGGTTACATGGGGGTATAGCTCAGTGGTAGAGCATTTGACTGCAGATCAAGAGGTCCCAGGTTCAACTCCAGGTGCCCCCTTAAAACCTATATTGCTTTACTCATTCACATTTTGTTCATAATTAAATTGATCTCCGATGTGTAAAAAAAGGACTGGGTAATAATGTTGCCACTTACGCAAAACGTAACTTCAAGAAGCTCATTGTGCTTGATGTCACCACAAGTGTGGTTAGCTGTAACCTGTAGTTAACTTGAGTACTCTGGATGAATAACCCTTAGCAAGTTGTCACAGTGAGGGCGCAGTGGCGCTGGTGTGAGAGTTCATTTTACAATATAGCTATTAATTTGACAAGAGTAGCCTATGGCACGTCATAATTATGCTTTTTTTGGCAATGCAGGGCAAATTCAGAGTTTTGTGTGTTATATCTGACGCACACTGCGATTGGACAAACACTGGTGTCTAAATACTGACACTGTAATGTGGCTTTGCATCCCTTTGTGCTCATTGCCAAAACAAACAAAGGCAGGATCTGTCCGTAAGCTCTGAAGAAGACATGTACTGAGGTGTGACTAGAAAAATATATTTCAGAGAATGAAGCAGTCCCAAAACTCACAATGTGCTTACAGACGCTCAATTTCACCCATCCTCACTTCAGCCACATATAGGGAGTGGTTGCTGTGAAGCTGATATTCTGTAACCAGAGGGTTGCAAGTTTGAAACCTGGGTGGCATGCTTCTGACATTCCCTTGGGTGAATTGAATGAATTAAAGCCTGATTGGGCTTTAAGAAAATTTCCAGCTGTATCCAGTAAATCGATAATTGTAAAATGTATGCTGTGCTATTTAAACTGAGAAAGGGAGCAAGTAAACATACACCAAAGCCCAGGGTAATGTAAAGCTTCATATCAGATTTTTTCCAAGTTCTTCCGAGTTCTTTGTTACAAAATCATTGGAATCGCTTAAGAAAGTGCTCACAACCTGGTCCTTGAGTCCTGAGACTACAAACACTTGGGTGTGCAAACCATCTCTCTTTGTTGTGAAATGAATGTTCCTACATGACGCACTGCTGCCGGAAGGTGGCTGTCACCACTTTCTCAGGCTCAACTGTGTTGTTTATGAATACATATTTATATATTAATAATAATTACACAATAACACAATTGGAATTGAACTTACTATTTTATATAATCAGCACCAGTCACATACTTTGAGTGTTATTGTGATCTGTGGTATACATTTGTATAAAACAGAGCAGAGGGATTTTTCTCTTTCCTCTCAATGTATTGGTTTAATTTATGATGACAGTCTTCAGACATCAGGAGTATATTTGTCAATGTGTTGTGTAGATAATGTATGTGCCCTACTTGCTTTTTTTCTTTACAATTTTTTGTGATTTTCTTTCTGGGGAATATTGCTGAAGAGGTGAGACATAAAGCAACAGCGTTTGCAAATATTTAAGCTATTATAAATATTCACAAGAGTATATTTGTGAATGTGTTGTGTAGATAATGTATGTGCTATTGTAGGATGTTGGTTCTACAACACACACTTCATACCATTTGAATTGAATTTATAATTATATATATATATAGGGATTTTTTATATGAATAGATTTTTTTTTTGTCACACATGATTTACATTTTCGAGCAGATTTTGAGGAATTTCATGTAGCAGTGGAAGAGACAGACTTATTTACTTTATTTAGGCAATCAAAGGGAATAAACAACAGTTTTCTTCTGTGAGAAGTAAGAAGTTATTATTCTTACGGTAAAATTTTTGTATAAATTACACATTTTATACTCTCAGACCAGACCGGATCTAGACAATCTGTGAGATAAAGCAAGAACCTTTTTTTTTTTTTTTTCATTGGACAATTGCAAATCATCGACACCCTTGCTAATTACAACACTTCCTTCACGTACATTAGGTTTGCCGCTGCAAAGTGTTTGCCTAACTTTCTACGACTTCCCTTTTCCGAAGCCCAGAGAGGTATAAGAGGAGGTGCAGACACGTCGAGAGATCACACTTCCTCGCTCACTGCTGAAGACAGCCCTCCACTGGTGACCAGAACAAAACACTACTTTGCCTGTGACTAGACAGACAGACAGCCGCTCGCAACAGACCAGAGGAACCTGCATCCATTCATCCGTGAACAGAAAATCTGCTTGAAAATGCCCCAGGACGTACAGCTCATTCATTCCTACAATGGCATCCCCTTTCCCACCAGGGTGTCGATCGATCGGCTACGCACCCTGGACAGATTCGATGCCAGAGAGGACGACGTGCTGCTGGTCTCCTACCCCAAATCAGGTAAGCGCCATCCTTACCAATTTAATCTGGGATCAAGCTGTGCTCTGAACTCCTACAATTAGGCAGCAGTGTGGTGGCCGAGGGCTCCTGCTGATTACAGTACAGTACAGTACATTGGCTGAACACAACTAACGCAGTTGTTTCAATGGATTCCTCAGTGTATTTAAGAAACAATTAAAAATATCTGTGTTTTGTTTGCTCATGTTTCTCACAGCTGCAGGAAGAGGTGTCTTGTTTGTTCAGAAAGCTCTTCTCAACGATATGGTTACTGTGTCCTTTCAGGTACTCACTGGCTGGCAGAGATCTTGAAGAACCTGTACCACTGCCGTAGTCCGACACATCCCACCGGGCAGGTGACCCTCACCCAGCCCCTGGAGTTCCAAGACCCCTCCAAGCTCGCTGAGCTGAAGAACCTCCCCAGCCCAAGGTTGATCCCCACACACCTGCCCAAAAACATGGTGCCCAGGGAGCTCCAGACCAAACAGTGCAAGGTAAGCCTCTCAACCCCACCATTCAGAGCCAATGATGAAATGGCACAGCGCTTGTGGAAAGAGACAGCATGCAAAATGGAGGAATGCCTACTTCTACAATCCAGACCCACTACACTTAGCAAGACAGTGCACTCTGCTTTTAAGAACCAATGATATAAGTCTCAAGTTTTTAAGACATTAACAAACCTTTGGGACCAGCCATTATAAACCAGTATGAAATGCTCAACTTACATTTATTAGAGTCTTATAAAGAGGATAAAATGTGCAGGCACTTATAAAGGAAGTGCACAGCCATGAAATAGTGGGCTGAGGGTTAATTGAGACAAGATAACCATTTTGTGAAAACCTTCATTAAATGCGTTAAAAGGAAATTCATAACAACCCTGCCATCGGGAACACTGCCAACAGTGCAGCCTTTACTCTTCTGTTGAATATCATAATTAAAAACTGCTTCAAATTTGACCAAAAATAAGTTGTGTGCCTTTCCTGGTTAGGTATCTGTTTCATGACAATCATTATGGGGGTGTGGTATTTTACCAGCTTTCTGAGTGTGTGCTCTTGCATCTGTCCGTCCAGGTGATCTACGTGATCAGGAATCCTAAGGACACAGCCGTGTCAATGTTTCACTACTATCAGCAGAACCCTCACCTGCCCAAGGTGGACAAGTGGGCCACCTTCCTGGACATGTTCTTGAAAGGAGAAGGTACGCATAGTGCTACAAAAAACCTCAAACACATCTGTCTTAGAAGCAGGCTAACAGAAAGCATGATCATGCAGCAGTTTAACGTAGTGGTTGGTTGGCTGGGCTCAGGTTACGAGCACTGTGGGTTGCAATGCTTTACAGAACCTGCTGTTCTACCCTTTAGTGAGTTGCTTAATCTCTAATGCACCCAAAAGTAGTAAAACCCCAGGTACTGAAATGGGTTTAGTTACAGAATATGGGACATTTAAAGCTGTGAATGATAATTAACACGTACAAAGCATGTTTGTCGAACAAATAAATGAATGTTATTCTCTAATGTTGTTTACTTTGTTGCATGGAGTCAAGATAAGATTTTAACATGTCTCTTTCCTTGCAGTGGTGTATGGCTCTTGGGTTGACCATCTACTCAGCTGGGAGAGAAATGATAATGGAAATACACTCTTTGTGTACTATGAATCCTTGAAAAAGGTGGGTCTGAAATTAAGTCAAAGAATATCCATAAACATGGCCAATGGTAGAATCATTACATTTTTATATTGATAATTGAGCAATAAAGAGCCAATAATAGTGGAAGTGCAACAAGTTTTTCAATGTCGTATAAGTGCAAAAACTAACTGAAAATGTGTCTTCTCTCAGGATCTCCCGAAATGCGTCCAAGAGATCAGCGAGTTTTTGGGTGTCAGGGTCACCGAGGACCAGGTGAGAGAAATCTCAAAGAAGTCCTCCTTCAGGGAGATGAAAGCGAGAGTGGAGAAGGAGAAGGAGCGGTCAGATGCCAACCACACTGTGTGTGCCCTGACGTCTGACAGGAAGCTTATCTTCAGGAAAGGTGAGGGATCCTCATCCAGCACAATCACATCATACAGTAGCCTGCACATTAAAGATGAAAGATTTAAGTGGATTGCATTTAAGCCCTTAATGCAATCCACTACTATCCACGTTCTATTATTTATTATTATTATTATTAATAATAATAATAATAATGATAGTAAAATGATTAATATTGATAATAATTGCTTTTGACTCATGTGACTACAATCCTAGCACATTACTGCAGAAGCAATAATGTGGGATGTGGGACTCTCTTTTAATGATGGAAAATGATCAGGCACAGGACAATGAGAAGTTTTCAGTATTTATTAATAATTTGTAAAAAAAAATAGTGATGAATTTGCCATAGAGCAATGCGGTCTGCAATTGCACACGCAACGTGGTAACTGTGATGTGGTATTTATCCAGAGTCCAGCACTAGGTGCCCATTAATAGTAGGGCACATGTAACTTGAACTGTAATTGTAGGAAAATAAAAGGTTGATTGTTAATACTGTCCAAAACTTTTTTGAATGTAAAATAAATGTAGGTGATTTTATTTGTGCCCACTCAGGTGCTGTCGGTGACTGGAAAAACCACTTCACCCAAGACCAGAATTCCCAATTTGAAGCACTACTCGGGGAGAAGATCAACTCCAGTGAGCTAGCCAGCAGTGTGGAGTATGAGTGCTAACACATTGTGAAATGACACTTGTGTACACTGTACATTGATATTATGATACACTTCATACCATGAACTCTGCTTTTGTTAAGCACTGTACATTTAAATACATATATATATATAGTAGTAGTTGTGTTTTGTATTGCATCTGTATAAATCCCTAATATATTGCTTTACTATTTACTATTAATGTACTTTTTTTTTTTTTTAAGTTACATGTTTATTTTTAATTTATTACTGTTTATTTATTTGGTTGTTGAACATTTAAGTTACCATTATTACTATAAAAGTACTTAATTTGATGAACATTCCATGATCACACTGTGTTACTATACTACACAATTGTAATAGTAGTGTTGACTGCACTTTACTTTAATGTACTGACGTGTTGTATGGTATAGTGCAAAGTGCTTGCACTGTACAATGACTATTCTTAAAAATATATTTTTAAACATACATCTATTGGTCTTATTTTATTACCATAACTGTGCATGCACAGTGACTTCTTGAGGAGGACATGGTGTAAGGCCAGTAGCGGCTGGTGACCAAAAGGTTTGGTGAAGCAACCACCCAAGCAACCCCCCCACCCTGTTTTTAAAACAGCACTCACTGTCTTTATACATGTTGTGGTGTCCCTAGGGGTTGGGCGACACTCACGGACCTTGCAGAGGGCGTAGGCAGGTTAAATAACTCAGAGGAGGCAGTATTACAAACGAAACAATAATTGAATAAACTGATTTCAACAAACACAAAAGGGGTGGGGTCTTCGGGGGAATACAAACACATAAAATCCACTATCTTTACTCGTCGTTGTTGTCCAAAATCCAATGTCGCAATCCAGGTCAGTTCCGTAATCCAGTCCAGTAGTCGATACACAAAGTGGGGTCCTCAAACAATCCAGGTCAAAACACACTCCAAACAATTCTCTCCAAATCTCTTTTCAAATCTCTTTTCAAATCCCTCTCCACAACAGCCAACCTATTCCCTCCCAGTGTAACACAAACAAGTCCCTTAAATAGGCCTCCAACTGGCCTTCAGCTGTCCGCAGTCCAAGTTGCTTGACTTTGTTCAAGTGCGGGACTGCGGCCTGCTGGGAACCGTAGTTCTTCTGTTTCCTCCAGTGGGTCCCAAGAATGAAAGGGCCAGGCAGCCATTTTCTCATCCTGCCCCTTGGGATGCCACAAAGTATAAACAGCATATCATTTCGCAGATAAACCCAGCATATTATGTCCATGAGATTTTATTCAAAAGACAAGTAACTAACATAACAACCTCTCTTCTTATCAAATTACTGGTCAAATTATTTTATTTTATTAAAGCCTGATCACCCTTTAGAACCAATTTCCAGCTGTATCCAATAAATCGATAATATGTCAAATGTACACTGCTATTTAAACTGAGTAAGGGGGCAAGTAAACATGCACCAAAGACCAGGGTAATGTAAAGCTCTGATCATCATATCAGATTTTTCCCACGGTAGCCAACAGGTAGTGGTTCTGTGTGGTTCAATTCCCATTGGGACCACAAATGCTGAAAAATGTATGCATTCAGTACTGTAAGTTGCTTTGGTTAAAAGCGTTTGCTAAATGGCACATGAAGAGCACAACTCTGATCCAATGCAGCTCAGCAAGTGGACTGCTAGCTAAAAGAAGTAGCAGCTGGCATTACACGCTTGGAAGGAAGGTAAGATCAAAGGGTCCGCCGACTGATCGCTGATCTGCCAGATTTGGGTGCAACAAGACCATGGGTGCATTCAGGACCGAATTGATTTACTCTTCCGAGTTCTTTGTTACAAAATGATTGGAATCGCTTGAGAAATGCTCAAACCCTGGTCCTTGAGTCGTGAAACCACAAACACGTTGATGTGCAAACCATCTCTCTTTGTTGTGAAATGAATGTTCCTACATGACGCACTGCTGCCGGAAGGTGGCTGTCACCACTTTCTCAGGCTCAACACTGTTGTTTATGAATATATATTTATATATAAATAACAATGAAACAATGACACAATTGGAATTGAACGTAGTATTTTATATAATCAGCACCAGTCACATACTTTGATTGTTATTGTGATCTGTGGTATACATTTCTATAAAACAGAGCAGAGGGATTTTTCTCTTTCCTCTAGATGTAGAGGCTTAATTTATGATGACAGTCTTCAGACATCAGGAGTAGATTGTGAATGTGTGTAGGTAATGTATGTGCCCTACTTGTGTAGCCCAGTGATAGAGCCTTTGACTGCAGCTCAAGAAATCACAGGTTCAAATCTTCATGCCCCCTTAAAACCAATGTAGCTTTCCTCATTCATGTTTTGTCGGAGTATCTGGTGCGTGTGAAGAATCTGTAGAATGCTGGAGAGGTATTAATGTTAAAATCCTCCTGACAGAAAGGCTTGTGCTCCTGTGGCAGGTGATGGCGTCTGACAGGGAGACCTCAGCGTGTCACTGCCCCCCGGTCTCGGTCACGTCAGGTCACAGCTGACCCTCTGCAGTCAAATAACAGGGCCAGGGGTCAAGTGTGTGTGTGTGTGTGTCACGTCAGGTCACAGCTGACCCTCTGCACTCAAATAACAGGGCCATGGGTGGGGGTGTGTGAGCGTGAGTGTGTGTCTGTGTGCACTTGCGTGTGTGTGCCTGTGTGTGTATGCTGTGCGTGCAAGTCTGTGTGCGCTTGTGCGTGTGTTTGTACATGCATGTGTGAGTTCATGCATATGTGTGTATGTGTATATGTTCATGCATATGTGTGTGCGTGTGTGTGTGTTCCATCGCAGGATGGAAATAATAACCCTTTCCTCCCAGCATCCCCCTCTCCATAGAGCCACACAACATCCCCTTCTCCATAGTGACACATCATCCCCCTCTCCATAGAGCCACACATCATCCCCCTATCCATAGAGCCACACATCATCCCCCTCTCCATAGAGCCACACAACATCCCCCTCTTAAACTAGGCACAAACAAATAGTTCTGGCATAAAAGGCGGCTTGTTAGGACTGAATAAACCAAATTAGCCAATGCCACGCTATAAGAAAGTGACATAAATCAAAATATTTTATACAACTATTATACTCATTTTATACAGCATCTGTACGAGGTATTTTATGAAAACAAAGGATTCAATTCATTATTGTGTGTCTGGCCTAACCTACGGTATTGCTCAGCTAGTTAAGAACAGTGAGGGAGTTAATGGCTCATTCACTTACAAAACTTGCTTTGGGCAAGTTATCTTAATAAATGTGAATGGAGAGTCAAAGAAGAAAATATTTCAGTAAATTAAGCTTATTTAAACTCCTAAAAGAAGCATAAATAATAAGAACTAAAATCTGGTATCACATATTTTTTGTCTCATTAATGCTATTTATGTGTAGCATAAACTGGTGTTTTTAATTCCTTCACTGTGCCGTGTACATAATTGTGTACGCATGGGTAATCAATTTAAAAGGTAAAAGT
Organism: Aldrovandia affinis; assembly: GCA_029706075.1. Classification (NCBI taxonomy): domain Eukaryota; kingdom Metazoa; phylum Chordata; class Actinopteri; order Notacanthiformes; family Halosauridae; genus Aldrovandia; species Aldrovandia affinis. The sequence continues at coordinate 1,738,943 of JAINUG010000023.1, forward strand.
AAAGTTCTCTTCTGTACATTGTATTGAGCTGTCAAGAAGTAAAAAAAGAGAAAGAGGGATTTTCTGTTTTACCTTTTGTCAATAAGGTGTTCAGGGGAAATTCAATGGCTTAATCGTTCAGTAATTAAAACAATTGGACAATTAACCTGCTGTCCCCGGTGATGTGGATGAAAAGAAGAGAGTTATTAGCCCGATTTGCCAACAGCCCATTTGAGGTGAACGGAGTTCCTGCTTCTGAAGAGAAATGAGCCACGCACACACAGTTCTGGAACTTTCTGAAGGAAGTGTTGGGGGGGGAGAGAAGGCTTTCAGGCTGCCATTTTGTTCTTCTCCCTCACCTGACCCCAGCCCGGCCCACGGTAATGGCCGCAGACTCTCCCTCTTGCCTGGGCGCCAAGACATCTTTTATTCATGGCGTTCCGAGGCGAAATGGTGAGATAAACGCAGGGCAGCTGGAACATGCGGAAAGGACGTGCTGCCTGCTCTTGACTACGGTTTTACGCGAAGGAGATGCAGGCTAGTCTTTCAAACAGACAATTCCAGCATCTCGGGCATCTCAATTAGGCATCTCAATTGTCCGTCGTATTCACACCTTGAGAACAACCCTCTGGGCGGTGACGATCATTAGTCAAATAGAGAATGGCAGGTCTTGCCCCACGTCTACGACCCTGCGTACGACCCTTCCCGACCAGTCACTGAAAATGCATTTTTTAATTGTCAGAAATGGGGCAAACTGGATATAACTGAAGCCTTGTCAAGAACACACTGAACCCAGAACTGGGTTGTGTTTGGGCTAATTAAAGGGCCCAATAACTAATTGTTAAAGGGCCAATTAAAAAAACATTTGCATACTTAATATATAATATATGCCATTTAGCAGACGCTTTTATCCAAACAGACTTACAGAACTGAATACTGAATTTTTCAGTATATGTGGTCCCAATGGGAATTGAACCCATAACCTAAGCATTGTCAAAGCCATGCTCTACCTACTGAGCCACACAGAACCACTACCTCTCAAAGCTCTTTCCACTACATTTTGTTGTAAAATTTCAAACAATTAATTTACTAAGTGAAACAAAATAAATTTAGCGCTCTGAGGTATTGAGGATGGACAGGCAAACCGAACCAAGCCAAACACCATAACCTCAATGTGAGGGTAACGACAGGACTGTAACTCGTAAAAGGATTGTTTGTGACCGTGATCATTCAACACAACCTATTTGACAATATTCCTCTCACACTGAAAATGAATTTAACAGCTTTTTTCCATGAAAAGCAGATTTCCCATGGCAATACGTGTCACAGCAAACTGTTTTGATAATTGTTTTAATTAACAGTCATTTTTTGGCTGCAAAGATGACACAGACTGAAATTGCAAGTAAGAGAACCGTGTTTAGAGTGAAGTTTAAAATGGCTTCAAAGTGTGTGATTTGCAAAGTGAAAAAAATAAGAACATCAAACTAGTGTCACAGGGAGCTGAGAGCAGGCTGTCAGAGAAGGGGAATTATTCATTGACATTTCCTTTCCCTGCACCCTCAGCCCAAAACTAATACAAACTCCACATCTGCAGCTGAAAATGTCTCCCCTTTAACTGAACTGGCCAAGATAACCATGCGTGCGTGTGTGTGTGTGACTGTGTGTGTGTACGTGTGCGTGTGTCTATGTGTGCGTGTGTGTGCATGTGTATATGTATGCGTGTGTGTGTATGTATACATGTGTGAGTGTGTGTGTGTGTGTGTGTGAATGTGTGAGTGTTTGGGTGCCCGTATGAGTGTGTGAGTATGTAGGTGTGTGTGTGTGTGTGTGTGTGTGAGTGTGGGCTGGTGTGTGTGTGTGTGTGTGTATGCTGGTGTGTGAGTGTGTGTGTGTGTGCTGGTGTGTGAGAGTGTGTGTGTGCGTGCTGGTGTGTGTGTGTGTGTATGCTGGTGTGTGAGTGTGTGTGTGTATGCTGGTGTGTGAGAGTTTGTGTGTGTGCGTGCTGGTGTGTGTGTGTGTGGTGTGTGTGTGTGTGTGTGTGTGTGTGCTGGTGTGTGCGAGTGTGTGTGTGCGAGTACATGTGTGTGGCCTCTCACAAGCTCCATGGGGGAGCCAGGCTTCACATGCCCTGTCAGAAAGCACAGCTACATGAGTCTAGGCTGAATGGATCAACTTTCCAGCTGTATCCAGTAAATCGATAATTGTAAAATGTATGCTGTGCTATTTAAACTGAGAAAGGGAGCAAGTAAACATACACCAAAGCCCAGGGTAATGTAAAGCTTCATATCAGATTTTTTCCAAGTTCTTCCGAGTTCTTTGTTACAAAATCATTGGAATCGCTTAAGAAAGTGCTCACAACCTAGTCCTTGAGTCCTGAGACTACAAACACTTGGGTGTGCAAACCATCTCTCTTTGTTGTGAAATGAATGTTCCTACATGACGCACTGCTGCCGGAAGGTGGCTGTCACCACTTTCTCAGGCTCAACTGTGTTGTTTATGAATACATATTTATATATTAATAATAATTACACAATAACACAATTGGAATTGAACGTACTATTTTATATAATCAGCACCAGTCACATACTTTGAGTGTTATTGTGATCTGTGGTATACATTTGTATAAAACAGAGCAGAGGGATTTTTCTCTTTCCTCTCAATGTATTGGTTTAATTTATGATGACAGTCTTCAGACATCAGGAGTATATTTGTGAATGTGTTGTGTAGATAATGTATGTGCCCTACTTGCTTTTTTTCTTTACAATTTTTTGTGATTTTCTTTCTGGGGAATATTGCTGAAGAGGTGAGACATAAAGCAACAGCGTTTGCAAATATTTAAGCTATTATAAATATTCACAAGAGTATATTTGTGAATGTGTTGTGTAGATAATGTATGTGCTATTGTAGGATGTTGGTTCTACAACACACACTTCATACCATTTGAATTGAATTTATAATTATATATATATATATGGATTTTTTATATGAATAGATTCTTTTTTTGTCACACATGATTTACAGTTTCGAGCAGATTTTGAGGAATTTCATGTAGCAGTGGAAGAGACAGACTTATTTACTTTATTTAGGCAATCAAAGGGAATAAGTTTTCTTCTGTGAAACAGTTTTCTTCTGTGAGAAGTAAGAAGTTATTATTCTTCCGGTAAAATTTTTGTATAAATTACACATTTTATACTCTCAGACCAGACCGGATCTAGACAATCTGTGAGATAAAGCAAGAACCTTTTTTTTTTTTTTTTTTCATTGGACAATTGCAAATCATCGACACCCTTGCTAATTACAACACTTCCTTCACGTACATTAGGTTTGCCGCTGCAAAGTGTTTGCCTAACTTTCTACGACTTCCCTTTTCCGAAGCCCAGAGAGGTATAAGAGGAGGTGCAGACACGTCGAGAGATCACACTTCCTCGCTCACTGCTGAAGACAGCCCTCCACTGGTGACCAGAACAAAACACTACTTTGCCTGTGACTAGACAGACAGACAGCCGCTCGCAACAGACCAGAGGAACCTGCATCCATTCATCCGTGAACAGAAAATCTGCTTGAAAATGCCCCAGGACGTACAGCTCATTCATTCCTACAATGGCATCCCCTTTCCCACCAGGGTGTCGATCGATCGGCTACGCACCCTGGACAGATTCGATGCCAGAGAGGACGACGTGCTGCTGGTCTCCTACCCCAAATCAGGTAAGCGCCATCCTTACCAATTTAATCTGGGATCAAGCTGTGCTCTGAACTCCTACAATTAGGCAGCAGTGTGGTGGCCGAGGGCTCCTGCTGATTACAGTACAGTACAGTACATTGGCTGAACACAACTAACGCAGTTGTTTCAATGGATTCCTCAGTGTATTTAAGAAACAATTAAAAATATCTGTGTTTTGTTTGCTCATGTTTCTCACAGCTGCAGGAAGAGGTGTCTTGTTTGTTCAGAAAGCTCTTCTCAACGATATGGTTACTGTGTCCTTTCAGGTACTCACTGGCTGGCAGAGATCTTGAAGAACCTGTACCACTGCCGTAGTCCGACACATCCCACCGGGCAGGTGACCCTCACCCAGCCCCTGGAGTTCCAAGACCCCTCCAAGCTCGCTGAGCTGAAGAACCTCCCCAGCCCAAGGTTGATCCCCACACACCTGCCCAAAAACATGGTGCCCAGGGAGCTCCAGACCAAACAGTGCAAGGTAAGCCTCTCAACCCCACCATTCAGAGCCAATGATGAAATGGCACAGCGCTTGTGGAAAGAGACAGCATGCAAAATGGAGGAATGCCTACTTCTACAATCCAGACCCACTACACTTAGCAAGACAGTGCACTCTGCTTTTAAGAACCAATGATATAAGTCTCAATGTTTTAAGACATTAACAAACCTTTGGGACCAGCCATTATAAACCAGTATGAAATGCTCAACTTACATTTATTAGAGTCTTATAAAGAGGATAAAATGTGCAGGCACTTATAAAGGAAGTGCACAGCCATGAAATAGTGGGCTGAGGGTTAATTGAGACAAGATAACCATTTTGTGAAAACCTTCATTAAATGCGTTAAAAGGAAATTCATAACAACCCTGCCATCGGGAACACTGCCAACAGTGCAGCCTTTACTCTTCTGTTGAATATCATAATTAAAAACTGCTTCAAATTTGACCAAAAATAAGTTGTGTGCCTTTCCTGGTTAGGTATCTGTTTCATGACAATCATTATGGGGTGTGGTATTTTACCAGCTTTCTGAGTGTGTGCTCTTGCATCTGTCCGTCCAGGTGATCTACGTGATCAGGAATCCTAAGGACACAGCCGTGTCAATGTTTCACTACTATCAGCAGAACCCTCACCTGCCCAAGGTGGACAAGTGGGCCACCTTCCTGGACATGTTCTTGAAAGGAGAAGGTACGCATAGTGCTACAAAAAACCTCAAACACATCTGTCTTAGAAGCAGGCTAACAGAAAGCATGATCATGCAGCAATTTAACGTAGTGGTTGGTTGGCTGGGCTCAGGTTACGAGCACTGTGGGTTGCAATGCTTTACAGAACCTGCTGTTCTACCCTTTAGTGAGTTGCTTAATCTCTAATGCACCCAAAAGTAGTAAAACCCCAGGTACTGAAATGGGTTTAGTTACAGAATATGGGACATTTAAAGCTGTGAATGATAATTAACACGTACAAAGCATGTTTGTCGAACAAATAAATGAATGTTATTCTCTAATGTTGTTTACTTTGTTGCATGGAGTCAAGATAAGATTTTAACATGTCTCTTTCCTTGCAGTGGTGTATGGCTCTTGGGTTGACCATCTACTCAGCTGGGAGAGAAATGATAATGGAAATACACTCTTTGTGTACTATGAATCCTTGAAAAAGGTGGGTCTGAAATTAAGTCAAAGAATATCCATAAACATGGCCAATGGTAGAATCATTACATTTTTATATTGATAATTGAGCAATAAAGAGCCAATAATAGTGGAAGTGCAACAAGTTTTTCAATGTCATGTATAAGTGCAAAAACTAACTGAAAATGTGTCTTCTCTCAGGATCTCCCGAAATGCGTCCAAGAGATCAGCGAGTTTTTGGGTGTCAGGGTCACCGAGGACCAGGTGAGAGAAATCTCAAAGAAGTCCTCCTTCAGGGATGAAAGCGAGAGTGGAGAAGGAGAAGGAGCGGTCAGATGCCAACCACACTGTGTGTGCCCTGACGTCTGACAGGAAGCTTATCTTCAGGAAAGGTGAGGGATCCTCATCCAGCACAATCACATCATACAGTAGCCTGCACATTAAAGATGAAAGATTTAAGTGGATTGCATTTAAGCCCTTAATGCAATCCACTACTATCCACGTTCTATTATTTATTATTATTATTATTATTATTAAATAATAATAATAATAGTAAAAAAATGATTAATATTGATAATAATTGCTTTTGACTCATGTGACTACAATCCTAGCACATTACTGCAGAAGCAATAATGTGGGACATGTGGGACTCTCTTTTAATGATGGAAAATGATCAGGCACAGGACAATGAGAAGTTTTTTTTGCTCTATCATGTTCAGTATTTATTAATAATTTGTAAAAAAATAGTGATGAATTTGCCATAGAGAAATGCGGTCTGCAATTGCACACAACGTGGTAACTGTGATGTGGTATTTATCCAGAGTCCAGCACTAGGTGCCCATTAATAGTAGGGCACATGTAACTTGAACTGTAATTGTAGGAAAATAAAAGGTTGATTGTTAATACTGTCCAAAACTTTTTTGAATGTAAAATAAATGTAGGTGATTTTATTTGTGCCCACTCAGGTGCTGTCGGTGACTGGAAAAACCACTTCACCCAAGACCAGAATTCCCAATTTGAAGCACTACTCGGGGAGAAGATCAACTCCAGTGAGCTAGCCAGCAGTGTGGAGTATGAGTGCTAACACATTGTGAAATGACACTTGTGTACACTGTACATTGATATTATGATTCACTTCATACCATGAACTCTGCTTTTGTTAAGCACTGTAAATTTAAATACATATATATATATAGTAGTTGTGTTTTGTATTGCATCTGTATAAATCCCTAATATATTGCTTTACTATTTACTATTAATGTACTTTTTTTTTTTAAGTTACATGTTTATTTTTAATTTATTACTGTTTATTTATTTGGTTGTTGAACATTTAAGTTACCATTATTACTATAAAAGTACTTAATTTGATGAACATTCCATGATCACACTGTGTTACTATACTACACAATTGTAATAGTAGTGTTGACTGCACTTTACTTTAATGTACTGACGTGTTGTATGGTATAGTGCAAAGTGCTTGCACTGTACAATGACTATTCTTAAAAATATATTTTTAAACATACATCTATTGGTCTTATTTTATTACCATAACTGTGCATGCACAGTGACTTCTTGAGGAGGACATGGTGTAAGGCCAGTAGCGGCTGGTGACCAAAAGGTTTGGTGAAGCAACCACCCAAGCAACCCCCCCACCCTGTTTTTAAAACAGCACTCACTGTCTTTATACATGTTGTGGTGTCCCTAGGGGTTGGGCGACACTCACGGACCTTGCAGAGGGCGTAGGCAGGTTAAATAACTCAGAGGAGGCAGTATTACAAACGAAACAATAATTGAATAAACTGATTTCAACAAACACAAAAGGGGTGGGGTCTTCGGGGGAATACAAACACATAAAATCCACTATCTTTACTCGTCGTTGTTGTCCAAAATCCAATGTCGCAATCCAGGTCAGTTCCGTAATCCAGTCCAGTAGTCGATACACAAAGTGGGGTCCTCAAACAATCCAGGTCAAAACACACTCCAAACAATTCTCTCCAAATCTCTTTTCAAATCTCTTTTCAAATCCCTCTCCACAACAGCCAACCTATTCCCTCCCAGTGTAACACAAACAAGTCCCTTAAATAGGCCTCCAACTGGCCTTCAGCTGTCCGCAGTCCAAGTTGCTTGACTTTGTTCAAGTGCGGGACTGCGGCCTGCTGGGAACCGTAGTTCTTCTGTTTCCTCCAGTGGGTCCCAAGAATGAAAGGGCCAGGCAGCCATTTTCTCATCCTGCCCCTTGGGATGCCACAAAGTATAAACAGCATATCATTTCACAGATAAACCCAGCATATTATGTCCATGAGATTTTATTCAAAAGACAAGTAACTGACATAACAACCTCTCTTCTTATCAAATTACTGGTCAAATTATTTTATTTTATTAAAGCCTGATCACCCTTTAGAACCAATTTCCAGCTGTATCCAATAAATCGATAATATGTCAAATGTACACTGCTATTTAAACTGAGTAAGGGGGCAAGTAAACATGCACCAAAGACCAGGGTAATGTAAATCTCTGATCATCATATCAGATTTTTCCCACGGTAGCCAACAGGTAGTGGTTCTGTGTGGTTCAATTCCCATTGGGACCACAAATGCTGAAAAATGTATGCATTCAGTACTGTAAGTTGCTTTGGTTAAAAGCGTTTGCTAAATGGCACATGAAGAGCACAACTCTGATCCAATGCAGCTCAGCAAGTGGACTGCTAGCTAAAAGAAGTAGCAGCTGGCATTACACGCTTGGAAGGAAGGGAAGATCAAAGGGTCCGCCGACTGATCGCTGATCTGCCAGATTTGGGTGCAACAAGACCATGGGTGCATTCAGGACCGAATTGATTTACTCTTCCGAGTTCTTTGTTACAAAATGATTGGAATCGCTTGAGAAATGCTCAAACCCTGGTCCTTGAGTCGTGAAACCACAAACACGTTGATGTGCAAACCATCGCTCTTTGTTGTGAAATGAATGTTCCTACATGACGCACTGCTGCCGGAAGGTGGCTGTCACCACTTTCTCAGGCTCAACACTGTTGTTTATGAATATATATTTATATATAAATAACAATGACACAATAACACAATTGGAATTGAACATAGAATTTTATATAATCAGCACCAGTCACATACTTTGATTGTTATTGTGATCTGTGATATACATTTCTATAAAACAGAGCAGAGGGAGTTTTCTCTTTCCTCTAGATGTAGAGGCTTAATTTATGATGACAGTCTTCAGACATCAGGAGTAGATTGTGAATGTGTGTAGGTAATGTATGTGCCCTACTTGCTTTTTTCTTTACAGTTTTTTGTGATTTTCCTTCTGGGGACCATTGCTGAAGAGGTGAGACATAAAGCAAATCTTTAAGCTGTTATTTTATTTGTATATGCAGTCACCGGACTATGTGAGAGTCAAAAGTAATCATATCCAAATCTAATCAAGTTAGTTGTATAAAGGGGGGTATAGCTCAGTGGTAGAGCATTTGACTGCAGATCAAGAGGTCCCAGGTTCAACTCCAGGTGCCCCTTAAAACCAATCTTGCTTTACTCATTCACATTTTGTTCATAATTAAATTGATATCCGGTACTGGCAAAATTTCTGTGTAAAACCAAGGATTTCATTCAAGGGCAAAATATCTGTATAGCTCAGTGTTAGAGCATTTGACTGCAGATCAAGAGGTCCCAGATTCAAGTCTTGATGCACCCTTAAAACCAATGATACATTGCCCATATATATTTTTGATAAATATATTGGTATCAAAAATGTATAGATTTTTTCTTTGCAATGAAATGATTTGAAAAATGGGGGTAAAGCTCAGTGGTAGCTAAAATCCTGGTGTCCCCTTAACAGCAATGTTAATTAACCCAATTCAATTTTGTTCTATATATATTGATATCAACCATTTCAAGATTTTTTCTTAGTAATGAACACATTTGGTTACGTGGGGGTATAGCTCAGTGGTAGAGCATTTGACTGCAGATCAAGAGGTCCCAGGTTCAACTCCAGGTGTCCCCTTAAAACCAATCTTGCTTTACTCATTCACGTTTTGTTCATAATTAAATTGATAGCCGGTACATAAAAAAACTAAATTCTAATCAAGTTTGTAGTATGAAGGGGTGTGTAGCCCAGTGGTAGAGCATTTGACTGCAGCTCAAGAGGTCCCAGGTTCAAATCCATGTGCCCCCTTAAAACCAACGTAGCTTTTCTCTTTCACGTTTTGTTCATAATTAAATTGATATCCGGTATGGCAAAATTTCTGTGTAATGGACGGAGTTCCACAATGGGAGTATAGCTCAGTGGTAGAGCATTTGATTGCAGATCAAGAGGTCCCAGATTCAAATCCTGATGCACCCTTAAAACCAATGATACATTGCCCATATACATTTTTTTAATAAATATATTGGTATCAAAAATGTATAGATTTTTTCTTTGTAATGAAATGATTTGAAAAATGGGGGTAAAGCTCAGTGGTAGCTAAAATCCTGGTGTCCCCTTAACAGCAATGATAATTAACCCAATTCAATTTTGTTCGAAATATATTGATATCAACCATTTCAAGATTTTTTACTGGGTAATAATGTTGCCACTTGTAAAAAAGGACTGGAAATGGAGGGTAATAATGTTGCCAAAACGTAACTTCAAGAAGCTCATTGTGCTTGATGTCACCACAAGTGTGGTTAGCTGTAACCTGTAGTTAACTTGAGTACTCTGGATGAATAACCCTTAGCAAGTTGTCACAGTGAGGGCGCAGTGGTGCTGGTGTGAGAGTTCATTTTACAATATAGCTATTAATTTGACAAGAGTAGCCTATGGCACGTCATAATTATGCTTTTTTTGGCAATGCAGGGCAAATTCTTAGTTTTGTGTGTTATATCTGACGCACCCTGCGATTGGACAAACACTGGTGTCTAAATACTGACACTGTAATGTGGCTTTGCATCCCTTTGTGCTCATTGCCAAAACAAACAAAGGCAGGATCTGTCCGTAAGCTCTGAAGAAGACATGTACTGAGGTGTGACTAGAAAAAGATATTTCAGAGAATGAAGCAGTCCCAAAACTCAGAATGTGCTTACAGATGCTCAATTTCACCCATCCTCACTTCAGCCACATATAGGGAGTGGTTGCTCTGAAGCTGATATTATGTAACCAGAGGGTTGCAGTTTGAAACCTGGGTGGCATGCTTCTGACATTCCCTTGGGTGAATTGAATGAATTAAAGCCTGATTGGGCTTTTAGAAAATGTCCAGCTGTATCCAGTAAATCAATAATTGTAAAATGCTATTTAAACTGAGAAAGGGAGCAAGTAAACATACACCAAAGCCCAGGGTAAGACAGGCAAGACATATGTTTCTGTGGAGCATGTCTGTTATTTCTACAAAACGTCCTTGCTAAAGCTAGTTAGATAGAAAGTAACAAGCAAGGAAGGCAGCTAGCGAACTAGCAAAATTAGAACTAAACCTCTTACCCGGTACCTGAATGTAAAGGGATGCGAAACCAAACATGTAAATAACAGACATGCTCCACAGAAACATATGTCTTGGCTGTCTTATTTCCCCCATAACTATGTTTTTTGTGGTGTTATTGTCTGTTACGGTTTCTTATATTTCGTAAAAAGCCACGTCGTTTCTGCACAGGTCCCTCAACCATCAATGCAAAGTTTTCCCATTTAGAGCGTTTGTCTGTACAATTTATTGGACAATTATGGCTTATGACGCTTTTTAAAGCCGGCCCAATGAAGCACTGCTTCACCTAGCCTTTCGAATGATGCGCGATCTTTGCGCGTTCGCGACATGAAGATGATTGACACCTATCTAAACCATTCACCATTCACCTTCATCAAGCTGATGCAGAGAGAGGGCTCAGGAAGGAATCCTACATGGAATTGAGACAGTTTCTTCCGTTCACTAAAAGGATTCGTTCAAAAAGAAAGAATCGTTCACGAACGACACACAACTAGTCACAAATCACCGCTTTTTGGGGATTGCAGTGCTGTTTTTCACCTTTACAAATGTGGAGAAACCAGACGATTATCAATACCATGCTAAACAGCATTTAAGTTAGAAATCATGTTGTGTTGTAGCTAAAGTTATTACCTTACACTGCACGATAGTTTACGTCAGATAATAGGCCCACGTTACTTGAGAGCTGATGCCAATTCATTTCATGATTCTTTAATAAATACCAAAATGGAACTAACATTAACGCTATTGTTCGCTTGCTATCTATCAACTCAACTTCATTCCCCTAATAAAAGTTGACCAGTAATTTGATAAGAAGAGAGGTTATGTCATGTCAGTTACTTGTCTTTTGAATAAAATCCCATGGACATAATATGCTGGGTTTATCTGCGAAATGATATGTTGAGTGCTGTTTTAAAAACAGGGTGGGGGGGTTGCTTGGGTGGTTGCTTCACCAAAGCTTTTGGTCACCAGCCGCCACTGGCCTTACACCATGTCCTCCCCAGGAAGTCACTGTGCATGCACAGTTATGGTAATAAAATAAGACCAATAGATGTATGTTTAAAAATATATTTTTAAGAATAGTCATTGTACAGTGCAAGCACTTTGCACTATACCATACAACACGTCAGTACATTAAAGTAAAGTGCAGTCAACACTACTATTACAATTGTGTAGTATAGTAACACAGTGTGATCATGGAATGTTCATCAAATTAAGTACTTTTATAGTAATAATGGTAACTTAAATGTTCAACAACCAAATAAATAAACAGTAATAAATTAAAAATAAACATGTAACTTTTTTTAAAAAAGTACATTAAAAGTAAATAGTAAAGCAATATATTAGGGATTTATACAGATGCAATACAAAACACAACTACTACTACTATATATATGTATTTAAATTTACAGTGCTTAACAAAAGCAGAATTCATGGTATGAAGTGTATCATAATATCAATGTACAGTGTACACAAGTGTCATTTCACAATGTGTTAGCACTCATACTCCACACTGCTGGCTAGCTCACTGGAGTTGATCTTCTCCCCGAGTAGTGCTTCAAATTGGGAATTCTGGTCTTGGGTGAAGTGGTTTTTCCAGTCACCGACAGCACCTGAGTGGGCACAAATAAAATCACCTACATTTATTTTACATTCAAAAAAGTTTTGGACAGTATTAACAATCAACCTTTTATTTTCCTACAATTACAGTTCAAGTTGCATGTGCCCTACTATTAATGGGCACCTAGTGCTGGACTCTGAATAAATACCACATCACAGTTACCACGTTGCGTGTGCAATTGCAGACCGCATTGCTCTATGGCAAATTCATCACTATTTTTTTTATAAATGATTAATAAATACTGAAAACTTCTCATTGTCCTGTGCCTGATCATTTTCCATCATTAAAAGAGAGTCCCAATGTCCTGTGCCTGATTATTGCTTCTGCAGTAATGTGCTAGGATTGTAGTCACATGAGTCAAAAGCAATTATTATCAATATTAATCATTTTACTATTATTATTATTATTATTATTAATAATAATAATAATAATAATAATAAATAATAGAACGTGGATAGTAGTGGATTGCATTAAGGGCTTAAATGCAATCCACTTAAATCTTTCATCTTTAATGTGCAGGCTACTGTATGATGTGATTGTGCTGGATGAGGATCCCTCACCTTTCCTGAAGATAAGCTTCCTGTCAGACGTCAGGGCACACACAGTGTGGTTGGCATCTGACCGCTCCTTCTCCTTCTCCACTCTCGCTTTCATCTCCCTGAAGGAGGACTTCTTTGAGATTTCTCTCACCTGGTCCTCGGTGACCCTGACACCCAAAAACTCGCTGATCTCTTGGACGCATTTCGGGAGATCCTGAGAGAAGACACATTTTCAGTTAGTTTTTGCACTTACATGATGCTGAAAAACTTGTTGCACTTCCACTATTATTGGCTCTTTATTGCTCAATTATCAATATAAAAATGTAATGATTCTACCATTGGCCATGTTTATGGATATTCTTTGACTTAATTTCAGACCCACCTTTTTCAAGGATTCATAGTACACAAAGAGTGTATTTCCATTATCATTTCTCTCCCAGCTGAGTAGATGGTCAACCCAAGAGCCATACACCACTGCAAGGAAAGAGACATGTTAAAATCTTATCTTGACTCCATGCAACAAAGTAAACAACATTAGAGAATAACATTCATTTATTTGTTCGACAAACATGCTTTGTACGTGTTAATTATCATTCACAGCTTTAAATGTCCCATATTCTGTAACTAAACCCATTTCAGTACCTGGGGTTTTACTACTTTTGGGTGCATTAGAGATTAAGCAACTCACTAAAGGGTAGAACAGCAGGTTCTGTAAAGCATTGCAACCCACAGTGCTCGTAACCTGAGCCCAGCCAACCAACCACTACGTTAAACTGCTGCATGATCATGCTTTCTGTTAGCCTGCTTCTAAGACAGATGTGTTTGAGGTTTTTTGTAGCACTATGCGTACCTTCTCCTTTCAAGAACATGTCCAGGAAGGTGGCCCACTTGTCCACCTTGGGCAGGTGAGGGTTCTGCTGATAGTAGTGAAACATTGACACGGCTGTGTCCTTAGGATTCCTGATCACGTAGATCACCTGGACGGACAGATGCAAGAGCACACACTCAGAAAGCTGGTAAAATACCACACCCCCATAATGATTGTCATGAAACAGATACCTAACCAGGAAAGGCACACAACTTATTTTTGGTCAAATTTGAAGCAGTTTTTAATTATGATATTCAACAGAAGAGTAAAGGCTGCACTGTTGGCAGTGTTCCCGATGGCAGGGTTGTTATGAATTTCCTTTTAACGCATTTAATGAAGGTTTTCACAAAATGGTTATCTTGTCTCAATTAACCCTCAGCCCACTATTTCATGGCTGTGCACTTCCTTTATAAGTGCCTGCACATTTTATCCTCTTTATAAGACTCTAATAAATGTAAGTTGAGCATTTCATACTGGTTTATAATGGCTGGTCCCAAAGGTTTGTTAATGTCTTAAAACATTGAGACTTATATCATTGGTTCTTAAAAGCAGAGTGCACTGTCTTGCTAAGTGTAGTGGGTCTGGATTGTAGAAGTAGGCATTCCTCCATTTTGCATGCTGTCTCTTTCCACAAGCGCTGTGCCATTTCATCATTGGCTCTGAATGGTGGGGTTGAGAGGCTTACCTTGCACTGTTTGGTCTGGAGCTCCCTGGGCACCATGTTTTTGGGCAGGTGTGTGGGGATCAACCTTGGGCTGGGGAGGTTCTTCAGCTCAGCGAGCTTGGAGGGTCTTGGAACTCCAGGGGCTGGGTGAGGGTCACCTGCCCGGTGGGATGTGTCGGACTACGGCAGTGGTACAGGTTCTTCAAGATCTCTGCCAGCCAGTGAGTACCTGAAAGGACACAGTAACCATATCGTTGAGAAGAGCTTTCTGAACAAACAAGACACCTCTTCCTGCAGCTGTGAGAAACATGAGCAAACAAAACACAGATATTTTTAATTGTTTCTTAAATACAGTGAGAATCCATTGAAACAACTGCGTTAGTTGTGTTCAGCCAATGTACTGTACTGTACTGTAATCAGCAGGAGCCCTCGGCCACCACACTGCTGCCTAATTGTAGGAGTTCAGAGCACAGCTTGATCCCAGATTAAATTGGTAAGGATGGCGCTTACCTGATTTGGGGTAGGAGACCAGCAGCACGTCGTCCTCTCTGGCATCGAATCTGTCCAGGGTGCGTAGCCGATCGATCGACACCCTGGTGGGAAAGGGGATGCCATTGTAGGAATGAATGAGCTGTACGTCCTGGGGCATTTTCAAGCAGATTTTCTGTTCACGGATGAATGGATGCAGGTTCCTCTGGTCTGTTGCGAGCGGCTGTCTGTCTGTCTAGTCACAGGTGAACTGATGTATGTCCCTCCGGTCTCTTGTGAGCAGCGGTCTGTCTGTCTAGTCACAGGCAAAGTACTGTTTTGTTCTGGTCACCAGTGGAGGGCTGTCTTCAGCAGTGAGCGAGGAAGTGTGATCTCTCGACGTGTCTGCACCTCCTCTTATACCTCTCTGGGCTTCGGAAAAGGGAAGTCGTAGAAAGTTAGGCAAACACTTTGCAGCAGCAAACCTAATGTACGTGAAGGAAGTGTTGTAATTAGCAAGAGTGTCAAACAAACAAAAAAACAGTTCTCGCTTTTTCGCACATTGTCTAGATCCAGTCTGGTCTTAGAGTATAAAATGTGTAATTTATTACAAATGTAAACCATAATAATAACTGCTTATCGAAGAAAACTATTGTTCATTCCCTTTGGTTGCCAAGATAAACTAAATAAGTGTCTCTTCCACTGCTACAATGCATTCAAAATCTGCTCTAAAACGTAAAGCATGTGTGACAAAAAAGAAATCTACTCATATCAAAAATTCCAATATATATATATATATATATATATCATTATAAATTCTATTAAAATGGTATGAAGTGTGTGGTGTAGAACCAACATCCTACAATGTGTTGGATGTAAAGAAAAAAAGACAAGTAGAGCACATACATTATCTACACAACACATGCACAAATATACTCCTGATGTCTGAAGTGTCATCATCAATTAAACCCCTACATTGAGAGTAAAGAGAAAAATCCCTCGTTTTATAAAACTGTATATCACAGATCACAATAGCACTCGCTGTACGTGACTGGTGCTGATTATATAAAATAGTACATTCAATTCCAATTGTGTTATTGTGTCGTTATTATTTAGATCTAAATATATATTTGTAAACAACACTGTTGAGCCTGGGAAAGTGGTGACAGCCACCTTCCGGCAGCAGTGCGTCATGTAGGAACATTCATTTCACAACAAAGAGAGATGGTTTGCACACCCACGTGATTGTGGTTTCGCGACTCAAGGACCAGGTTGTGAGCATTTCTCAAGCGATTCCAATTGTAGGAGCCATTTGTCATTTTGTGTTTTAGATTTTTTTGCTGTTTTTCTTGCACTACACATTTCACACACTGGGTGGTAGTATGACCAACACAGAGAGCACTTAAAACACCTGCAACAGGAAGTTGCACGCACCACTCACAGGTAGAGCGAGCTGACACAGTTCTTACCAGGCAACATGTCAGGCAACAGGTGAACAGGTGAAGGACAAAATTTAACTGGAATTGTAAACCTTACATTATCATTTCAAATCATAAATCAATAAAACTAAAGGTATCTTCTGGACATTGAATTATTTGCCTGCGTAGAGAACAAGCATACTTCGGAACGGTGCGTCAGCAGCTGTTATGAGACAGGAAACCTTTTTGTTGTTTTTGACCATTAAAAATAGCCAATACACCAATCATTTTGTAACAAAGAAGTCGGAAGAGTAAATTATTTCGGTCCTGAATGCACCCATGATCTTGTTGCACCCAAAGGTGGCAGATCAGTGATCGGTCGGCGGACCCTTTGATCTTCCCTTCCTGCCAAGCGTGTAATGCCAGCTGCTGCTTCTTTTAGCGAGCAGTCCACTTGCTGATCTGCACCCGCATTGGATCAGAGTTGTGCTCTTCATGTGTTATATATGCCATTTAGCAGACACTTTTATCCAAAGCAACTTACATTAATGAATGCATACATTTTTCAGCATATGTGGTCCCAATGGGAATTGAACCCACAACCTAAGCGTTGTCAATGCCATGCTCAACCTACTGAGCCACACAGAACCACTAGCCTACCTGTTGGCTACCTGATATGATGATCAGAGCTTTACATTACCCTGGTCTTTGGTGTATGTTTACTCCCTCCCTTAAACATAGCAATAACCTTGATCGTACGCCATTCAGCTCATCTTGACTGAGTATCCGATTTGGATACAATTACTTTTAACTCACAGTCTGGTAGCTGCATAAACGAATAAAATAAAAATTACGCCGTTGCTTTACATCTCATCTCTATGGTCTCTAGAAGGGAAATCACTTATGAGCTGACAACACGCTCCTTAACTATAACAACGAATGGATAATGCTTGGTTGTTTGTTGGCTTAATTTACCATAACGTTAAGCACAGACCATTGGAAGATAATATGTGCTTTAAAAGATTTTCTAAAAAGTTAAATGAGGTAACCGTGAAAGAAAGCCATATAGGCTACTAAAATGGTCAAGCTATCCCACACGTTTGCATGTGGCACACAGACCGCCGTTGCGCACGGGAATTGTAACATACCTACAATATCTGCTAAGAGGAAGGATCAGGGTAGTAGGCTATACATATACATTTATGGGTCGTGACAAAAAAAACTAAACTGCAGGATACAGATGTTGTCTATGGAAAATGCACTTAAAAAGTAGGCTAGTGCCCAGGTGTGAAAACAAATCACGTTCGAGGCACTTTTTCTTCGTTCACCTTTTGCCTCTTCGTTCTTTATGGACGTGACATGCATATAGCACTGTTTATAATCCCTTTTGCGCACTTTCGGAGGACTTTTGGCAGGATTTCCGTCATCTTCGCTACTGCTTGTTAACGACATGGAGGCAGACATCTTGGAAGCTAGTTCCAAAAAGCGGCCACCTTATTGGTCTAAGGGGATCACGTGACGGCCGCTTCACCACTCGTGAACAAACTCTGATTACGCCCAGCACGTACTAGTACCATTTTTTTAATTTTTTTTATTTCATTTAACCTTTATTTAGCCTCGAAGATCAGCTGAGGTGCGAACCTCATTTACAGTGATGTCGAGTACAAAAATCATTCCAGAAACAATTACTATAAAAAAATAAAAGAACAAATACTATAATAAATATAAGATAAAAGATACAACATAAAATTCAGATAAAACAAGTACATACAGAAGTAAAATGATTTAGAAGTAATACTTTAAAATGACTAAGGGGAACTAAAGAATCCAGTTTAAAAGACATTTGGAGAGAGTTCCAGGCATCAGAAGCATAAAACGAAAACGCAGATTTACCCAGCTCAGTCCGAACTGTTGGGATGTCTAATGAAAGCCAGTCACAGGACCGAGTGTGATAATGGCCGGAGGAATTTAAACATTAATTACCGAATTAATTAATTTAAACATTAATTACATTAATTACCGAATTTAAACACTGATTATAAAATAATTGCAGGATTCCACGAGTATAAGTTTTATTTTCTCGCTCAACACCAATAGATCTTTCTTATGGAGTAAAAAGTATGTAGTCGGGTTTGATGGGAACGAGATTAAACGAAAAATGGCTTCACTTTATGGCCTAATAGAATCTCTGGGTTCTCTCTCAGCTGCCTGTTTATGATGCTGATTGGAATGTTCAGTTATTTTCTGCTGGATCTACAAAGGGGCGGGGCCAAGCTGGTGTCATTTCAGTTGCCATTGTTGGTATTAAAATTGTGTTGTCAAAACAAAACCACAAGGCGTGAGCAGGGTTGAGTTCAGATTATGATGTCACAGTTGACAAACGTGACATCACAGCGATTGCATGTGTTTCTCAGAATGATATAAATGCAGACAAATTGTCCAGGAAACATTATCCTGAAAACATCTTCTGAGTTGCCTGTTTTATTCCTGAACATTCTTAAGACATTTGACATGGATATTAAAACCAAAGCGAATATTCAAGCCAAAATCCGAGAGGTAGGCTGTTATTTTTATTCACACATTTTCCACTATTGTTTACAATCAATTTATGAATACACCTGGCAGCAAAGCAAATCTTTATTACCTTCACTTTTTAAATCTCTTTTTACCGTAAACTTTAACAATTGGAGGATGGTATAATATTGTTAAGTATGTAATGGGCCCTATTTTGGTGAAT
Source organism: Aldrovandia affinis (assembly GCA_029706075.1). Classification (NCBI taxonomy): domain Eukaryota; kingdom Metazoa; phylum Chordata; class Actinopteri; order Notacanthiformes; family Halosauridae; genus Aldrovandia; species Aldrovandia affinis. The sequence continues at coordinate 1,758,021 of JAINUG010000023.1, forward strand.
TAGGACGGTGTCGTAACACAGACGCAAAGCGAAGACGGTGGCGCTTTAGGGCATGTCTAACGCAATTTCGTGATTTAGGACGATAGCGCATCACCGGCCAGTTGTAAAAGAGATTGGATTAACTTTTAAAAAATACATGTGGGTGTGGTGGGGGTTTGGTTTCATAATGGCCAATCAGAACACCTATTTTCCATCCCTTTAAATACCAGTACGATAATGCTATAGCAAATTGGCAATTTCCTGACATGGATGAGTTTTGCGCGCTGCGCCAGGAGCGCTTCTCGGGAGGTGCGGAATTTATAAGGTGCACATTAATTAGTTATTTCCATGATTTGAGTTTATATTTTGAGACCTACATTGTTAAAAGAAAGTGTTTTAACAAAAATAATTTGCATGTTGTGTTGTGTTCAGAGTTATGTGTGATACATAACAGCACCCGTAGGGGGCAACGCTTGACCCCAGAATGTTTGTACCCATGATTCACTCGGTAAAAGTGTTGGAAAAAGCAAGCATGTGTCTGTCGTTCTTCCATGATTAAATTCATAGTCTAATGTCTAATTTGTAAAGTATTAAGGCATAGACATAACAATGGCGACGAGGATGAAGCGATTTTTGTTTGTTTAATCAGTTTAGTAAGTTTAATCAGTAAATATGGAGAACAGAACCGGAATCCGGAACTTTGAATGCTTCGGCGAACCAGCCACGCTTGGTCCAAGATGGACGAGGTGGTTGAGCTTTTCGCAGATGGTAAAGGACTGCTTTTGACCGACGATGCTACGGACGCAACAGAGCAGAGAAGAAGGGCTTTGCTCTTGCATCTTGCTGGACCGGATGTACAAGACATCTTTTTAACATTACCCAACACTGGGCAGCCAGCGGATTATGCGGCTGCGGTCCGTGCTTTGAACGGATATTTTGTGCCCCAAGTCAATGCAGCATTTGCACGGCAAACTTTTCACAAGTTAAACCAGAATGCAGGTGAGACCATACAGCAGTTTTGTACTCGCCTACGGCAGGCTGCGCGAGATTGTGACTTTGGGGTGGATGTTGATAACCAGATAAGGGACGCTATCCTGAGCAGGTGTACTTCAATGTACGTGAGGCGGAAACTACTAGAGGAGGGGCCGGGTTTAACACTCGCCCGCACACTTCAACTTGCCTCGCAGTGCGAGAGTGTGGAGGAGCAGATGTCAGCTATGTCGGGCGCAGCAAAGGCGGAGACAGAGACTGTTCATCGCGTCGCACAGAAAGGAGGGAGAAACTGGAAAAAAACAAACGGGAAACCAGCAACCAAAGGTGACAACCAAAGAGACAAGCAGAAAGAAAGGAAATGTTATCGATGTGGAAACACAGACCACTTGGGCAGCGACCCAAATTGCCCTGCACGCGGACAGACGTGTCATAAATGCACAGGCAGGGACCACTACTCATCTCAGTGTCGCACCAAGCCCAAAGGTGCAAAACAGCGCGTGAGTAATGTTGAGGAGCAATGGCAAGATGAATATGCATTTGTTGTCAATGAGAAAAATACAAATGAGAGACTTACCTTTTCTGTGGGGGGAGTAAAACTGCAGATGTTAATTGATTCAGGAGCTACTAGTAATGTAATGGGTGAAAATACATGGGAGAGACTGAAAGCAGAACACATAAAGTGCCAGTCATATATCCCCAAGACAGAGAGAAGCTGTTTTCTTATGGAGCTAGTCAGCCACTACCTGTTAAAGGTGCATTCACCTGTGAGATTGCAGTGAGCAACAGAACTGAACAGGCAGAATTCATAGTAGTTAGCGGTCAGGGGGAAGCTCTGCTAGGCAGGGAGACAGCTATGAAACTAGGAGTCTTAAAAATAGGAGTAGATGTAGCAGCTGTAGTTGACAAGCAGTCACTAGAACAGCAGTATCCCAAGCTATTTCAGGGGGTTGGAAAACTAAACTCCAAGCAGGTTAGCCTACACATCAACCCAGAAGTGAAGCCGGTTGCCCAGCCTCTTAGGCGCATACCATTCAACCTCAGGGGGGCAGTAGAGGCCAGGATAAAGCAACTCATGGACATGGACATTATAGAGCCTGTAGATGGCCCCACCCCATGGGTAAACCCTGTAGTGATAGTGCCAAAGGCTGACAAAGATGTGAGACTTTGCTTAGATATGAGACGGGCCAACCAGGCTATAGAGAGAGAGAGGTATCCGATTCCCACAGTTGATGAGATACTCCAGGGCATGAATGGTTCAACAGTGTTTAGCAAGTTAGACCTTAAATGGGGATACCATCAGTTGGAACTGAGCCCAGAGTCACGGGGAATCACAACCTTCGCTGTACACAACGGAGTGTACCGGTATAAGCGGCTGATATTCGGAGTGTGCTCAGCCAGCGAGCAATACCAGCACGAGGTGGCCAACGCCCTAGCAGGGATAGAGGGTGTTGAAAATATATCCGACGACATCATCGTACACGCACAGGACCAGGACACGCACGACAAGCGTCTCCACGCTGTCCTGACCAGGCTGATGGAGAGAGGCCTGACTCTGAACCCAGACAAATGCCAGTTTAACATGGACAAGTTAGTCTTCATGGGTATCCTGTTGTCCGAGAAGCGCATCGGCCCAACAGAAGAGAGGGTGCGAGCTGTGGCAGAGGCCCGTGAGCCAGAGAATGCGGCGGACCAACGGGAGAAGCACCATCACGGCTCGGACGAGTACGTGAGGTTTGTTGCTGTCAGTGCTACACCCAAAGCACTCACGACCAGAGAGGTAGAAGAAGCCTCTGCAACCGACCCAGAACTGATCGAGGTACGTAAAGCAATCACAAATGGGCGGTTTGAGAACTGTAAAGCTTATGCAGCTGTAGCCAATGAACTGTGCGTAGTGGGCTACTTGGTCCTCCGAGGGACACGCATCGTGTTACCACGCAGCTTACATGCACGAGCGCTTACCCTAGCACATGAGGGACATCTCGGGATCGTGGGGACAAAACAGCACCTGAGAACGAAGGTCTGGTGGCCTGGAATGGACCGAGCAGCGGAGAAACACTGCAAAGAGTGTCACGGCTGCCAGATAGTCTCCAGACCTGACCCACCTGAACTGCTGAGACCCACACCACTACCAGATGGCCCCCTGGCGGACTTGGCCGTAGACCTACTCGGACCCCTGCCATCCAACCATTCCATCCTGGTAGTTGTAGATTATTACAGTCGTTACTACGAATACGATATCCTGACATCTACCACGACAGAGAAAGTTATTGATAGCCTCGAGTCCATATTTAGTCGTCATGGGCTACCAGTCACACTTAAATCAGACAACGGCCCACAGTTCAAGTCTGAGCTTTTCCGAGTACTGTGAGAACAACGGCATCACACATCTGAGAACCACAGCGAAATGGGCTCAGGCCAACGGAGAGGTCGAGCGCCAGAACGCGGCACTCATGAAAAGAATCAGAATCGCTCACTCAGAGGGGCTGGACTGGAAAAGGGAGCTGAGAAAGCATGTGACTGTGTACAGGAGCATCGACCACGCCACGACAGGAAAGAGCCCGGCAGAACTTCTCTTTAACCGCAAAATGGGAGGGAAACTGCCCGACGTCACAGAGCCACATACAGACACAGAGGTGCGTGACCGAGACAGTGAGAGAAAGGGCAAATCCAAGCTGTACACGGATGAACGCCGGAGAGCACGGCATTCAGATGTCGAGGTTGGTGACACTGTGCTTGTGAGGCAGGACAAAGTTGATAAGTTTACCACTACCTTTAACGCCACACCACACAAAGTTGTGAGTAAGACAGGAAGTCATGTGATCGTGGAATCTCCAGCAGGAGCACGTTACGAAAGAAACAGTACATTCGTGAAGAAGTACCAGACAAACCAAGAGCGGAACAAAGGACAGAACGAGACACACGGGGTTGAGGATGTCATAGTGGACTATAAAAGGGACACAGTGATTCCACCAATACCCACTGACAACGCTGACACCAGCATGTCAGACTTGCCTAGTGCAGGCAGGCCTCAGCGAATCAGACGAGCACCTCAGAGACTGTCTGATTATGTCACTTGAATGTAGAATAAGGACTTTGATTAAGTTTATTTTCGGTTACAGAAATGTTTGAAATGTTGCAAATGTCTAAGGAGAGACAGTTCTTTAATTGCACTGCTAGAGACACAGGTTTGTAAGTTGTCTTTAAACTTTAAAGGAAAAAAGGGATGTTGTGTTCAGAGTTATGTGTGATACATAACAGCACCCGTAGGGGGCAACGCTTGACCCCAGAATGTTTGTACCCATGATTCACTCGGTAAAAGTGTTGGAAAAAGCAAGCATGTGTCTGTCGTTCTTCCATGATTAAATTCATAGTCTAATGTCTAATTTGTAAAGTATTAAGGCATAGACATAACATGTTGGACAAGACTGGAAGAAACTGCATGTACAGCCAAACTGATAGCCGTCTGGCAAACACCGGTTACCAAACCCAGGGTATCGCTCACGGTATCGCCTTCGCATTTTATGTAGTGCAAATGGAAAGAATAAAACCCTTTCACATAAGAAAAACAATGTGCATACAAACATATTTATTTAACAGGTGTATCTTACTGAACGTTGGCGAAGGATGGCCTGCTGGCTTCAGTCTTTCATGTCCGTGCATTGAATAACCACAAGCTGTGGTGAAATAGTTTTTAGCTTAATTTATTACAATTTGCCTCAACGTGGGGGGATATTCACAATATCCACAAAACAGGGACCTCACCGGCAGAACCTCACCTGTCATACTCCAATGAAAATAGCTGCTACGAAAAGTAAAAAAACATAATAATAAAATAAAATAATTATTAAGATTTCTCCACTGATCTGTGCTATTCATTTCTGTATGATTCCAATCATTTTTTATAGTCAAAATCGCCAAATTTGCGGAGCTCAGCTGAAAATACAGCGACTAGCCCTGCCTGCCCTCTGACTGCGCAACCCCTTAGAAACTGGTTGGAGCACGGGCAATAAGCGCGTGCCTGTTACTATCTCTCTGTAAGTCATCAATGTAATGTTTGTAGACCCCTTCATTACATGTCCTCGCCTTCCATAGCCTAGGTAACTTATTTCACGTATGTGTATAAGATATTTAAGCTCGCTGGTCTCGTCATAAAACTGCAATGAAAAAGCACAAGGTGAGGCAGAAATTACATCTGCCGCACTGAGGGGGGCGATCTTGAGCCCACGTAATTGTGACGCTCGCTATCCCTCTACGTCAGCTAGCTCTAGCAAAAAAAATTACAGCTGCTGCAAAAAAATGCACTGCGGCTACAACTCCCCTTAGTTTTATTACTCTCGTTTCGTTCATCCTGAATATCTATACATCATATGGGCTGCAAAAATTGAAAACGTTATATCTAACCTTAATTTTTTTTGTTTGAATCAAAACAGACAGTGATAAACAATGGAAGACTAATGCCTGAGCTTAAGGACCGACTTCAAACTAACGGACAGAAAACCACACGGTCGTTTCAAAGAGTGGTACCAACGAAAAGACAGCCAGTGTGGCCGCGCTACGAATAATCGCCTTTACTGCTTTCCCTGCCTTTTGTTCTCCACTACCGACAACGTTTCGAGGACACAAGGCGGGATTTTGTGACTTGAAAAATCTACCAAGGAGCCTCAACAAACATGAAAGATCGACAACTCACATTCAAAGCCAATTGCTTTAACTTTTGGAACTTCAAGGATAGATCTGGCCTTGAATGAACAGCGGAGATTAAATATCAGCATCCACAATGTTGAGGTAAAGGAAAACCGTGAGATTTTAAAAGAAATTTTTTATGCAACCTGCTTCCTAGCCAAACAGGAATTCGCATTTCGTGGTTCTAATCGTGGCAAATATGTGGAGCTATTACATGCTTTTGCTGACAAAGATGAAAAGTTAGCTAGACATTTGGAGATATCCACTGTGTTTTCTGGTTTATCAAACAGAAAACAGAACGATCGAAGCAGTCGGTGATGTAATTAGAAATGATATCAGAGAGGAGATTAATGCAGCCCATTTGTTGCAGTCGAAGTAGACGACACAACGGATGTCACAAACAAAGCCCGAGTCTCTGTAATTTTGCGTTATGTGGCTAAAACTGAGGTGACTTGTGAGGTGAGGGAGGTGGGCGTTCTTGGGATTTGAGGATGTGAGTGATGACAGACGAGCACCGGCTGTTGCTGATTATGTTTTGGGAGTGTTGGGGAAATACAAGTGCGTTGAATTTACTGTGACTTCATTTACAAGTAAATTTAAGACTATGCAATACATATTTTCATTTGTGTTGAATGAGTATGAATAGTGGAACTGCATTGGCAAATAAAACGTGAATCGAATAGGCCTACGTAACTTACCTGTATGCGTGTTTTGTAAAGAACGCTGATATGAAATATGAAAGATACGGTCACCTAACCAATAGTCATTGCGCAACCTCCCAATTGACTGGTGAATTTAAGCTGCCTCTATCGGTTCATGTGTGTGTGTAGGCCTAAATCTGGCTGTTACTATCCAGTGCCTCCCCAGCCATTGACCTCACTGCACGTCACTGCCACAAAACATTATCATGTGATTTCAGATAACCTTATGTTCATATGTGCGCATCAATAAAGTCACAAAATTGCACAGAGCGCCAGCGTTTGCGCTAAGAGGTGGTCTAGTTGGATGTTAACGCAAACGCATTACTTGACACCAAACTTGCATAGCGCTGACTGTTTTCATAGTCACACCCCCTATTGCGCTGCCCAGCCCATAGTCGCGCAAACGCCTTCATTGCGCACCACGAAATTGCTAAACTCGGCAGAGAAATATTACGTTTGCGACCGAGGAAACTGGCAATTCGCCTGTGCTAGGGCATAACGCCGCTTAGTGCCCAATATCTCTTATAGATAAAAAAGCTTTTGTTTTCTTCTGTAATGTTCTCAACACCATCCGTTCCCATATCTTTTAAAACTTTTTTTGCCAAAGGGCCTCCCTGAGGGCCCCTCCTTGCCTGACCTCCTGGGGGCCCCTCGCTGCTGGCTCCTGCCAGCCTCCCTGAGGGCCCCTTGCTGCTGGCTCCTGCCGGCCTCCCTGAGGACCCATCACGCCCTACTGTCGCCAGCCTTCCAGAGGACCCATCGCGCCCTGGTGTTGCCAGCCTCCCTGAGGGCCCCTGGTCACGTGCTGCTGCTGGCCTCCCTGTGGGCTCCTCACCACTGGCTCCTGCCGGCCTCCCTGAGGGCCCATCGCGCCCTGCTGTTGCCGGCCTCCCTGAGGACCCATCGCGCCCTGCTATCGCCGGCCTCCCTGAGGGCCCCTGTGTCAGGGATGTAGTAGGTGTGGAACCAAGTGTGGGAGAGAGAGAGACCCAGAATGCGTAGATGCGTTAAGAATATTTATTTATCTTAACGCTGGCAGGAAACGAAAGTAAAACTGTGTCGTGAAAACACATAGAACTAACAAAACAAAACAAAATAATCAACGAACAGGAACAAACCAAACTAGCTAATTAGAAACTCCAAAACGTATTCCAGAAACACGGAATAAACAAAACACTGGAAATCTAAGAAAACAAACAAGAACACGAATAACGATCTCAGGAGAGGCAAGCACACTAGACAATAGTGGTTTCGACAAAGCAAGCAAGATAATGTCCAAGCAAGGAACAGAGAAATTCAGCTGGTTAAATGTCCTCCCGGTAAATGATCACAGCTGTCTGTAATGACTTTGATTAGCTAGGTGCATTCTTGGCGCGTCTTTTACTCCTCCTGATTGGCGCTTGGTGGAAATGCTTGTTAGTTGACTGAGTCGTGACAGATTTGGGGAAATTTCTAATTGCCGGTCGAATCGTTACACCCTGGTCACGTGCTGCTGCTGGCCTCCCTGGGGGCCCCTCACCACTGACTCCTGCCAGCCTCCCTGGGGGCCCATCACGCCCTGCTGTCGCCGGCCTCCCTGGGGGCCTATCACACCCTGCTGTCGCCAGCCTCCCTGAGGACCCATCGCGCCCTGCTGTTACTGGCCTCTCTGAGGGCCCATCTATTTCCTTCTATTGGATAGTTTTTAAGTTAATTGCTTTGTCTTCGTGTTTTGTTTAATTGCTTGGAAAAAAGGTAATAAATTGGCCGTTGGCCTATTGGAACTACGTTTTTGTTTTGTCTTTCATCCACTCATCACCTGGCATGGTGGCCACCCCTGCCACCCTGCTACAACCTGTTTTACAGATCATGTTTAGACATACTTCATTAAAGAGTTGTAACTGAGATATTATGCCATGTTAAGAAAGGTGATATCCACGCTTCATAAATGCTTAGTGAATAAATGTTTTGTGTGAGGTGTAACCAGAAGTAATGTGTGCATTTCTTAACATAAATGTAAAAATTTGTTAGAAAAATAATATATTTGAAAATAAGAAATGAGAAAATAATTGTTTGATATACAGTATGTAGGGTTAAAAAAACAGCAATACTGTTAAATATCAAGGTACCAGAAACTCACATTCCAACATCATTTTGGTATTTCTGTATCTATTCTCATAACTATATGTGACAATAGTGGGTTTTACTGAAAGGCAGAAATGATTTCAATAGTCATGGGTATACAGGGGAATAGCCCTGTCTGTGTCATTGAATAGTTCGATTTTTTCCCATTTTAAGCAGCTCGTTAGGGCGACTTCATCTGAAGCTGAAAGCGATGAGGATCCAAACCTACCTGCCGAATGGGCGACTCGTTCTCTGGAGCTCTCTGAACCGATCAGTGATGGCATGTGTGACTTGCATAGAACCCATACGTACTGCTGCATTATTCTTGTGGCCTAAGTCAATGAAGAATAGTTTAAAAATTGTGTGTGTGTGTGTGTGTGTGTGTGTGTGTGTGGAGTGTGGATGTGTGTGTGCATGTGTATGAATGTGTGTATGAGTGTGTGAGTGTGAGGGTGGATGTGCATGTGTGTATGAGAGTGTGCGTGCATCTGTGTATGCGTGTGTGTGGGGGGTGTATTTATGTGCACGTGCACATGTGTGTAAGTTTGAGTGTGGATGTGTGTGTGTATGCGTGTGCATGCATGTGTGTGCATGCATGGGTGAGGAGCATTGAAAGAGAAGCTTAGTTATTTAGAACGGAAATAACCTCACACTGTCATTATTACAGCACATTAACAGCCAGGGAAATTTAATTGCGAAGTATGATTTTCTTTCTTCCGAAAGAAAAAAAAATCCATTATATCTGGATATAAGCCAGCAGCAATATTCCAGTCTCACCCAATCAGCTGCATCTGTTATTCACTCAAAATGGTGGAATATATTTATTTTAATTTGATATTATATATTTATTTTATGTATGGCTATGGAGGTGTGGCCTTCTACCTTGACCTTCCCTGTGGGGACTTTCAGCTTTTGGCTCTCCACCAAGGTAATAATGTCCTTGATTTTTTCCCCTGGATAATATATGCCATTTAGCAGATGCTTTTATCCGAAGCGACTTACAGTAATGAATGCATACATTTTTCAGTATATGTGGTCGTGGGAATTGAACCCACAACCTAAATGTTGCCAAGGCTATGCTCTACCTCCTGAGCCACACAGAACCACCTTTATGGCCAGAGAATACAGAAATCGAAATGGCTGCTTTGCCCCACACACGGTCCTGGACAAACCACAAACCAGTGGTATCTTCCACTATCACTACCCGCATCCCAGAAGCTCCACTGAAGGGGAAGGGGATTGTATGATCCTGCCTGTTGTCTGGGTTCCACGTTGGCGGGAGAGGCGTGGGGCTCTGAAAGGCTGTGGCAGCAGTGGCCTCTGGGGCAGAAAGGAGTCGAACGGCACGCCCCCAGAGCCGAGAGAGCATGGGCCTGCATGCACGACAGCAGAGCAGCATGTTGCCTTGAGTCGCTGTGGCGTACACCCACCCCAGCACAAACGTGCTCTGCTTTGGTTCCTCTCGCTTTGGGGGGGGGCGCACTATTATATAACAGCATGGATGCATTATCCAGGCACATTTTGTTTGGGCTGTATCCACCTCCTCAGTTCTTTCATGATACATTCACAGTATTTCTATCACTGGTGTTTTTGTCAACACTATGGAACCAGCATGCTTTCCTTTTATTGTGATTCTTCAGTTTTTGTGTTTTCTAATGGCCATATTATAATGGCTGAAAGCTCTGCAGGTTCATTGAAGCGGTTTGCAAACCTTCAATTTCACAAAAGAAGTTAATTTACAGTTGTTTCAGCTCTAAGTATCTTAGGAAGGAATATGGACTCGTATTTTTGATAGGTTTTCATTTTTATTCCTTCTCGTGAATTATCCTAAACCATTACCTATGCAAAGTGATTGGTGTTGATAAACACATGCCATAATACAATACATAATGGCACTGTGGCTCATGCTCATTCCCTCCCCTCTCCCTCCTCCCTCTTGAATAAAGTGAAGCAGCTTGGACTGCGGAAAGCTGAAGGCCATCTGGAGGCCTATTTAAGGGACTTGTTTGTGTTACACTGGGAGGGAATATGTTGGCTGTTCTGGAGTGTTGGAGGGGGAATTGAAGAGAGATTGGGAGAGAATTGTTTAGGAGAGAATTGTTTAGGAGAAAATTGTTTAGAGTGTGTTTTGACCTGGATTGTTGAGGACCCTCCTTTGTGTATCGACTACTGGACTGGATTACAGAACTGACCTGGATTGCGACATTGGATTTTGGACATCAACGACGAGTAAAGATTGTGGATTTTATGTGTTTGTATTCCCCCGAAGACCCCACCCCTTTTGTGTTTGTTGAAATCAGTTTATTAAATTATTGTTTCGTTTGTACTACTGCCTCCTCTGAGTTATTTAACCTGCTTACACCCTCTGCAAGGTCCGTGAGTGTCGCCCAACCCCTAGGGACACCACAACATGTATAAAGACAGTGAGTGCTGTTTTAAAAACAGGGTGGGGGGGTTGCTTGGGTGGTTGCTTCACCAAAAGTTTTTGTCATCAGCTGCCACTGGCCTTACACTCCTCAGGAAGTCACTGTGCATGCATAGTTATGGTAATAAAATAAGACCAATAAATGTATGTTTAAAAATATATTTTTAAGAATAGTCATTCTACAGTGCAAGCACTTTGCACTATACCATACAACATGTCAGTACATTAAAGTAAAGTGCAGTCAACACTACTATTACAATTGTGTAGTGTAATAATACAGTGTAATCATGGAATGTTCATCAAATTAAGAACTTCTACGGTAATAATGATAACTTAAAAGGTCAACAGCTAAAGAAAAAACAGTAATAAATACAAATAAATATGTAACTTAAAAAAACTGTACATTAATAATAAGTAGTAAAGCAATATATCTGGGATTTATACAGATGCAATACAAAACACAACAACAACTATATATATATGTATTATATTACACTGCTTAACAATAGCAGAGTTCATGGAATGAAGTGTATCATAATGTCTAAGTCAGTGTACAGTGTACACAAATGTCATTTCACAATGTCTTAACACTCATACTCCACACTGCTGGCTAGCTCACTGGAGTTGATCTTCTCCCCGAGTAGTGCTTCAAATTGGGAATTCTGGTCTTGGGTGAAGTGGTTTTTCCAGTCACCGACAGCACCTGAGTGGGCACAAATAAAATCACTTTGATTTAGTTTACATTCAATAAAGTTTTGGACAGAATTAACAATCAACCTTTTATTTTCCTACAATTACAATTCAAGTTACATGTTCCCGACTATTAATGGGCACCTAGTGCTACCACATCACAGTTACCACGTTGCGTGAGCAATTGCAGACCGCATTGCTCTATGGCAAATTCATCACTCTTTTTTTTACTAACTATTAATAAATACTGAACATGATAGAGCAAAAAAAACTTCTCATTGTCCTGTGCCTGATCATTTTCCATCATTAAAAGAGAGTCCCACATGTCCCACATTATTGCTTCTGCAGTAATGTGCTAGGATTGTAGTCACATGAGTCAAAAGCAATTATTATCAATATTCATAATTTTACTATCATTATTATTATTATTAATAATAATAATAATAATAATAATAATAACAGGAAGTGGATAGTAGTGGATTGCATTTAGGGCTTAAATGCAATCCACTTAAATCTTTCATCTTTAATGTGCAGGCTACTGTACGATGTGATTGTGCTGGATGAGGATCCCTCACCTTTCCTGAAGATAAGCTTCCTGTCAGACGTCAGGGCACACACAATGTGGTTGGCATCTGACCGCTCCTTCTCCTTCTCCACTCTCGCTTTCATCTCCCTGAAGGAGGACTTCTTTGAGATTTCTCTCACCTGGTCCTCGGTGACCTTGACACCCAAAAACTCGCTGATCTCTTGGACGCATTTCGGGAGATCCTGAGAGAAGACACATTTTTAGTTAGTTTTTGCACTTATATGATGTTGAAAAACTTGTTGCACTTCCACTATTATTGGCTCTTTATTGCTATTATCAATATAAAATGTAATGATTCTACTATTGGCCATGTTTATGGATATTCTCTGACTTAATTTCAGACCCACCTTTTTCAAGGACTCATAGTACACAAAGAGTGTATTTCCATTATCACTTCTATCCCAGCTGAGTAGATGGTCAACCCAAGAGCCATACACCACTGCAAGGAAAGGGACTTGTTAAAATCTTATCTTGACTCCATGCAACAAAGTAAACAACATTAGAGAATAACATTCATTTATTTGTTCGACAAACATGCTTTGTACGTGTTAATTATCATTCACAGCTTTAAATGTCCCATATTCTGTAACTAAACCCATTTCAGTACCTGGGGTTTTACTACTTTTAGGTGCATTAGAGATTAAGCAACTCACTAAAGGGTAGAACAGCAGGTTCTGTAAAGCATTGCAACCCACAGTGCTCGTAACCTGAGCCCAGCCAACCAACCACTACGTTAAACTGCTGCATGATCATGCTTTCTGTTAGCCTGCTTCTAAGACAGATGTGTTTGAGGTTTTTTGTAGCACTATGCGTACCTTCTCCTTTCAAGAACATGTCCAGGAAGGTGGCCCACTTGTCCACCTTGGGCAGGTGAGGGTTCTGCTGATAGTAGTGAAACATTGACACGGCTGTGTCCTTAGGATTCCTGATCACGTAGATCACCTGGACGGACAGATGCAAGAGCACACACTCAGAAAGCTGGTAAAATACCACATCCCCATAATGATTGTCATGAAACAGATACCTAACCAGCAAAGGCACACAGCTTATTTTTTGTCAAATTTGAAGCAGTTTTTAATTATGATATTCAACAGAAGAGTAAAGGCTGCACTGTTGGCAGTGTTCCCGATGGCAGGGTTGTTATGAATTTCCTTTTAACGCATTTAATGAAGGTTTTCACAAAATGGTTCTTGGATCTTGTCTTACTCTAACCTCAGCCCACTATTTTATGGCTGTGCACTCCCTTTATAAGTGCCTGCAAACTTGATCCTCTTTATAAGACTCTAATAAATGTAAGTTGAGCATTTCATACTGGTTTATACTGGCTGGTCCCAAAGGTTTATTAATGTCTTAAAACATCAAGTCTGTGCACTGTCTTGCGAAGTGTTGCCTTGCTAAGTGTAGTGGATCTGGATTTGTGAGCATTCCTCCGTTTTGCATGCTGTCTCTTTCCACAAGCGCTGTGCCATTTCATCATTGGCTCTGAATGGTGGGGTTGAGAGGCTTACCTTGCACTGTTTGGTCTGGAGCTCCCTGGGCACCATGTTTTTGGGCAGGTGTGTGGGGATCAACCTTGGGCTGGGGAGGTTCTTCAGCTCACCAAGCTTGGAGGGGTCTTGGAACTCCAGGGGCTGGGTGAGGGTCACCTGCCCGGTGGGATGTGTCGGACTACGGCAGTGGTACAGGTTCTTCAGGATCTCTGCCAGCCAGTGAGTACCTGAAAGGACACAGTAACCATATCGTTGAGAAGAGCTTTCTGAACAAGCCACCTCTTCCTCCAGCTGTGAGAAATGTGAGCAAACAAAACACAGATATTTTAAAATTATTTTTTAAATACAGTGAGGAATCCATTGAAACAACTGCGTTAGTTGTGTTCAGCCAATGTACTGTACTGTACTGTAATCAGCAGGAGCCCTCGGCCACCACACTGCTGCCTAATTGTAGGCGTTCAGAGCACAGCTTGATCCCACATTAAATTGGTAAGGATGGCGCTTACCTGATTTGGGGTAGGAGACCAGCAGCACGTCATCCTCTCTGGCATCGAATCTGTCCAGGGTGCGTAGCCGATCGATCGACACCCTGGTGGGAAAGGGGATGCCATTGTAGGAATGAATGAGCTGTACGTCCTGGGGCATTTTCAAGCAGATTTTCTGTTCACGGATGAATGGATGCAGGTTCCTCTGGTCTGTTGCGAGCGGCTGTCTGTCTGTCTAGTCACAGGCAAAGTACTGTTTTGTTCTGGTCACCAGTGGAGGGCTGTCTTCAGCAGTGAGCAAGGAAGTGTGATCTCTCGACGTGTCTGCACCTCCTCTTATACCTCTCTGGGCTTCGGAAAAGGGAAGTCGTACAAAGTTAGGCAAACAGTTTGCAGCGGCAAACCTAATTTACGTGGAGGAAGTGTTGTAATTAGCAAGGGTGTCGATGATTTGCAATTGTCCAATGAAAAAAATAACAAAATTAAAAAGGTTCTTGCTTTTTCGCACATTGTCTAGATCCAGCCTGGTCTGAGAGTATAAAATGTTTAATTTATTAAACATTTTAACAATAAGAATAATATCTTCTTACTTCTCAAATAAGAAAACTATTGTTCATTCCCTTTGGTTGCCAAGATAAAGTAAATAGGTCTGTCTCTTCGACTACTACATGGCATTCCTCAAAATCTGCTCTAAAACGTAAAGCTTGTGCAAAAAAAATTATAATAATTCATATAAAAAATCCCAATATATATATATATATACACATATAATTATAAATTCAATTAAAATGGTATGAATTGTGTGGTGTAGAACCAACATCCTACAATATGTGGGATGTAAAGGAAAAAAATCAATTAGGGCACATACATTACCTACACACATTCACAATTTACTCCTGATGTCTGAAGACTGTCATCATAAATTAAACCTCTACATCTAGAGGAAAGAGAAAAATCCCTCTGCTCTGTTTTATAGAAATGTATACCACAGATCACAATAACACTCACAGTATGTGAATGGTGCTGATTATATAAAATAGTACATTCAATTCCAATTGTGTTATTGTGTCATTATTATTTAGATATAAATCTGTTGAGCCTGAGAAAGTGGTGACAGCCACCTTCCGGCAGCAGTGCGTCATGTAGGAACATTGATTTCACAACAAAGAGCGATGGTTTGCACACCCACGTGATTGTGGTTTCACTACTCAAGGACCAGGGTGCGAGCATTTCTCAAGCGATTCCAATCGTAGGAGCCATTTGTCATTTTGTTTCAGATTTTTTGCTATTTTTCTTGCACTACACATTTCACACACTGGGTGGTAGTATGACCAACACAGAGAGCACTTAAAAACCTGCAACAGGAAGTTGGGCACGCACAGGTAGAGGGAGCTGACACAGTTCTTCCCAGGCAACACTGCAGGCAACACTTCTCTTACCAAAATAATTAGCCACCTCAGACTAAACTCTGATGAGAACAAGTGTCTATCCTCGTTCTGTTAGATCTCAGTGCAGCATTCGACACTATTGATCATGATATTCTAATAAATCGTCTCGAAAAGTATGTTGGTTTCTCTGACTGTGTTTTGAACTGGCTCAAAACATACATCAGAGGAAGGAAATTCTATATTACCTTGGGAGGCTATATGTCTGAGAAATACGACAACTGCTATGGGGTTGCACAAGGGAGCTGCCTAGGTCCATTGCTTTTCTCCTTTACATGCTACCACTGGGTGACATCATCAGGAACATAATGTAGGTTTCCACAGCTATGCGGATGATACACAATTGTATATATCCGCAGAACCAAATGATACGGCAGCTATAAACTCCATTACCAACGGCCTATTGGCAATAAATAAATGGATGAGCAATAACTTCCTGAGATTAAATGAGGATAAAACTGAAATTCTACTTATCGCCCCAAAACAAAAGAGAAATGCTCATTAAAAACTTGGGAGGGTTAACCCCTGGATCAAATCTGAGGTCACAAGCCTTGGTGTCATCCTAGACTCAGAACTGAATTTCAACTCCCATATAAATAAAGTGACTAAAACATCATTCTTTCACCTCAGAAATATAGCAAAGGTACGACCATTTATAAATCAAAACGATGCTGAGAAGCTAATTCATGCTTTCATATCTAGCCGGTTAGACTACTGTAACTCACTCTTCACTGGTCTTCCCAAGAAAACCATTGAAAGACTCCAGCTCATTCAAAACTCTGCAGCTAGATTATTAACCAAAACTAAAAGGAGAGAACACATTAGTCCTGTCCTAGCTGCTCTACACTGGCTTCCTGTAACCTTTAGAATAGACTTTAAGGTCCTCCTTCTCACTTACAAAGCTCTAAATGGACAAGGACCTAACTACATAGCTAAATCTCTTACAAATTACACACCAGCTAGAACACTGAGATCATCAGATGCAGGTCTATTAGAGATCACCAGAAACTGTCATAAGAAGGTTGGTGATGCGGCCTTTGTCAACTACGCCCAAAATTATGGAACACATTACCCATAAATATCAGGGAAGCCAACACACTAGACATTTTCAAAAGACAACTTAAAACCTATCTTTTTACCAAAGCTTTTGATTACTTACTTCAGGCAACAGGTGAACAGGTGAAGGACAAAATTTAACTGGAATTGTAAACCTTATATTATCATTTCAAATAATAAATCAATAAAATGAAAGGTATCTTCTGGACATTGAATTATTTGCCTGCGTAAAGAACAAGCATACTTCGGAACGGTGCGTCAGTGGCTGTTATGAGACAGGAAACCTTTTTGTTGTTTTGCCAGCCACTACTTCTTTTAGCGAGCAGTCCACTTGCTGAGCTGCCCCCGCATTGGATAAGACTTGTGCTCTTCATGCGTTGGCTGCCTTGGAAAAAATCTGATATGATGATCAGAGCTTTACATTACCCTGGTCTTTGGTGCATGTTTACTTGCTCCCTTACTCAGTTTCAATAGCACAGAGTACATTTGACAAATTACCAATTTACTGGATACAGCTGGAAATTGGCTCTAAAGCCCAATCAGGCTTTAATTCATTCAATTCACACAAGGGAACATCAGAAGCATGCCACCCAGGTTTTGAACTTGCAACCCTCTGGTTACAGAATATCAGCTTCACAGCAACCACTCCCTATATGTGGCTGAAGTGAGGATGGGTGAAATTGAGCGTCTGTAAGCACATTGTGAGTTTTGGGACTGCTTCATTCTCTGAAATATATTTTCCTTGTCACACCTCAATACATGTCTTCTTCAGAGCTTACGGACAGATCCTGCCTTTATTTGTTTTGGCAATGAGCACAAAGGGATGCAAAGCCACATTACAGTGTCAGTATTTAGACACCAGTGTTTGTCCAATTGTGGTGTGCGTCAGATATAACACACAAAACTATGAATTTGCCCTGCATTGCCAAAAAAGCATAATGACTACGTTACATAGGCTACTCTTGCCAAATTAAGTAGCTATATCATAAAATGAACTCTAGTAAAATAAGGTTCTTGAAGTTCAGATTTGTTTAAATGGCAACATTATTACCCAGTCCTTCAATATTTTCTGAGGCCATGTCATTTGTAATGAAATACATGTACATAAATACACAGCAATAACCGTAAATTTCAATAAAAACTAGAAAAATTGAGGTGTTCTAAAACTTTTGACCGGTAGTGTAAATATATATTCGTAAACAACACTGTTGAGCCCGAGGAAGTGGTGGCAGCCACCTTCCGGCAGCAGTACGTCATGTAGGAACATTAAGTTCACAACAAAGAGAGATGGTTTGCAAACCCACGTGTTTGTGGTCTCGCGACTCAAGGACCAGGGTGTGAGTATTTCTCAAGCCACTCCAATAATTGTGTAACAAAGAACTCGGAAGAGTAAATCATTTCGGTACTGATCGCACCCATGGTCTTGTTGCACCCAAAGCTGGCAGATCAGCGATCGGTCGGCGGACCCTCTGCTCTTCCCTTCCTGCCAAGCGTGTAATGCCAGCTGCTGCTTCTTTTAGCGAGCAGTCCACTTGCTGAGCTGCACCCGCAGTGGATCAGAGTTGTGCTTTTCATGCGTTATATATGCCATTTAGCAGACACTTTTATCCAAAGCAACTTACAGTACTGAATGCATACATTTTTCAGCATATGTGGTACCAATGGAAATTGAACCCACAACCTAAGCGTTGTCAATGCCATGCTCAACCTACTGAGCCACACAGAACCACTACCTGTTGGCTACCTTGGAAAAAATCTTATATGATGATCAGAGCTTTACATTACCCTGGTCATTGGTGCATGTTTACTTGCCCCCTTACTCAGTTTAAATAGCACAGTGTACACTTTATATATCGATTTATTGGATACAGCTGGAAATTGGCTCTAAAGGGTGATCAGGCTTTAATTCACTCTGTTTTTGTGAATAAGGGAGCTGCAAGGAGATTCTCCCTTGAGCTTCTTGAAGTTCAGATTTGCTTAAGTGGCAACATTATTACCAAGTCCTTAAATATCTTCTGAGGCCATGTCATTTGAAATTAAATAAATGTACATAAATACACAGCAATAACCTTGATCGTACGCCATTCAGCTAATCTTGACTGGCTATCCGATTTGGATACGATTACTTTTGACTCTCACATAGTCTGGTAGCTGCATATACGAATAAAATAAAAATTAGCAAACGCCGTTGCTTTACGTCTCACCTCTATAGCAATGGTCTCTAGAAGGGAAATCACTAATGAGCTGACAACCCGGTCGTTAAATATAACAACGAATGGATAATGCTTGGTAGTTTGTTGGCTTAATTTACCGTAACGTTAAGCACAGACCATTGGAAGATAATATGTGCTTTAAAAGATTTTCTAAAAAGTTAAATGATGTAACCGTGAAAGAAAGCCATATAGGCTACTAAAATGGTCAAGCTATCCCACACGTTTGCATGTTGCACACAGGCAACCAAAGTAACTACATAGAAATTTCAAGGGGCACTTTAGCCTGTTTAACAGTTTAAGTGCACGTGTAGACTGTTACAACATCACCTGTAAAACGTCCTTGCTAAAGCTAGTTAGCTACAAAGTAAGAAGCTAGGTAGGCAGCTAGCGAACTAGCAAACTTAGAAATACATTTACATTTTAGGCATTTAGCAGACGCTCTTATCCGCTCTTGTAATGACAAGATGAATGACAATTGCAATAAAGACAAAATAACTACTAATTTACATGATCACAGAGAGTTAAGTTACCACCTTCAAACAATATCAGCAGTCACATTGCTGGGAGTGAAATGCTTCACTTTCTATGTCACTATACAGATACCGGTCTGTTAGGGCTCAACTTCAATAAAAAAACAGTAAAACAGCAACTCTAAGTATAAAAAGTGTAGCAAATGACATTTTATGTGTTGAGCTAGTGATGCATATGTGGTGCTCTGGCCATGATTAAATAGAAATGAAAGGTGCATACAACAATGCATATTTTGAATACTGTAGTAACAAAGGACATATGTTTGAGTATCTAATCATCTTTAGACTAGTGTATTCAATGTAACTGTCTTTCATTTCACAAAAGTAGTGTTATGACATTCTATTTAATAGTACTAGCGCCTGTGGTCTGTGAAAATCAATTTTCTGTGTTACACTTGATTGTTTCACATATTATGAAAGTTGTTCCACATCTCTACAGAGAAGAGTCAGGCTAGCGAGTAATGTGGTGACACCCGGTGATACTGAATTGAAGGGATTATTTTGGTGCATGGTTCTTTTCTTAATACATGTGAAGGAAACAAGTAGCCTACCTAATACAGGCAAACGGGTTGTTGCTTTAACCTTTCTGTTTTGGCGTCTTTGACTAAAGACATGGTCCTGGCGCTCCCTGATTCTGCCTGGGGCTGTATCTGTTTGCAGAAGGCCTCAAACTGCTGCTGCTCCAGCTCAGTCATCACTTTGTTCAAGGCATAGATCTCTGCTCTCTGTCGCCGTTTCAACCCCTGCTGAGCGGATTTTTGTTTGACTCGGTCTCCTCGGTTTGGAGTATCCTTCTGTTTTTGTTTATCTATGCGGCACGCCGGCTCCATGACTGTCGTCGTTCTCGGAGAGCAACTAAACTGAACTCGCAAGGTAAGAAACTAACGCCGCTGGTTAGTTGAGTACTTTACTTTAGCTAGTAGCAACTCTGAATTATACACGAATTCACGTTGTCGGTTTTCTCGTTACAACGGAAGTGTTTCTTTGCGTAACATAAACTTCTTACCCGGTATCTGAATGTAAAGGGATGCGAAAGCAAACATGTAAATAACAGACATACTCCACAGAAACATATGTCTTGGCTGTCTTATTTCCCACATATTTGTGGTGTTAATGTTTGTTACGGTTTCTTACATTTCGTAAAAAGCCAAGTCGTTTCTGCACAGGTCCCTCAACCATCAATCCAAAGTTTTCCTATTTAGAGCGCTTGTCTGTACAAGGTATTAAGGTTATTAAAAGGTACTTAAGATACTTACAATTCAATGTAACGCAATATAGTAATTGATTGGACAATTATGGCTTATGACGCATTTTAAAGCCGGCCCAGTGAAGCACTGCTTCACCTCGTCTTTCGAATGATGCACGATCTTTGCGCGTTCACGACATAAAGATGATTGACACCTATCTAAACCATTCACCATTCACCTCCTATCAAGGTCATGCAGAGAGTGTGCTCAGTATGTCACAAGGAACGAATCCTACATGGAATTGAGTCAGTTTCTTTCGTTCACTAAAAGGATTCGTTCAAAAATAAAGAATCGTTCACGAACGACACACCACTAGTCAAAAATCACCGCTTTTTGGGGATTGCAGTGCTGTTTTTCATGTTGTGTTGTAGCTAAAGTTATTATGTTACACTGCACGATAGTTTACATCAGATAATAGGCTCACGTTACTTGGGAGCTGATGCCAATTAATTTCATGATTCTTTAATAAATACCAAAATGGAACTAACGTTAACGTTATTGTTTACTTGCTAACTCAACTTCATTCCCCAAATAAAATAATTTGACCAGTAATTTGATAAGAAGAGAGGTTGTTATGTCGCTTACTTGTCTTTTGAATAAAATCTCATGGACATAATATGCTGGGTTTTTCTGCAAAATGATATGGGGGTTGCTTTATGGGAACAATGGTTTAAAAATATATTTTTAAGAATAGTCTTCACCAAAACCTTTGGTCACCAGATTAATAAATCAAAAATAAACATGTAACTTAAAAAAAGTACATTAGTAGTAAGTAGTAAAGCAATATATTAGGGATTTATACAGATGCAATACAAAACACAACTACTTGTATATGTATATATGCATTTAAATTTACACTGCTTAACAAAACCAGAGTTCATGGTATGAAGTGTATCATAATATCAATGTACAGTGTACACAAGTGTCATTTCACAATGTGTTAGCACTCATACTCCACACTGCTGGCTAGCTCACTGGAGTTGATCTTCTCCCCGAATAGTGCTTCAAATTGGGAATTCTGGTCTTGGGTGAAGTGGTTTTTCCAGTCACCGACAGCACCTGAGTGGGCACAAATAAAATCATCTACATTTATTTTACATTCAATAAAGTTGCGGACAGAATTAACAATCAGCCTTTTATTTTCCTACAATTACAGTTCAAGTCATGTGCCCTACTATTAATGGGCACCTAGTGCTGGACTGTTAATAAATACCACATCACAGTTACCACGTTGCGTGAGCAATTGCAGACCGCATTGCTCTATGGTGAATTCATCACAATTTTTTACTAATTATTAATAAATACTGAACATGATAGACCAAACCAAATTATCATTGTCCTGTGCCTGATCATTTTCCATCATTAAAAGAGAGTCCCACATGTCCCACACTATTGCTTGTGCTGTAATCTGCTAGGATAGGAGTCACATGAGTTCAAAGCAATTATGATCAATATTAATAATTTTACTATAATTATTAAAAATAATAATTATTATTATAATAATAGAAAATGGATAGTAGTGGATTGCATTTAGGGCTTAAATGCAATCCACTTACATCTTTCATCTTTAATGTGCAGGCTACTGTATGATGTGATTGTGCTGGATGAGGATCCCTCACCTTTCCTGAAGACAAGCTTCCTGTCAGACGTCAGGGCGCACACAGTGTGGTTGGCATCTGACCGCTCCTTCTCCACTCTCGCTTTCATCTCCCTGAAGGAGGACTTCTTTGAGATTTCTCTCACCTGGTCCTCGGTGACCCTGACACCCAAAAACTTGCTGATCTCTTGGACGCATTTTGGGAGATCCTGAGAGAAGACACATTTTCAGTTAGTTTTTGCACTTACAATATACGACATTGAAAAACTTGTTCGACTTCCACTATTGTTGGCTCTTTATTGCTCAATTATCAATATAAAAATGTAATGATTCTACTATTGGCCATGTTCATGGACATACTTTGACTTAATTTCAGACCCACCTTTTTCAAGGACTCATAGTACACAAAGAGTGTATTTCCATTATCATTTCTCTCCCAGCTGAGTAGATGGTCAACCCAAGAGCCATACACCACTGCAAGGAAAGAGACATGTTAAAATCTTATCTTGACTCCATGCAACAAAGTAAACATTAGAGAATAGCATTCATTTATTTGTTCGACAAACATGCTTTGTACGTGTTAATTAGCATTCACAGCTTTAAATGTCCCATATCTGTAACTAAACCCATTTCAGTACCTGGGGTTTTACTACTTTTGGGTGCATTAGAGATTAAGCAACTCACTAAAGGGTAGAACAGCAGGTTCTGTAAAGCATTGCAACCCACATTGCTCGTATCCTGAGCCCAGCCAACCAACCACTACGTTAAACTGCTGCATGATCATGCTTTCTGTTAGCCTGCTTCTAAGACAGATGTGTTTGAGGTTTTTTGTAGCACTATGCGTACCTTCTCCTTTCAAGAACATGTCCAGGAAGGTGGCCCACTTGTCCACCTTGGGCAGGTGAGGGTTCTGCTGATAGTAGTGAAACATTGACACGGCTGTGTCCTTAGGATTCCTGATCACGTAGATCACCTGGACGGACAGATGCAAGAGCACACACTCAGAAAGCTGGTAAAATACCACACCCCCATAATGATTGTCATGAAACAGATACCTAACCAGCAAAGGCACGCAACTTATTTTTTGTCAAATTTGTAGCAGTTTTTAATTATGATATTCAGCAGAAGAGTAACGGCTGCACTGCTGGCAGTGTTGTAATAAGTTTCCTTTTAGCGCATTTAATGAAGGTTTTCACAAAATGTAGATTTAGGCACTCCTCCATTTTGCATGCTGTCTCTTTCCACAAGCGCTGTGCCATTTCATCATTGGCTCTGAATGGTGGGGTTGAGAGGCTTACCTTGCACTGTTTGGTCTGGAGCTCCCTGGGCACCATGTTTTTGGGCAGGTGTGTGGGGATCAACCTTGGGCTGGGGAGGTTCTTCAGCTCACAGAGCTTGGAGGGGTCTTGGAACTCCAGGGGCTGGGTGAGGGTCACCTGCCAGGTGGGATGTGTCGGACTACGGCAGTGGTACAGGTTCTTCAAGATCTCTGCCAGCCAGTGAGTACCTGTAGATATTTTAAATGAACAATTTTTCTTAAATACAGTGAGGAATCCATTGAAACAACTGCGTTAGTTGTACTCAGCCAATGTACTGTACTGTACTGTAATCAGCAGGAGCCCTCGGCCACCACACTGCTGCCTAATTGTAGGCATTCAGAGCACAGCTTGATTCCAGATTAAATTGGTTAGGATGGCGCTTACCTGATTTGGGGTAGGAGACCAGCAGCACGTCATCCTCTCTGGCCTCGAACCTGTCCAGGTTGCGTAGCCGATCGATCGACACCCTGGTGGGAAAGGGGATGCCATTGTAGGAGTGAATGAGCTCTTTGTCCTGGGGCATTTTCAAGCAGGTTTTCTGTTCACGGACGAATGGATACAGGTTCCTCTGGTCTCTTGCGAGCGGCTGTCTGTCTGTCTAGTCACAGGCAAAGTAGTGTTTTGTTCTGGTCACCAGTGGAGGGGTGTCTTCAGCAGTGAGCGAGGAAGTGTGATCTCTCGACGTGTCTGCACCTCCTCTTATACCTCTCTGGGCTTCGGAAAAGGGAAGTTGTAGAAAGTTAGGTAAACACTTCGCGGGGAAATTCCAATTTACATGAAGGAAGTGTTGTAATTAGCAAGGGTGTCGATGATTTGCAATTTTCCAAGTAATATAAACAATAGAAAAAAAGGATCTCCCTTATTCTCACTGTTTGTCTTGATCCAGTCTGAGAGTATTTAATACGTCTTTTATTACAAATTGAAACAATAAGAATAATAACGCATCTTACTTTTCACAGAAGACAACTATTGTTTATTCCCTTTGATTGGCATAATAAATTAAATACATCTGTCTCTTCCAGTGCTACATGGCATTCCTCAAAATCTGCTCTAAAACTTAAAGCATGTGCAACAAAAAAATCTATTCATATAAAAAAATCCCCATATAGATATATAATTATAAATTCAATGAAAATGGTATGAAGTGTGTGGTGTAGAACCAACATCGTACAATATGTGGGCTGTAAAGAAAAAAGCAAGTACAGCACATACCTTATCTACACAACACATTCACAAATATACTCCTGATGTCTGGAGACATAAATTAAACCTCTACATTGAGAGGAAAGAGAAGTCCTGGATACAGCTGGAAATTTGCTCTAAAGACTAATCAGGCTTTAATGCACTCAATTCACCCAAGGGAACATCAGAAGCATGCCACCAAGGATTTGAACTTGCAACCCTCTGGTTACAGAATATCACCTTCACAGCAACACTCCCTATATGTGGCTGAAGTGAGGATGGGTGAAATTGAGCGTCTGTAAGCACATTGTGAGTTTTGGGACTGCTTCATTCTCTGAAATATATTTTTCTAGTCACACCTCAGTACATGTCTTCTTCAGAGCTTACGGACAGATCCTGCCTTTGTTTGTTTTGGCCAGGGCCAGCTCTACACATTTTGGTGCCCTAGGCGAGATTGATGACATAGCCTACCTCTTAATTGGGCTCTCTTTTCCTCCTCCTCCTTCCTCCGTTTTCTCCCCTGTGCACCTGAATGCTTGTGCCTTTTCAAAGTCATTGTGCAAATATAAAATCTCATCAATCTGATATCTATCTTGCGTCGCACTGATGTTGGCTCTCTGCCTGACTGCATCAGTAGTGCATGCCTCTCTGACCCCATCACCTGCGCTTGACCCGACCGGCACGTCTCTTGGGTTGCCTGTGATGCGCGCACGTAACCCCCACTTTCAGCAAGCAGCCAGGCATCGTATCCCCCACCTCAATAACAGCATCTCTGTCAAAGTGCAGGCCAGATTAAACATTGTGCGAGGAACAGAACAGGGGTGCAAAGTGTATTTATTTTTGTTTATTTCTTCATTGGGAGGAAAGGAGTGGGCGCCCACCAGCAATGTTTTTTTTTTTTTTGTGAGGGTGACCTGGCGCCCGTAGCTGACATGGTGCCCCAGGCAGCTGCCTGTATGGCCTGTGCCTTGAGCCGGCCCTGGTTTTGGCAATGAGCACAAAGGGATTCAAAGCCAAATTACTGTACATGTTATTAATTTAACAACCTCTGCACGTGCTCAGCTTGGGCACCGGGTCATTATGCAGACAGTCCACAACATCAACTATGAATAATGAATAATGACTTTAAAACTGTGATTAAGACAAGTCACCAGTCTCAAATTCACTGTGGCGTAAAATCTGGATGATTGTGAATTGATTTTTATGACTGGAAAAATCATCTCCTCATTCCAATGAGAATCAAATTGCAATCAAATCTGCATAATGCTGTAGCCAGTGCGATGCACAGGGTGTCTGGTGGCTGGGTCTGGTAGTCCTGTCAAGTTGCAGAGGTGAAAGTTCCAATCTTTGGCACTAGATGGCGCACAGGACTTGTGAAAGCCTCAAATCTGCGCATTGACAGTAGCTGTTGAGCAGAGGTGAATCAAGTTACAGCAACAACACCACTGATCAGCGAGATTGTCCCTGGCATGTCACATGCTGATCTAAATGAGTGAATCATATTAAACAATTTTACTGGTCTGATTCTGTTGTCTATCCTATCGGAGTATTCACATGTCATGTGAATACATGTCATGAAAAGATACCACGAAAAGACTTAAGCACAAAATATTAAACTAGTATTGAAAAGCACAGAGTGATATGAAAACTGAACATAGTCAATACTGAAAAAAGATAAGATTTGCATTAAAATATTATTTTATCATAACAGAAAAATACTTGCACTCCATACTCATACATCCTGTAAATATATAGCTGAAAGCTCTATTCCATAAACAGTATTACATTGTAATTACAAAAAGATTACATAATCTCAAACTTTGCTTTGACGCTTTATGTATGTATGGCATTTTGGAATCAGTTTGAATTAATCCTACAGATTTAGTACATTTTGGGATCAGGCGGGAGTACAGTGTGAACAAATCTTGATATGAACTGTTTAATTTGAAGATTATATTCTAATTTATGGGCTATGGCGTCTTAGGTATCTTTTTACGTCATTAAAAACAGAGTATTTTCACCTATTTTATATTTATATTTTTATCTTAATAGTCAAGTCAAGTCAATTACACTTTAATATCCCACAAGTGGGAAATTCATTTGGCAGAGCTTCAAACCTTCGAGCTTAAAACCTGAGATAGGTATCTACTGAAAAATAACTGACAACCAAGAATCTCAAGGAAACCATTTTCAGGAAAAGCCTTCCTCATGCATAAAAGCCATTCAATGGTGTGCTTGTTCGATGTACACCCACTGATTTATATTTTCTTTGGAGTACATTTCCAAAGGTTTCCAAGGAGTTTTGTTAACTTCAATGTATAGACTTTCTTCACCTGCAAGGTTGCTCTCCCACTCTCTGTTATTACTCCTCCTGTATTTCAAGATAAATAATCTTTAGCAATGCATCCAGTCATCTGTAGAGGGAGGTCAAACTGTAACACTGCAGTAACCAGTATTGTACCACTAGTAGGAGCACTGTACCACTATAACAGTGTTAAGTATTGAGATTCACTGGCTGCGTCAAATGCTATTAATGATCAGTTTGTTCAAATCTAATAGGAGCGGTGGTATTAAATGGTTGGAAGCGTTTCAGCATGATATTAAATAACTCCCAGACTATAGAGTAGGTTTCTAGAATTACACCCACACATAGCACCGAAGGCAAGATGATAAAGTAGGTGATCAGACCATTTAATACAAATTCAGAGAATGAATAATACAGATCATAGATTCCAGCGTTTTTCCAGTAAATTATTTAACTGAAGTACCAAGCCATACATGATGGAGAAAAATATGAACCACACCCCACTTTCTCACAAAACATGCATTATTGTAAAACATATTAGTGTATTTTGTTCAAATCAGCGACTGAATGATCGAGGCCACTCGAGATTGCGGCAGACCAATAAAAACAGGTGGAAAACAGAGGCCAATGCAGAACCCCTGTCTGAAACGGTCACTGTCAGAGGGATGCAAATGGGAGGGAGCAAATCCTCTTCCAGAGAGTTATACATTACGTGCTTATGACGGTTTAAAATCTATTTTTTTAGGCCCATTTCATCGTTGCACCATGCTCTGTCGATTTCCACACATCCTCCAAAATGTGCGCAGACAGCCGGCGCTTCTTTACACTGTACAATTCACAAGCTGATTTGCTGGAACTGCGCCAGAGCACTGTGCAACTCACAATGAGGTGGGGGATGTACTGTTGGCTAAAACTCTCCCTCCCATTGTGACCATGGCTGGTTGGCCATGCACCACCTCTCCCCCACCTTTGATAATATAATAATAATAATCTTAATCATTAATAACAATGATGTGTGAGTATGTATGTGTCTGTAACCTGCAGGACGTACAAGGGGGTTGGCTTAATGATAAAGATTCAGCTCACCATCCCCCCACCGCCCCCAAAAAACCCCAAGCAATAGTAATAATATACACAGTATGCCCTATATATAAAAAACTGTAGTGGAATAGTATTGTGAATAATGTTCAACCATATATATATGTGTATGGACATGTATTGCGACATGTGTACACAATCATTTCAATTATTCTACAAATGACCTTTTGCTTTCATCTTCAGCACATTAAATTGTTTTGTTTTGGTCAATTGACTTTCAGGGTCACAAGAGACTGAATCTTACAGTATGCCCTTTTCCAATTCAGAATATCAATGCACTGTATTGCTTGAGTGGTAAGCTAAACCTGTTGTACAAACATGCGGTGCCAGGCTCCCGAGGGAGGAAGTGCTCTATATGGCCATACAGCTGGGGCCACAGGAAGGGGGTGAGGGTGTGTGGCTCTGCTGATCTGATTTGAGCCACTTCGTGCCAGGGGTAGGGCTGCTACACCTGTCCCCCTTCATAATCCATCGTCAAAGGAAAATCTGGGGTGGCCCTTCCAGGCCGAGTACCATTAATCATTTCCCTGATCCCGGGACCTTTGCTGGTGACTTATGGAATGGAATGATGGCCTTTCATCCGCACTAACAGTCTGCAGTCTAATACATAAATAATACAAAGCGAAACAACTATCTAAGCGCTGCTCCGTTTCAGCCAACGTGGGCAGCCTCTCGATCTGGACCCACGGCACAGCTTTTTATATCCCCTGAATAACTGTTTTGAGTCACTTGCTTTAACAGACTCATGAATTAATTCTGCAACCTGTGGGGAAACTATGATGTGTATTGACACTGGCATTGAGTATATACAAAGACATCCCTCACATAAAATATTGGTGCAGCCTCAAAGAAAAAGTTTAAATGTTTGTGTTTCTCTTTGCACCTTAAAAATGATTCTGCTTATTCCGTTGACAAATTATTACTCCATAATTACCCTGCTTGCACAAGTTGACACATACAGTATATTACATTAGATTCAATTAGCAGATGGTCTTATCCAGAGTGACGTTCAACATATATAACTAAAGGAAGATAAAACCAAGGAAAAATATCAGTTTGGATGAATATACAGAGATTTATGAATGCTTGATGCATCCAACCAAATACTTTCCCTGGGTTTCATTTATTTAATGTATTATCGACAACATCCAACAAAAGCACCATGCATCTACAGTCAAGGAAGTTGACATAGTCCACCTATACACACTCCCTCCTTTCAATCTCATTCATTCATTCATTATCTAACCCGCTTATTCCTGGGCAGGGTGGGCTGGAGCCTATCCCAGCATGCACTGGGCGAGAGGCAGGAATACATCCTGGACAGGTCGCCAATCTATCGCAGGGCACATACACCATTCACTCACACACTCATACCTACGGGCAATTTAGACTCTCCAATTAGCATATCTCCAATTAACGTGCATATCTTGGGAGGAAACCGGAGTACCCAAAGAAAACCCACACGGACACGGGGAGAACATGCAAAGTCCAC
The DNA here is from genome assembly GCA_029706075.1 of Aldrovandia affinis. NCBI lineage: Eukaryota > Metazoa > Chordata > Actinopteri > Notacanthiformes > Halosauridae > Aldrovandia > Aldrovandia affinis. Next base: position 1,787,640 of record JAINUG010000023.1, read on the forward strand.
ACAGAAAGGCCCCGGCCACGGTTCGAACCCGGGACCTCCTTGCTGTGCGGCGACAGTGCTATCCACTGCACCACCATGCCACCCTCAATCTCATTCAAACTCAAACACAAACTAATCTCAAATACAAAATGGCGTCCGTATCGGAACGCCTTGATATGAGCTCTCCTGCGAGTGAGTGCGGCGAGCCTGAGCAGTCTGCAGAGCACATCATTAACACCTGCCCCCTGTACAGACCACCTTCGGAGGCCAGCCTCTTCCAAGTGGGACCAGAGACAAGGGTGTGGCTACACGATACTGAGTTGGACATTTGAGGATGATACACGAAAGAAGAAGAAGCTCTCCTGCAGCAGATGCAGCGTTTCAGAAATAACCGCAGGGAAGCGGTTGGCTTTTTTTTTTTTTTAACTGTCTGCCCAACCGATGAACCACTGTTCCACAGAGTCTTTTGCATACATCTCAGGGAGTAGTAAATGAACCCAGATCACAGCCAGCCACCATGGCCTGGCTGGTTGAGGGCATTGATTTATGGAACCACACATATGTACAACTCTGCAAACTGTCCTGCGCAGCTGCAATGCACAATAAAAGAATGTGCATGAGGAGCGCTGACGTCCTGTTTGCATTACAGTGGAATGAACAGAAAGGCTCCATAATTGGGCCGCATGAATGATATGAGAAGTATCAATTGCGTGGGTGGTTGGCTCGCATGGATTTGGATTTGCTGTCTCTGAGTGCAGCCTGGGGAGCTTAACCACTGTATAATGGGATGTTTAGCCCTAGGTCATTGGTAGGCGGTATCAGGCAATAAGCATGATCATTTGTGGTTTTTGAAAAGAAAAAAAAAAAAGACAAGAAAATGAAATATCGTGAAAACTTATGTGTACGTACGTATTACTCCAGTAAATATTTGTTCACTCACAGCTGTTCTGCACCACTAGGGTAGCCAGGTGGGGGATTTTGGGTACACCCTCTCCTGAAATGTTTTATGACAGTTAATCTACGAACGAACTGTTAATCTACCGTTGAACAATTTAACAATTTGTTTGTGTAACCTTCCCCCCCATGGTCATTTTAAATTGTTACTGTGCCATTACCATGTTATTACTCTTTAATTGAGTTTTGTCCCAAGTGGCCAGAGGAGACTATCTTTAATAAACCTACTAATAACCATTTAATAAGCTCGTTATTTGAGGTAATTGCATTGCAACTACAGTGCACCTCACATGGTAATAACATCAAAATGACCTTTGTAGTGGATAGTACAAATTGCACGGTTAAAACTAAAACTACTAATCAGACGGTTATTTTAAGCAATTCCACCTTACCTAGTAATAACAAGGACATTCTTTTTCTTGTTACTGGTAATTACTAATTGCTACCATGTTTGTACTATGTCATTACCCACGTATTCTGATCTGTAAAATAAAATGCTGCCAGCATGATAAAAGATATTTCATCACAATAGCCAAACCAGACAGCAACAAAGAAGGTGGTAGCCAAAGCTAAAATCATTTCACAGGGAAAAACCATCATGCTTCAGGCAGCTAGCTTTGAGATCATCCACCAAAAACCCCCACGACAACACAGACTTGATCCTCTTCAGGTGAACGCGCTGGCGGAAGCGGAGGGGTTCTAACACTGACAGCAGGCGCTGCTGATTTGTTGGGAGTTCTACTCTGTCAGAACGACTTTTGTCTGGCTATTAAACTGGCACAAAGCACGTTCCCTTTCACTTCTCCGCTGCACAGTTCATGGAGTTTGTCATGAGGAACAGTCTAGCAAATCTATAGGGCAGCGAGGAGATGGATGGCCAACGATCTCTGCACTTTCGCCAATAAACTATACCTCCGTCCTGCAGAGATATAGCAACTGGGGCGCTGGGCTCTGTTAGTGGAGAGAAGGGCACATATGACTGCTTCTGACTGGGGAGGCAGGGGGCCAAATAAAAGTGTCTGCAGTGGGACAAATTAGAGGGCAGGCCTCTGTGAGCCTCCCTGTCTGATTGCATCTCAGAGGATGATTAAGGAGCCAATTAAGGAATCAATGATAATACCTGTACGCAGATGGAACCTGTAACAATGTGACAGTGCAGTATGAAATTTCTTGTCAAATCGTCATTATTTATTTTTGTGTTCTTTTGAGCGTGAGCCTCTTAATATACGCCATTCAGCAGACGCTTTTATCCAAAGCGACTTACAGTAGTGAATGCATACATTTTCAGTACATGTGGCCCCAGTGGGGATTGAACCCACAACCTACGCGTTGCCAACGCTGTGCTCTACCAACTGAGCCACAGAGAACCACCTCAACCAAGCCTCTTGCTTGTTTGCTCAGCTCGGCTCTCACGCTAGTATAACGGCGAACTGGGTCGTCACCGATTGACGCAACTCTCTGTGACCCAAGGGCACATTGATCTAAAGCGGTTAGAAATTTTGAAAGAGGCCGATTGCGCCAGCCTGCGGAAAAGCAGTAGCAACATGGGTTTGCAGGAGGATTGGCTGTACGGAGAGCAGAACAAGGCCATTTCCAACGCCATGCTCTCTGTACTCTGTGGAGGCCTCGTACTCAAGCCACCCACAATGCACTTTCTGTAAGGTGAGGGGAATGTAAAAATATCCTTCCAATACAGTACACCAACTTCCAACCAAACACGTGTCAAATGTACTATTTTTTGTTTCAGCTCTTTAGGTCTTATCTAATGCCCCGAGACAGCAGATAAAGATTTTCCAGATAAAGATTGTTTTCTGAAGATTCTCTCTCTCTCTCTCTCTCTGTCTTTCTCTTTCTCTCTCTCACACACACACACACACACATTCACAATAAAATTCTCTGCAACCCAAAAGTGATGACAACTCTCTGATCCATTATAGAGGGAGCTCTATTCATTCCGGTGCATTTTATTTCTCCGTGGAATTTTCTTTGTGAGCAGTCAATACCCGGAGAACTGAGGAGAATGTTATATTGAGGTTTTTTTTGACAGAATGACAGGAGGACTGTGTCTAAATTGTTGGGAGAGAAGTTATAGTACAGAGCCCTAATTAACATCACCGCGGCTTCCTCTGAAGCTCATTCAAGTCTCACTTTGCTCACATTGTCCTGATAATCACAAATCATTTTTGACACAGTGGGCTGAACGCAGTGATGTGTAACCAACGGAGGAGGAGAGGTGGAATAAGGGTCAGTGATCAGTCACTGTGCAACACTGTGCACTGGGACGGAGGAGGGGGTTGGGGTGTAGTCACTGTGCACTGGGAGTAACTGTGGGGAGAGGGGTCACTGTGCACTGTTACACTGTGCACTGGGAGAGGGGTTGGGGTGTATGTCCACGGGAGAGGGGTTGGGGTGTATGTCCTGGGAGTCCATCAGGGAGAGGGGTCACTGTGCACTGGGAGAGGGGTTGGGGTGTATGTCACTGTGCACTGGGAGAGGGGTTGGGGTGTATGTCACTGTGCACTGGGAGAGGGGTTGGGGTGTGTGTCACAGTCACTAAGCACTGGGAGAAGGGTTGAGTATAGGGGTGAGACAGAATATGTGTGTGTGTGTGTGCATTTGTGTATATGCACATATCTGTTTGTGTGTATGTACAGGGCCGTAGACTTGATTAAAAAACGTGGGAGGGACAAATATAGATTGCAGAGACGAAACACCCACTGCCCCCTTTATTCCATGCGCATGTTTACTACACGGCCAAATGTTAATGTCCACCGTATTGGTCTTTGGTTTGGACACAGCAATCATTTATTTACCATTTTAAACCTCACCTCTCCACTTTCTATCCCTGTCCCATCTGTCTGTTACCAGTACCTGCTGCTGGTCCTGCTGTTAAATGATGACAAAATATCAATGACAGTTCATTGGTGGGTCAACAAACTGCAATAATTATTATAGTCATAGTAATATTGAATAACAGAAATAATAACACACGCTAATACACTACTTTTAAAAAGTGGCGGGGGAAGAAAAAAATCGTCCCTTTTAAAAAGTGGTGGGGGTGGGGGAACTTGGTCCCGTCATCCGCGGTGGAGTCTATTCAATTCAATTCAAATCAAATAACTTTATTTATCCCAGAGGGGCAATTTCTGAGGCAGGCATAGTAAAAGAGGACGGTACAGGCAGAGCATATGAAGACAGACCACATAGCACTGTCTGTTTGTCATGCACTGTCTTCATATGTCCTGTTTACGCCCGTGTGTGCATGCATGCATGTACATGTATGCGTGTATGCATGTGGGTGCGTACAGTGCATGCATGCGCGTGTGTGTGTGTGTGTGTGTGTGTGTGTGTGTGCATGCATGCATTTGCATGTGTTTGCAAATGACTGCATGCATGCGCTTTTCTGTGCACAGTATGTGTGTGTGTGTGTGTGTGTGTGTGTGTGTGTGTGTGTGTGTGTGTGTGTGTGTGTGTGTGTGCACATTTTGGCCACAGTTCAGGTTTCCTCTGCAGTGCAGTGCCTCTGCAGTGGAAGATTAAGTTGCTGAATTGCTAACAGTCCAAATACTCCCCCCCCCCCCACCACCACCACTGAGAAACTCTGTTTATCACTCTGCCTCATAGTCTCATTCATCCCCCGTCCTCTCACTTACCCAAGAGCCCAAATTAAACAGGGTCTCTCTCAGCCCCTCTGTTAGCACCACGGTTATATGCACAGTTTTGCAGCCACAATCGCACTTAGCTCTCAGCAGGGAGGATGGTGCACGGCCAGTGTAACATCACTGTGACATGATGATAACATCACTGCGACATGACAATGACATCACTGCGTCATGATGACATCACTGCGACGTGCAGCACACCCTGACCCTGACTGCACTTGGCAGGGCCCCACACACAGCAGGAGGGGTAGCTGTGTGACTGGGGAGAGAGCGCCGTTACCTGACGGGTCTGGGTCTCCCCACTCTTCCCAACAGGGGACCAGAGAGGGCATGTCCATGGAAATCATACAGTGTGTGATGTGTGGAAACGTACTGTGCGGTCACCGAGTTCGGAATGTTACATTACATTTACATTTAGGCATTTAGCAGGCGCTCTTTTCCAGACAGACTTACAAGGTGTGCGTTTATACATGGTAAGATTGGTTTAAACTAAGAGCAACTACAACAAATGAGGTCGGACACCTGATACTCACGGATTCTAGACGCCGACTGATGATAAAAATAAAACCAGGACATAATGCAGACACTGTCGTGGGGGAATGTTTGTTGTGCGTTGCGATATCCCTGTTCCCTCTCTCTGAACCGAGTCACTCTAAACAAAGGTTCTATCTGAGAGAGAGTCTACTTTATTAGAAAGGGCGGCAGATCCCACCGACTGGAAACGAACAGGAACGGAAACTTAATCTGTGGGACTTATGCAGGACCAATTTTCCTACATCTGACTTTTTTATTTTTTATTTATAGGGTCTAATTTTTCCCCGTTTTTCTCCCAATTTGGTTGCCAATTATACCCTCCCCAACGAGTCCGCCACCCGTCCTCTGGGTACCGACACAATTATTCCTGGGCCAGTAGATCCGCCTCCTCCGAGACGGAACCCGACCACGCATGCCCTTCCTGCTCCTTGACGAACTCACTCACCCTCCCCCCTCCCCCTGGGGTGACCGCCAAATGCCGCACCGAATCAGGGCTAACGGCCAGGGCCGGTCTGGTAGAGGCGGGTTTTCAAACCGCGTCCCTGAGAGACAGCCACACTCCAGCCAAGACACGGTGCGTTAGAGCGCTACACTATCCGCCGCCCCCTACATCTGACTTTTAATGAGATACAATGGTGGTGCAGTCCTGAATCGTGGATGTCCCATATCTCCCAATCTCTCTCCGTGCAGCAAAGGCAAGGAAGAGTGAAACTCTCTTTTCTCCAAAGGGCATGGTCGCTGATAAGGGGAGCAAAATCATTCCCAGTTTAGCTGCCCTCGACTGCATTAGTCACACATAGATTGTAGTCACACACACCTTATAGATTGAACGCACATTGCCAACCACCGGTGTAACCACTTTGGTGCGACAGTTCTGGTTTGTTCCTTTCATTGCATGTTGTAAATGACCTTGTTTCTTCATCTCTCCTTGACAGCTCCCACTCGTGTTACTAAGACCTCCAGTGCTGTTATTCCGTGACTAAAGCAGCCTGCTTTCATTTGGGCGCGAGCCCAGCAGTATATCAAAATGTGAGCCAAAATAGTGTGTTGTCAAAGACAAAGTATTTGTCACCGCTCTTGTTTCTGACAATGCAGAAGCCAATGAGTGAAGCCTTTCATCAGCAGGAGTGAGTGAGCTTAAGAGCCTTATCTTGAGCACAGGCATGAGTGACAAGATCCCGTTGTCTTGGTGTTATAATGATGCAATGCTGCGGACTGTAAACAGACATTTTCTTCTTTTCCCCAGGCTTTCTGGTGGATTTGTACTCAAACACAGAGGTGGTTAAGCCCCGCTCACGTAAAGTCACTCCTAAAATGTTTGATGGTGGACACATCCGATGGATTACAGGAGAACCGAGGCTATTAGAAATTGAGGCCCAGGGAAACACGCGTCATAGGAAACCTTTCACAGGACACCTTTGTCCAGTTTAATCCAACGCTGGCAAAAGAAAAAACAACAACAAATAGGAGCCAACACGAAAGCAAGTCAATGAATGAACTGAACTGAGGAACAGGGCCTTTAACATCAGACAGGCGGCGAATGAACTCTGCCTAGGTCAGAAAAAGCTGTGCCTCTTTTGCAGTGCAGAAAACCCGATAAAGGCTCAGGGATTTGCTCAGGGAGCCAAGGGTTGCCGAGGTGACGCTGCCAGTAACACATCAGATGAAGCATGGCTGGGGGCAGAGTTGTCTGGGAGGAAAGTGAAAATACAGAAGCTGTTTGTTCACTGCAGGAGATTTCATATAAACTTTCATAACCACTGGAACTTCCAGTCTGTCTCAGACGCATGCAACAATGTGAAAGGCCCCAGAAGATTTAAGGCAAACCTGCTGACAAAGTCATTACAAGGGGCAGTGGATGGCGTAGCGGTCTAACACGCCGTATCTTGGCCGGTCTGATATGGCGTGCGCTGCCTATCAGGGACGTGGCCTGAAACCCGCTTCTACCAGACCGGCCCTGGCCGTTAGCCCTGCTCGGGGGCGGCATTTGGCTGTCCGCCCCAGGGGGAGGGGGAGCTGGCTCGAGTTCACTGTGAAGCACCTAAGGGTGTCTCCAGAACGTGGGTGGGCGAATTCTGTCTCAAAGGAAGGGGTGTTCGCTGCCCTCGGAGAATTAGCTTGCCTCATAGAGACGAGCGGCAGACTCTAAATAAATAGAGGGTATATTTGGCCACTAAAATATAGGAGAAAAATCTGAAAAAATCTGAAACAAATCATTTAAATAATAAAATTTTAAAAAGCCATTACAGAGATGTAAATCATAAATCCATGGCATGGGGGGGTGAGGAGGGAGAAATGCAGACGGAACTCTGGGAAACAGAAACCCAAAGCCTCCCTTTTGTGACAGCAGGTGTGTGGCAGAACTCCAGAGGGGCTGTCGCGAAATGCAAATAAAACAAAAAAAACATTACAATAAATACAATAACTGACAATGGGTTCAAACACAAGCCTGAAGAAGCCCAAAGCCAGGAAAACAATCAGGAACTAAAGATGTGGCCAGAATGAAAGGGTGTGACCAATGATGGTGCGGCTGAGAGAACAGCCTGCTAAAAGAGAAGGTAAAGGTAAAGGTGTGCATTCAGTCGACATTTGTCTTTAACTTGGACTCACAATAAATATGTTTTTATAATGGAGTGTCAAGGTTCAGGGAAAATGCTGATTGAATCCAGGCCTTCACCTTTAAGAAGAGGCCACTCTGTCTTGGCTCTCAACACAGACACTCAGACGGTAAGCCGACGCGTTCCTGGAGTCCCAGAGAGAGGTAGTCGACGGGGCCGAGTGACGAGGGTTGGGGGGGTGGATTGGGGTGTGCTCTGGAGAAGGTTTTCCTCTTCCTTATTCCACTGTTCTTTCTGGTTAAACAGGTGCTCAGAGCTGGGCCTGCACCCACACTGGATTCTCTCACTCTGCTGCACTCCTTCTCCCAGACCCCTCCTTGTCTGTCTCTCTACAGAACCTGTCTCACTCCAGCCTCTTCTTCTCCCTTTTCTCTCGCTCTCATTATGCGCCGGCAGGTCTCAGCTTGGCAATCGTCAGGGAGAATCAGAATATTTATGAGAGAAAGCGGGGAAAAACAACAACCTTGGTGTGGATGAATACTGCGAGCATAAAAAAAAGAAAACAAAGAGGACTATACAAACAATATTAACAAGCAGCCTTGCAGGCTTGAGGTGAAGTAACACATACAATTATGGGCTTTTTAATCTAATCCATTATGCACGTTTAAAGGAAGGTAGACTGTTGTGAGGCGTATAAACACCACAGACAAACGCTGGGTTTAAAACGTGTCCCTCCAGCTCCGATGCCCCATATCCTCTAAACACTGCTGCCATAACATGAACAGAATATATTGAAGTTATTGGCCTGGAAAATTAAAACTCCCTTTTTCTGGATAAGTAATGTATCAGCCCTTTGCCAGTCAAGAGTCCATGTTTAGAAGTTAGTCCAAAGACAAGCTGGGTCCTGTTGCCACACTGATAGCATTGTTGGAAACTGGCACAGTGCTGGATCATGGGGACCAAATTACAGGAATCGCTTACAGTATAAGAGTGTTGGCAAGAGGTTTCAAGAGGTTTCAACATCTGATGATGTCTCATACCAGTAGCACTTAAACTATGAGATACAAGATGTCATTAACATTTAATTATGTACTTAACCAAATGTTTATGAAGTTTAGATCATAGCTGGATATGATGATTACTTTTTTTTCTTCTTTTTCTTTTTTTACTTTTCCCCCCTTTTTAGCCCTCTTTTTGGAATCGCCAATTGTATGTTAGGCTCGTCTCATTGTGACAACCACCGCAATCGTGCAGGAGCGCTGAAGCGAGGCGAATGCAATCCGCAGCCAACGGCACAAGTCCAACAGTGCAGCACAGGGCGCTCATTGGAGAATAGGCGCCACCCCGCCCACATCATCTGAAGAATTCTGATGCAGATGCCTGATGAATCGCAGGGTGCCTGAGAGCGGGAGACGAGGAAATCCCTGACCGGCCTGCCCACCCCGCTCCCAGCAGAGCGAAGTCAATTTGTTCCGCCACTGCGCTCCCAGTCACTGTCAGCAACATGGCAGGACATGGCCCAGATTTGTTCCAGCCACTGCGCTCCCAGTCACCTGAGCAACTGGACATGGCAGGACATGGCCAATAAAGATCCTTGATCATGGGCTTTGAGACTCAGCCTGCACCCAAAGCGCCAAGTGCGGCTCTGGCCGGGACACCTGGGGCCAACTGGGGAGGCCCATGACGATAGCACCCTGTAGTACCGGGGTTACGGTAGCCAATAAAAGATCCTTGTGAAAATAGTTATTTTTTATTAAAAAAATTTTTTATTTAATTTTTATATTTTAACTTTATCGTTATAGTCATAAGCTATGAGAGGAATATTACTCGTCTTACATCAACAATCAGGCCTGGATTTGTCCTCAACTTTGACTCAAGTTAGGTTTTTCTTAAAGTGAAGATTGCTATGTTTGTATATACATAAAAAAACACATCTGCATTTATTTGTAAGTTAGATTTGTAAATCAAACCAAGTTTGGGGAATGGGACTACGGTCGTAATGTACATTTCATGTGTGTTTATTTATTTGGCTGTTCCTGTGCCCGCCCACCCACGGTTGGGGTTGTTCTGATTTATTTTTCTTAGTATTTCTCTGTACTAAAAGGGGAATAAAACACTCAAGTGGCCAATTTGGTGTCCTTCCGTGTGGGCCAAGCACCACCTTTATGCAGCCATGGTAACACAGAATGGATACAGCTGTCATTCCTCCTGTCATTTCCCCCTGCATGCCTCGTTTATGTTTATCTTCAATTTGTCTCTATAAATGCAACAACTGGAACAAATGGAAACAACTGAAGCCGCTACGGCGGAACTAAGGGTCGGACCAGACGAGATCCGCCAAAGAGGAAACGGAGAGTTTAATAGAGAGATCTCTTCTGAATGATCAGGTAAGACAAATGAGTCCGTCCAATGTAACCGAGTATCTGCGCGTAAAGTCATGTGATGCCAGGAACTAATGACGGCACAGTGAAGGCGACACAAAGGAGGCCTAGATTCTGATATGAATAGCCGCAGATGCAACTATGCTGCAATGAATTGAATATGCGATGAATTAGCAACGCCCCAGGCTTTATGGTCCACTAACAGCTGATCACTGTTTACTCTTACATTTATTTGTAATCATTGACATGTTCTGTTATTTCAAACATCATCTGTCAGTCATCCCGAACTGCAATCTACAATCATTAGCACATGCATCGGAAAATCAAGTGCTCTCTCAATGCACAGCACTGAGATTATATTATATTTTATATTATATTCGAATGATAATATTGTACCAAAACTGTCAAGCATTCTCTCAGTGCACTCTCAGCGCTCTCCACCTGGCAGGGCTTTACACTTGAATGATAATACGGTAGCAAAATTGGGCCATCTCCTTTTATGCATCATTTTAATTAAATGCAAATAAGGAATAGAAGGAATATATTAATCGGTGATACCACCTGTTCAAAAAGCAGTATCTGCGGCGTTTCCATCAGATATACAATAACATCGCAATAAACTTTTATCCATATACTCCAGTGAGTTTACGTTGAGACCGAATCGAGAGGGATGGATTTGAGGAAGTGGAATCTAAAGCTGGAGACCGTAATAGTGTCTGAGAGTTGACTTTTAATTTCTTGAAATTAACAAACTTCAACCCAGAATTGTTCAATTTGATGTGGAAACCCAGGGCAGATGGGCATTGCCACATAACGACATGTAAGGTAATTTTACACAGATTCAGAATGATTCCTATAAGCAGAAGTAGTTAGTTGCACAAGATATTTCCATTTAATTCTCTTTTTTACACCTCAAAATATGGCTTCTCAAGAGGACGGCGAGATGAATTGAATTCAGAAGCCTGTCAGTTCGCTCACAGTGCCCGCCTTGGCGAACAAGGTGCTAATGAGCAGAAATTAGACACATAGTTCTGTGCACTCGCACGTGAAAAGCCATTATCCCACTGATTTAAGAGAGATTATTCCCTGCCTGCTGTCTCCAGCTTCTTGCCTTGTCCTCTTACTTGATCCGCTGTCTGACACCATTACCCCGAAACACCAGCATCATTACTTTAAAACTCATTTTACGCTTCATTGAAATTCAAATACAAGATGTATTTAGGTTCTGAAAATACATTCGATAAACAAGATATAAGACCCTCACTCTGGTGAAATGAGTGTGAAAAAAATCAATACAGCCTCTAAGTTTCCCAGTTTTTTTCCCCTTCTTTGCAGTAATTGATCTGGAGAAGGAGGAATGGCAGTGGCCGAGGGCCGGGGGGTGAAGCCGCAGACTGAGGGGGGAGAGACAGCCTCTGCATTCCAGTTCTCTAGAGAAGCATATGCCTATGTGTGTGTGTGTGTGTGTGTGTGTGAGTGCGGTTCTGTGTTTGTGTGTGTAGGTGTGTGAGTACTGTATGTGAGTATGCGTGTTGGTGTGTGTGTGTGTGCGCGCGCATGTGAGTGAGTGCGTGTGTGGGTGCGTGTATATGTGCGCGAGTGTGGTTCAGTGCTTGTGTGTGTGTGTGTGTGTGTGTGTGTGTGTGCATGTGAGTGTGTGTGTGGGTACGTGTATATGTGTGTGAGTGTGATTCTGCACGTGTGGGAGTACTGTATGTGAGTATATGTGTGTGTGTACGTGTGTGTATGCGTATGTGTGCGTGTATATGTGTCTGTGAGTGTGGTTCTGCCTTTGTGTGTGAGTACTGCATGTGAGTATGTGTGTGTGTGTGCGTGGGTGGGGGGTCAGTCATAGGGCATAGAGCTCAGCAGTGTTGTAATTGCGAGTGGAAGTAGGGGCAGGGTGACCCTGCCTCCCCCACAGAGGATATCACTATATAAGAAGAGAAGCTCAGTCAATACAGTGCAAATAGATGGCTTTTACTCTGGTCCCCTACGGAGCACCTCATATGCCTTACAATTCAGAGAGAGAGATGGAGCCATTTAAGTGGGAGGGAAAACACAGCACTTCATTGGCCTCATTGGGATATATGATACGCATTACCACAGCCTTGTGATAGCGGCACTGATAACCACTTGACATTGAAGAGCAGTGGGAAATATGGCCCACCTTTAATGTTAGGAGCCACATCTAAAGTTCCACATTTAAATTCAGTTTGGCAAAGTCAGAACTGCTTCTTAGCATTGCAGAGACGCATCATCCCGTTGGCATGTGTCATGCCTATCTTCCCGACAAAGACCCTAGAGGGTATGGGGAGAGCGTGTGTACATATGTTAAAGAGAAACTTTTTTGGTGGGGCACAAATGAGGCGTCAACCTGAGAGAGAACCGGTCTATGATGCAATGTGATGTCTTAAGGGGGCTGCCATGGACAATGACCTTGAAGGGTGACCTTGTTAAAGATGCATCAGAGAAGAAAGCCTGTTTTCCCCCTCATGGAAAAGGGTCATTTACAAGAAGGGGCATGAGGGCTGTGCTCACTATGATTCGGGGGTGTTCACTTTTCCCTGCTGCCTAATGGGACGCATATACAGCCCAGCTAGCCAAATAGCATTTTTAAAACATTGCTTTTGGTTGTAGAAAGCTCTGTGACATTGTCAGGCTTTTGCCAGGTCACAAATAAGTCTGAAACCTTTCCTGTGTGTGACCTGTAAAAAAAAAAAAACCTAAACCCCCCATAAAAACGTTGCTGTTCACCACAACCTTATTGCAACATTGTAAAAGGTTGTAATAATGTTTTGTGCTTGCAAGGAGCAGATGGAGCACTTTTAATGAGCTCAGAAAACAATCAGTGGAGAAGGTGATGGCATAGGAGGCATGCTCACCCACAAGGGGGGAAGTTGGTGCCTTTTGTAAAAAGTGTACTGTAAATAAACAATGCTTTTAGCTAGTGGACCTTTACCCCCTACTGCATTAAAATGGCCCACATTTAAATGTATGAACTGATTCAGGGCTTAATGACAGTATATGCCACAACCCCCCAACCCCCAGCCCCCCCCACATTCCTCTACCCTGCTTCTCCTCCAATCATGTACTCCAATAATATCCCTGGAGCCAGTAATCTTCCAGACGAAACGGTATTCTGCATCAATATTTCTGCTCTCAGTTAAAATAACACCACCTCTAAAAGGCACCCAGCCGTCATATTTTATGACTTCATTTACAGTCTGAGATATCTCAGCTGCTGCACAACTTCAGGTGACATAAATCTGTGAGATATTCAAAGTGGCAAACGAAAGGAGCGCTCAGTGTCCGCGCGTGTGCTAACCGTGGGGCAGTAAACCGTAAAGCAGGGCTGTTTAAACTCGCACTGCGACCCCTGCTCTCTCACAGGATGTCTCTAATGTATCGTGTATAAATAAACCTGTGCAGACCAGGGTCGAAGCAGGGCTGGTATCCCACTGAATCATCCGCTGTCTCCGGCCCCGAGAGGTGCTGCCGGAGCGGCACATCAGCCTCCAGCCCTAATTGGATTGATCCAATTCCCAGAATTCCACTTCCTACTGTTTTTCAGATAAAGCGGCGCGATGTGATTGGGACCAGAAGCCGCATCTTTAGTATCTGCCCGCTGATTTTCTCTGCATCGATTGGGCGACGCAAGAGAGGAGCAGGAGCGTGAGTTCCCAAGGAGCAAAAAGATTAGACAACCAAAAGGAAAGGAAAAGATACGATCGATCGGTCGAAAGAATTTGGCAAAAGCGGAGAAGAGAAATACAAGACTGAGACTCTGTTTTTCTCCATGTCTAAACGTGGTTGGCGCCTCTCTAGATCTTATAAAACCGATCACATGTTCAAAATCTTTCCATCCAAACAAAGACCCTTTTTAGTCTAGACACAAAAACACTGGTTGGTCTATACTGTGGTTACCTTTGATGTCAGGCTGTTTTTTACATTCGCGTATGACCACACCCTGAGTTTAACATCCAGAAGCCGGCAGCAAGATTTATTTAAAGATGGGGTATGTGGTGTCCGCACAGAAACAGGCTACAGCATTAAGAGCCTTTGGAGTAGTGGGGTGTGGTATAACAAAAGCCTTTGTGGCTGACAGCAGTAAAGCATTATGGTTGCAAGGATGTGGCTCGAGATGTGGAGGAGAGAGGGAGATGTTTCTCTGGGGCCGTCCGGGAAATGCAGTGAATGTTCAACTGAGGTATCCCTGTTTAAATGTGCAGAGTGAAGCCTCAAATAAACAAAAGAGGCCACTTTGTACAGGTGTCGTGTGAATGTGTGTCTGTTCAGGAACAGCAGAATGGTTCTCCTAAGTCCTAACCACCCCCCTCCACATAGCTTGATGAGAGCCTTCCAAACACAACGTCACTTTATTCTCCATAATTAATGCGCTCTCAAAGCCACATTTACCTGCGCTGCCACTGCAACAACAGCAAGTTTCGTCTGAACGATATGAGGTTGATTCTGAGCTAGCGCTAGCTTGCAGGCACACAATTGGCCACAGGAGGCACTCATGAGCGGGGAGGTGGGGAATTCCCTGCTGACTGAAATCCCCCCCCTGTCATTTGGGCAATGCTCAACTATGCATTCCTCGCAGGACTCCCTAGTCTGGATTCAAAATGGGCTGTGGGGTACATCATTGCCCTAGGAACAGGAACTCTCAACAGGATTCGCTCTGTGGACCCAGGAACATACAAACAACAACCCAAGAAAGAACTGCACTGTCCTTGCCTCACCCATAAAAACCCAAGCATTGATTTTCTTAAGAGTCAAATCATATGATTTAGTCAAATGATTGAATGTGCTTTGCTCTTTCGTTGGGTCATTTGCTAATATATTTGCATTGACCACGGCTGGGTGCAGCATGCCCTCACTGTGGACTGCAGCAATTCCCCACCTTCACAGCTACGGGTGATCGGTGGAATCGAAACAAAATTGGGTAATAAAACCACAATCAGCGCGAAAGGCTCATTTTAACTGCTGGCACAGCGGCAAGAGCACTGGGCAAATCTCAACTATGATTAAATATCTGAGTATTGAAAAAAGA
This sequence comes from Aldrovandia affinis, assembly GCA_029706075.1. Lineage (NCBI taxonomy): Eukaryota > Metazoa > Chordata > Actinopteri > Notacanthiformes > Halosauridae > Aldrovandia > Aldrovandia affinis. Next base: position 1,802,764 of record JAINUG010000023.1, read on the forward strand.
GTTCCTCATGATGCAGTACCCTTATGATGCAGGCGCAATGATAATAGTACACGTGAAATCTCTCAGCGCCCTAGGTGAGCTGAGCCCCTACTGGCCAACCTGTGGTGGTGCACAAGGACGCTGTGGTCTCTGTGCTTGTGTTGAGAGTACACGCTGTGCCAGATGTGGAGGGCAGCACCGATGCACATTTAAGGACAGTCTGGACGACAATGAGAAATGGAGGTGTGCGCGTGCACGTCTGTGTGCGCAGTTGCAACTAAAAAGGCTCTCTGCTTCAGTTAAAGGTTAAATTGACAAATTGTCTCAGAAAACAAAGACGTTTGAGTAAATTGATAAGCTACCTTGGAGAAGACATGTCTGAGACTGTTATTGATAAACTGCTACATTTACATTACTTCAGAAAGCATAGACATGTCAGTGATTGTTAGGCAATAAGTTAATAAATTACCTCGGGAAGCACGGATATGTCATTGACTGATATATTGATAACTTATCTCAGAAAACATGGAAATGTCAGTGGCTATTCTTGATAAATTACCTACAAATACAAATATGCAAGAGGCTGTTATTGATACATTGATTAATTACCTTAGAAAATATAGACTTGGAAGTGGCTATTCTTAATACACTGATAAATTATCTCAGAAAATATAGACCTGTAAGTAGCTATTCTTGATAAATGGATAAATTAGGCAAGTCAGTGACTGTTGCACCACCTGGGGGCTGTTTTAGTTAAGTGCTTACAGTGCACTTCTGCCAAAAATCCCAAAGTGCTGCCACCACAGTTTCTCATCCCTAATAATTCAATCAGGACAAAAGGCCCAAAGCTCTATCCAAATTAGCTTTCTCCTGCTATATTTATTTTCTCCACAGTGCTCATGGTTCACATAATGGAATTGAAGAGGAAAAACAGCATGTCACCCTTTAAAAAAAGCCTGCCAACAGACTTGCATTGAGGCAACTCTCACAAATATTGTAATGCAGTAAACAGGCAGGATAAATGGGCGAATAAAAGCATTATGTGTTGTGTGTTGATGAGCGTAGGCCCTCGCACTTCTTCTCCAGGCCTGAAGTCACAGTTGAAACCCGGTCGCCCATGCACTCTGTAGCATGTGACTTCAGGAACAGGCTGGCCAGCAGCTGTAATGGAGTTCCAGGGACAGATGCTGAGCCTATCAGATTGGGAAAGCTGTATTCCTGAGGGGGCGGTAGGGTAACTGCTTTAGGAAATATGGAACATTGTGTTCCTCTGGTGCATGTCCGCACAGTAAGTCCTGATTTAATATTCTTACATAATTGTCCAACATTCTTTTTTTGAGCCCCCCAAAGTCTTTTTTGTTCGTGGTATCCCTGTTTTAGATTATATCAAATACCGCACAATTGGCACACAAAAACAACACAGCCTTAAGAAATGTTTGTCTTGATTCATGAATAACAGAGAGGAGGAAATATTTTGCTGCATAAATGGGTTGTGACTCGAAGGCATGCAATGTGAAAGGAGGGAATGAAACTCAAGATGACGCACTGCATCACTAACATACAGCTCCACCGATTCTGGTGTTGAATCTACATTGCACGGTACAGCGGCACAAATCACAGTAAGTCTGATTAAATCCACATGACATACAGAAACCCCCCCCAATACATTCCACCTCCATATTTGTCCCATGTGAAACCCTGACTGTAGTAGACTCTGGTGTCCTGTCTAAGACCAAGGTCTGCAAACATAGATGCACAACTATACTTTACAATGTACAATTTAGTCATCTGACTGCTTTTATCCAAAACAAGTTACGGAAGTTAAGTTAAATGGCTAGATTATCATCACTAGAGCACGAAACTACAGTCATCCTTGTTGTTGTGAAAATTCATGCCACAAGGGGCAGCTGGGTGGCTCATCCTGTGAAGCAAGGCCGTAACCATGGAGTCAACATTGGGGGGGACCAAATATGGTAATTTCGGCCTTTTATATTTTTTATATCAGCTAGGCTATATATTGGGGGGGACATTTTGAGCATATCTGAATATTGGGGGGGATGTGTCCCCCCCAATATATATGGTAATTTCGGCCTTGCTGTGAAGGCAATGTTATTGTGTGTGGATGAGCTCCATGGTCTGGTATCGAATCCAGACTGTGCTGGTGCCGACTGTGGCCAGCAGCCCTGCAGAGCGACGCATAATTAGCGGTATCGTTGCACAGGGACGGACGGATTCAGTAGTCCGTGTCTCGCCGCACACCAGTGACCCCTGCTGGTGAATCGCCTCGAATCGAATTGAATCGTTTATACCCACAGTGTGTTGGTATAAAACTGCCCAGGTGGTGTCTTCTGCCAATTCATTCAACTCGTAGACTACGGTGTGAAAAGAAAGCAGCTGACAGTCACATGTTTCGGAGGGCAGCATGTACAGTACTTGTCTATGTTCTCCTAAAATGACAACAGAGGTTGCAGCAAGGGTGGCTTAGAATATGATTGGGCATTCCAAATTGGGAGGAAAACAGGAAAACAGGAAAACAAAAACAAAAATCGACCTATAATGCAAATAGGGACACCTGCACACATGCTGTACATAGGACAGTGGCACAGAGAGAACCACTTGCACGCATCACTTCCTCTCTCTGGAAGCTGCAAGAAAGAGACAGGAATCATTCTACGCTGGGGTCACTTCTCCCCCTTGAGCTACCCAGCCAGGTTTCTAGCAGACCAGGAGGTGAGCAAGTACTAAAGCCCATTTTCTATTTTCCAGAAGGGCTTCAGGGGCCCTGTGCCAGGTGCTCACTTTATATTAATGCCCCTCATTCTCAAGGAAATGCATGTTTTGGCTAAATATTCTAGTTTGAGTACCTGGGGTTGCACTTGGGGCCAAATGGCAAATGAAACACTTTGTGTCATCTCACATGCAAAATACTGTTCTATTCTGTCAACAAAATGGTCTCCATTAGACATTTTAACGGCACATGCGTTAACGACCTGTAAAATGATGGCATTTCATTACATGGAGCAAACATTCATCGTAAATCAACAACCGGCACGCTTCCTCTGTCGGATGCACACGCGAGTGTGTCAGTTCGTTCAGAATCCCCGTTTAATTCAATCAAAACCTGGCCAAATAACATGACTCCTCATAATCCTTCTCAGCGCAGCTATCTTGAGCTAACCCCCTCCTGGACCACTGCGATGCCAATCTGTCACGTACCACGCCTCTCCCCTCTTTGTCTGATATTGATTCCATTACCCAGATCCTCACCTTCCCCCGAGGGCCCCATTGCCAGCCACAGCCGAGCCCAGAGCCCAGGGACCTGCGGTGATTTGCGGCTGCTCTGTGACTCAATTTTGGCCCCTGCCAAAGATTAAAGACCAAAAGGGACAGCAACAGTGATTGATAAATAATGCACCCCCCCCTGCTCAGACCGACGCAGCTGTGGAGTGGACTGCTAATTGCCGGTCGTACAGATGGGACGGCTACTCGTGCAGAGCTTGGTATTCTCCAGGGAAGACGAGGGATGGCCGCCACAGATGGCCTTCCTCATGAATTATTGATGATTCCGCCTCCTCCTCCTCTTCCTCCTCCCATGCCAATAGGACACCACACTAAGCTACGACTTGCACCTTGCAAAATGGAGAAGAAGAAAAAATACATTGAAAAAAAGAACCACGATATATACAGTACGTTGAAAAAAGAAAGACAATGTTGTCCTTGAAGACACATCACTATTGCCTATGAAGACCTGAGAAGCTGTGTAAAATTTTAACAGACCCTCTGGGGTTTACGGCCTTGTAATTACACATGCAATCTGAATGAGTCATAGTGGCAATATTGTTAAACACATTTCTATTTAACAAAGAACTTACAAAAGAGCACCCCCAGGGTCATGCATGACAAAATCTCAAGACATTATGTTAATGATGTGATTATTTTTGATATGAGTGTGCCAATGGTGGACTGAAATTGACCAGTGAAACAGTGTACCAAGAGTGACTATTCGCCATGTGAACATTTCTGCAGCACGGACTGGAGGCTGTATTGCTTTTATCTTCCATCTGTCTGAGCGAAGCATTATCATTGCAAATTACTTCCCTGGTATTACTCAGGACCTCATTATCCTTTTGCCATTATAAAGTACAGTAGCAGAGATCCACACCATGACAAGGCAACCTGTCTGCTCTGGCCCGAGGCATTGACCTTGGGGGCCCTGGCATGGGCACAGGCAGAGCTGACGTCGTTTTCGTGTCTATTAGTGAGCCAGATATTAGCCGCTAAACAGCACCCTTCTCCGCCTTGTGTTTAGATTGAATTAACCCCGAGCCTGAGCGGGATCAGCAGTGTGGCATACGAAGCACATCATAGGAGCCCATCGCATTATACACAGTGTACGGAAGTGCAAATGTAATAAAGGAAAATAATATCATTGTTGTATCCCAACAGAGCAAAACAATAGAGAAATGCAGAGAGGTGAAATTAAACTAATGTCCATTTATTTAAAACAATAGAGAGATGCAGAGAAGTGAAATTAAACTAATGTCCATTTATTTAAAACAATAGAGAGATGCAGAGAAGTGAAATTAAACTAATGTCCATTTATTTATCTGTAACTTTGATGGCTGACTAGGGAAGGGGAGCAGGGAAGACGAGGCCAGACTAGGCGTGTAGTTTGTCAAGGATTATGGCAAAGTTTGCACAGATTTGCCTTAAGATGCAAATCTAACTCCACCCACAAGCTGACATTAACCTGAACACCCTCACGTACACAATTACATTTGTAGACTTTCACTTGTGATCTTCTGCAGGAGACTCAAAACCCACCTTTTCAGACTCCACTACCACTGAATTCTGTACATCTGGCTAATTGTCATCACCACTGCCTACTTGCTCAACACTATGTATCCCTGCTTACTCCATAAAAATAAAAATAAAATAAAAAAAAACTAACCTTTTCCTTCCCTGTGCTACAGGTATGGTACGCAGCTGCCTGCAATGATGTCTATTGCTGTATTACTGCACTGATCTCTTGCGCGAACTATGATTGTTCCTACCATGTATTAATGCACATCTGGTCGCTCTGGATAAGAGCGTCTGCTAAATGCTTAAAATGTCAATGTAAATGTACTTCCACCAACTGAATGAGAGCGCTCTTTCTTCACGTTATCTATAAAATGGAAGGAGGGGCTGAAACAAACCACATTTTTTGTACCGTTTTGAAATATTTAGCATACCGTTAATACAGTATGACATTCAGTTTCTGTGTATTTAAAACATTTATTCCCGATGCACCGCCGATCATATTCACAGGCCTCCACAACTCCGTCCGCAACTTCCTCTGTTAATTCAGATGAGAAACAGACAAGCACATGCTCTGCTTTGGCACTTCTGTTCATGCTGTAATCCAACAGCAGAGCTGTGCGGTCACGGCTTCAGAGGAGTGAACTTCGTTTGGAGCTGGCGCAGACAGACCGCAAGCCGATCGACCAGAAGGGCCGCTGGCACAAACAGGCTGAATGAAGACCTACACAGTCGACACTGGGTATGGTCAGGATTCAGTGGCAGGATTCCTACATATTTCTGTTACAAGTAGTTCTGTTGCTGCTTTCACTTGTCAAAAAGCAGTCAGGTGGGGTTCCCATGCAACAGCTGCACAGCTCAGGTGAGGGACTGTGGAGTGAAAAGAAGCAGCAAGCTGGCGACACGTTGTTCTTCAAACCATGCTTGTATGCTTGTATGCTTTTCAGAATTTAGGGAGGACACTGCAGCGATGGGACAGGCATCCAAATTGGCGTAAAGTTTGCATTCCAAATGCAAAGATGACATACAAATGGGTCAAATCAATAAATAAAGTAAATATAATAAAATAGGTCATAATAATAATCTCATCTCATCTTCAGCCGCTTATTCCTTAGTTAGGGTCGCGGGGGGGCTGGAGCCTATCCCAGCATGCACTGGGGCGAGAGGCAGGAATACACCCTGGACAGGTCGCCAATCCATCGCAGGGCCATAATAATAATGATAATATTAATTGCAATATGTATACAGCTTTTCATTGTTAAGGGGGGAAACTCTCCACAACCAAATCCAGGTGTCTGTTCCTAACGTATGCACATTGAAGAACTCAGAGAGACTCTATGTAGTAGTGGCTGAAAGCCCTGCAGAATCTTGATGGCTCCTGCAAAATAGGGATTTCTTTATTAACTTTTCACAGTGGTCTCCAGGTAATGCTAATGTGAAAAATACCAAACAAAAAAAAACTGCATTGGTTTAGGCCACGGTTATTTTTTTGTTCTTTCATACACTGTTATCCTTTGTCACTTTTATAACTAGAAACATCCGTACTTGGGGGAAGCATCTGGTATTTGTTGTTCAGTATTATATAAAAAAATACTTAAATCCTGTAGCTTTAGCAACTTTGAAAGGGAAATTCACAATGTGGAAAAAAAATCATAATCTGTCTAAATCAGATGGAGTGGAATGAATGGATCAAGTTCCTCATTAGGAACTCACATAAACAATGTGCTGTACTTTCTTCCAGAGCCAAGCCCGAGGCCTATAAATGAATTGTTAAGAGTGCCCAGTCATGCATTTGTAATGACAGAAGTGGCAAACAGAAATCGCCACCCCCCTCCCTCCACACACACATACCAACAGCTCGGAGACGGACACATTGGAGCTGAGGCCCAAATCCCATCAAAAGACTGCGGAGTGCTTCAGAAGAGAGGCCTTCATTGTGTCCACATTGGTATTAATCGATAAACACTACATTCACTTCATGGAGAAGAGGGAGATGCAAAGCCAGACCCACGTTAATTAAGCAAGAAGCCCACCAGTGGCTGACTGTGAACAACACACTGTCTCCCCGCCGCCGGTGTGAGGATGGCATGACCAATCAACGCTCAGAACCAAACAAAACATGGGCCACCGATGAAACCTCTGAGAAGATTAAGCACATTGTAGAAGCTCCGATGCGTGCTTCAAACTCGACGTCATTTCAACTGAATCACTGCTTCGGAGCTTGCTTTGTTAAGAAATTGATCACTTGAAATATGACGTCCAAAGCTAACACTGCTTAGTTACCTCAGTAAATCACATGACTGGTTTGACAGGTTTGAAACATTAGCGGGCTTCCCTATATAATGAACTGTAAAAAATGTAGTAGTAGTAGATGCCTGCATAGTCATCGTTGTAAAGAGTGGATTAGATTGCGTTTATTTCAGTGTTGTGATGGAACCAGAGAGAAAGAGGAGCTGCCATTCTCAAGTGTGGGAAAACTTCAAATTGATATCTCCGAATAAGTGTAGCGGTAGAGCTCTGACACATACATTAACATGTATGTCCACAGTGTCTGCTACAGAATGTGACGTCAATAAGAGTAGGATTAGTTCCCTTGGCTGGGGAATTGGGACTTTAGCTCGGCGAGGTAATCGTGTCTATTGTTGCATTGGGATCCTTGGTTTGAAACTATTCGAAACATACATAAGGTTAGTTCTACGTACATACTGTATTTCTGCTTATCGGCTGTTTGTTTTCGGTGTCCATCAGATACACCATAGATGTACAAAAAATATTGTTTCTTAATAAAAATCTTTGAGCAAACCAAATCAATCTATTTGTACAGCACATTTGATATAATAGCATAATGTATTTCACAACATATCACCAAATCACTGAATTACATCTGCCCAATGGCCCAATTACATAGTCTGTCCATAAGCACCTTCAGTGTCCACTTAAACCCTTACTCTATGTACCCTGCTCTTCCACTTTATCACTTTGGTTGTCTGTCTTTATTAATGAACAAGTATGAGTTGTTGACACAAGGGGAATCGAGCCCAGGTCTACCGTCTAGGAAGGCAAGATCTTACTCTCTACGATATGTGCGCCACACGTCAGTTAGTGCGTTCATATACAGTGAAGGAAATAAGTATTTGATCCCTTGCCGATTTTGTAAGTTTGCCCACTGACAAAGAAATGAACGGTCTATAATTTTAATGGTAGGTTTATTTAAACAGTGAGAGACAGAATATCCACAAAAAAAATCCAGAAAATCACATTATATAAAAGATATAAATTGATTTGCATTTGATTGTGTGAAATAAGTATTTGATCCCCTACCAACCAGCAAGAATTCTGGCTCCCACAGACCGGTTAGATTAGTCCTCTCGCTTTACTCCTAATCTCAACTCGTTACCTGTATAAAAGACACCTGTCTCAACTCGTTACCTGTATAAAAGACACCTGTCCACAGAATAAATCAATCAGATTCCAACCTCTCCACCATGGGCAAGACCAAAGAGCTGTCTAAGGACATCAGGACAAGATTGTAGACCTGCACAAGACTGGAATGGGCTACAAGACCATCGGCAAGCAGCTTGGTGAGAAGGAGACAACTGTTGGTGCGATTATTCGAAAATGGAAGAAACACAAAATGACCATCAATCGCCCTCGGTCTGGGGCTCCACGCAAGATCTCGCCTCGTGGGGTATCGATGATCATGAGAAAGGTGAGGGATCAGCCCAGAACTACACAGGAGGAGCTTGTTAATGATCTCAAGGCAGCTGGGACCACAGTCACCAAGAAAACCATTGGTAACACACTACGCCGTAATGGATTAAAATCCTGCAGTCCCCGCAAGGTCTCCCTGCTCAAGAAGGCACATGTACAGGCCCGTCTGAAGTTTGCCAATGAACACCTGAATGATACAGAGAAGGCTTGGGAGAACGTGATGTGGTCAGATGAGACCAAAATCAAGCTCTTTGGCATCAACTCGACTCCCCGTGTTTGGAGGAAGAGAAATGCTGACTATGACCCCAAGAACACCATCCCCACCATCAAGCATGGAGGTGGAAACATTATGCTTTGGGGGTGTTTCTCTGCTAAGGGGACAGGACGACTTCACCACATCGAGGGGAGGATGGACGGGGCCATGTACCGTGAAATCTTGGGCGACAACCTCCTTCCCTCAGCCAGGACACTGAAAATGGGTCATGGATGGGTCTTCCAGCAGGACAATGACCCAAAACATACGGCCAAGGCAACAAAGGAGTGGCTCAAGAAGAAGCACATTAAGGTCATGGAGTGGCCTAGCCAGTCTCCAGACCTTAATCCCATAGAAAATCTGTGGAGGGAGCTGAAGCTTCGAGTTGCCAAGCGACAGCCTCGAAACCTTAAGGATTTGGAGAGGATCTGCAAAGCGCAGTGGACCAAAATCCCTCCTGAGATGTGTGCAAACCTGGTGACCAACTACAAGAAACGTCTGACCTCTGTGCTTGCCAACAAGGATTTCTCCACCAAGTATTAAGTCATGTTTTGCTAGGGGATCAAATACTTATTTCACACAATCAAATGCAAATCAATTTATATCTTTTATATAATGTGATTTTCTGGATTTTTTTGGTTGATATTCTGTCTCTCACTGTTAAAATAGACCTACCATTAAAATTATAGACCGTTCATTTATTTGTCAGTGGGCAAACTTACAAAATCGGCAAGGGATCAAATACTTATTTCCTTCACTGTATATATTATGTACACTCGGTAGTCGTTTGTTGTGCTACATTCATTTCAGCAGCAGATGGCAATGTGCATTCTCTCATATGAATCAAAAACAATCCTCTAACTCTTTCTCACTCACCACACGTTTCCCTTCCGATACTTTGCAATTTGTGTGGGGAAAAGGTGCATCTTTTATTTAGTCCGTTATTGGTTTCAGCTGCCAGCAGTCCCAATTGCTTCATTCGCTTCACCTGGCAATCAGATGTGGAACTGCAGGCTGCTGGGGGCTGTAGTCCTGGGCCCGTATTCACAAAGAATTTTAAGGGTAAAAGTTGGTCGTAACTCCGGAATTTAGGAGCAAGTCCCAAAAATAATGGGCGTGTGTTACGACCCCGACGGCTTTTAGGGGTACGGGGGAGACCGTAACATATTAGTCTTAATTGGATCGGGTCTTGAACGAATTATGAGGGTAAATAATAAAGACAAGGCAAGAGGGGCGGTGTTTATATACATATATTTACAGACAATAGTGAGGCTATTTACAAAGGTGAAATACAAACACAAAGACACAAGGCCAAGGGACACGGGTGTTGCCAAAGAAATGAACTTAGTAAAACAGAACAGGCTAGCTACAAACGAAAACGAAGATAGGCTGACTATCTAAACCTTTATACGAAATAAAAGTCTACCTATCTAATCTACACTAGCTACCCGTAAACAAAGGTACACAGATGGCAACCACCCCTTTCCTAATGTCTCTATACACAAGATTGACCTATCGATGAAAATGTATGGAGGCCTCCCTCTTACCTATCCCAAGGCCTAAGTGGGAACAAACAAACTTAACCATACACTTTCACTTCCAAACTTTCAAAGGTCACACACTCTCTGTCTCTCACGTTCAACAAACAAACAGCAAAAGGGCAAAAGGGATCTTGCAGGAGCAGTCATGGGGTTTTTATAGAAGGGCAGGTGATTGGTGGAGGCGGGACCAGGACACAGAAATGATTGACAGTAGGGAAGGCGAATGGAATGGCGGATGGCACTCCTACGGAACACGGAAACAGAGAAGACAAAAGCACACATACACGTGGACGTAACACTTCCACCAATAAGAACGAACTTATTACTCAAAATACAGTCAGTTCAAAATACGAAATTACAAAAACACATGGCTACAATGTATCCTAATATACACGAGACAATGCGTCTGCCAACACATTGTCGGTACCTTTCTTGTGTTTCTTTTTCCTAACTTGTGGCAAAAACAATGCTGGAACACTCCTACGTTTTCTTGTTACCCCTAGGTGATCAGTGTTCTGAGTTACAATAAGCTGTTCGCGCGTGACTGGCAGCTTAATCGAGGGCATATCTTTCACCTGCTCGCCCCATTTCCGTGAATGGAATTCAGATTCACCTGCTCGGCTAAGCCTACAGGCGGGGAACACATCAGGGGGAGGTTGCCGGATGTCGGGCGTAGCGCACGTTTTCGGTTGTTTCAAAACCTTCAGTACAGGTAGCACTTTACCACCTGCTATATCGTTCCCCATGATAAAGGCTACACCTGGGACTGGTAAAACGGAACGCACGGCTACTTCAAAATACCCAGAGACTAAATCGGTCTTAATATGCACTTTATGCAATGGAACAGTTACAAAGCCCATTTCGATTCCCTGTACCATTACATTCGCACCACCGGAAGTCGCATCTGATAAGGGCAAGACACCAGCCAACAGGAAGGATTGCGACGCACCAGTGTCTCTCAAAATCCGAATTGCCTTCTGATCCTTCGCTACACCAGATAGCGACACAAAACCCTTAAACATGAAGGCGTCGTAGCCAACGTCACCTCTGTCGCGGCTACTGGAGGACTGAGTAGTTTCTGAGACTACTTTAACGAAACCGGTAGGTCTTGGTGGGCTTGAGTTTTTCCTCTTTAATTGAAAACAGTCAGCAATAACATGACCCACTTTATGGCAATAGAAGCACTCTCGCTCTTCCTTGGAGCGTATCGGTGGAGAGTTCGGGCGTTTCAGCTGTGAGCTAACAGGTAAGTTGTCATCAGAAGCCTTCTCACGGGATGACACGAACACCGTTTTATGCGTGAGAGTAAACTCGTCAGCAAAGATGGCCGCCTCATTTAAGGACGTAACCTTTTGCTCATTAAGGTATACCACACAACGCTCTGGTGTACACTTTTTAAATTCCTCCAACAAGACTAATTCTCGAAGAGAATTTAAATCCGTAGCCTTGCTAGCAGCACACCACTTATCAAACACCATTCCCTTCTCTCTTGCAAACTCAACAAAGGACTGAGTCGCGACTTTTCGATGGTTCCTGAATTTCTGTCTATATGCCTCCGGCACTAACTCATAAGCACGCAGCACAGCAGCCTTCACAGTTTCATAATTCAAACTGTCCTCAAGAGACAAGGTAGCAGTAGCATCCTGTGCTTTACCGGAAAATTTGCACTGTAACAATGTTGTCCAAACGTCTTTCGGCCATTGAAGTGCGGTAGCGAGGCGCTCAAAAGTGCTAAAATAGGTATCCACCTCTGTCTCATTAAAGGGAGGAAGAGCCACATGTCTCCTCACATCATAGAGTCCAGTGAATGGCGTGGACGTACCTGAGGCGGCTGTGGACACAACCGACTGTGCAGCGGCGTTCTGCAACTCCAATTGCCGCAGCTTGAGGGTAGTCTCTGCCTCAATCTCCATTTTCCGCAATGCCAGTTTCCTGTCCTTGGCTCTCTCCTGTACCTCTCTCTCCTGGACTCTCTCCTGTGCTTCTAGTTGCAGGCGGGCCAAACGGATCTTCAACCTCGCCCCAACCATTGACCCAGAAGAGGTTCGCGAAGAGAACGCCTCAAACCTCGGCAGGGTAACCGGCGGCGTCTCCTCCTTTTCCTCCGATCCAGAGGAAGCCGTAGCACCCAACATCGGTTCAGCGTCCGGCACCAGGGACAAAACAGGCCGGATAAAGAGACCCAGCTCCACGAGCTTATCCCACACGACCGACCGAATCTCCTTTTTTTAAGAAGAGACCGGCTAACAGAGACGCCAAAATGCTCCGCGATAATGAATAAATCCGCCTTACGACACTGTTCAAAAATAACGATGGACGGTTCATTAATAAACAACTCCAAATCAAAATGTGACGGAAGCCATTGTCTTAATTGTTATATAGCTAGTTGTACTATACAACACTACACAACAATATTCACAGTAACACTAACAGCAACCACAAATAACAAGCGCAAGCACACCATACGCGAACTAGCCTACTATTACACACACTACCAATACTAACCTTTACAATATTATTCACACACACAATCGCTCAATCTCCGGGACGAGCCCCATTTATGTTACGACCCCGACGGCTTTTAGGGGTACGGGGGAGACCGTAACATATTAGTCTTAATTGGATCGGGTCTTGAACGAATTATGAGGGTAAATAATAAAGACAAGGCAAGAGGGGCGGTGTTTATATACATATATTTACAGACAATAGTGAGGCTATTTACAAAGGTGAAATACAAATACAAAGACACAAGGCCAAGGGACACGGGTGTTGCCAAAGAAATGAACTTAGTAAAACAGAACAGGCTAGCTACAAACGAAAACGAAGATAGGCTGACTATCTAAACCTTTATACGAAATAAAAGTCTACCTATCTAATCTACACTAGCTACCCGTAAACAAAGGTACACAGATGGCAACCACCCCTTTCCTAATGTCTCTATACACAAGATTGACCTATCGATGAAAATGTATGGAGGCCTCCCTCTTACCTATCCCAAGGCCTAAGTGGGAACAAACAAACTTAACCATACACTTTCACTTCCAAACTTTCAAAGGTCACACACTCTCTGTCTCTCACGTTCAACAAACAAACAGCAAAAGGGCAAAAGGGATCTTGCAGGAGCAGTCATGGGGTTTTTATAGAAGGGCAGGTGATTGGTGGAGGCGGGACCAGGACACAGAAATGATTGACAGTAGGGAAGGCGAATGGAATGGCGGATGGCACTCCTACGGAACACGGAAACAGAGAAGACAAAAGCACACATACACGTGGAACGTAACACTTCCACCAATAAGAACGAACTTATTACTCAAAATACAGTCAGTTCAAAATACGAAATTACAAAAACACATGGCTACAATGTATCCTAATATACACGAGACAATGCGTCTGCCAACACATTGTCGGTACCTTTCTTGTGTTTCTTTTTCCTAACTTGTGGCAAAAACAATGCTGGAACACTCCTACGTTTTCTTGTTACCCCTAGGTGATCAGTGTTCTGAGTTACAATAAGCTGTTCACGCGTGACTGGCAGCTTAATCGAGGGCATATCTTTCACCTGCTCGCCCCATTTCCGTGAATGGAATTCAGATTCACCTGCTCGGCTAAGCCTACAGGCGGGGAACACATCAGGGGGAGGTTGCCGGATGTCGGGCGTAGCGCGTTTTCGGTTGTTTCAAAACCTTCAGTACAGGTAGCACTTTACCACCTGCTATATCGTTCCCCATGATAAAGGCTACACCTGGGACTGGTAAAACGCGGAACGCACGGCTACTTCAAAATACCCAGAGACTAAATCGGTCTTAATATGCACTTTATGCAATGGAACAGTTACAAAGCCCATTTCGATTCCCTGTACCATTACATTCGCACCACCGGAAGTCGCATCTGATAAGGGCAAGACACCAGCCAACAGGAAGGATTGCGACGCACCAGTGTCTCTCAAAATCCGAATTGCCTTCTGATCCTTCGCTACACCAGATAGCGACACAAAACCCTTAAACATGAAGGCGTCGTAGCCAACGTCACCTCTGTCGCGGCTACTGGAGGACTGAGTAGTTTCTGAGACTACTTTAACGAAACCGGTAGGTCTTGGTGGGCTTGAGTTTTCCTCTTTAATTGAAAACAGTCAGCAATAACATGACCCACTTTATGGCAATAGAAGCACTCTCGCTCTTCCTTGGAGCGTATCGGTGGAGAGTTCGGGCGTTTCAGCTGTGAGCTAACAGGTAAGTTGTCATCAGAAGCCTTCTCACGGGATGACACGAACACCGTTTTATGTGTGAGAGTAAACTCGTCAGCAAAGATGGCCGCCTCATTTAAGGACGTAACCTTTTGCTCATTAAGGTATACCACACAACGCTCTGGTGTACACTTTTTAAATTCCTCCAACAAAACTAATTCTCGAAGAGAATTTAAATCCGTAGCCTTGCTAGCAGCACACCACTTATCAAACACCATTCCCTTCTCTCTTGCAAACTCAACAAAGGACTGAGTCGCGACTTTTCGATGGTTCCTGAATTTCTGTCTATATGCCTCCGGCACTAACTCATAAGCACGCAGCACAGCAGCCTTCACAGTTTCATAATTCAAACTGTCCTCAAGAGACAAGGTAGCAGTAGCATCCTGTGCTTTACCGGAAAATTTGCACTGTAACAATGTTGTCCAAACGTCTTTCGGCCATTGAAGTGCGGTAGCGAGGCGCTCAAAAGTGCTAAAATAGGTATCCACCTCTGTCTCATTAAAGGGAGGAAGAGCCACATGTCTCCTCACATCATAGAGTCCAGTGAATGGCGTGGACGTACCTGAGGCGGCTGTGGACACAACCGACTGTGCAGCGGCGTTCTGCAACTCAATTGCCGCAGCTTGAGGGTAGTCTCTGCCTCAATCTCCATTTTCCGCAATGCCAGTTTCCTGTCCTTGGCTCTCTCCTGTACCTCTCTCTCCTGGACTCTCTCCTGTGCTTCTAGTTGCAGGCGGGCCAAACGGATCTTCAACCTCGCCCCAACCATTGACCCAGAAGAGGTTCGCGAAGAGAACGCCTCAAACCTCGGCAGGGTAACCGGCGGCGTCTCCTCCTTTTCCTCCGATCCAGAGGAAGCCGTAGCACCCAACATCGGTTCAGCGTCCGGCACCAGGGACAAAACAGGCCGGATAAAGAGACCCAGCTCCACGAGCTTATCCCACACGACCGACCGAATCTCCTTTTTAAGAAGAGACCGGCTAACAGAGACGCCAAAATGCTCCGCGATAATGAATAAATCCGCCTTACGACACTGTTCAAAAATAACGATGGACGGTTCATTAATAAACAACTCCAAATCAAAATGTGACGAAGCCATTGTCTTAATTGTTATATAGCTAGTTGTACTATACAACACTACACAACAATATTCACAGTAACACTAACAGCAACCACAAATAACAAGCGCAAGCACACCATACGCGAACTAGCCTACTATTACACACACTACCAATACTAACCTTTACAATATTATTCACACACACAATCGCTCAATCTCCGGGACGAGCCCCCATTTATGTTACGACTCCGACGGCTTTTAGGGGTACGGGGGAGACCGTAACATATTAGTCTTAATTGGATCGGGTCTTGAACGAATTATGAGGGTAAATAATAAAGACAAGGCAAGAGGGGGCGGTGTTTATATACATATATTTACAGACAATAGTGAGGCTATTTACAAAGGTGAAATACAAACACAAAGACACAAGGCCAAGGGACACGGGTGTTGCCAAAGAAATGAACTTAGTAAAACAGAACAGGCTAGCTACAAACGAAAACGAAGATAGGCTGACTATCTAAACCTTTATACGAAATAAAAGTCTACCTATCTAATCTACACTAGCTACCCGTAAACAAAGGTACACAGATGGCAACCACCCCTTTCCTAATGTCTCTATACACAAGATTGACCTATCGATGAAAATGTATGGAGGCCTCCCTCTTACCTATCCCAAGGCCTAAGTGGGAACAAACAAACTTAACCATACACTTTCACTTCCAAACTTTCAAAGGTCACACACTCTCTGTCTCTCACGTTCAACAAACAAACAGCAAAAGGGCAAAAGGGATCTTGCAGGAGCAGTCATGGGGTTTTTATAGAAGGGCAGGTGATTGGTGGAGGCGGGACCAGGACACAGAAATGATTGACAGTAGGGAAGGCGAATGGAATGGCGGATGGCACTCCTACGGAACACGGAAACAGAGAAGACAAAAGCACACATACACGTGGAACGTAACAGCGTGTCACTCATAAATTTAGTCCTACATTTTTGGGATAAGAGTATTTCACAAAGGGTTTGAGAGCTAAAAACAGCTCCTAAGTCCAGGAGAAGTTAGAAGCAGGCAAGAGGACTTCTAAGTCGCTAAAGACCTACTCACGGCGATCCGAAAATCTGCTGCTGGCGGCAATCGTTATGCAATCGCGTCAACACTGGAGATATTGAATGATACAGAGCTCATAAAAAGGTACCGCCTCAATCGCGAGGGTATTATATATATAATATTATATATATTATATATAGATACTGTGGAAATTTATAGAATGTTTATCTTCTGACCTGTGTAAGAACTAACTGCATAGAGTGTCAATCTTCTGACCTGTCTATGAACTAACCGCATGGAGTGTCTAGCAACTCTGGGTGACCCTGTGGTTATTGCCGAAGTGGCAGAACCAGGACGAGCAACAGGATACATCTGCTTGCGCCATGACCACAGAGAAAACTGCAGGAAAACGGTAGCGAGGAAACATGTCGCAAGAACTGAGATACCTCGAGCCTACTGAGCACGAAGACAGACAGATAGATAACGTAACTGGTTGCTGATTGGAGAGCCTGAACCAAAAGGGCTCAGCCAATCAGCAAGGACTTGAGGGGACAAAGGCCGAGGGTCTCGGGATGAGAGCTCTCCCGGAAGACGACTGAGCATATCTGTTGAGAGTCTGCTAGGTTTTCTTCTGTTTCTGTTATTATCTACTTGTCTCTAATAAATACTAAGTTAATGTTAATTTGGTCTAAGTATTTCGACTCTTCCGCAAGCCAACCCAAAAAGATAGAGACAAGATCAGAGACAGATTGGTGCTCACAACCGAACTTCTGTCTCTGTTAGGCAATTATACAGTAAAACCAAAAGTGCCCAAACAGCAAAAAGCACCACTTGAATCAGGGGGATGGAGTGGCCACCCCCATATGCACCGCAAACTGAACAGTGCAGGGTAATGCCCAAAACACCAAGCAAACAGGAAGCTGCAGTGCAGACCCCTGTAATCAGGGTGCTTGGAGGACAGCTGGATTTGGAGGGAAATGAAAGTCAGAGAAGGGAGTTAGAGGAAGTGAGAGTAGTGACTCAGAATCTATCTGGGGTTCTGGAGGAAGTGCGACAGCAGGTCAGAGACACTCGTCTGTTCGCAGAAGGAGTGCGTGAGGCTCTACTAGGCAGTCGCAGGAGCTCAGAAGATTGGGCAAGTGTCTCTGGCTCAGAAATAAAGACAGAGAGGCCCCCATCTCGGTCTGGGTCTGAGGACTCGGGGAAACAAGCAGGTAGGGAAGATGAGGAAGAATACAGAGAAAGACAACCAGAACTGCACCCAAAAAGCACACAAGATCATTTTCTAAATCCAATCTCTCATTCGACACTGAGGGAAGAGTTAGGCGCCACATCCAAATCAACGCTGCCTAGTGCAAGACTGCAAGGCAGTAGACTGCAGGGACTGCAGGGTGAGGAAATACTGACTGTGACAGGCACTGACATGAAAATAAAATATACAGCAGCAGGCACAACTAGACTCATGTCTAACACCACTGAAGAGTGGAAGGAGGAGGAGTTAGATAAACCACCACTCCAAGACGCATACTTAGAGGCATGGCGACGGGAGCCAGGGCATCCTTTGCATGGGGCACCACAGTACCCCCTACTGGAGACTGACTCAGGGCAAAGGTATAAACCTTGGAGCATGACTGACATGGACAGGATCATGGCAAAACTACCGGCACTAGAGAAAGGGGCACTCCCCTGGATAACAGAATTTGAGCTATTGGTTGCTCAAGACAGATTGGCCTTGGCAGACGTTAGAGCTCTGCTGATCAAATTGAAAGCAACCCCAGCCCTTTTGGCTGCGGAAACACAGGCAGACTCAAGAAAGCTCCCTGATGGAGTTGACTTTTCACAGGTGAGAACTGCATTCTGGGCCTCATTAAAAGAATCTTACCCAACCAAAAAGAATTACGGAGCCCTATCGAGCTTAACTCTCGGGCCAAATGAGGAAGTTTATGCATAAATTCAGAGGGCATTCACCCTCTGGGAGCACAGCACAGGAGAAAGACCAGATTTGTCAGAGGCCACAGAGGGCCACTGGAGACATGGAGTGCAGAGAGGGTTACCAGAGAAAGTGCAGCAAAAGCTAGAGGATGTTGTAGGCCTAGACAACATGCCCACCGCGGTGTGGAAAGATCACATTGTGCACTGCGTAGCCAAAAACAGAGCAGCGAAAAGTGCTAAAGACGACGAGGCCACTGCTCTTGAAAACAAGCTGTTGAAGCTCCAAATTGCCAAACTGACTGCAGAATCAGACCAAGAGAAGGCAAAAGCAGTAATTGAAGCACCAGTGGTTACGGCACAGCCCCCACCCTTTCAAAAGGTGGCTGCAGCTGGCCCCGTACCAGCCAATGCCAGCAGGCTGGCAAGGTCAGCAGCAATACCCAGCACCCTCATTTCAGCAGATGGGGGGCTATCCACAGGGTCCTGTAGTCTGTTGGACCTGTGGACAGGCAGGACACATGTCACGCAATTGTCTAAACAAGCCATGGGGAAGGCCCATGGGGGTAGCGTCAGGCCTAGGGCCTAGAGGAAGAGGTAGTGCTAGAGGCAAAGGAGCTATGGGAAGGCCACAAGGGGGCCCACCTAGAACACCAGGCTGGACAGCAGGTCCCAGGCTACAAGGGCCACCAGTCCAAGCACCGGTACAGGAGTATGAGTATGGGGGAGAGGAAGAACCCCTGTATTGACGGGGCCCAGAGAATCACACAGCGAAAGTACCCCTAATGACCCCTCCAATGATTAAAGCAAATTTTGGACAAAGTGAAATGGAATTTATGGTTGACACGGGGGCCACAATATCGACAATTAACAATTTGGGCAGAGGAGTTGAATTATCTTCCAAAACGCTTTCGACTGTGGGGTTCTCGGGAACAGCAGAAACACAGAGATATACCACACCCCAAACCATGACAATTGGCAATCAGACGCTCACACATCAGTTGTACGCACCAAAGTGTCCAGTGAATTGAATGGGTAGAGATTTACACAAGATTGGGCATGAAAATTCTGTGTGGTCCAGATGGACTACAGATCTCGTGGCCAGGAGGGCCCGCTGTAAATGGAGTTCAAGGCCAGTTCATTGTACATATGGCACCAGACACTAGGCCAAATGCATCCACGCAACATGACACACACATTTATTGGAGCAGACTGCTACATGATGCTGAGGTGCCAGGATTAATAAGGCAGTACTATGAGTGGAAATCTTACATCGATCAACAGGGCGCCTATGGAACCCTAACAGACCCTATCCATTTGACTTACTACTATGACAGAGATGATGATACTGAGTACCATGATTTGTGGGACAGACTTTGTGAAGGACGGTTAGAGGACTTACACTCCACCGAAATCTATCTGGGTAAAGAAGGTGTTGCAGCAGCAGTTCGGTTAAACAAAGATCAGTCAGGTTGGTTCAAGGGAGGGCCAGACTCTGCCCCTCACATTTCATTGGCAATAGCAGCAGACCATGAGGCTAAGGCACTCGGCCCGATGGTCAGAAATGCTCAGAGACAAGAATACACCCCCACACAGAACCAGTTCATCTCAGTAAGCCAGAATGGTGAGTACATTCGCATCAGCATCAATGCTGAAGATCAAGCAGTTACAGAAAAGGTCACCAGGCCAAGGATAAGCAAAGTGGAAGATGGAGATCATCCACTAGCGGGTCCTATGCTTGAACAGATTCAGAGAATCTATGGACTACACACCCCCATGACGTAGGCAAATTGGAAGGGGAAGTCACAGTAACATTCGAGCATCACATAGACAGACCAGTGTAGATCCCTCAGTATAAGCTAAAGCCTGAACAAGAAGAGGGAATTTCAGACACGGTTGAGGGTTTGCTCAAAGCAGGAGTGCTGAGAGAAGCCCCAGGAGCCAGATGGAACACTCCTATACTTCCTGTGCCAAAAGCACAAGGGAAAGGATGGAGAATGGTCCACGATCTCAGGAGAATTAATCAGGCCACCACCACCTTGAAATGACCAGTACCAGACCCCTATGTAGCGCTTAGAGCACTGGATCCATCACAAAGGTTTTTCACAGTAGTTGATTTGGCAAATGCATTTTTCTGTTTGCCGCTCGCACCAGAGTGTCAGGAGTGGTTCGTGTTCACATATAGAGGAAAACAATACACATACAACAGACTGCCACAAGGGTACAAGGATAGCCCAGGACTTTTCAATCAGGTTTTACACCAGGTACTCGATGAGGTACAACTCCCAGAAGGAGTCACCCTCATCCAGTATGTGGATGATTTGTTGTTAGCAGGTCCAACTGCAGAGGGCTGCGTAGAAGCAACCAGGAGGGTTTTGCAGGCGGTTGCACAAGCAGGTTTTAAGGTAAAAAAGGAAAAATGTCGAATTGCTAAAGAAAAGGTCACATTCTTAGGTAGACAGGTGGGACATCAGGGGTCCACGCTGACAGATGAACAGAGATCCACCATTTTAAGCTATCGACTTCCGCTCACCGTACAAGACATGTTAGCATTCTTGGGTCTATGTGGCTACAGCAGAGCATATGTACCAGACTATGTAAATTTGACGTCACCGATGAGAGACATGATTGCAGAAGTAGGGCACAGGGATCTGTGTGGAGAACTGAGATGGACAGCAGAGAAAGAGCAAGCATTCACCAAAGTGAAACAAGCGCTAGGACAAGCAGCACACCTAGCCAACCCAGACTACACAAAATACTTCTATTTGGATGTATCTGAGACAGGAGGGATAGTCAATGCCGTGTTATTTCAAAAGGAGCACTTGCAGAGGAGAGTTCTTTCATACTATAGCTGTAAATTGGATGCCCTGGAGCAAGGCCAACCTAACTGCTCCAGGTACATAGTCGCTTTGGCTAGAGCAGTTGAGAAAACGGCACACATAGTTCTATGCCACCCGTTGATAATTACAACAGAGCACGGCGTAGCAGCATTCTTAGCAGCGGGAGCTTTCAGTTTTTCAAATTCCAGAAAGGTTCAAATCTGTAGCACATTAAGAGCAGTGCACATTACGTTCAGGAATACACACACCAACATGGCAGTAGGCATTAATGATGGAGCATTACCCACACATGACTGTGCAGAGATGACGCGACAAGCAATGCGACTTAGACCAGACCTGAGTGCAGTGCCACTACTGGACCCAGACTTGGAGATTTTCTCTGATGGATGCTGTTACAAAGGCCCAAATGGAAACATAGCATCGTATGGATTAGTGACACATGAAGACGGAGGTTTCACTCCGTTGGAATCTGGACAGATTCCACAGCCAGCATCAGCACAGGTAGCAGAGATAGTGGCACTCACTAGAGCATTACAACTGAGTCAAGGTCTCAGAGCAAACATTTACACTGACTCAGCTTATGGACATGCAGCAATACACATAGATGGGCCTTCATGGCTCAGGAGGGAGTTCCGCACAGCAGCAGGAACCCCTGTAAAACATGAAACCTACCTCAAAGAATTGGTTGAAGCAGTAAAGCTCCCAAGGGAGGTAGCAGTAATAAAAGTTCAGGGACATTCAAAAGCTAACAGTATGGAAGCTAAGGGAAATCAGGCTGCAGACAAATTGGCTAAACAAGCAGGAGGTTACCCACAAGCAGTAGTTCTGCGAAGCAGGAAAAACCTCCCTGAAAATCCAGATGAGGAAGAGCGCAGGGCTCTGAGACAGGTCTTGGAGGAAATGTGCGCAGAAGGGGAAGGAGATAGAGAAGTCACAGACACAGTAGACATGTTCTATGAGATTCAAGAAAGCCAGCCCTCAGGAAAAAACACAGTGGCTGGAATATGGAGCATTTAGGCAGGAGTTCCCTTACAAAGGAGGGAAGGTAAGAATTTGGAGATCTGCAGATGGCTGCATGGTAGCACCAGCCAGCCTAGTCAGGCTGCTCATAACAGAAGCGCATGGCCTGACTCATGTAGGAAAATTGGCAACCTATAAAACAATTAGAGAAAAGTGGTGGTGTCCCTATTTGAAGGAAATGATAGACAATTTCTGTGCAGAATGTGAAACATGCGGAAAGTTCAATAATAAAAAGACAGTACCTCACCCACTGCTGAAGTTTCCGGTGCCAGAAGCACCATGGAAAGAGATTTACATTGATTACACAGACATGGGCATGTCCCAACGTGTTCGAGGCTACAGGTACCTCCTGGTAGCAGTAGACAGATTCACCAAGTGGGTAGAGGCCATCCCAGCCAAAAATGAAGATGCAGCGACAGTAGTGAATTGGTTAACCAAAGATTTAGTGCCCAGATATGGCATCCCCACTAGAATTTGCTCTGACAACGGCTCACATTTCAGGAATGAGCACCTGCAACAAGTTGAAAAACACTTTGGGATTGTACACAGGTTTGGCTCGGTGTACAGGCCGCAATCACAAGGTATTGTGGAAAGGGCAAACCAGACAATTAAAAGGAAATTGGCTAAAGTCATGTTCTCAAGAAATTTGAATTGTCTTGCAGCACTGCCCATAGTGCTGTTCTCTATGAGACACCAGAAAGCAAGGGACACTCATCTGTCCCCTCATGAGCTTTTGACAGGAAGGCCTATGCCAGGCCCGCCAAGAGATCTGAATTTTGTCCCTGATACAGCTCTGTTGCACACAGAAATCACTGAATACATGAGAATGCTAAACAATATGACTCAGCTTCTGTCCACTCAGGTACAAGCAGCAGCTAAGAGCACAGGTGACAGTGAAGGCAAACAGCCAGCCGGACTAGCAGTTGGAGATTGGGTTTGGATCAAGAACACCAAGTGCAAGTTGCCAGAACCACCCTGGACGGGACCGTACCAGGTGATTGAAGCTCGGACAGAGCTGTTCGGGTCCAAAAGGAGGGAGATACGGTTTGGCACCACTACGCACACTGTTCCAAAACAGTCGCACCCACACGCACGCTCACACAAACCAGTAACAGGTTAAAAGAACTACACACAACGACACCAGACACTGCAGATCAGGAGGACAATGACGCAATTACGAATAGTTCAGGAGGAGAAGAGGAGGAGGAGACAAGAGCTTAGTTTCACAGACTACTGTAGGAAGGTGGGAGTAATGGTACTTACAGGATTAGGACTTTTGGTAGTAAGTATCACAGTAATGACAACGCAAGAAAATTCCAAAAGCAGAGACTTCGTGTTTAATCTAATGATGGCACTCGCCGTAGTTGGAGGAATACTCCTAGGGGGAGGAATGGTAAAATTGATGTTTACCTGTGTGGTAAACTATGAGAGAACAGAGGCGGAAAACAATGGAAGGCTTGTAGGAAGACCCAGAAATGAGAAAGGAAATTGGAAATGAGGAATAATGGTGATTTTGGCATATGCAAGTCTGGGTGAGGCCACAGACAGTGTAGATCCGTGTGGTGCAAAAGTGATTATAAAAGCCGACATAAATAGAGATAATACCTTCCAATTTGACTTGTGTAAAGTAATAGACTGTGGAAGCAAGCCAGCATCGTATAGAGGGTACGATGTGTATGGTTGTCAGTTCATGTGGGGTTACCCCACTAGCAACCCCTGGTGCAGAGCGTGGTCGGATGTATATTGGACCACCAGCCCAAATTATGAGAAACATGTAACTCCGAAAAATAATAAATGGGAAACAGTACAAAACGCCATAAAATTGATGAGAGGACAGTTGATTTCGACTGGCAGTACAGGGGTTAACCCGATAGTTGTGACAACCAAACGGGGAATTACCAATCCATGGTCAATGGAAGGGTATGACCCGCAGAGATGCTACGTGGGCTGTGCAATCCCAAAAAACAAGAGCACGTTTTATGTAATCTTGGGAGTAGACCAATCGGGCAAGGATCCAATGGGCCTAATTAGAATAGACCTTATAAACACCACCCAAGAATCAGACACAACCCGCCAGCCTCGACAGGAAGGACCCACGTCAGCCCCAGATACCATAATTAAACTAGAATCAGACAAAATAACCTACAAAACTAGACTAGCCCTAGAAACCGGATACGTAGAAAGCAATGCGTGGTTAGATCAGGTGTCACAAATTGCCAAACAGTCGGGACAGCAAGATTGTCTGATATGCACAGGTCGTCCGCGGATCATATGCATGCCGAACCGTGGGGGTTGATCCGTACGCGGGGAGAGACCCATCCCCTATATCAGCCAATCACTGTGGGCATTCTGAGTAAGCTCGTTCATGAGAAACAACGTCATCCTTAGCAATGACGTCAACCCCGCCCTCACTCTTAGTTTCACAATTCTAGGAATTCCTTAGTAAGAGTTTTGTGAATAGGTTTTAAGGTGGGACTCCTAACTAAAAGGTTTTAGAAGTACTCCTAGTGGTAAGATAAAATTATTTGTGAATACGGGCCCTGATGGCTATAGTGGCTCACAAGAGTTAAAGGGCCAGGCAGCCATTTTCCCCATGCCACCCCTTGGGATGGCACAATACTTTGATACAATATCAAAAACAATGTAAAACCAATCACTCACACTTTATTTCAAGGACCTTCTTACACTACTACAATAAACATAAATAGACATAAATTGTTCCCTAAAATAAAATGTGAATAAACATCATTTTAAATATTGCTCTATTGTGAAAAAATATGTGGGGGAGTGAACCATGGGGAGTGAACCATGACCAAATATTCATTGTGACATCAGAGGCACGAGAAGAATAAATCATTCACTTCCTAGGTCGCCCCCCCCCACTCCCCCACCACCATTTTTGCTCCTCAAATTTGGTATGCCAAAACACAACTGTAGACCCATCAGCCACTCCGTTGTAACATGTTCCATTAATTTAACAGCGCAAGGGCTAGGATACGCATCAAAATCCACAGATTTGCCCGTCAGAGACGCGGATCGAAACCCGCGTTTCTACCAGACCGGCCCTGGTCGTCAGCCCGATCGGAGGCGGCATTTGGCTGTCCGCCTCCGGGGGGTGGGGGGAGGGAGAGCCGGCACGAGTCCGTCGAGGAGAAGGTTAATGGAGTCCGTGGAAGATCTCCGTCTCGAAAGAAGGCGGGGAAATAGGTCCAGGAATGCGTATCTCGTTCCCGGAGGACGGGCGGCGGACTCGTGGGGGTGGGGAATTGAAAATAAAATAGAGGGTACAATTGGCTACTAAATTGGGAGAAAAACGGGGGAAAAATCAGAAATAAATTTAAAAATTTAAAAAATCCACAGATTGCTTCTTTTCCACTCTGCAAAATACCAGCTAAGCTGCTGTGGCTGCTGGACAGCAGGACTTTGTAGCTGATGCCGGGTCAGAACACCAGGCACGCAATTGATCTGAGGAGCCTCCATTGAGCGATGAGGTGGAGGATACCCTACCAGCTGAAACCCTCCCTCCGAGGGCATTGTCTGGACCAATCCAGAATCATCCCTGGGACTTGCGGCTAGCCGGCTCTTGGCACAGTCGAAATTTGATTCGGGCCGTAGGGCACCTCACAGGCCTTGTCCACCACACAGGACCAGCAGGATATTATGTTTTTCCTTCATTCAAAAATGGTCAAAGAGGAGCAAATCGTAGGACTCCCAAGGGAAACACACTGGACACTAGCTGTTTTGAAGATAAGATTAGATAAGAAAGCAAAAGCCTTCATTTAATATAGCTTGCATTATACGTGTTGCCAATTCCCCACTTACGTCGTGAGCCATTGGTCCCAGGATCTGATGTCATTTACCAACAAGCATTTAATTTGACAGGCCAAGTGGATTCCATTACAAACATCCCATGTCATTGAATCTTCTCAAATTGTATTATTGCTGTTTCACCATGGTAGTTCTGATGGATCTATTAGGTGATCTAATCTATCCTCAAAGGGAAAAGGGGATTGTACAGAGCAGCCTTTTGCTGAGAGGCATTGAACTCCATTGATCTATTTAATACACTATTACTATTAATACACTATTGCTTTAATACTTTGGAGGCTCTGAGGTTTCGCCAGATTACACCTCGTCATAGGAGAGACAGACTGCATTTTTGTGAGTCGCAGAAGTTCATTTACAACATAATGTACCAAAGGTAAATACGTACTCAAGGCAAATGGCAATGGTATTAAAAGTTTTTGTGTGAAATATATTAAACAACAGTTGAGGGGTCATTTTCTCTTACATTGTTTGTCTCAGGAAAACTGCATACTTCATACAATACAACAGAACAGAGTTTGCTCACAAAGTGTTTGTAATATTGATGCATTGGGCATCTTAGATGCAGAGATCCAGAGCAGGCCTATGTGTCCAAAGTTCAAGTTCTGATATCCTATCATACATCACAGCAGGTGCTATACTGCCACAAACTGCTGGACAACAAAAAGGGTCAAAATACTACTCCCCAAAATATTATACATCACACAAAACATGGCAGGTCACATGACTCAGCGACAATCTTGCATGTGGTGAATGTGCATTATTTCCATTTATAGCCATTTCTGTATACCTTTGACATGCTTTCCTAAACCATATGTACCTGCCCTCCCCATTTCTCCAAGAGTATTCATCAGCATGTAAAGGAGAAATTTAATTTATAAAGCTTATGCCATAAAAAGCTCTAGATTTTTTATAAAGCTTATTAACATTGATTTTCTATGTTAATGCTTATGCTTTGATGCTTATTAACATTGTTTTTCTAACAACACAAATGTCTAATAACATAAATAGTTTTATTATTATTGTTATACAGTACCATTAAAAAGTTTGAGTACACCTTCCATCTGGACTATGGCTAATCAGGCACTCCTTCATTCTTCAGCAAGATAACGACCCGAAACACACCTTGAAGTTGTGCAAGAACTACCTGGTGAAGGAGGAATGTGAAGGACAACTCAAACTGATGACCTGGCCTTCCCGCAAGTTTCTCTGGAGCAGGAGAGCTGGGAAGACATATCGGGTGATTTCCTGCTGAAACGTATTAACCGAATGGCCCGTGTTTGTGAGGCTGTTATCACGGCAAAGGGTGGCTATTTTGAGGAATCCAAGACTAAATTTTCAATATAATTTTCTTGAACATTTCTTTGATGTTCATTTTGTTCATTGTTACATGTGTTTTTTGTCATTTTAAAGTATTTACAGAAACGCATACGGTGTAAAGCATTGTCAACTATGAGATAAACCTAGTTTCCAGCAGGTGTACTCAAACTTTTGACTGGTACTGTAATAATCATCATTATTATCATCATTACCAACCAGTATTACAAGTTATGCTGCAACATTGGTATTATTCTTTGTGGTGTTCAGAAAAGCAGACTGTCTTGTTGCAAGCACGTGTTCAGTGCATGACCAGTTTATCAACCAATGTTAGCTATTGGTTGATAAACCTTCATTGGTGACCGCTGACTGGTTACGGTTGAGAAGTGATGTCCTGCAACCCTGAAAGCGGGTGCAGATGGAACCAGGTTGATACGAAGTAAATGTGTAACCTTTTCCTGTCACTGATAAACGCTATCGGATTCCAGTGTACTCACCTCCTCTCAGTTTTCATTCCTACCCGTTCTATTGGGGACACAACATTCTCAGCATTATTCTGTATGATTTTGGAGGTTGTTCCTCTTGTGTGGATAAGGTTCTTATGCAAGTGATGCAGCTGGGATCACCTGCAGTGGGGGTCAAAGGTCACTAAAGGGAGCAGACCGCAAGGTGGTGCAAATGTAAATGAGAGTGATATATTGATATCCCACTTTGTGAGTTGGAGTCTGCTTTCAGTTGAGTTACAATTGTATTCAGAGGTAGCAACACAGCTCTTTTTAGTGCATATTATTTTCAATCCCCCATTGAAACATCAACATCAAACATCAATACTATCTCCAGGGGCAGTCATGGGAGGAGATAAGGATAAGATGAATCTGCAACCTGCCCAAAGAGCCAAAAACAAGATAACATCCCAATAAAATATTATTACAGTACAGACTCCAACATTGTTGTCGGTGTGCTCCGACACTATTTGAATAAAAGTGGATCTTCTCTTCCCTGACTCGAGAGTGATTCCTGCTCCTGGCTCCAGTGTTCCCCTGCCTAAACGCCTCTGGCTCCAACATTATTACCATTGTTTTAAAATATGTCAGTATTTTCACTGGAACAACAGCTGTGCTTTGCTGTAGTGCTGTACGAGTGTAAAGCATGCATAACTGGCTATAAATAAAAGACGGGAAAATGTTTTCCATGCTCTACAAAGAAGAAAAAAATGCGTCAATAAAGTAATTGTTTGGAGTGAGCCCTATTAAGAGAGGGATGAAGAAAGCCATTCATTAGCATGTTGGCTGTGCCTCACTTTGGAGTCTGGGATAATATCCATCTTGCCAGTGAAAGTAAATTATCCAGAGCCCTAGCCAGATGGAGGAGAGGACTTCCTGTGGAGAGAAGCTCACTATCCCCCCCTCCCCCCTTCCTGACATTCCATAAGGCTTAACTCTGTGCCATGAATTTCCTTGCCATGTTTGTTAAAAAAGAAGAAGAAGTGCCTCAGGACATTCCTAAGTGGAATGTGCAGTTGTCTTTTTTGCTCCAAGCAATGACTCCAGCCATCATAGAGGGCACTGAGGTCATGACTCAAGGCTCAGATATTGTGGATTATACCACAGCTTGGAGAAAGAAATACTTGATTCTGATTAGTCAAGAGGGTGTCACGGGGGTTTCCATCATTTATTGACATCGGATGTGTTATCTGGGTCTCAGGATGTAACATCTTTCATGTAAAAATATCAAGGCGCCACCACTGAACTTAACATGAGGGTCCCCACAATGAAAATACACTTCATTCAATGGAAATAGTCCGGTTCGCAATCAGCAACACCTCGATGCTACTATCTTTTCACAGCCTCCACAGTCCACATTTGCACTGGACTTTAGGAGTTAATTAACTGATGTTCGGGAAGGCGGACCACCCCGGATTCCACTGAGCTATTATATTAGGCATGTCAATTATAAAGGTAGTGCTCAATGCCCAATACCAACCTTGTGAGTTTGCATTTTTTGAACCTGAAAGCGGCATTTAACTTTTTATTTTTATTTTTATTTATTTATTTTTTCTTCTGGCAATGCCCTTATTTGCAAAAGATGTTCAACAGCAATATGGAAAAACATGGTTCAAATGGCTCTAGTTTTAATTATACTCCACTAAAATCTTAATTTGGCTGGTTATCTAATCATCTCAATAAAATTCAGCACAGGTATTCATATCCTAAAGGATTGTGTGTACTTACAAATAAATAACATTCAGATATCTGGATTTAAAAGTGGAACTGGAGGACTGGAGGACTAACCAAAAGGCACCAAAAGAAAGGAAAAAGGCATATGGAAAGAAACAGTATCCATAGACACATTACTGTATGGTGAGATGGGAACAAGGTAGCTAGCTAGCAACCATGAATTCTGCCTGCCTCAAGGGACTGGGTGAACATGGAGAGGGTTGGGCAGTAGCACAGCAAACCATCCACTTGTACCGCAGGAACTCGTCCGATCCATTTGCGGTTGTCTCTACCATATACTTCTGGATAGCCCCCATGGAAGTACATTATTTACTGTGCGTTTTGCCATGTGTAAAATGGACAGCCAGTAGGTTCTTGTACATTTCTTAACACTGCACTTTTGTCCTTTTGTCAGAAGCAGCTAACATGCCAAAACCAAACTCCTGAGTGATCAACGAGAAAGAGCTCAACATCTGCTCTAACCTTCATGTCACAGGGGATGTTTTGTGTGGGCTAGACACTACCAACAAATCAGAATTAAAAAAGTAAAAATAAATGGCACACCCTGAGGTTTGCCGATGAACACACAGTTTTGGGCAAAAGAAAACAAACGGCTTCCTCAGGAGTCCAAAACTATACTGTGCAGAAGGAAGAATGTTTCATTCGGTCAAAAATATACACATGTATTATACTTATTTATCTAGACTTAAAATGTTCTGGTAATGATTCCTACTGGAATTCTATTTCAGCGATGGTGTGACTGAAAACAATAAATCACAGAGTTTTTGTTCATTCTTTTTGGTTTCTGTTGAATACATTGTACGTATTATACCCAGCCAGAAATAAATGACTATACTGTATACTACAGCATTATAGTAATACTAGCTTACATGTACTATAACTATATGATAATATAGTATATACTGTACTGTACTGCACAGTATAACTATTTTGATGGCAGGTATGCCGTCCACCAAGTTACAGGTTGACGAGGCACATCCCATGCATACAATATAGTACTATATAGCACTGAGAGTTGGCTGCATTTTTCAGGGTTTCCTACAGAAATAATAGCAATGAAGACAGACTAAGTCCATACAAACATTAAAGATCTGGGCACAGAACAGGGCTGTGCAGATACCGTTTGAAGGGCAAGTGTTCAAAATCATAAAGGGGCATATCAAACTTGAAGAACATTTTTTTAAATCCTTTTTCTGACACCCAGCCACTGCTGCATCAAATTAATAAACAAAACCTTGGCCATTACAAATACCAAACAATAATATCTTTGACCTGTGTGCCATAGGCTGGTGACGTTATGAAACCATGTGGAAAACAGTGTTGCCAACACTCGTGACACAAATAAGCAACCTTGTCTTCAAAAACAAGCCCAAAACAAGCCCAAAACTATTAGCCTATGAACTGCTATATATGTACATATATGTACAGTATATATACAATAGTTTTTAATGATAATTTATTTTTCTTTTAATAATTTTTTTTTTTTTTTTTTTTTAAACTTACAATTAAAGGTTAGATTTCTCCTGTATTTTGAGTGTAAGATCAAGCTGATGAACAACAAAAACATTTTGTCACCATGCTGTTAGCATAAGTTCCCAAAATCACGATTGGCGTGGGTTTCGGTGATATGGCGAGAGCTCAAGAAAATGGGTGTTTTTTTCTTCCATTAATACTAATTACCATAGGATAATGACAGAAATGACAACGTGAACTTCCTATAGGGTGTGGGCGTGTGTGTGTGTGTGTGTGTGTGTGTGTGTGTGTGTGTGTGTGTGTGAGGGGGCAGGTTTGCGTGAGAGGATCCGTGGGAGGGCAAATTACCTCTAACAGCAGGTGATATTAATTACTTGTAGTGAACAATGAGTAGTGTGTCATTCCATACATCTGGGGAAATAGTTCTCATAAATGTATATAGGAAAGGATTTTCCCTACCAAGCAACCACATTTTTAAAACAAGCCCAAAAACCGCAACCCGCAACTCTCAAATATTTCAAGCGACTCAAGAGAAAAAACAGGGCCCAAAGTCGCTTATTATAAGCGCACTTGGCAACACTGAAGCTGACCATTATGACCAGTATGTTAGGCTACCAGGACAGTTATTTAAAGAATGAATATGATTGGTAGCAGCATATCACTCACATCACTGTGTTGATTTATGTTACAGTTGAATATGTATGTAGGAAACATGAGGTAGCTTTGTTATGCATTGTAGAAATTGTTTAGTTTCTATGAAACATACAGTATGGGTCAAAGTGTTTATTGTAACTTGGCATTGCTTTGGTTATTAAGTATGCAGACAATTTTAGCAAAATGTAGGCCTATAAAAAGGTATGTTTTGTATATGAGAGTAACCTGCCTTTATACACACTGAAAACATTTTGGTTGAAATGGTACAATACAATACACAAATGCCCACATTAGCTGTGAAGTGGTATAAAATCTCAAAGCAGAATATCTACAAGCACAATGCTCTTCCAGACCAGCAACCCATTGTTAAAAACTAATCATTTTCATAGAGACACAGTCGATGTCTCCACATACTATAATGTAGTACTTGTTTAAATTATTCAATAAACAATCAGAGAGAGAGAGAGAGAAAAAACATGAGAATGTGATTTTGTGTTTTAAGATGAGAGTGAATGAAAGAGCCTGGTGTGAGCGTTTTTGCTTTTGCAGCAGTTTGGTGTGGGATGGAACATTCTGGTCAAGGCCAGGGCAGACTATCAGTAAACCCATGCGTGTCATCGCCTCCAACCCCCTCTGCCTCCACTCCCATGTTGTCACGGCGATGGGGCCAGCTCCTCTTGCAGCATTCTTGCTCTACCATACTGTGGACCTGAGCAGAGTCCTGGAAATGCATTCAGTCATAAAATGTAGTCCATGCAACAAAAGCAACTGGACTGTTAACAAAATAATTTCACGCTCGACTTCCTCCCGGCTATGGAGATGCATGTCTGCAGTGCTGTGCTTTGAAGTCCCTGTTAGACTCTGAATTGATCTTGGCAGGTCCTTTTACTTCTGTCAATGTCCAGTACTGTGCAGACAAACAAACATGGGCCGAGCCTGGCCTTGCATGGCACAGAAACACACGTGAGCCCGGCCTGACCTTGGGATATCCCAGGGTTCCCAGGGTTATGTGTTTCTGTGTCATGCGCGGCTTCACACCGGCATGGTAATGAACAGCAGTGATCTCATCGCACTGAGATGTCTTACTTGGAGCCCTGCATTCTACCACATTGCTTTTGTGTGGCTCAGTAGGCAGAGCATGGCACTGACAATGCTTAGGTTGTGGGTTCGACACAGTATATATTCAGTATATGTTCCACATTTCCTGAAAAATGTATGCATCCATTACATTAAGTCGCTTTGGACAAAAGCGTCTGCAAAATGGCATATGTTATGTCACCGAGGCTAGCACCCAGCTATTCACAAACCAATACATCACAACTCACATACGATTTATAAACTCACTATTAGTAAACAGGACTGCTCCACAAGTTATTTTATTGATAGCACACCCTGCACAATTGACAAAAATAACTAATTCTAGGATCTCGCAGAGTAGGGGTTCCAGTCGTCAGGGGCAACCTCTGCCTCATCGCTCGTTGGAGTCTCAGCCCTGTCAATCATGTGCATACCTGCTCCAGCCGCATCCACTGCGCAGTCCTGTGGTCCAATGAGGCAGAGTGAGCCTGGCTGCATGTGTTGTGCACGCTGCAGCAATGCACACTCCAGGTTTAAGACTACACTGTGAGGGGGACAGCGGATAGCTGTCTAAGGTCTAAGGCACCGTGTTTTGGCTGGTCCGATGTGGTGTGCGCTGCCTGTCAGGGACGCGGTTCGAAACCCGTCTCTACCAGGACGGCCCTGGTCGTCAGCCCCGATCGGGGGTGCCGTTCGGTTGTCCGCCCCAGGGGAAGGGGGGGAGGGTGAGCCGGCTCGAGTTCGCCGTGAAGCACGTAAGGGAGTCTCCAGACCGTGGGTGGGCGAGTTCTGTCTCAGAGGAGGCGGAGGGCTCGAAGGCGGAAGGCTCGAAGGTTCGCTGCCCATGGAGAATTAGCTTGCCTCGTAGAGACGAGTGGCAGACTCGTGTGGGGAGGGTCAATCAAAATAAATAGAGGATGTAATTGGCTACTAAATTTGGAGAAAAACGGGAAAAAATCCTAAACAAACAAACAAACAAAAAAGCCCTGTGAGACTACAGGAGCAAGAAGAGTTTAGTTTAGCATCTGCCATTAAAAAAGGGTAGTTTTTACTACAGGGGACAACAATGATAGTCGATCACTCAGTGAATCAGTCAGTGTACTATTTCTAGGGCTGATTAGCTCTAGCCAATAAAAGTAGCAGTGTCATAAAACGATTAGTATTTTGGGCAAAAGACTCCCACTAAAAATAACCCAATAAGTGAAGTAATATGTCCGTCTCTATAGAGTGCCATAGAGACAAGGTTCCGCAACCTCAGCCATGCTGCTTCTCGCTTCCCTCTAATCAGGCTCAATTCCTCTCAGTCCACACGCACCAACAGCTTGATCCTAAAAGATCATCTGGAGATGCAGGGCCACCACAGATAACTAGTTCCACTTTGCTGAAAAATGATTAAAACTGACACTGCTGGAAGTCGGTCATTTTTATAACGTTAATTCATGTTTGAGGGCAAACCGCTCCTTAACTCTGCTCAATTATTCATATGCGCAAAGGAACTCGTACACCAAGTCCCAAGAGGACACACAGATAATGATACAAATAAATGTGTGCACTGATTAACCAGCCCTTTTTCCACATTATGGAGTGCAATGGTAAAATGACACTCTGTCTCACCCCAAAGGAGCCCCACCGATATTTTACTGCTGATATTTTAACACGAGCACATCCTGCTTAAGCCTCGCTGCGGCTGCATGCACTGAACTCAGCGGTGGCGAAAATATGCTTTAGTTACACGTGAGTGACCCAAATCTATTGTCAAAAGGGATCCAATCCTGACCATCTCCGTCGTGGCCAGGAGATACGACGCATAATCGTCCATTGTTGTAGGTAGCTTCTTTTTTAGAAGGTGCACCTCCTCTTTGATTTTTGTTTTGAGTATGAGGCAGAAATGAAGATCTCTTAAAAGCCTTTCTCGTGGAAATGTCTGCCATTTGCATATCAAGACACACTTCCTTTCTTGCATACAAAAAACATTGCTTCACTTGAATAATTAAAAACAAGATTCAGATGTTCAAACACGCAATTAGGAAATGACATGAATAATAAGATGTTATTTTTTCGAAAGCCTTTTAGTATGTATAAATATACAGGGAACTGCCAAAATAGAAGAAACGCCAACAAGTGTCTTAATAAGGCGCCAGGCCACCAGCCGCCAGAACAGCTTCAACGTGCCTCGGCACAGATTCTAGAAGTCTGAGACTTCATTGGAAGCACGCAACAGCATTCTTCCACAAGAAATTCCATCATTTGGTGTTTTGTTGATGGTGGTGGAAAATCCTGTCTCAGGGCTGAGATACTATGACAGCCGGCCATAGCATGTGCTTTACATTCTTTTCATGCTCATCAAACCATTCAGTGACCACTAGTGCCCTGTGGATGGGGGCATTGCCATACTGGAAGAGGCCACTCCCACCAGGATAGAAATGCTTCACCATAGGATGAAGGTGATCACTCAGAATGGTGCTGCATTTATTGGTGTTTACCTTGCCCTATAAGGGGTTGCGTTGAGCTAAACCATGCCAGGACAATGCACCCCACACCATAACAGAGCTACCAGAACATATAAATATTCCATGTATAAATGACTACAGGCTTATACTCTGTAGTGATGCACCCTATAGTGTGATATTGAACCCCCAAGTAGTTGTGCTAGCTGGTAGTAGTTGTGCTATCTGACACTAGTTCTAGCTGGCAACTAGTATTTTGCATGTTGGAACAGCTAAAAGTTAGCTAGTACAAATCCAGAGAAATTGGAAAACCAAACCATCAAGTATGAAAATATAAAGCAAAACTGAGGATTTTTTTTTTTTTAATGGAAATGACAAATCATATGCTACATTATAAAACTGCAGATGTTGGAAACTGGCACTAGTAACATTTGCACTTTCCCTCCAAGGAAGGAACAGGACAGCAATGTGGCCCAAACAACTCCAGCTGCCTGTTTTTGAAACAGGACACCATGCAAAACAGTCTGGCCAAGAACAAAGGCTGAACACGCAGCAGTGCTTGTCACAGACAATGTGAAGTCAAGTGAGCGGAAGCATATGTAGAGAGAGCTGAGTGAAAAGCCTCATGGGCCTCCCCTCTGAAATGTTATTACAGAAACACGCTGACATAAAGAACTATGCAAGGAATGTATTTTTTTTGCATAGTAAGAACCAATGAAAACACTCCCTGGCAGTATTCGAGCCACCGCTGCACAGCTGAGAAGCATGCACCATCAGACCCCCTTTGGGCCTCCCAATACTGACACCTGAAACAGCTGCCCTGTGATTCAGGTGGGTGCCGATAACGCGCTGCCCCGCCCCGTCACCACGGCCCTCATTAAGGCAGGAGCGTTGAGCTGGCAGCTAGGGGACTGGACTTCAACTGGCAGGTTTGAGGAGCAAATCCATCAAGGGCCGCTAGCCACTCTTACCG
The DNA here is from genome assembly GCA_029706075.1 of Aldrovandia affinis. Classification (NCBI taxonomy): domain Eukaryota; kingdom Metazoa; phylum Chordata; class Actinopteri; order Notacanthiformes; family Halosauridae; genus Aldrovandia; species Aldrovandia affinis. Next base: position 1,839,186 of record JAINUG010000023.1, read on the forward strand.
TACCCTTGAGTGGAATGTTAAACACACAGTCACTGTAAGTCAACCTAGACCAGGGTGTCTGCTGGGGAAATGAATCGTATTGTAATGCTGTATCAGAGGTCCAACACGCATACAGCACAGCAGGGGCACCATCAAATAACTCTGCTGTGCAGCTAGCACAGCCTAAGTAACCAAGGCAACAGCCCCTGTGCTTTCTGCCTGACCTTTCCTCAGCACCTCAATTACACAACTGTGCTGATTATTCAGCACTTCCTGGACACACTGAATGAGACTTGCCCTCACACTAGCAATTTCAGGCTCATGTACTGTAGCATTACTGTGCAATATGCCAGTCGACAAAAGGCTCCAGATCAATGCCAACTTCTTCCCCACATCATAACGGAAGCATCACATTTTTTTTTTTTATTGGTTTTGCTGAGAACACAAACATGCCAAACTGTGTAAATTTAGATTTTTTAAAAATCTATAAATAATTCTGCATACAAATTGTAATTGTACCCTCTCTGTTTTCCAGACACCTGGAACATTTATATAATAATAGACACAATTATGCTTGGACATATTCACCCGGGGAAAGGACAAAGCAGTTTGATCGACAGCGATTGTCACACGATGGAAATAAACACAAAGAGCAGCGCATTGGAAACCTTTACAACATTTTTAATCCACGTCAAATGGCAAAGCAACACAATTGTCTATTTCAACATGACCAGTTAATGTACACGTTTAACATTCTAATTCACAGTAAAAACATCATCAGTCAGCTCAAAACCTATGGGTCATTTCAGAATGGTAACTTTTGTCAAATTGCTCCTTCCTTTTCACGCAGATGATCTGATTTCCTACTAAACATTACAGAAGATGTTCTGTCTGAAAACGGACATCCTTTTTGGGTTTCTAGTACCTCATACTTGTGTTTGTGTTACAAAAATAAAAGTTTTGTCAGTGAACTGATACTCAGATGTACAATAATTAGTTTATGGCTCCAGAATAAAAGACACTAAAAGTGAATGGATTTGAGGAATACCAACAGAGTGAAGGGAAACTATAACAATGCATTCTTTAGTACACAGGACAGTGTTCCACGTTCAACTGCGATAATAAAACAGTAATGAGAAATATATTGTATGTAAGTTTGTATGATAAAGTAATTATTTTGCAGTGCACTGGGTGCATTTTCAGACCAGCATAAACGTTTAAAGCTCATTCCATTTAAGACTCATTTCAACCATAGCCAGGGTCACATCACAAAAGGTCAAAGGTCACATTCCTTAAAGTACTTTAACAATACAAATATTCAATACAATTAATATTCTTAAAGCATAATTTTTAAAATGCTGACGGTTGTGAACGTATGTATAAAATACCATGAACATATCCTTAATTAATTACAGAAGAAAAAAAAAAAACATTTTATTGGGTGCGAAAATAGGCCAGCTGCTTAAAATCCCAAACATATAAATATTATTTTTGCTCTTCCCTTTGCCTTCATAATGTTTTGCATTTACTTTTACTGGAAAAAGGCACTCTGTACCATTTGAGTATACAGCTGAAAAGGAACCAGTGGTGTGGAGAAAAACCAAACACAGGCAGAATGAGCAGAATTGTGAAAATAAGAGCCCATTGATTTTCATCGTTTCACATTCCTCATTAAAACATATGAGAGGATGGGAGCTGCCTATCCCTCACCTGTAAACACCTCTTGTGCTGTACTGGCACCAACGACACCGTCAATTCATGGCTGAGGAGGAACCATTTCAGTGGTGCACTTCCTGCCTGGCATGCGTGTGGAGGGGATGGCCTTCTCCCAATCCCAGGGAAGGCTTCTGCAGCCATTTGTAGGGCAGCTGCCTCCGCAGAACAGGGGACGGCAACAATGGGCGGCGAACAAGTCCCAGCTGATTCAGAGCATGACAGGAAGAGGATACCTTGGAGGTAGAGCGGTCCACTACCCCGGCAGCAGCAGAGGACTACAATGTCCTGCACTGGCCACTAAAAACCACATATACCAGAGAACTGCAGTGCAAATACTGACTGTAAAGTCTGTACAGGCTTCATTCTGGATTTCACGTTCACATCTATGTACACATGTACAGCACCTCACCGAGGCAGAGGTGCCTTCGTAAAGCCGGCTAACCTCCCCTTTCATTTCTCCATTTCCCTGCGTGACTATGTGACTGCTGCAGTTGCGTTCGATCGGCGAGTTTGAGTTTATTCCTTACCTCCAGGGAAGCCTGCGAACGTGAGCTGCCTGGACTCTTAACACTTCACCCAAACACCAATGACAACCGATGGCAGTTTAAAACATGCCACGCCGATCTTAAACGCCTTCCAATTTGCTAGCAAGCTGCAAGCCCACAAAGGGCTTGGTAACACTGCACGTTTCGCCTATGGTGACAGGAGAACCAGAAAATGTGACATTTCATGACTTATTGGCCTTTTCCCTTGTTCGAACACAAACCTAAAAAGAAAAATGTCAAATATGATATGAAAATCCACGTCGGATGCATGAGTCAAATGCAGCAGCTGCAAAATGAAGAACATAATGCCTTACACACGTGCTGACTGGATTATGGCTCGGTGCGTATTGACATACAGGTGTCCTGCACCTGAACAACATAAGCTGTCACCTCACGCAGCTGCCGATGAATCAACACATCACTTTCAAGGGTAAAAATGTTTGTAAATCACCAACACGGGTTGTTGAAAAGCTCCCCAGCTTTTTCCATTACATAACAATTGTTGCACAACAAATAAAAAACATGGGAGTGCAAATCACAACTGTACAATGTCTTACTTCAAAAAAAGACACAAATACTCAGTTTTCGCATTTGTCAAATGTCGCATTTGTCAAATTGACATAAGGAGGTCTTAGCGGTGGAAGGGGACATAGTATCTTGCATAATTCCATTGACATGATAAGAGATGCAGAAGTTCCTGTGTCTCCTGACTCCTGAAAGCCATATCATTGATAATGGGACTCTTGACAGGTCAAATCTGATCCACAATGCCCTAATACAGTAACAATTATGTAATGCAATTGCCCCAATCCTTTTTGTTTGTAAATATATCTAGTAAGCCTATTGGTGATGTCAGCTTATGTTCTGACTCACACGGTTTATCCCTCAAGCTATGATTCTTATGGTTTTACCTCTCAAGAAAACAAGAAAGATTTATCTTCAGCCTGCTGCCTTACGGGGGGGCAATCCTATACAAATAACTTAATACTTTTTTTTACTAGCATCAAAGTGTCTTGCTAAAGAAAAATGTGATTAAAAAGGGGCATAGGATGACAACATAGCATATTCTTCTCGTTTTCTTTATTCCCTTGAGCGTCTGACTGAGTGTTGTGATTGTGTGAGCCCTCCAACGCCCCAAACACACAAACAGATTTCACTTTTTTTTTCATTGAGTACTTTTCCCCCCCTCAAAGCCCTTGTGCTTCTCTAGTCTCCCTAGTGGCTATGACCACAAATTACTAGTTTGTTTTTTTCCTTTTTGTTTCCCCCCCCAGGAGTTGAACACAAAGCCTTGATCCCAAACTGTGACCACCTTGTCAGCAAAACACACAAAGCATATGAGAGCCCAGAGTTCCATGCAGATCCCGATAACCTCTTCCCCGTGTAGGGAAAGGGGGGGTGCTTGGGAAGGGCACAGGGGCCGGTCAAACATTCTCATGCTGGTGAGGCGGGTGGGGGCAAGGAGGAAGGAGGGGGTGTGCTGGGTGAGGCCGACGGGGCATGGGGTGGTTGGGTTGTGCGGGCTTAGCCAGTCGGCTCGGAACACCTGCCGATGTGCATGCGCAGGGTGCCAGTCTTGTGCAGGTGCCAGAGCTGCAGGAACTCCTCGGGCATGGCGTGGAAGCCGTTGAAGGGCAGCACGTTGTCGTAGTAGTGGTGGCTGATGGGCCTCTCCTGCAGGTCCACGGAGAAGGGCCAGAAGCCGTAGAGGGCCACCTCGTCGCACAGCCCCAGCGCCAGGCTCGCCAGGAACAGGCCCGTGGACAGCCGCTTGGCGTGGACGCCCCGCCCCTTCCAGAACCGGCCCACGCTGCGCAGGAAGTCCGGGTTGGCGAAGAGCACCGTCTGGTTGGAGCGCGAGTCCGCGAGGGTGTGGTACGCCCGCAGGGACGGCTCCGTCCCGGGCTTCATGGAGAAAGCCGGCATGTAGACGTAGCTGGGGCCGTAAACCTTCATGCTGTCGACAAACGCCTTCCGCGACCACAGAAGGTTCTGGAACCTGGGGCGGAGACCAGGAGCAGACACCTGACACATCTGAGGAGTACTTAGGGCATTATTCAAATGTTGACAGTTTCAAGACCATGCTTCTGTTGGTTTTACTCCTTTCCCATGCCCAGCAAGAATCATACAGGCTTTCGCGAGACATAAATATCGTTCCTCAAACATACAGTAGATATTCAGTTGCAAAATGCCTCACAGAAACACACAAACATGCTATCCTGTAACAGATCACAGCCCTTAATTGAAGGATTTGAATAAATCTTAGTGCTGATATCCCAAATACTACCTGGAGGCCACTGGTGTGTAGGTTAGGGACTGAACTGCTTCACTAAATATTACAGTAGTGCAAAGGGACAAGGCTTAAAAATATACCATATCTGAGTCAAGCTGGAGTCTACATTTACTGGAGTCTACTGGAGTCATTACATGAACAAATCACAAGATGATACAAGAGCTATGCCCTAGATACATCGCATCGGTTTGCATGCACAGAATTTATATTTTGAGAAGGTCTTAACAAAGCAGAAGCAATTTGGGGTGAAATCCATGCTCATCTTAGCAATGCGTTTTGATTGGTTCAGCCCTGTCAGTCAATACCACAGCTTTTAGCATAAACAGTAGTCTGGTAAGGCCCCACTACTTAACTTCATATCAAGAATCTATAATAATTTCACTTTGGTTTAAAGATGTATAGCCAGAACACTGTTGGAACAGTGATTTCATGGCAGCAAAACAGTGAATGTTTACAGCAATTGGCATAGATTAATTGGACTTTGACTGTAAACAGGACAGTGACCTGTCAAGCACGGTAAAGTAAATCACACTGGAATGTCAATATTGGAGAAGGTTTCCGATCAATTCTCCCAAGAATAGACAGCATAATTGCTGCAAATTACAGTGAGTGTTGATAAAAAATGTTGCCCATTAAAGTTGTTGATTTAATGGGGGTATTTACTAAAAGCAATTATGTAAATGAGCACAGTCACAGAATATACGTTTAAACTTTGCTAAAGCAATTTTTCATTCAGAAAAAAATGGACAGTGCATGGAAAACCTGAACTGTGAGAGGCCAGCTGGCGTGTGATATCAGCTCCTGGACCGTGAGATTCCAGCTCAACATGAATGAGCCACAACCCAGACAGAGAAATGCAGCGTGCAGACACTAGGACTGGCAAGTTTGTATTGATCCAGATCATTTTACATCTCATCCAAAACTGTAATATTGCATAACGTAGGAGGCCATCGTTTCTGATAGTTTTGCCTCCCCCCTTAAGAGGGATGTTCCCTCTCCAATTTGTTGCCAATGATGCCTCCTTCTATCAACAATTACAGGAGCCATGTCAATGCTCTTATGCATAATCCAAAGTTAAAACCCGCTTTCTCCAGGCAGTGAACACGCGATTACTTTTTCTGCATTCGCGGATTTGCGGACAGCCTTTTATCTTGCATTAACTGCATTTATCTTCATACTGTGCGCAAAATGTTTGGTGTTTCAACTGGTGATCTCCCCGATACACACAGGTATTAAGGCTGACCCCTGCAAAATTAAGTTACCCCCTACATTTTGATCACATTTCATGTACCCGAAAGGTATTTCACACGATTACAGTCTTGCACTGGTTAGCACTGTTGGAAACTAAAGCACAAAGATGTCCTCTTCTGGTTTGTGTGATGAGGAGTTATGAGTCTCAGACGGCAAGCCCTCAGACAACCGTCTGATTAAATGAGTTGAAAACAAAGTGGTGGCTTTCAATTTCTGCCTCAGGAGTGCTTTTCATTGGCTGGCAGTTATTTTTTTAAAAAAGTATTTAGCAGTTGGAGCGCTCAGTTAGTACCTTCGCTCAGTTAGTACCTTCTCCTGTGTTCCACTTCCCAAAGGTTAATCCGCGTTTACTCGATTGTCATTAGTCATATTTAATTTGTTGACAGGAGGATCAACAGGGCTCCTGCCTGCAATATGGCCGGGCCTCTCACAAAACACAGCATTATATCCCCGCAAAGATATGAAGAAGACTCACAAAGAACATAGACTGAGCAGAATCTGTAACGGGGTCTCAAAGTGACACCACATCCAAGTCCCGTACAGACCTGGGAGGGACCCGATGACAACACAGAACCTCACGGCTCAGCGATATTCATTTCTCCACTGGTGACATTAACGGTAAGAGTGTCTCATTATGCTTTGCACCATGTCACTGTTCTCAACTCTAGAACAAGAATGTTGTATCCCTGGATGCAGCGTTTCTGCAATAGGCAGATAAAAAAAGACATATTTGACATTATTTTAATATCTGTCATGGAGAGGCTCCCGTTTCACGGAGAACTCAGTGTTCCGGAGCTCGTCTGACTGACCTCATCCTCACTGCGAGACTGAGCGCTCTCACACTGGCCTCTTTGCGCCATGTCTGTGATCATGCGGGCTGTGATGGGCAGTCAGAGCCACCAGCTACTGCAGATTACAGTAAACAAAGGAGGCCTGTATTCCTGTCTGTCCACATTTTAGTGTTGCTGTGTCCCGGAGCCGTTCAAATGCTGTTATATGTTTACAATACAATTTAGAGTGTGTTTAGAGTGTCATTGTTAGGGCACACCGTTTCTCTCTCTTTTTTTTCATATGGTCATTCATTTGTGATGTTGTGAATATGTTAGGGTTCACTTTTAATTTTCTCTCTCTGTCTCTCACTCCCTCTCTCCCCCTCTCTGTTCTTCTCTCTCTTTGCCTCTAAATTCTGGGGCAGAGGAGAACAGCTGCGATTCCAGTGGAGTTGCGAGCTGGACTGTTCAGGGGGAACAGCTGCCGCTAGGACCAGCATCACATTCCACAGGGACAGGCGTGGCCCCCAGGGTGTTTGCACCAGGTGAACTAGCCAACAGGGTTGAGCCACCGCTCCTTTGCGCAGGCTAGCCCTGCAACAGTTCACCATGTACGATTTCAGAGTAAAACCTGGGTGAGACATACTTAATCACAACCTTGTGGTGAGCCTTTTGCTCACAGGGAACATCTCCCACAAGTGACATACGATCAGACGTGGTTATTCATAGCTCCACTCAGACTGATGCAGTGCTTGTTAGTTTACTTGATCAATATTTTAGTGCATATTCACCGCACCATTCAAATCTGCCAGTCTGAGTGTACTACTTCCCCATTAAGCTTATGAATCACAGCCCTCATTGTTTAAATGGGTCTGCTGTTCCATTTTAAATGAGTTTTGGCACGAATGTTGAAATGCTCAAAGGCTTCAGGGACACAGCTGTTTTGGAGAGGCGATTGGGAGAACACACAGGGCTAGTTGTGGTGGTGTGCACTTCATCACCATTGTAAAGTGCAGTGTAGTCTTTACCTAGCAGTATTTTTTTTTTGTTGGCTTACAGTACACAACTGTGCAGTAGCCCAGCGGTTGGATCTCAAATGTTGTTAAGACAAAAAAATGAAAAATCCCACAGGGGAAGACATATTTTACATTTTAGGTATTTAGTAGACGCTCTTATCCAGAGCGACTTACACAGTTTACATTTCTTTACATACAATCCATTTATACAGCTGGACATTTTACTGAAGCAATACCTTGCTCAAGGGTACAACAGCAGTGCCCCACCTGGGAATTGAACCTGCAACCTCTGAGTTACAAGCCCAGCTCCCTAACCATTACACTAGACTGCCAGACAAAGTGGCACTTCACTGGAAACAAGCTTGTACAGACTCCACGGACTATTTACATGAAGACGTTTCATTGAGATTTAAGCTCCAGGGTGAAAGTCATCACGTTTACATTTGGGCACGGCGAGTGCGCAGCTCCAGTACCGCAACGCGGAACACCTTCAGGTGCAGTCAGTTATGCCTGCGCCTGCACTGATCTCCTGCGCTAACTATGATTGTTCCTACCATGTATTAATGCACATCTTGTAAGTCGCTCTGGATAAGAGCGTCTGCTAAATGCTTAAAATGTAAAAATGTAAAATGCATATGTTCGTCTAAAGGCCATAGTGTCAATTAAAGAGACAATTCACACATTAACACTGAGGAGAAACTATTACCGCAAGGACACACAAATAAGTTAATCAAATAAAAAATAAAAAAATGGTATGAGTTAGAATGTTTAGTTTTTTTTGCCTTAATTGCAGTTCTAAGCTGAGCACCCACAAAATTTTACATTTTTTTCCGTGTTGGGAAGAATACCTTACTCTTCTTTTGCTTTGAGCTCAAATCTCAAAACTGCACAATGAAAGTCATACTGCTACTGCAGCCATATGTTTAATGGCAGAGCCCGGTGCTGTGCAAAACAAAAGAATGTCTTTTTACACAGCAGCCGAAACACCTGAATAAGAGACGTGGCCTAAAAGGCACGTTACTGTAACTTTGTGTGGCCAGGAAAAAGACGCGACAAGTGACACTAAATGTTGCCTTTGCTTGACCTCAGTGCGTCTGTCTGACATCAACCATTACAACCACAGTGTCGTGGAAATAGTCATCAGACGCCTTGCAAATACATCGGCTTGCAAAATGCAAAATAATCTGTCCGAAAGGGGAATGAGTGTACCTCTTCTCGATGATGCTGGGGTTTGCGGTCACCAAGTGTGTTCTTGTTCCCACGTCCTTGGTGTACTCTTTAGACAGCGGTGGCAGGTTGCACCTAACGACACACGCACGATAAGTTAACAAAATTAACAATACATACATTTTAATAATAATAATCTCATCAATTAAACAGCGTATTAACGGTGCGGTGCGAGTACAGGCACCGATCTACAATCAACTGTCCTGCGTGTTTGATGATGGGGCCCATTGAACTATGAACTATGAACTATGCCCATTTATCTCTCCAGCAAATATAGCCTTCCTTAAGCCTTCATCTCTCTCATCCTCTCACATGCCTAAACAGCAATTCAGCTATTTGGCCAACTTTTGCTTTTCTGTTCTTACGTCAATCTCTAAGAGATGGTGTCCATTTTTCTTGCAGCAGTAGCAGTCTTCCACACTCAGTACGCAGTAAGTGCAAGTAAGTTAGAATGATAGAACGAATGGCCTAAAATCTGAAGTGTAAACGTTTTGTGGCAGACGTCTTTAAGAGAAACCTGAGCGGATAGGGGAATTCCCCATATCGAAATGCAAAATGCACGGCAGCGGATGCTTGTGCTACAAATGTGCTGATAACGTGCTTACATAAATATAGTAACTCTATATGTCAATGTCTTATCCTTACGATAACAGTCCCTGTTCGTTTTCTCAGAGCCCTGAACTAGAAGAACTGGATTGTTGACCAGCAGCTGACGCTCACCTACACCTCATTGCATTGTTTACGTGCTTGAAAGATGCCCCATGCAGCAGCCTGCCCCAAAAAACATCCAGTCCCTTCATCACCGCGGCAGTTTTAGAACACACAGACAGGACCCACACCTGCATTCTCACACATTTTAACCACTGACGTTTTCCCCTCCAGTCAACTTTTATAATGAAGTGTTCTCTTGGCCCCCGGTTGGCGATGTGGCGTGAGCTAAACATGAGGGGGCAGAAGAGTGGACGCCTCCCTTACCGCAGGACAAAGTTGGCACGGTCAATGTCCCTGCCACAGCCGCTGCGCTTCAGGACCCCTCCGTTGCCGACGACAGCACACCTCTTGAGGGGCACCTGCAGTGGCGTCTCCTGGCAACACAAACAAACACACACACACAGAACAACACACACACACACACACACAAAGCTGTTAAAAAAAGTCGCATAAACTCTCTTCATCGTGACCTTGCACATTATTCACTGCATGGCATCCCGTCCAGAATAAACAACCTAAAAACACACACACACCCAAACCCTACAAATCTCTCTCTCACACACACAGACAGACACACACACACACACACTCTCTGACAAAGTTAAAGCATAGAAAAGCATAGAAGATGCTGCACTGTGGATAATTAACACATGACACGACACAATATGAAAGTGTTCCCATTTCAAAACCTCCAAAAGCTTTGAAAGGTGCCTGGGGCTGTTCTCTCAATTACCAGTAGTTATAGCTTCAGTTAGAATTCAGCATGTATATCTAATTGGGGCTTGAAATACATTGTTTTCTGGTCAATTGAGTCATTGAGGAGAAAAGGTCAATAAGTCTTTGAAAAGGAAACCCAATTTGGTCGGGTTAGCCGATGTCAATGTAATTACAAGCCTTTACAAACGGGTTTTCATGGCGTTCAAGGCACTGTGGCTATCATGCAAAACTTCCTGCGCCGGTTTTAGACTGTTTCTATTCCATTAGATTCTTCAGGTTTCACACAGAGGTATAGGAACCATTAATTATTAATGATCAAAATGAATTATTATCATGGATACCTGGAATAGAGCTGTATCAGTGAAATACTGCTCATGGGGCTGCTGGGTGGCTCATCCTGTTAAGGCACTGTTCTACTCTGGGAATGAGCCCAACAATCTCCATCCTGTTAAGGCACTGTTCTACTGTGGGAATGTGCCCAACAATCTCCATCCTGTTAAGGCACTGTTCTACTGTGTGGATGAGCCCCATGGTCTGATATCAAATCTAGACTGCACCAGTGCCGACTCATGACTGTACAAGCTTAACTGGTGGACTGCAGTGTGAAAAGAAGTGGCGGCTGACATCACATGCTTTGGAGGAGCACGTGCTTGTCGACACTCTCCCGAGTTGACAGCGGAGGTTGCAGCGAGCATGGCTTAGAATACGATTGGGCGTTCCAAATCAGAGGAAAAGAGGAAAAATTTAAAAAGAATCATCCAGGGCAGCGGATGGCGTAGCGGTCTAACGCGCCACGCTTTGGTTCAAACCCTCGTCTCTACCAGACCGGCCCTGGTCATCAGCCCCGATCGGAGGCGGCGTTTGGCTGTCCGCCCCAGGGGAAGGGGGGAGGGTGAGCCGGCACGAGTCCGTCGAGGAGCAGGTAAAAGTCGTCCGTGGAAGAATTTCCGTCTCGGAAGAGGCGGGAACAATCGGCCAGGAATGTGTGTCTTGCTCCCGGAGGACGGGCGGCGGACTCATGGGGGTGGGGAATTGAAATAAATAGAGGGTATAATTGGCAACCAAATTGGGAGAAAAACGGGAAAAAATCTGAAATAAATGTATAAAATAAAAATTAAAAAAAGAATCATCCTGATGCCACTTTCATGCTGAAAAATGTTCTACTCTTTGCTAAAAACTCTTTATTCGGCATGTTCATTAATTATTTCCTTAGTGCATCCTAATTTCAACTAAAGGAACGCAGCATATGTGGGGCGTAAACAAGGGAGAAGCTGTCTGTTTAAAATGTTGCTTAGAATATTAGACTTCAAACTGGCAGCTTCTTAATTTGGCTCCAGTACATGTTTCTGACGCACAAATGCCTCGTGTAAAACAATGGCGGCCCTTATTCATGGCTGCGCGTATGGCTGAGTTCACCAGAACAACGAGCTGCTGGAGTGGAGGGAGAATGGGTCTGATGAGCAGACGCCATTGTTCCCCATCTTGGATGGAAGCTCGGATTGGAATCCACTTCCACGGACACGTCTGGCAGGAAGAGGGACCGCGGAGGAAGAGCAAACGCACAGGCTTGCTGCCAGACTGATCCAGGTGGTGAAGACACACGAGACATGGCACACACACACACACACACGAGACATGCGCACACACATACGTGCACACACATGCATGGCCATTAAAATACACAACCACACACATATACACTCGCGCACACACACGCCATGCAAATTTGTAAGTGCACACAAACACACATTTGCGTGCATATGCATAACACTCAACACGCACACATACACACACACCACACATGCACGAACATGCACTCTCCCTCTCACACACACACACACACGCACACACACACGCACACCCACACACACACGTTCAAAAGCGTAAGCACACCCACACAGGCACAGTGTTGGTCTTCCAGGCCTGCAGGCAGCAGGGTGTACTGGAGCCTGCGTTAAATGAGATGGGCAGATTGCCCGCTGCAGAACACTCGGGATCCTGTACGTCTCTCGCTCTCCCCGCCGGGCTATTTTTGGCAGCCTGTGATTTTTCGACGTTGCCTCCACAAGATCCACAGCAGCTCCGCTCGGCATTCTGGGAGCGCAGGGGAGCAACCAGAGCCTACAGCTCATAGCTCTTCGGTCAAACGAGCCTCTCTTCTCCCGTTTCCTCAGGACCGGACCGGACCGTCTCGGGTTCAGCACCTGCCGCCGCTCACCCTTCAGGAGGGGCTCATATTTACGCAACAATTTTGTTCATAAAACTGGACAACATCCATAGAACGTAGTACAACATTTATATATAATATATAATACAATATACAATATACGATGCTAAGTAGGGCAAGTGTTCTAGAGGCATTCTGAGTCATTTGTTATGTATTAATTTTTCATGTCTCTGTCATGCAGTGCACTCGCCCTGTCTGACCGCGCGCCCTCCGCACGCCAGACCCGTCTCTGCTCGTTCTGCGCTCTCGCGATCCGAGGACGGAGGCTTTGAAACGTCTAACGATTCAGCTGCCCGCGTGGAAACGCTGCGGCTACCCACTGCGAGGCAATTCAGCCACTCCAGTAAGGAAGGACAGCTGCGAAGACCCAGCCAGGCCCGTTTCCTCAGAGTGAAAAGAGAGAGACGGTCCCTGTGTAAGTGTGAAAGCCCCTGTGTTGTAATAGCAGCCAGCGCACAGAGGGACGATTGTGCAGGCCACCTACCCTCGCAAGTCACGCATCCTCAGGGATCGCTCCCTCCACAGCTCTTACCTCACAGCAACTTCCCGCTTGCGCTGTGCCGTGTCGTTCAATTTCATCCCATACGAAATTAATATCGTTTTTTTAATTCCCCTCACAAGAGGTTGACGTTGGTGTTTTTTTATTTTTTATTTATAGGAACTAATTTCTGCCAGCTCTCTCCCAGGGGAAAATGTTGCTGAAACACCATTTTGTCCTTACCTCCAAAATAACACATTTGTTTCCACCACCGGGAGACTTGCTGCACTCATGCTAAAAGCATGGCACAGACACACCCTGCCAATATATCCCTATTGGGTTTGGAGACAGAAACGGTTCAGTCAAGCAAGCAAGGTTTGTAATTGTCTATATTCCCTTGAAGTTTACTCCCTGTATGAAAGGATCCATCTCTCCAGAAATCGGATCGGTGAAACATCCTTCACGTGTTCTACGCTGCATTATCTCCCTGGAAACGCCACTAGCTTTTTTTTTTATAACCGTTGGAAGATGAACTGGCAGATCAGCGAACTAACGCTAAGAAATTGCTCAACTAATGAAAGTGATTGACTAACAGCCCTCCTTTCTGACCTTTGGAAACAGCAGGACTGCCAGGCTATGTGGGGCATTGTAGCAGTGTGCAGTATAATTACCACAAGCATCACATGTGATAATTACAGTGGAAAAACCCTTCCAGTTGCAAAGACCATGGACGTCACCTGAATGTGCTCATGCTCCTATGTCTCCCTCTCTCTCCAGCAACAGTCGCATGGTGCTCCATTGCATCTATTGTTATGCAGAACTACAGGGTGCGACACTGCACACGTAACAAGGTTGGGGCTGCGAAAAAATGGGCAAGTTAATGATTGGCGGTAGCGCGCACATGAAGTGTGTTCCTCCGACTCACGCCTGCGGTGTGAAAAGAAGCGGCGGCTGAGATTGCGTGTTTTGGAGGAGAGCACGTGCTTGCCTACGTTCTCCAGAATTAACAGTAAAGGTCCTAGCAAGCGCAGCTTCGAATACGATTGGGCATTCCAAATTGAGAGGAAAAAGGAAAAAGTATTAATAAATAATAACAATTAAAACATTTTTTGAAGTCACGCTTCACAGAACTGGCCATTTCAGATGGCTGCTTCATGATAAGATGAATGAGCTACTGGCAACAAATGAATCAACAAATATATGCATTACTTTTCATGCAGATTTTCACATCCGCATGTTTTAAGAGGTGGTCCTGCATTGCGCTTCCAGCTAGCAGTCACAGACAAGCCTATGACATCACCGAGCACAGGCCAACTAACATGTGACACTCAAATGACCATTGGGCATAACATCTGGGATGCTATAATAATATACACCATTTAGCAGACGCTTTTATCCAAAGCGACTTACAGTAGTGAAGTCTTTCTTATATGTGGTCCCAGTGGGAATTGAACCCACAGCCTCAGCGTTGCCAATGCCATGCTCTACCTACTGAGCCATATAATATGCAAATAGTACTGTATAACCCGTATAATATGCAATGGCCAGCCTAGTTTAGTACCAATCAATGGCACAGTCCTGCCTTTCAGGAACGGCTGAACACAAAATGAATACCATGCACTGGAAACTTATATACGCAACCCCACACACACACACACACACATGCACACGCACACGCACACGCACACACACACACTGGCTCACAGTGATGAAGTTCTTACCTGTACGAAGAGAGGGTAGGTGTCATTGTTGACTGTGCGAGAGTGGTACAGTTCTCCATCGTACCAAAGGACCTTTCCGATCGGGGAATTCTCCTTTGTGACAGCAAACATCTTCCGAGGGTCACAGCATTCTTTCAGCAGCTTCCTATTGGAGGTAAGGTGGGGGGGAGAGAAAGCAGTCTGTGACCAATCAGCCAATCCGGCTCTTGAAAGGATGATGACAGCTACTGACCATCCCTTCTTTCACCACTGGGTCAGGCACTGCTAAATATCCTCTCTGACACTTCTGGGGGGGGGGGGGGTACGCTAACATGCTTAAATGGCAGAAACCTGAGCTTCCCTTGTTGCGTTACAAACTGTTGTGAAAAGAAAACGTATATATTAATATTCTGATCTTTTTATCAGGCAAAAGACAGGAAGAATGCATAAACATGAGGGAGCATCCCCATCCCCTATTCATTCATTCATTCAGCTGCTTCTATCCTTTTTAATGTAGTTCATTGTTCTTATTCATTTGTTGATGCTGTCCAATGAACATATGTAACTACTCGGCTCAAATGAGTGTAATTACTCAGTGTAATTTTCAGAAAATAAAGCATTTAAATCGTGAAACATAAAAACATAAAAAGTCATGTGGATCCAGGATGTCTTCAACTTAGTTATGCAAAGTTAAGGTCAAAGCAAATTGAGGTTTCATTGTTGGAGCTGGATTTAGCACCTTTCAGGAGGTGCTCAACAAAACTTTCAAAATAACTTTTCACCAGCTGTTTTTAAGAAAAGTTTGAAAAGCTACTGAGTGGGATGAGAAACTGTAAGCTATGAGAAACTAGAACCCCATGGAAAGTGTTTGATTTGTACATTCAAGCAAACATTTCCCCACAGGGCTACCTTTTCAGACCACGGTTACACCTTGTGAGAAGTGGAGACCTTTGAACTGTATTGTTATGCCATTGTGAAGGATGAGCCTTCACCCATATTCAAAAATGTATCAATTATTGGCAATTGGAACTGAAAAATCCAGCTCAATACTTCAATCAAGTAAGTCAAGCTCATTTTCTGTGACTGACATGAGTGATTTTATTTGTTTCTGTCTTATTGTGCACCACGGTGTAGATCATGGAAACGATTGACACTTGCTTTGCTTTGACAAGCTTTGCTGAATGCTTATGTAAAATTGAAAGTGGCACGCTGTCCAGTGCAAGTAAATAATGACAGAAAGTGTCACATAACAACAAGGCATCCACAGCCCCGAGGCGCCTCTCTCAGACCACAGGGGCAGTAATTACGGGTGGCTTTACGTTGCACAAGTTTGTCCATTTCTCAGCAAGACAATCTCCGCCCAATCACCAAGCATATACTAAACCAGACCCAATCCACGACTGAGGAAAATAATTCATTCTGAAAAGAGCTAAAAATAAAAAAAAATATTTAAAAAGAAAGAAAGAAAGAAAGAGAGAAAAAACCCCACACATGCATGCACAAAGTCTAATTCCACAGCAACACCTGGAGCAGAATCATCCTGGTCTGCCTCACTGCTTACAGGGGTAGAGCCAGCAGGTCGCAGGAGGCAATGTTTCAGAGTCTCCAGGGCTGGAGAATGGCATGCACAGCATATGGCAGATGACACTTATCGACTCAACCAGTGTGGTGTGAGGAACTGCCAATCCAGTATTACTCAAGGAAGTCTTTCCCAGAGGGTTGGACAGACATTGTGCGGTATCAGCTCTACATACACTCATAACGGTGGCCCACGTGCTGTAGGTGGCATTGGCCTGGTCTTGCACAGGACACTGGACTCGTTTCCCCATGGGATGGAGTGCTTAGTTGATGCACATCATTTATGCACTAAAAAAACTATCAAGCTGCACAACAGTCAGGTTGTGGAAGAGACAATGCATTGTGGGGTCTTTCTCATTGGAGTGGAACAAAACATTCATTGTTGCAAACACATATCATGGGTTCTCTAAACAATGGAAAAAGATACTGTAACCACCACCTGGTCATCAATGTTTGATTGGGTAAGATAACATAACAGCTTCTCCACACCCTGAAACCTGCTCTGTAATTGACAACCTCTATTCCCCAAAGATCCACATATGTATTCTCAGATATTGTGTGTAATTAGTGTGCACGATTTCCTGGAGAGAATACATTCTTTCATTTCTTGAAATATTTTTTAATTGGTAAAAACATTTAGCGTGTGGAGAGAAGGTAAAAACAAATAAACGCCTCCGGAGCTCGTGGCTCGCTGCTCAGGTTGGGCGATAGTGTTGTGCATTCAAGGTGCTCATAATTAACAGAACAGGAAAAGCAAGCAGTAGGGTGTAAGAATTTCAACCCTAACAATTACAGTGCCCTGCAACTTGCGTCAGTATTCAAGTTTTCTATACAGCTCCAGCATTGATCAGACCGTATTGCACTGATGCCCAAGCTTCTGGAAGGGTTCCCTTCACAGTTCGCTTCTCATAGTGAACAGCGACTGTGGGAACCTCGATTGAGAAGCTCTCACTGTGCATTGTGAAAGGCAAGACACCGCTGTGCAATACAGTGATTTATTTGTGAAGCTCCTGCCTTTTCCCCAGTTCCCTGGATACTAAAATGAGCCGGCCACCTTAAATGTATGCGCTCCAACATGCATTCCAAAAACGTCCATTCTGCAATATAACTATTCACTAACTGTAACACAATTCTGTCATTACAATCGCGCAATAGGCTGCTAGGCGTGGCTTTGTGCATCCTGTCTCAATCGTCTCAGCTACACCAGGGATTCCTTCATTATCTTCTACGAATTCAAAATAAAATGCAAAATAAAATAATAAAAAGACATACACAATCAAACTTGGTGTAACAAAGGGCCTTCACCACAGAAGTCAATTGGTATAATCTAATGCCATTGAATATGAAGTTTTATCATTCATTGACTTCATTAAATGCAATGTCCTCAAAATACAAATGCAAAGATCGCTGATTGTCATCAAAGATGATAAATTATTGCCACTGTGTTCACATAGATAGCATCACCGTACACCAAATACCTATATAAAATTATCCTGCTTTGAGAAATATATTTTAAATTGCATCGTTGTTTTCAATTTCAACTGAGGAAAAAAAAAACAAAATATTATAATGCTTATTGTAGCCTAATTTGGACACTTAACATTGGCTAATAGTATTGACACAAGACGAGCATTGTTGAAAAGTAGTGCTATAAATCGCTTGGCAGAACGGCTAAACGGTAGATTATCTGATTGTCTTTGTATTAGTTGTAAAACAGCTTAAATAACCCAATTTTAAAAACACGTAAATAACAAAAAAAAATCATTAATGGAAAAAATAACAGTTTAAAAATACCTGAACAAATGGATTCCGGTCTGATTTTTCTTCCACACTTGTCCCTGGCGCAAGACTTCATTGACAATCTCTTTGTCGCTCGGGAGCCGATAAACTGGGTAAATGTACAACCAACAGAGCACCAAAATGCAGAGGGCAGCCCACACCGACAACTTGCTCCTGGGGCATCTTAAAAACATTATTACTGTAGAAGTGGAATTTACAAACGACCCATTCGAATAAATGTAATCAGGCGCCGACCAATGGGATAAGCAAGCTAGCTACCTCCATTGCCTACATACAAAAATAAAATTCCTTTCGGTTCATCTCCTTGTTTTGCTTTACGAATACGAGTCGCAATTGGGAGTCCAGAACGAGCTATTTTTTCGTCGAGGTATGCACATACCAAATACTTGTTTCCTCCCTTCCCCACCAGCCGGTTGTTTAATCAAACACTGTCGTTTTGGTTTAGCGAGATAAAAAATGCTCTATTATCACGCAAACTCAAACGCTTCGGAGGTAATCGGTAACATCTCTCCCCAGCCTTGCCGGACATACGGCGCTCATCTTGCTGCATCCCAGACTGCGATCGCATCCCCTGCAAATCCGCCGCAGTCTCCTCCTGCTGCACGAGGTCTTAAAAATCTGTGCCCGGAGCTCCGCAGCCTCATTGCGGTCGTGAATACAATTTTGTTTTATTGCCTTTCCCCCACCCTTGTAGCTGCTGTACATCCAACACCACGTCGTTGTTTTCCCTCCTTTTCCTCGTCTTCTCCGTTTTTAGCTGGGGTGCAAGAACGCTGCATACAAACCGGGCACAATCCAACGGAATCACTCTCCCAGAACAAAGCACCGTTTCTTGTGCTCTCGTTGGCAGTAATGCTGCTCGCACAGTCTGTCACTCAAGCTGGAGGTGTGTCCATAGGCGGGGGCTGCCTCAGATGGACTCCCCATCATGTTCAGATTAAAAGGAAACTGGATTTCAAAATCCATTTGGCGTGCCTTCAGGTGATAGATAGCCTAGTGCACAACATGGATGTCAGGAAACGGTTTAATCTATTTCTGCACAATCAATGACCACTTTATCATTGCAACACGAATTATGGTCACACAGTTGCTTCTTCCACATACACACACACACACATTTATATATATATATAAATTAAGATTCTGAATTTGAATTATACTTTGTAAATTAACAGAAAGACGGCCTTTTACTCCAGTAGGACTGTCTGGTACTTTAGACAGCACACTAATTGGGACAGTGTTCCCATTCTTTCTGTGATGGACACATTGTAGAGTTATTAATAAACATTAGCAGAGCTACGAATTGTGCTAAAAATGGGTTTGCCATTTTCAATAGTGTAAAATGCAATAAACAGAAACCTACAGGGATTGAAAGGATCTAAGACAAACCACTTCAGACAGGGCAATGCTTTTAATGGATCACGCCTCAAGTGTATATTCCTGTCCATCACACCTCCACAACAAAACAATGGGCTTTTTTCCATTGCCCAAAGAAAAAGAATTTGACCTAACGGGAACTAATGAGAAGCCCTGGCGAGGGCTCTCTTAGAGGTGGAAAACTGTTAGCTTATCTATCAGTTTACACACACGATCCGCCTCCCTTACTGTAATACGAGATAGACACTCCCCAGTCTTAATCACACGGCCTTTGTGTCACTCGCTTTCAGGTTCTCTTAATTCGCTAACCGTGTTTTGAGGGGTTCTCCACGGTCCAAACAGAGGTGACAAAGGCTACACCTCCACTGATTAAGGAAGGGAGGAGGGCTGGAATTTCATACTGCTGTTTGTTCTACAGTATGAATGCCAGTGACACGAAGAGTGTCATAATTGCTTTATTGCTTTATTGCAAGTAAATGTTTGGCCATTGCTTATGTAGCGGGTGAGCTCTGGTACGTGAGCGCCCGCTGCAGAAGGCGACGTGGATAAATCGCTCTCTTGTCGCGTCGAGATCCGTTCGGTTCGAAACTCGCTGCGTGCAGAACCAGCCACCGTTACACTTACATTATTAAAATACTCCCTAACTTGTTTGCATGTGCCCATAAGATCAGCCATTGTCTGGATTCTGAAATACAGACGTATTCTTTTGTCTGTTTATTCCACAGTGGGTTCACTCAATACCATCTTGCGGGCGAACACGCTGATTCAGCAGGGACCTGAACGAGAGCTCCAGCACTGCCGCTGAATAGTGCATAGCCTACACTTCATAAGCGTGAGATATTGGCTTTATTGAATGAGCCATTTCCTGGTATATGTGTTACAGTACCTGGTTCCAATGGTATAGTGTGGGAAGGTGACGCTGATTCGCCCTGTACATCCACTCATTATCAGTATGCTGTACAGGTCACCCATGCCCTGGCCCAGGGGTGTATGAAACATGGTTTTACTGATTCTGCATATTGGGGGGCGGGGGCAATTTGTTTACCCCTCATTACTTACAGCTTTGTCCACAATTAGCCTACCACTGCAGAGCTTTCAGGAGTCATCTCCACAAACTACAGGCAAAAATATTTGAGCAGTGTTATTTAGATGTGGTTCTTAAAGTGGGGTCCGTGAAAAGTTTGTCATTATGGTGGCTATTAAAAAAACAAACTTTTTTGCAAGTCGCCGGCTCTCATCACCAAGGCGAAACTTAGCCCGTCTCCCACCGAAGCAGATCTACCGTCCTCAGTGAGGAAATCAAACACTTCTTCCAGGGAAGAGGCGAAGCAGGCAGCATCTCAGATCTCAGAAAAAGATCCAGACGAAAACGAACAAACCTGCCACCAACGGAGGTTTTAGCAAGCTCTTCGGAGACAAAACGCCCCCGGTAAAAGAGAGGTAAAGGAAGGGCCAGGGAGAATGAACCGAGGCTTCG
The DNA here is from genome assembly GCA_029706075.1 of Aldrovandia affinis. Lineage (NCBI taxonomy): Eukaryota > Metazoa > Chordata > Actinopteri > Notacanthiformes > Halosauridae > Aldrovandia > Aldrovandia affinis. Next base: position 1,860,048 of record JAINUG010000023.1, read on the forward strand.
TTTAGTTGCTTACATTAGAAATATCTATCAAGCTAATAGCATGTGAACTGTTGGTATTAACGTTACTGCCGTGAGCCTTTTAAGTTCGCTAGCTTGTCAATCAGAATCGCTAACTGTAATGACGTACATTAAATAGCTCGATTTCTACGTCTTTGTTACAGGTACGGTACGCAGCTGCCAACAATGATGTCTCCTGCAGTGTTACTACACTGATCTCTTGCACTAATCATGATTAATCTGGCCACTTTTTATAAATCTCTCTGGATAAGAGCGTCTGCTAAATGCCTAAGATTTAAAATGTATCTTTGACGTTAGTCCAGCTATAGGTAGCTAACTAACTTGTCAGCAATCAATTATGGCAGTGCTAACCAGCTAACGTTAGCTACTGGTTGGCAAACAATGATGTTTATTGCTGCCGTTAAATACCAAATAGTGTTTAATCTCCCCCAAACATAATTCATCACAATTCCAGATAGTGAGCTATCTACAGTTTATTTTGAATTAAGGAGAAATCGTGGGAGTGTTTTTAACAAATTCCTATCCATCGTATTCTAGCTATCTATCGATAGCTAACGTTAGTTCAGTTAAAACTAAATAATTCATTTTCATTCAGTAAAATACAACGTTTTACCAGCAGGTTTCAATTTACACAGAATTTCATTATTCTATAAAGACATTACAAATTGAAAAGGTAGCAGAACCGCAGATGAACCTGCCCACGAACTGTCAAAGACAGCCATCCAGCTGTCAGAATCCTCCAGCAGCGTCCGTGGAGATACAGGTTTGACAGACATAATAGATAGGCAATGGACTTTAATAAAGTTTTAATTACAAGCTATTTTGAGCACTTTTCATTGGTCCTAGTATGGTGAAACCTTCAGTACACTTAATTAAATGGGAGTAACCGCTATGGATTCATGTAAAAAAAATTTTTTTAAAGACAAAATGTTACTAGTCCAGTTAAATGGACGATATAATATATCATAATAATAAACATACATCAAAATATATATTATATTATAATACGTCATGGGGTAGGCTATCCTTTTCGGCAAGTCCCGCCATGCACGCGCGCACCTGTTTCTGTGGTAAAGACAGTGCCTCAGAGGGAGGCTAGAAATAGGCCTATATCAAATTATTTTCAGACATAGGCTACCTTAGGGGGTCCTCTGTTTATTTTCTCTCTTATAAGGGGTCATTGGTGGAAAAAAGTTTGAGAAACCCGATTTAGATTACCTGCTGCGATTGCAGATTTTTCTGGGAGCAGGCTCTTTCCCGTGTCCATTGGTGGCCAGGGAACTGCGCTGTACAAGGCACCGGATACACTTTATTAACGTGCCTGATTTATGCTGCTAATTTAGGAGTTGCCGCAATTTGCTATTTTCCATGATTGGAGCCATTCATCTCAATGCAAGGAGCGGCATTTCCAGGCCAGTCACACGTGTTTTATGATATTATTCCTGAGCAATTTCCCTCCAAACGACGTGCCACAGGCATTCGGATGAGCTCTTTTCATCCTCCCTGGCTTGAATCGCAGCTGTTCATCACTCCATTTCCAGCGCCTTCACAGCTCAATCTTTGGAGTGAACACACACAATATTTTTAACATTCATTCATTTGAATTTGAAAAGAGATGTTTCTAGAGGTGGGGGGGTATCGTGTCCTCCTTTGTGAAGACGATGTCTGCCTGGGCGCAGGTGCAGTGGCTCGACACTACCTACGGCAACATGAGCGCAGAGTTCGCCCCCGTGCAGGGAAGAGGATCCAAAGGGAACAAGATCGCCGCCTGTGTTTAACATGCGGCAGGCACGCGGGGGTGAAGAGGCTGTTGAAAGCCACAGCGCTGATAATTACGCACCCTAAGAGTGAGTCCCATTGCTGGTCTAGGGCCAGCATTCGCCTGTCAATTAAGGCTTTGGAATTTAGGCCACTCTTATATGAAAATCATTTTTTTAAATTTTAATAGTCACCTCAGCGCATTGGGGGAACACAAGAGACTGAAACATTTAATGAGGGTAAGATCCAATGTCCACATATCGCAGGGGCCAATGAACAGGATTATTAAAATGGTGGTGAGACAGGCTGACGTATTCACTTATTGGTGCCAAACTGGAAGTAAACTAGCTATGCAAGCGAAGTGCTGCGTAGTTCCGGTTTGGAATCAATGCGTGGACACGTTGCAGACGCTCTAGACCAGGGGTGGGCAATCTTACCCTGTGTGGGCCGGTGTGGGTGCAGGCTTTTGTTCCAGCCGAGCAGTAGCTCACCTGATTTGACTAATCAGCTAATCAAAGTCTTCAATCAGGGCTTTGATTAGTGGAATCAGGTGTGTCACTGTTCAGTTGGAACAAAAGCCTGCACCCACACCGGCCCACACAGGGTAAGATTGCCCACCCCTGTTCTAGACCCTGTTTTAGCCCTTTGAGGAGTACTGTCACATTATGTTTATTCTAGAACATGCCGTAACATACTATTTGATTCTAATTGATGACATTATAAAGGGCTGCTAATAGCATCCTCAAAGAACTGTACAATTCCAGAATAGAACACTGTGAATTAGACCTAGATCTGTCAAGTCAGGTCTTCAGCAAGGTGCTAAGCAACGACTTCACCTGCCATAGAAAAACCTGGAAATACTTATTTATTATTAGTTTTACCCATTTCCCCCTCGCCTTTTCAGTCTCCCCAATTAGGAATCGGTAAGTGTGTGTCTCACTGTTGTGCCGCCCGCATCTGTGTAAGGAAGACGTGTACAGGTTTGATCAGGGAGACACTCGCACTAATAAATGTCATTTATTTACGGTTACATAGGCTTTACACGTATATGCACTTACCCACCAGTGTGTTATTATCAGTGCTTCATTTTCAGACCAGGCACAAGCGCATGCACTCGGGACTCAGACTCATACTGTGGGGTTGGAGCTCATCCTGACTTCTGAGGCGGCTTAATGCGCTCAATCGCTCCCTAGACAGGCCAAGAGTCTGTGATTGGGTCATTAGCCGCAGTCCATCACTCTAACGCAGACACGCAGCGAGTGCATTTATGATGCCTGTGGTAAGACTCATCTGGGAGGAATTAACCCACACCGTTCCCAGGGTGAGGGTCTACACCCCAAAACGAAGAGCTCAAAAGTCTGATACCAATGGCGCCATTTTACAGTGCACATTAACGGAAGAACGACTGCAGCGGGACACAACCACTGACACAGAGCTTTATTGTGCGAGATAAAGGAATCTTCAGGCCAATAAACAGATAATCATACAGATGGAAAAGGTCAGCATGCTGCCAATTCAAACAAAGCAACATCGTCTATATGTACATTCAAGTCTCACACGGATCAAACCCGCATTGTCTTCACTTCACAAGTAGATTGACTGTGTAACAATACCCCATTCACACCGTACAGATTCAAACCCTACGATTCAATTGCACATGCAAATTAAGTAGAGTTCACTAATCTCTCACTTTAATATTACAAAAATACCCATCTGATTTTAGTACACGTTTAAACAAATAAAAAGGTGTGGCACCTACACACACACACACACACACACACACACAAAAAAAAGAAAAAAACAAAAAACTGTCATTGCAGTTCGATTTTTCCAGCATTGGGCATAATTTAAAAAACAGTTCAGTAGTACACAGGTTTGTGAGGGCTCCAGAAAATATTCCAACTGCACGACTGACCGTGTTTAAGACAGGGAGCTTGGTGGTGAATAGGTGAGTAACACGAGGCTGAGTTGACCAACCAACATAAAACTTTGCAATTGTGAAGATGCCAAAGTATGTTTTTCCCCATATCTATTAATATATCAATTTAGAGTACAATATAATTATTTGAAATCATTGGCAATCAGTCTAAAATTACAATGCATTCACCCAAAGACAAGAAACCAAGTGCTTTCGATTTGGTTTGTAATTTGCAAAGCAACGGAAAAACTTGAGTACTATGTGGCTGCGTAAAAAAACGACCAAAAAAAAAAAGAACAACTCTCATACACAGTGGACGTGTTCGATTTAAAACGGAAATCCAGCTGCCTTAGCTTTCACCATTATGGAATGTCTACAGTATTGCCTGTGAACGTGGCGAGGGCAATTTTTCTTGCAGAGAACGGGGGTCACAAGAGCGCACTTTACAGCAAGATCTGGGACTCAACACAAGATGACAGGACAGCTTACCGAAGGGCCAAGCCTTTAAGATCCTAAACTGAGAGCAAAGAAAGAACAATCTTAAAGCACTGGGCCAAATGTCACAGGCCGTGTTAGGTCTCTCTCTCACGCTAACCTGCCCCACCCCTCTCCGTTGGGAATCCGTGCAGCTGGCCTGAGAGTCCGGAGCGTGTGAAGTGGCTCTTTTCGCTGCGCTCACTTGCAGGTCGGATGTTAAGCGCAGAGCTTTGTGAAGTCCCGTGTGTTTGTAAGGCGGTCACAGCTCCGGAGTGGCGGTTTGGCCGGCGCGCTCCCCCTTCATGTGGCGACCTCGATCCCGCTGCAGGAGGCCTGGGCGCCGGACGCCTGGGGCGGCGCGGGCGGGGCCTCCAGCTCTGACTCGCGGACGAAGATGACGGCGTCGCCGCTCACGTTGATAAGGCACTGAGCCTGTGGGGGGCGGCAGAGAGAAAGGGCTGACGCGGGGGCTGACCAGAGCGCAGTCTGCGCAGCTGCCGGATCAGAGACGGGCCGCGGGACACTGACCTGGTTCTTGTTGGGGTTCTCCATGAAGACGCACTCCTTCATGCTGTAGGACACCACGGCGTTCCCGCCCAGCGCTGCCACGTGAGCTCGGACCATGGCAAACACCTCCGCGATGAAGGCATGGAGGAAACCGCTCACGCCGCCCTCCTGCAGCACAGAGACACAGACACACACACAGTCACACATGAATGTACATACACACATATATACACATACATACGTGCACAAAGACACATTCATACACAGACACATGAATGTACATAAAAACACACACACACACACACACACACGCACACGCACACAGACACATGAATGTACATACACGCATACATACACATACATACGTGCACAAAGACACATTCATACACAGACACATGAATGTACATACACACACACATATACACATACACACACATACACGCACGAACACATTCACACACACATACATACATACATATACACACAGTCGCATACATGTACATACACAAATGCATGCATACATACGCAAACACACACAAATGCATGCATACATACGCACACACAAACACACACACACACACACACACACACACACACCCCTTTAGTCATGTCTGGCCAACTCTGTGGAGTCTGAAACACAATGAAACACCCACAGCAATCTCCCACACAGTGATGATGGAACAGAGAGCGATAATCCGCCCCTCCCTAATGGAATGAGCCGTTTATCCTCAGAGAGCCACGCTGAAAAAGGCCCCCGATTTCATAAAGCGGACTGAACTCTACCAAAGGGTCACAAAGGGAAAAGGACCTACGGATTTCAACGCTCAACATCATCTCAAAGACCGCTCACGTTGCACACCTCAGCGGCCAAAAAAGAGAACCGGCAGCACCAGCGTTCCTGGTGAATAACAACGAATATACTAAGCACTTCACCAAAGGGCTGTTTTGGCAAGAGTGCGGCTTTAAACAAACAACCCTCACCATCTGCTGTGCGTGCGTGCATTCCTCAGCGCAAGCAGCACTGAAGACGTCATAACGGCACATGCAGACCAAGGCTTCTAAACATGACGGCAGGCGAGGTGAAATATAGATCCTGTCCCACATATTACAAAACTTACCAGAGCCAGCAAACCAGGAGCTTGTAGCAGTTAGCCACTAAATAAACACCAGGGGCCTTGATCAGTTCCAAGGTGCATACAAATACCCGTCTCCTGTCCTGCCAACCAATCAGGTTCGACCTAATCGCGATGCACTCTCAACTTGAGTGCCGAAATGCTGCTTTTATTTAATATGTGCTATATCTGTGTCTCAGATAAACCTCTGCACTTCGATAAATAAATAAAATATATATTATTTCGGATTTTTTCCTGTTTTTCTCCCAATTTGGTTGCCAATTAAACCCTCTATTTATTTCAATTCCCCACCCTCACGAGTCCGTCGCCCGTCCTCCGGGAGCGAGACACACATTCCTGGCCAATTGTTCCCGCCTCTTCCGAGACGGGAATTCTTCCACGGATGCCTTAACCTTCTCCTCGACGGACTCGTGCCGGCTAACCATCCCCCCTCCCCCGGAGGCGGACAGCCAAATGCTGCCTCCGATCGGGCTGACGACCAGGGCCGGTCTGGTAGAGACGCGGGTTTCGATCCGCGTCCCTGACGGGCAGTGCACACCACTCCAAAGCGTGGTGCGTTAGACCGCTACGCCATCCGCCAGCCCAGCACTTCGACAATAGACCAATAGGATTCGCTGTCTTCACGGTGATGTCCTGTTGTCTCCCACCACCGTTTGTGGATAGCGCTGGATTTACGCCCACACTGCACTGCTGCTTTACTGCATCATTACTGGCCGTTAACAACGGCCGTTTGGTGTATGGGTACATACACACCTGAAACCACAACATGGTATAGTACACACACTTTCTGTTTTTGTGACAGCACGGTGTTTATCTACAGTAACAGCTTGCTTCCTACTTGGTGTAAATGCATGAATGAAGGATGTAAACATTTACATTTAAAATGTAAATGTAAATGTATGAAGGCAAGGAACGAAAGGAACAGAACTAAAAATCAAACAACTATGACATCGTGTAAACAGTCCATGTAACGATCTTTCACGGTGTGTGCACTGTATGCACGTTCGCCATACAGCTCCTTTCAGGATAAAAAAAACGAAACCTTCTAGTTCATTCCGCTGCATTTTTCACAAATAAACACCTTGCCTTCAACCCACTATCTTACCACCCGCCACAGTAGCATACCAACAATGGCATATACAACACCATGGGCTCGGGAAGCCACAGAAATAGGCCAAATAAAACCTGTCACATGTTGGGAGGGGGAAAAAACGCCAGGGTTAGAGAAAGGAGTTGTGGGGCCGAGTCTCACCTCCCGCAGGGACGTGGTCTCCCGGATGAAGAACATGTTGATGATGCCCAAGTACTTAATGATCCTGGTGCCGGGGATGAAGGCGAGCGGCGTCATTTTGACCACCGTGACCGTGCCGCCGGCGTAGGAGCGCGTCGACCGCAGCGACCGGGACCGACCCTCCGGCAGGGGGCTGGCCTTCTCCAGGGAGGAGGCTGTGAGCAAGAAGTGAGGGACGGAGGGAGAGAGAGAGAGAGAGAGAAAGACCAGAGACAGAGACAGAGACCAGACATGGCCTTCAGGGGGCGCCACAGATAACCAGAGCCAATATTAGTCAAAAGAGATTGATGCGCATGTACAGAGAGATGTTTCAGTGTGGCAGAATGGCTGGTTGTGACGGCATTCAGAAATCGTTTGAAGCTTCAGCGATATAACCTCAAGCATGGCCTGCCATGGAGGAAGGTGTGATCATGCAAGGCATGCAATCCAGGACAGAGACAGAAGAGAAAAGCCTTTGACAGACGGACACAAGGAGGCAAATAGAACGGCTGGGCTTAAGCAACGACAAAATCAGACAGAATTAATAGACGAGAAACAAAAACAAGTCGTTTGCTGAAGGACGATTCTCAGGAGCGAGAGTGTGAAAGATGTTACATTTCCTACAATGTAACCTCACTTGCTTGCGTTTGCCGTGAACACATAAAAGCCGCCATTTTTGCCAATTGTCAGACCTGTGTCGTTTGAAACAGCAACATAAATGTGGTATGGATTCATGTTTGCAAACTCAGCGCGCCATGTTTTGTAGTGTTGCTTAGCTCTCTCCTTAAGCGCCTTGACTACAGATTCATGCAAACCCAGGGGTTTGGATCTGAGCAAAGAGAGGCGTGGCCTCAGCTTTCACACTCTGTCAATCAGCTGTGCTTGATCTGCGATCTGGGCAGCAAGGCTCCGCCCGCCACCGCCAACAGGTGAGGGAGGGGGCAGGGGGGGTCGGAGAGTACCGCTGGGATTATCACCGGAATGCGCTAGAGACAGTGTCCTCCTACTTGTCTTAATTGATCCTCGTCTTATGGTCTGAGCTTTCAGTCTAATGAGTTCTATCCAGGAGCTCCATCTGTCTGCAAAGGAACTGTAATCAACTGAGGCAGCTGGAAACACACAGACAGACAGAAAGAAAGGAGACAGAAACAAAAACACACAAAACAAAAAAAAAGAAAGAAGGAAAGAAAGAAAAAACAAAAGAAAAAAATATGGATGACGTCGGGGGTTTTTTGTTTTTTGATTTATTTTTCTTTTTGCTTCAGCGCTTCCCATGGTGAAGCGATTTAAGATCTGTCTGAGAGACAAAAAGGAATAGAAATTAAAAAAGGGGACATCCTCGTGCCCGGGTTGGCAGAGGTTTGGCCAGGAGGGGTGAGGGGAGGAATGGGGGGAGGGGGAGGGTGAGGGTGAGGGTGAGGGTGGGGGGGGGACAGAGGACAGGAGGGAGAACTCACCTCTGGGGGTGGCGTGCGCATTGGCGCTCTCCTGGAGCCCTGACGAAACACAGAGATGGCTCCGTTATCACAGCGCGGGACCCAAGCGCGGCGGTCCACCGGCCCCCACCGGCTACACTGCCAGCGGGGCGGGCTTTCACACAGAACACCGCCGGCCTCATAGACAGGGCTACACAACACTGCTGCACTACCTCAGCCACGGAACTCAGGTACGAGACAAGATGGAAACGGCCTAATCGGGGCCAACTGTACGTGCGGCAAAGCTCTGGGCACCTGACCGCTTCCGCTCGGCAGCTCCAGGCACCAGGGCGCAAGATACACGCCGCGCTGCCAAGATCGTGGGGCTTCTGAAGTGACTCCCACTGACGAGGGGGAAAGCAGAGTCTCTGGATTACAGGGCCAGGGAGTGGCAGGCTTGCGTGGCCTAGCGTGACCACCGGGGCAGGGGAGATGAGGACATTCTCCCAGGCCGCCCCTGCGTCGTGTGTCGGACAGCGTGCGAGCGCAGAGAGAGCGGTCACGTGGAGGTCTCTTCAGTCTCAAGACGCGACTGACCCAAAGCACACTAATCAGCGGGGATCAAGAGCTCACATCTAAAGTTACAAAACACGTGGCACCTGCCGACGCGAACAAAGGAAAATAAAATGTATCCATCACGGGAAGTCTGCGCTGTCCTCCCTCCCTGAACCCAGGCTGGCCCGTCAATTCAAACCGTTCTAATAAGTCACCTGCTCTGAACGTTACAAAATGGACGTGCACGGTAGAGTACACTCGGTGACATAGGTCAAAGCCACTCCCAGTACAGAAGTGTAGGCTGCATGTGTTAGGCCGTAGAACAATCGCGGAAGACTCGCTTCAGAGAGCTCACTTCACTGCAAACACACGCATACAAAAAATACATGTAAAAGAAAAAAAACAACAACAAAAAAAAACACATTCAAAAGGACACACATCACAAGTAAAGACCAGCCACAATTAAATCCCTGCTTTTCCCCTGTGAGCTGTTAGGATGAAGACATGTCCTTGCCCACAGAGCGTGTGTGACACTGGAGTAATCCTCCCTGGGGTTGGGTCTGGGGTGGCGGTAGCAGTAGGGCTGGTGGTGGTGACAGTGACAGCAGTCTTCACACACACACATACATACACTCATGCACGCACATGCACACACACACGCACACGCACACACATACACACACACACATGCACGCACACGCACACATACACTCATGCACGCACATACACACACACGCACACGCACACATACACTCATGCACATACATACACTCATGCATGCATGCACGCATGCGCACAAACACACACACACACACACACACACACACACACACATGCACGCACGCACACGCACGCACACACACACACACACACACACGCACAGCAGAACGCTCAGGCCTACCTGTACCTTTGGTGGGGGAGAAGGGGTTTGTGGACGGGCTGTCTGTGCAGAGCTCCATGGGGAACTGCAGCTGCTCTTCGTTCTCTGCTATCGCTTAAACGAATCAGAAGGGAAAAAGAAACACAACGGGTGCGCCAGTTAAGAGAGGAGCAGTAGTCACGGCTACTCTGGGACCTGCCACCTGACCACTTGTCCACAGCAGGAGCAAAGCGGAAAGGAAAACGCTCTCTGCTGGAATCTGGGTCCTCTGCTTCCTCCTGAACTCGAAAGCCGAGGCAAAGACGTAGGAGTTTCAAATGAGGTGGCAGAGCCGCCGAAGAGAAGGGCGCCACAAACGGGAGGACTCTTTAAATCTCCAACAACAGAGTATTCATGGCTGCTGCCGTTACTCATCCAGTGTGTGTGGCTGGGCTTCTCGGTGCCGACCGTGGCCAACGCAGGACTGACTGCAGCGCTGCCCAGGGAGGGAGGCAGGCACTTGTGCGAGCTCTCAATTCAATTAACTTCAATTCAGTCTATTTGCCAAGGGCAATGGCCTTCTCCGCTTTCACTTAAATCAATGAAAGGAGGTTACAGCGATGAGACCGGTTAACGAATGTAATTTGGCATTCTGGCGAGGAGGAATTTATACCTTTACGACACTGCAATGAGACACGGGTCACCTCACCTTTCATGTGAGTCTTGTCCGCACCGAGTTTCCAGTTCTCTTGGGCCTGGTCCTTGTCGAACGTCATGGCCACAGCAGTGACGGCCACCTGGGAGGGTGGAGATGCGTCATTTACAGCAAGCGCCGACGCCTCAGGCGCTCTCTCTCTCCGTTTGCACAAACAGACTCTGCGCGGCAGTCGCTAATCAAACGGAATCATTGAAAAGCCGCGCACACTCGCACATGCATGCACACGCACGCACGCACGCACACATGCACACACGCACACACACACACTCGCGGTCTAGGGAGGCGGAGTTAATCTCAAAAGAGAAGCAGCGTCTCATGTCCATCTCAATGTGTTAATTAACGTTCAGTTCAGGCAGCTGGCCCACACGCCATCCAGCAAAGAGACAGCTGTAACGGAAAAACAAACCTGGTGGTGGGGGAAGAAATACCGTTTTTGAATACCCTGAAGATGGCTGCCTGCCAGCCAAAACACTGGTTCATAAATTAGTAGTGTGCAGCTCTATTCATTCTTACACATGGGAAAAAACCCAGACCACCTCATCAATTCATTACAATTGGAACGATATTTCAAAATGGGAGACAGTGATGTTTTTTTCAGTCTTATCCTCACAAATGCAGGCACAGGGCAATGCAGTGAGGCACCTCTAGTGTTTCCGTACAGATCAGGTTTCAGCCCTGGCCCAGATCCACCTATCCACATATAAAGCACCTCCGAGCAGGAGTGTTGATCCAGGGTCAGTTTCACCTTTTTGGTCATAATGGCGAAGGTTAGGATATGGACAGTGGAAACCTGATCCCAGGTCAGCGCTCCAACCCTGAGATGCCTTACGAACACGGGGCCTGAAGTGGTGAAACGGACTCAGAGCCGCAGTGGGGCAAGACCAACGTACCTGAATGAGCTCGTCTTCTGGCACAGCCACAGTGAAGTTCAAATGGCACAGACAGCAGGGCACCATGGAGCGGAGCTTAAAGTACAGACTCTGAAAAGCAAAGAGAGGCAGACAACCTCACCACGCAGTCGCACGGCCCAGGGCCTGTCCAGAGAGGCCTTCACTTTCACTGGGACTACTCCCAACATCGCATCAAACACAGTCGTGATTCATCACCATCAATACTGTCACCCATTATCACGCTGAAAGATACAACTGTACACTTAAAATACCAGGTCCAAATTCAGAACACATGCCAAGGATTCACAATGTTTATTTTTGTAAAGTAGCAACTCAAGGAAAATCGCAGATGGGGAAAAGCAATGAAAGAGGGAGTACAGTGACGTCCTGGAGAAACAGGAACAATTTGATTTGCAGAACCGTGTGAGAATCCTGAGAATATGCTGCAGAGTCAGGACCATGGTTTGTCAGGACGATGGTGTACTTTGTGCTGTAGCTTGGTGTACTTTGTGCTGTAGCTTGGTGTACTTTGTGCTGTAGTTTGGTGTACTTTGTGCTGTAGCTTGGTGTACTTTGTGCTGTAGCTTGGTGTACTTTGTGCTGTAGTTTGGTGTACTTTGTGCTGTAGTTTGGTGTACTTTGTGCTGTAGCTTGGTGTACTTTGTGCTGTAGCTTGGTGTACTTTGTGCTGTAGCTTGGTGTACTTTGTGCTGTAGCTTGGTGTACTTTGTGCTGTAGTTTGTGCTGTACTTTGTGCTGTAGTTTGGTGTACTTTGTGCTGTAGTTTGGTGTACTTTGTGCTGTAGCTTGTGCTGTACTTTGTGCTGTAGTTTGTGCTGTAGTTTGTGCTGTAGCTTGTGCTGTAGTTTGGTGTACTTTGTGCTGTAGTTTGTGCTGTACTTTGTGCTGTAGTTTGGTGTACTTTGTGCTGTAGTTTGGTGTACTTTGTGCTGTAGCTTGTGCTGTAGTTTGGTGTAGTTTGTGCTGTAGACGATGGAGTCGCCTGAAACGGCAGGAGACGCACCTTGAGCAGATTCTCACAGAGGTCGTTAAAAATCTTGTTGAGCCCTTGATTGGTGAGATTGGCATTGCTCAGCCTGAACACCCGTACTGAAGTAAACATCTGAGAAACAAATGTACAACGCGCACACACAGACAGACACAGACACATACACACACATACGTCAACCCAGCTGCTGTGAATAATAAACCTGAATTACAGTAAACCTAATTTATCCCCAGGAGGAAAATTAGATTTCTATCTACAAGGAGACAACGTTAGAGACAGATAAATAAAAAGACCAAGTACCAAGATTCAATATAAATCCCATTGCCTCCTCACCCCAGCCCAGTACAAAGAGCACAGGAAATCAATAGGCCTCACCTGTAAACCTGACGTCCAGTTGTAAATCCCAGGCATAATTTCTGTATTACAGCTATAAAAGCCTGGAGGGGCGAGAGGACATGAACCACACAGGGAGAGAGTCACGCGGTCATCTTCTGCACGGGAGCAAAGCCCTACAACTCATGAAAACGAGGGACCCTTTACACAAACAAGAATCACTCGACAGAGGTGACGAAGGCCAAAGCCGGGACACGTGGGACAGCATGGGGTTGTGTACCTGGTCAATGGAAGGATGCCGTGCGGTACGGAGTGGACTGATGTAATGTGCGGCGATGCAATGTGACGTGACCTGACAATCCCGCGAGGGGAATTTCTTTTGCTTCCAACATCGATTTATTCATAAAGGGCAAGAGATAAGAAGCGGTCGTAAGAAGCTGGATGTGTTTCAACTAAAAGGCTCCAGGGAAAATAGGCAGCGCCGGACAAATCCGCACCAAGGCTCGCATAGCACGGAGACGCGCCGGTAGCCTTTCGCACGTCAATACCGTTTCCCACAAGCTGTGCTCTTTGAAGCTCCCACCGACGAGCCTAATTGGGTCGGAAGCCCGAGAGTAAACAGATTGCCCTCTTTGAGAATGTCAACGCGCTCGGTCCCAATGCAAATATTGAGGTTTCTCAAGGACACGGACTCCCCCAGCACGCAGCCCGCCATCGCTTCTCTCTACCCTGCGGTCGGCTGCGCAACCGCTGCGCTGGAGGACTGCAGGCGCTCGATCGACCAGAGGTCAACCCCCCCCCCCACCTTATCAACCAGATCTCGGGGGCGATAAGGAGGCGGATATCCTGCCGACCAAAAAACCTCCCTGTTCTAGCCCAGCTCTAAAGCACCGGGTTCATCTAGGTCAATCAAGGTCTTGATAATACATGCCATTTAGCAGACGCTTTTCATCCAAAGCGACTTACAGTAGTGAATGCATACTTTTTTTTTCAGTATACGTGGTCCCAGCGGGAATTGAACCCACAACCTAAGCGTTGCCAACACCATGCTCTACCAACTGAGCCACACAGAACCACAGCGGATTGAAGACCATGATTTTGTTGATTAGTTGAATCAGGGGTGGTAGAGCTTGGCTAGAACAGAAACCTGCACCCACGCCGGCCCTTCTCAGAGAAGACTGGAGACCCCTGGGCTAGAGGTTGTTTGTGTGGGGTGTGTAGCCCCTCACACTGTTATTAGTTAAGCAGCTGTGACGTGTGTTTGGAAATGGCTCTGAGGTGCGTCAGAGCGCTGCCTTGTTGGGGAAGTTGAAACCGCACGTTGCACCTGCACGCAAGGCCATACCTGCTGGCGTGGGCGCGTCCGTAAGGAGAGACTGGATGTCCTCCACGGCATCCGTGTCATCAATCTACAAGAAGAAGAACACAGGTGCTCACTCTCCACCTCCCTAATTACAAATACACAAACCTTACAAGTAGGGATGTTAACGATCAATCGACGATCGATTGATCGCCGCAAAGCATATCAAATTAACGATTATGCATCACAGAACTGCGGACTTATCCAATAGCACGGACTCTAGTGAGTGTAATAATATTGCTTTGAAACAACGGTTAAAACCTTGATTTTATCAAATATATCTAGCAATATTTCACAAAAGAAACTATTTACAACAACAAACAAAACTTTTTTGTTATATTTTGTATAGCCTAACGTTTCCTCAGCCGACAATAGTGTGGTCTCTTGAATTCGGTAAGCACAACGTTACTTCTGTATTTCTGTGAGTTTTTGGTGAAATGTTTTTTTTTTTGGCATGACAGTATTTATGCATCCCCGGGACATTGGTTCCGTCAGAATGGGTGTTCCCAGCAGCTGGTCTTGCTGTAAACAGGTTGCGTACACGGCTCAGCCCTGAACCAGTAAGGGGACGAGTTAGGAGGTCGGCTCTTTATTTTATTTTTTTCAAGCCAAGCCTTTCATTTCAAAAGGAATATTATTTTCATTTCTAGGCCTACTGAACGGTGTTTCATTTCCTTCATAATTCTTATTATTTTATGCTGATAAAATAGGCCTGTGTCTCAAAGGTTTTAGTAAAGCTTTGATTGAGGGAAAAAAAAAAAAAAAAAAACGTTAATTTTGTATTCTCTGTAATAAGCTACATTTTGCTGTTTAAAAAATATATATGAATCGATTAATTGTTTGTTAACGTGGGCGACAATCGAGACATTTCTTAAAATTAGCATCCCACTCTCCACTTTCTTCTCTACAAACACGACTAGCTAAACCGCAGCTCTGGCCAGGGAGGCCCACCCACCTCCAGCACGAAGGCGTCCTTCTTCCCGTGGGACAGGTCCAGTTCCGACACCTCGTCCGAGCTCTCCGAGTGAGACCTGAAGAGCCTGGAGCGCTGCCGTGGTTCTGGGATGGGCGACCCAATCACCTCCTCTACCACCTCCTGTAGGGGCGTAAGGGGAGAAACTAGTGTCGGGGCCAAGATGGCGCCTTGCCAGAGCCAAAATGGCACCGCGTCAGAGCCAAGATGGCCGCAACTCACCCTGCTCACCCTTTCATGTCAGACAGAGATTCCTACAGTGCAGGAGGGGTGGGGGCACCAGTGGAAACTTTCTCATTAGTGCCGAGCAAGTGAGGAGATGTGCTTTAGAGCATAGTGCTGGAAGGTGACATTAGGCAGGAGCAGTGCTTACCACAAGCCCTAAGTGTGAGGGTCAGAGCAGGGGCAGGAGTCAGCTGACTGCCATGTGGGTGAGGATCAGCCGGCTGAGACCAGAGATGAAAACACCAGCATCTTTCCCTGTCCTCCTCACAACTAGGAGGGGGACTTAGGGGGACTGGGCTTGTTTTGGCTACAACTCTAACTCAAGAGAAAAGGTTTTGTAGGACGTATTCATTATTCATGCTTTTTTTTTTTTTTTGTAAAGCAATGGTTGATCTAATCTCAGTGATTATTTCCAGCAGTATTAAGAGCAGTCCTAGTGCCAGACTGATTCTCACAAATGTTGGCAGTGGCTTACTTCATGTTTAAGTTCAGTTTCTCATTTCATTTTAGAAACTGAACTGAAACTAAATATAAATATGGTACTTCATGAATATTAAACGGTCAAAATAAACCATGAAATACACCATAGACATAATAATAGACACTACAATAAGTGTTTGATGCTTAAAAAATGCAGAAACTCGCAAGGCAGTTTTAGTTGACTGAACAAAATGCCAGATACTAAAATACTGATGTGAACACAGCCATATGGACCATCTGAAACAGGTATACATCCAATAAAATCATATCATCTCAAATCATTCAGGGTTAATAATCACATTAATCACATTAATAATCATTATATGTGTATAATTGTAGTCTTTTTAAAGCGCTGCATTTCATTCACAAATACCAACACCCCTCAGTGTGACCCCTAAACAGAAGGTTAAAGGTCAGTTATCAAAGAACTTCAGGATTTGTTAAATTGATTCATTTTCCCCAAGATGAAAGGATTAAAAGGTAAACAGAACATTAGTAAAGGCCCACTATTGTTACTGTTAACGGTATCAAATAATTACCCATTAATATCAGTTGCCTGTGACAAGTCGTTTGTGCAAGATTGTGACATGCTTATTGTAAACGTCCATGCTTTTAAATGTACCGTATTAATGCCTCTGAAAGCCTCAGGATCCAGCGCAAATAATTTCTTCATGAATTAAAAAAAGAAAACAAATTTACAACAACAACAACAAAATCCTCCAAATAACACAAGCACAATGAACTGCTTTGCTCGTACTAAGAGTACGCCCAAACGGCATGCCAAACATGTGGGAAGTCAAACAACACCAGCGGACATTGCTTCATTTGTGGCGCAACAGTTTTATCTCACGGAAATGGCTGACATTGTGAATGAGTAATGAAGCATCCTGATAAAGGACTGACTGTGCTGGAGCATAAACCCCCTCAGGGTTCACCCCCACCCTCCACCGCCCACTCACTGACTGTGCTGGTTGACCTCGTTCACCCCCACCTCCACTTCACTGGTCTTGGCTCCTTGTTCTTGGTGATGGTGTCGTTGATCTTCTTCTGCATGTTGGAGATGTGCTGCTCGTAGGTGATGTCGCTGGGGGTCTTCCCGGCAATCTGGATCCCCCCCGGGGTGGGCAGGGCCGTCAGGTACACCCCCGTAGCGGACTGAGGAGACAAAAAAACCAACATTTAGACCCTAGATATACCCTGCAGCAGGGCCATTCAATTCCAGGCCTCGAGGGCCACAGCGTCTGCAGGTATTCGCTCCAACCACGCGCTTGCAGTAATGAATTTACCTCCGTGGTCCCTGGCAAATACCTGCAGACACTGCGGCCCTCAAGGCCCGGACGTGAATAGCCCTGCCTACAGCAGCGGTTCACACACTGAGGGTCTGAGTGGGGAAGGAGTAACTGATATCACGTTTTCTCCAGTCAAATGAAATGCTGCACTAGATACATGCCCTGTACACTGACGTAGTTGCAAAGCACCTGCAGTTGTTTTTAGGTGTGTTAAAAAAACGATTTTAGTCCAATATTTGAACTTTTTTTGGTAACTGCCAAAATAAAGGCAGCACTCGCGTAAATGAGGGATCATTTAAATAGGTACAGTACCACAAGCGTCTGTCGGGGGGTGCCACGGCCGGTACTGGCCCAGCCCTCCCCTTTCCACGGAGCATCAACACATAAATTACACCCGCGTGGTGTGGATAACCCCAGACAAGGCAGTTTGTTGTCGAATGGCCAAAGCAGCAGCATCCGCACTTCAAGGAAGGGCAACAACAACAAAAAAGGCAGAACCCAACAGTGACCTCTGCTGGCCGCTCACCGCCAGTCCCACCAGCATGTTCTCCCCCACGCTGATCTGGATGCGCAGGCCGAACAGGGCGTTCATCCCCCTCAGCTTCAGCTTGTTCATCAGCTGCGTGTGCAGCTCGTACTCCATGAAGGGCAGCAGGTTGCTGATGGCCGTGGCGTTCACCTCACCCTGGGCCTTCTTCTTCAGCCGGCACAGCCTGCCGAGGGAGGAGGAGGAGGAGGAGGAAGAGGAGGGTCAGGGCCCACAGGCGTTTCAGTCCACTGAAGCCTTGAAGATGAAATAATCTAGGCCGACTTGGCCGTGACATGATGTACGCTTATGATACGCAACACTTCTATATCATGCTGAAATATGACACATGAGAAATACATTCTAATTTCAATAAAAATTTTCATATTAAAATAATATAAATTTTTACATTTTTAGGCATTTAGCAGACGCTCTTATCCAGAGCATTATACATTTCTTTACATACAATCCATTTATACAGCTGGATATTTTACTGAAGCAATATCAGGTTAACCCCTGACACACTTACTCCAAAGTGTTTGATATTTTTATTTGAAGGACAATCACAGCTACATTTGTATGCCATCAATAGTTTGGTCAGTATCATATGCAGCTTGTAAATAGATCTACAAACACACAAGTTAAAAATAGTAAATTTTTCTGCTGTCACAAAAGATGTGAAAGCACACACTAAACTATAGTGACGAATTGTTTTGCCAATGTGCGTTTGTTCACCAAGGTCTTGGTTATGTAAGGGTG
Organism: Aldrovandia affinis; assembly: GCA_029706075.1. NCBI lineage: Eukaryota > Metazoa > Chordata > Actinopteri > Notacanthiformes > Halosauridae > Aldrovandia > Aldrovandia affinis. The sequence goes on from JAINUG010000023.1 coordinate 1,878,520, forward strand.
TGAAAATAGTTTAGCACATCTGAGATCTAAATAGCTAAAAACCTGTTTTTATCAGAACTGGTCACATTTATTTCAGGCTGTGGGAGGGCTAAATGCTAAATACCTGAATATTCATTTTGGCTCTTTGTTACGTTGCAACACGCGGAATGTTTGGCGTCACAACACGCGATATTCATAGGCTATATTTTCACGAGTATTTGAAAACAAGCGAAATAAAATTAATATCAGCATAGACTGTTGCTGGCAGATTGCAAGCGTAAACACAGACAAGATGTAAAAAAATAAAAAAACAAGCGAAATAAAATCAATAGCATAGACTGTTGCTGGCAGATTGCAAGCGTAAACACAGACATACGATATATTTTATAACATTTTACGCTGTTTGAAAAGTATTTTGTGTGCCTATTGCAATTTGTTACATTGCGACATGCGGAATATGTAGTCACAAGACGCGGAATTTATATATATTTTCACGAGTATTTGAAAACAAGCGAAATAAAATAAATATCAGCATAGACTGTCCTCTTCAGTTTGTGTTGTTTATGCCGGCGTTTTCACACATGGCCGGACGCACCTCCCGAAATTAGCACCTCGTTAACATGTCAATAGAAGGGGACGTTACTAAAAGGTAAAAAACAGAGTAAAAAAGCAAGGTTTACTTTTGGTCTAATTAAGCTAATTTTAAAAATCCCATTTGATTTGCCAGTGCTCAAATCGGAAAGTCGCGATTCTAAGGTTTCTGTCAATGTTTTTGCCGCGTGTGTATGATAAAATATCGCGAAGTTAGAAATAGTAATATACTTGTATTGCTGCTTGGATCGGCGCCGATCCAGCCGACCTCAGGGGGTTAAGTACATTGCCCAAGGGTACAACAGCAGTGCCCCACCTGGGAATTGAACCTGCAACCTCTGAGTTACAAGCCCAGTTTCCTAACTACAGTGTATGACGCTTTTATCCAAAGAGACTTAGTAATGAGTGCATCCATTTTTCAGTATATGTGGTACGAATGGGAAACGAACCCACAACCTAAGTGTTGTCAACACCATGCTTCACCGACGCACACACACGCAAACACACACAAGCACACACACACACACACAAACACACGCTTTCTATATTTTATGTAATATTTGAGCATTTTGGTAAACCGGTAAAATGCAGGTAGTAAGAACGTGGTTCTCTGTGGCTCAGTTGGTAGAGCACAGCGTTGGCAATGCTTAGGTTGTGGGTTCAATCCCCACTGGGGCCACATATACTGAAAATGTATGCATTCACTACTGTAAGTCGGTTTGGATAAAAGCGTCTGCTAAATGGCGTATATTAGATAGGGAAGACTAACCACAGCATTGTCCAGTGTGAACAATGCAGAAACAGAGCTTTGAAACACACCCGCGCTCATCACCGCAGGTGTGACCCGTGTGGCACAGTACCTGGCCTGGATGAGACAGCCCTTCCCTGTCACCGCTGCCTCTGGCGGCACGTCTATGGTGGTGAAGAGCACATCCGGGACCTTCTGCCGCCGGCAGTTATAGCAGTATGTCAGATGCGCCGGGAAGGGCATGTTCAGCTCGTCGTAGGGGATGTGACAAAACCCACAGCTAGGGGGCGCCAGCTCCTCCAGCCTACGATCACAGAAAGCACAGGCAGAATGTGACGGGGATCTGCTTCAAATGTGGACACTCAGAAAACGTCACGCTTTCAGTGTCAACATTCATACTGCATGTTATGTCTCTTCTTTTCAGCCAGCAGAAGTAAATGCACTTAAGATGCATTTCAAACGTATATATATTTTTATCCTATTTTATACAATACAATCTCTAGCAAAATGTTGCCTATACAGAATGCACGTTGAGTCAAACTCGCTCCTTCCTAGTTCACAATTTAGTTTGGGGTAAAGGGGTGTTAAAAATTAAAAAATTAAAAAGATAAATTAAAAAAATGAGTCACACCCCTCTTTGAGGGATCAAAAAAAAAACATACATAGAACATTCAATTCTCAGAAATTACAACAAATTTATTTGGTTAGTATCAAATGCCAAAACAGCCTCGGTACATCTGTGGGTTGGGGAAGGGGTATAAAAAATGTAATAAAAAAAAAAAAAAAAAAAAAATTAAAATAAAATAAAAAGCACAGCACGGTGGACACACCAAAACCAATATTAGTAGAGTTAAGCCAACGTTCAATCCCGTGTCCTACGGCGCCACTCTGCAACCTACCCTAGCGCGGCAGAACTATCCTTGCTCTGAGGGAAAATATCAAACTCGCCCTTCTCTGACCCTGCGGAAAAGGCGGCTGGCTGCCGTGACAACCTGCTGGGGTCAGCGTAGCCATCCAGGCAGCCCTCCTGCATGAACTTGGGGTTGAGAACTGCGGCTGTACCCGACGCTGACAGGATGCACACCTCCTCACTGCACAGGGGGAGGAGGGGAGGAGAGAGGGAAGAGAGGAGGGGAGGAGGAGGGGAGGAGGGGAGGAGGGGAGGAGGAGAGGGGAGGAGAGGAAGGGAGGAGGAGGGGAGGAGGGGAGGAGAGGGGAGGAGAGGAGGAGAGGGGGAGAGGAGAGGAGGAGGGGAGGAGAGGGAGAGGAGGAGGAGAGGAGGAGAGGGGGAGGAGGAGGGGAGGAGCAGAGCGGGGGGAGTTCGTGAATGTCAGACAGCAGGGTCTTTTTGTTCATTTGTTTTATTTGACAATTTAAAAAACAAACAGATATACACAATGCGAACACACACCATTGACAAATGACATCACATTAATGTACACCACAAATTACTGAGGATAAAGCCAACGTATTCCCACTGTGGTCCTACAGACAAGTGAGGAGTCAACAGAGCCATTTCTGTTGTGCCATTGATACGACACAAGACACTATGAGATAATACTCAAGACGCTCAGAACGGTTCTCAGCTTTCAAAACACGGGGCCAAACACTAAAACCAATGATGTTGGATTGCATGCACAAGTGAGGGTGCCTGCATGTGTGTGTGTACATGTGCATGTGTGTGTATGTCCATGTAGAGGCTGCTTAGAGGCAGAAACGCTTGGGCTATTGAAGTCCAGGCTAGATGTAGTACTAGATACTCTTTAGATTAGGACATGATGAGCCTAGATGGGCCGAACGGCCCGTTCTCATCATTATGTATTCTTATGTTCTTATGTTCTTATGTGTGTGCGGTCATGTGCATGTGTGTGTGTGTGTTTTGTGACTCTGATGACGTACCAGATGCTGGTGGACTCGCTGTAGCCCACCACAGCGTGGCAGCCCAGCGCTCGGGCGTGAGATTTGATCTCCTGCCGAATCTCCTCCCACCAGGCGTCACGCGTCTCCGGCTCGTCTGAAACACACAGGAGTGACGGAACAGAGCGTCAAACGCAGCACAGGCGCGCACACACACACACACACACACGCACACGCACCCACGCACGCTCTCCACAGGTAGGGCATCACTGAGTAAGAGGGGGGAAATGTCTCACCAACCCCATTTAAAGGTTAAATGGTTAGTTAGTTACAACAGGTGTGCATCAAGTAACCAGCTGTCAGTTGATGATGATGATGATGATGATGATGGTGATGTTGATGATGACGATGCACCATACATTGATGTACAACAACTTGCTCATCATTTGGAGGTTATTCATGGGCTTGGGGAGGGAGGGGGAGGAGTGGGTTTTGGCAGGAAAGAGCTGAATCCACTGATTTCATTAAGTACTGTGACCTCTGCTACTTAATGAACAATATTCAGTGTCTAAACACCGTTTCAAATCTACTGTGTATAGGCTACACACGTGTACAGTGAACACAGTGAACACAGCGGCGTAATCTTGCGGGCGTGCTCAGAAGAACGGGGCTCACGTTGAGAACAAAGGGAAACCAAAAAAAAAGACAGACTGGGATACGGGGTGCATTGGCACATCTGCGAAACTTCTGAAAGTTAAAACAAATTTTAATAAAGAAAGAAAGAAAGAAAGAAAGAAGAAGGAAAGGAAGGAATAAAATAAATGATCAGGCGTAATAGATCCACAATGGCAGACTCTTCTGACAGAAAAGGCACACATTCATTCTCATGGGGATCTTGGCGGAGGGGGAGAAGGGCCATATTCATTCCTCGCATCCCCAGATTCTCACCTGGACGCAGACAGTCTTACGGAAAGGCACTGACATTGGAACAGAAGCTGACACTTTGTCTCCCAACCAAGACAGATTACAGTGTATTGACTTTTTGCATAATGCACATCAAAATAATATATCTCATTTTAAGCACAATAAACTGTACATTAACTCAGCTTCTTTCAAAGTAGTCCCAGCCATCAAAAGTGACAGTGTTTTCATATTTCAGCAGTTATTGCATTTTTTTGTGTTTTTTTTGCACTGCAGATTTTTTACTTCGAAATTTGTGATTTTTTTTTTTGTCACTTGCGCAAAGGAATTAGGAATAAAGTAGAGTCCAGAAGTGTCAGTACTAAGAATCATAAAGCATAAACACTGACTGTGACCACCACCGTTTGACTCCATTCTAGATTATGGCCCGTCGCACGAGCAAATAGAGTGGAGGAATCCAAACGAATGGGGGAATGGTTGGTGTCAGACAGTCTGGCCACCTGTGAGAGGCTGAACGAGAGAGACCCGCTCTCTCCGCGCCTGCATCTGGATCAGCAAGGCAGGGAACTTGCTGCTCGCGCCAAGTTCCCCGCAAGCTTTATGAATACAGCCCTTGTTACGAAAGGATGCACATGCCCATCTCCATCTTTCATCTCCATCTTTTTTCTTAATTAATAATATTTTTTAAATGTAAATATCCAGGCAGGTTTCTTCCAAGATGCTCTGAGAGGAAGCATGAAGCTTTCAAAAGTGCACAGGGAAAAATGCCCAAAGCAAGATTCAGCAAGAGTGATGCCCGGATATGGTGGGCTATTTTGGCGCATGCTTGAGTCACGTGACAGCACAGAGTGAAAAGTATGGCAGCTCACTGAAAAATGGTAAGAAGAAGCTATGGTCCCAAATCTGCACGGATAAAAAATAAAATACATTTTAAAATAAATTTTTAAAAAAAAGGAAGAAAAGGAAGAAAAAGAAAAGAAAAAAAAGAAGCAGGTCATGTGGCTCTGCATTTCAGACTTAACGAGTCCTCACGTAGTGTTAATTGTGTTGTTGTCATCTCTCCTCATCTTTTAGGGGGAAATAAACATTTTACGACGGGATAAAACTGACAAGTGGAAACTCTGATACTGGACTGATGATTCACAGTAACAAAAATAATAATTACTTTCATCCGAAGACAGTTCACATAGAAGTGTATAGTTATTATGAAACACTGCAAAGCTTAGTGGTCGATCCACAAAAGACGACTAATTCATCGAGCTCCTAAAACGGTACTAAACAGCAACGATACGACCATCACGGGCATCATCATCTGGCCATTTACAGGAGCACTGTTCCAAATTCTCCATCAATTACGAGCACACTGCCGCTCGACGCATCGATCCGCACTGCGGTTTGAACAGCTTAACTGAAACAAAGGTTTTATGGGTTATTATGAAGTAAACTGCATCCTCTGCAGGTCTAAACGGGAATCTTTTTTGAAGAGCAGGCTTCTCGGCAAGGGAGGTTCAAACTTCAATTGAGACATCACCCCAGTGGAACACTGAAGAATTCACTGGACTGGCCTCTGCCTAACACTGTGTGGTGATCGTCACCGCTGACAAAACCCATACTGTGACCTTCACCCATCCCCGGTGAGGCACAGAGCCATTCCTCCTCCTAGCTACATGCAACACTGCAAGGGATGCCCCCTTGGAAATGTCTTTTTTTGTTTGTTTGTTGTTTTACAAGAATTCCACATCCATGATTTTTGTAGGTTCCACTGACAGACTAGCTGAAGTTTGTTAGATTGCTTACATTTTTCAAATTAAATTAAGACATTTAAAAAAGAGTCGTCAGACACATGGATGTGGACATTTACCCACAGAATTCACTGTCCTTACATACCTTCGCAGCAAAAATGTTAGCATGACAAACAGGCGGGTTACCCAATTGAGGAGGTTTGCTACCCAACAACGGTAAGTCCAATGAGAATTTGTGGTGACGTAGCTAACTAGCACATGGGCTACCATCAAATTCATCCAATCGTAGGCTGTGATCGAATAGCAATTGTCATAAAATTAACTGTACGGCATCATCTATTCACTACAGATATTTGAACAATCCCCAATAAATGTTTAATAAATGCAAAATAGATGCCTTTTGGTTGTTGCCTTTTTCCCCAGGACATTTAAAATGTTCTTTTGAAACCGTTTTCTCAGATTTCTACCATTATAACCAATATACACTCAGTGGCCACTTTATTAGGTAAACCTTTCTAGTACTGGGTAGGACCCCCCTTTGCCCCCTAGAACAGCTTGAATTCTTGGTGGCATGGATTCAACAAGGTGCTGGAAACATTAATCAGAGATTCTGGTCCATGTTGACAGGATGGCATCACGCAGTTGCTGCAGATCTGTCAGCTGCACATTCACGTTGCGAATCTCCCGTTCCACCACATCCCAAAGGTGCTCTATTGGACTGAGATCTGGTGACTGTGGAGGCCATTGGAGCACACTGACCTCATTGTCATGTTCGTGGAACCAGCTTGAGATGACGTGTGCTTTGTGATATGACGCATTATCCTGCTGGAAGTAGAAGATGGGCAGACTGTGACCATAAAGGGATGCACATGGTCAGCAACAAGGCTCAGGTAGGCTGTGCCATTAAAACGATGCTCAATTGGTATTAAGGGGCCTAATGTGTGCCAAGAAAACATTCCCCACACCATTACACCACCACCACTAGCCTGAACCGCTGACACAAGACAAGATGGATTCATGGATTCATGTTATTTATGCCAAATTCTGACCCTACTATTTGCATACTTACTTACTTACTTAATCCTCCTCGTTCCTTGAGGAACATAAGGCTGCGACGATCTGCTTCCATCTGGTCCTATCCTGTGCAGCATGTTGTGCCTCGCCCCAGGTTAGGTTTGCCGTTTTCAGTTCCGAGGTCACAGTTCTCCGCCAGGTTGTTTTTGGCCTCCCTTTGCTTCCTCTTTCCAGGTGGAGTCCATCTCAAGGCTACTTTAGGGATACAGTTTTGGTCCATTCTGAGGACATGTCCTAGCCATTGGAGTCGGCGTTGTTTGATCTCCAACACCACATTGCGGCAGTTTGTGTTTTTGTACAGGTCCTCATTTGAGATCCTTTCTGGCCAGAATATTCGACATATCCTCCGGAGACATCCATTGTGGAATGCACTGATCTTCTGCATGTCACTCTCGACGACTCGCCAGCATTCTGAGCCGTACAGCAGAACTGACTTAACATTGCTGTTATACAGTCGGATCTTGGTTCTTAGGCTGTACTGCTTTGACTTCCAGATGGTATGAAGCATTGCGAATGCACTGCGGGCTTTCCCGAGCCTTATGCTGATGTCTTTACTGCATGCATTGTCCTTACTGAGTAGACTTCCCAGATATGTAAACTCTTCGACATAATCGAGAGAGTTGCCATCCACGGTGATTGGTACATGTGGTGTTGAATTTATGTACATCACTTGGGTTTTAGAGATGTTTATATTCAAACCCATCTGTTTGGCAAATCTGTCAGTCCTATCTGTTTTCTCTTGCAGATGAGTGTGATTTGTGGAGAGGATGGCTAGGTCATCAGCATAGTCGAGATCTTCCAGCTGGGTGAAGAGAGTCCACTGGATGCCTCTGGGTTTGTCTGAGGTGGTTTTTCGCATGGACCAGTCAATGGCAATCAGGAAGAGAATGGGAGAGATGCATGTCACAGCAGAAATCGAGATTCATCAGACCAGGCAACGTTTTTCCAATCTTCAACTGCCTGTGCCTGTGCCCACTGTAGCCTCACTTTCCTGTTCTTAGCTGACAGGAGTGTAACCTGGTGTGGTCTTCTGCTGCTGTAGCCCATCCACTTCAAAGTTATTGTAAGTCGCTCTGGATAAGAGCGTCTGCTAAATGCTTAAAATGTAAAATGTAAGGTTCGACATGTTGTGCGTTCAGAGATGCTCTTCTGCATACCACTGCTGTAACGCGTGGTTATTTGAGTTACTGTCGCCTTCCTGTCAGCTTGAACCAGTCTGGCCATTCTCCTCTGACCTCTCTCTTAACAAGGCGTTTTCAGCCACAGAACTGCTGCTCACTGGATGATTTTTGTTTTTCACACCATTGTCTGTAAACTCTAGAGACTGTTATGCATGAAAATCCCATGAAATCAGCAGTTTCTGAGATGCTCACACCACCCCGTCTCACGCCAACAATCATTTGTCACTTAGATCACATTTCTTCCCCATCCTGATTTTTGGTCTAAACAACAACTGAACCTCTTGACCATGTCTGCATGCTTTTATGCATTGAGTTTCTGCCACATGATTGGCTGATTAGATAATTGCATTAACAAGCAGGTGTACCTAATAAAGTGGCCACTGAGGGTATATATTTTTTTTAATGATAAATTTAAAAATTCTATTTTTTTTCACCCAGTTAAATAAATACATCACCCTTTTGTGAATCTACCCATCCGTCTGAAGGTGACATTTCAAATTTGGAATTGCCATCCCTTTACAATTTCTGTCTAATCATATTCTGTTCTGCTATATAAAAATACAAGAGACTTAAAATAAGAAGGAAAATATTCCAAAGCAGATCCACATTATGAAATGGATAAGGCAAGGAGAGAAGCACGTCTACAAATGAGAATTCTTGTCAAGAGAACAGAAACCTCAGCCATGGTGTGAGAAACGAGAAAAAACACAGACAATAGACTCCAGTTACTAGTGACACCAATTTATAGACTAGTTTATATGCATAGTATTTTGTTTCTTTGACATTCATTAATATACAAAATTGCACAAGTGCCAGATTTCTTTGAAAGTGAAGTCACAATCATTGTGTTCCAAAAGAAAATAAACAAACAAAAGGTATCAGGCAGGCATTAGCCCTCATGAGAGCGCCAGATGAAAGCTTGGTGATGGGCAATGTGTCCAGTATTTCATTTATTATTATCGTTTCCAATTCCTTTTCATCTAAATCTTTCCACGAGGATGCTTTTCCTCACAGAAAGTGTCCAGGGTGATGCTAAAGAGGGCATCTTTAGTAACCGCATCGCCCTGGATATTCTCCTTCCGTTTACAATAGAAACATATTGGCATAACAGCCAGTGCCAGTGACATGAATAACTACCAGGGCTCTGATCACTTCTGCTGCTCCAATCAAGACGCTTTACAGCAACACAATTTGTGCGATGCTGATTAAATATGCCGCCGCACGGGCAGAATTGCATGCTTCTGATTAAACTTCAGCGGCTAATCATTTCCTGAGCAAATCTACTCGGCAAGTTTGTTTACAAGAGATAAAAGGTAATTGGTTCGCTCTCTGTTGCACAATGAAGGGGATTAACCTCCGTCTTAGAGCAGAAGCACTCGCACAGAAATCCTCCTTAAGCTGTAAGAAATAAGGCCCTCGATTTCACAGAGACATCCCAGGAGAACGGCGTGGAGGACACTCATCCCGCAACATACCGAGGCTAAATCCCCCCATCCCCCAAAATGAGTGAGTAGGACCTTTAAATGTTCTTTACAGTCCCCTGGATCCATTTAAAAATGCATTATCAAATGCAACCAAGGACAAGGGTCTGAGTGGACGTAGCTAAGCATTGCAGCGTTCATAATTTTTTTAAATTTTGGTACATTCCTGTTAAGGAATAAAGAAATGCAATATTCTGCAAAGGGATTGTATAACCTCAGATCATCACTGTCTGCCGCCATTTTGGGAGGATAGAAGTTGTGAGTGCTGTCTTTAATTATTTCCCAAGGGTCTTGGAGACATGCATGCAAACAGCAGAGATTTATACCAATAATTATGAACAAAATACTTCTTCCCCCACCCTACCCCCCCAAATGTGGTGCATTTGTTATTCTCTGGTGCATGCATGAGTTCTTTTCTGATTCCCCTATACGGTCTTGGGATTCTACAGGCCGCACACACACAGAAACGGAGGACAGAAATCAAAGCCACATTATGGGAGTTACTGGCAGGCCTCTGGGCGAGGAACACAATGCCTATCACCAACTCAAATGTTAAAAAAGGAGCGTTTCTCTCTCACCCCCCCCCACATCTCTCAATTCCTAAAGGCACGTGGGAACTTCACTGAGCTGCCATAATTTCTGTGGGTATGTGCGATACCGAAGGAGAATGGGAAAATACCTGTGGTGAAACTATTCCAGTCTAGCAGTTTGTATGATCTGGTGTTACCCAAGGCTGAGTTCAAAACAGCAAATTAGTAGATCGGTTACAAAGGAGCAGAAAAAAAGAGAGGAAAAAAAGAAGAAGACACAAACAAACTACAAACGAGAGCACAACACTGGACAACAACACTCCATAGGAACTGCAAAGACACAGACAAGAGTTAATCACAGGCTTATCCAAGAGGAAGCAGAGGGAGAAAGAGAATGAAAGAGGGTGAGAGAGTGTGTGTGTGAGAGAGAGAGAGAGAGAGACAGGCCTCTATTCAATCTGAACACAGTGCACTTTGTCCTTAAAGGGAAACTTCATCGGAAATCTAAAATGTCATATTGCTCCTCGCTTTAGCACGCATGTGTATCTCTCCATGAATAGAGAAACCTCCATTTGCTTGCATCATTTTTCCTCACACTGCAAGTTGAGCACACGACATGCCCCCTCTTGAAAGAATGAGAGATGAATGTAAAATTGGTTTCAGACTTTTTACAACAAATCCCTGTGCCCCCCACTCCCCCCCTCCCCAATTTCTATGAAAGCTTAAAGTGTGTGTACAGTTGGCTGTCCTGAAATGTTTAGGACATTTCATTGACATGTTGATATTTCCTAAAAATGAACTTCAAATGCATGCATTTTATATTGATTCATTCCTGTCTGTCCTATTGTGCACCAAAAAAACACCCCTATTAACACAAGGCTAAAGAAAGCACTGTGAAATGGATACAAATCTATAAATCCAAGCCTCACGTACAAATAGTAGACTACAACTTCAACTGATTCAAAAATGTCATTCTCTACATTCTGGGCTTAATATTAGATAGGGTTAGATAGCCCAGGTTACAAAACCACTAAAGGATGTCAAATGATCTGTCCGTTGGCCATTAAAGCAAAACAAGCTTTTAAGCATAGGCAGTAAAAGTAACGATCATTATTATGGGTTACCCCGTCACATTTACGATGAAGTGGCTCTTTAAGCTCGGGCAACCATTTCAAACCGTCTGTTCATTTCGGCAGAACCTATGCTTAAGTGTGTGGTACAGTTTGCTTAAGTGCTTAAGTTCCGTTCTCAAAGTTACTGTGGTTAGACTGCATGGAAGACAGAAAGAGAGAAAAGCATGCAGCAGCATCCTATGTCTATTACCCGAGGCTCTGTGTTTTACCTCTGTGGCAAAACAAAACCGCAGCAAATCTGTAGACTAAATGAGCATATTGTTGCCTGAGTTATGATAAAATGCCATAGGACAGGTTAACAGAGGAATCACTCAGCCCGTTTCCGAAGTGTGCGCTTGAGTTAATGCAGGAGGAACACCATATTTCACAACACCATATAACACGTCATATTTACAGACACAGTGATATACGCAGAATACTTGTGGAATGTTCACAGAGTCACACCTCTAACTGGAGGGTAATGGTTCCAAAGTGACACCCGAGAGCTCCCAAACTCGGGTTCAAAACCGCGGGGAAGTGGGGGAGAGATCCAGCCTAAATTTTGGTCACCTTGGTGTTACACTCAAATCCAGGTTACAATACAGCCTCCCTCTAACGTCGCAGGAAATACAGCCCTGTGGAACGGCGGCTACAGAACTACTACTAGCGGGTTTGACCTCTCTCTGTCCAATTCCTTCCTTCCGTCAACTCAGATGCTGGCAGACACCTCGGCTTCCAATGACAACGAGTGCTACACACAAGGATTATAATCAAGATCAACAACACTCCAACCAATGTTAGCGATCTGCCCCGTCATCCAAAAATCGTCATCGAGCAAAATCGTGTTAAAAAAAAAATGTGTTTTCACGTCATCCTTTAGGGAATATGAACTGGTTATGCATCGCCTTTAGAAAAGGGACACGGGACAAACTGATGATGGTTTTGGGGCTGGCTCCCTCAAAGCCAAACTGGAAAACTCATTCCATCGATGCAGGTTTTGGGGGCTGGCTCCCTCCTTAGTCTGAAGCCAGCAAGGAAATCACCTGGTGTAGTGCATTGTTGCAACAAAACCTGCACACACTCGGCCCCACCTTGCCTTAAAGGGATGGTTTGGGCCGAAGGGGGACACAAAGACAGCCTGGATCTCTACCACCTCCTTCACACTCAGTGGCAGTGGTTCGCATTGCCTCCTGAGAGTGTTATAGCACAAGTGCCCGTCAGGTGAACTGAGCTTGTCAAAGGGCCTTAGCCTGCACAGGACATTCGAGCAAGGCAGAGGGACTCTACACGGGTGTGGCAGCATGCATCCTTAACAGAGAGTGCAGGGCTGTGGTCACCTACCGGGATTGTGGATGCGGTCCAGGAGCTTGACTGACCGAGCACTGACCACACCTCCGACGTGGATCAGGAAGCCGGCCGGGAAGGAGGTCAGGGTGAAAAAGGGGAACTCCTGTTGGCCGGACGAGACAGGGGTGAGACCGATCACACCCAAGCAGAACCAAAAAAAAACAACAGCACACACAGCAGTCTGTAGAATAAGCCACCGCATATTAACCACAACTTAACTGGCAAAGCAGTTTTTATTTATTTAATTTTATGTAGTTTTTTTATTTTATTTTTTTTTTTTTATACATTTGTTTCAGATTTTTTCCCATTTTTCTCCCAATTTGGGTGGCCAATTATACCCTCCATTTGTTTTTGGTTTGCCCTTGCCACACAAACTCACCGCCCGTCTCCACAAGGCAAGCTAATTCTCAGAGGGCAGTGAACTCTGCTTTCTTCGAGACGAAATACACCCACCCACGTTCTGGAGGCACCCTTACGCGCTTCACAGCAAATTTGTGCCGGCTCAACCCCCACCCCCCCTGGGGCGGACAGTCAAACGCCGCCCCCGATCGGGGCTCTCCACCAGGGCCGGTCTGGTACAGTCAGGTTTCGAACCGCGACCGTGATAGGCAGCTCACACTCATAAAGAACCAGTCAATACGGGTGCGTTAGACCGCTACACTATCGGAGGCCCCTTTTATTTTCTGTTTTAACCACCACAACCTGCATGCAATGCATAAATCTGTTACAAAATAAAAAATCTATGGAAAAAATATTTGTATTCTTTCTCTCCCCCCTCCCCTCTGTTTCCAAATCCAACCACAAAAGAGTGAAGTAAGGATTGAGACAATCCTTGCCAGGCGTCATGCAGAGAAAGCGACTGAAAAGAACACCATTCCTCATGCTGCTAGTCCAGCAGGGTCATATAGCAGGGGATGTGGATGAGAAACGGGGACCAGCCTGGTTTCAGACTCAGTGGGAGGAGGGGCTGAAAGCCAGTGCTTTATGACAGTCAGACAGCAAAGCGGTATTTCACTCGCACGCAAAATGTTATGGTGCATGTCATGAGGGGGGACAAATTAAGAATACCCTATTCAGGTACCCCTGACACAATGGCCGACTGTGTCCGACATGACGCACGCTTAGCCATGTCTTCACATCACCTGCAAAAAGGTTTGCCTTTGCACAGCTTTACATTGCTTGCTTGCTGTTGCGCTTACCCAGGGTGCCAGGCGAGAGCATTGAGTATTTTTAGTCCTAGTGCTGTTGACCATGGAAATAACCGTAATCCAATTGAAGTGATTAGGGATTACTATTCTCTGTTAACACACTTCCTTGACACCGGACAAGGTACACTGGGGCCTTTGAAGGCCTGCAGAGTTTTGATTTACACCGGCATCGAAAGCGATTATTATTTCGTGAGTTACCAGATGACTCCGTAGTTTTTATGATTGCAATTAAGTTTATTAAAGTGCTCTTTTCTAGGCAGACCCGTAGGATTATTTCTGTGGCAGTATTTATTCTACGCATTTTAGATGATTTCAGCTTCAGGCAAATGCTTCAGGCTAATGCCAACTGATTAGATGGAAACTTTCATACCATACTGAATCCATTACATGAATACAAAAATAAATGCACGCATAATCCACTACTATTGAAATAACACATTGGAAATGCTGTTTCTATGATTGTAAATGTTTTTATTTCCACAGGGAGTAGTTCCATATTGAGCAATAACTGTCATACCAATTAAAACGGCTGTATTCCTAGTCTGAGGAAATCAGTTGCTGCCGTGACTATCGGCATTAAAACTGCTCAGTCAGACGTGCTGGTCACCGCTAACCAATGAACAGGAGATATGAGAATGACGAGAGAAACTAGAATGATTGAATACTTGAGGCATCCAAAAACAAACAGCTTCTTCCCTGGGGAAGGGGGAGTTGCCATGAATTCTGACTTTTGAAAAGTGATCATCTTGGATGTAAGGGAAGACGAAATGGGGGGGAATACAGAAAAAGAAAACGAAAAGTCGTTTTGAAACACAGAAACACGGTGGTTTTCACAACATACCCTTGTCCTAACAAATATACGAGAGGAGGATGCTCCCTGAGTCCCAGAGTGAACAAGAGGATGGAGAAACATGTTATTTACCCTCTCGGACCCACGTGAGCTGAGACTACTCAAAGGTGTGCATTGTGGTATATTTGACTTATTTTGTTAATTTTTTTTTGCAACAGAACAGAACAGCACAAGCACATTTTCAAAGTGCTGGCAGCAGAAATGAAGGCCTCTTAGTGGGATGTGAATGTGCCGCACACAGGGGGCAGTGGTGCCTGCAGTCCTGCACAGTGACAGTGTGGGGGCGCTGCAGGGTCCTACCCTTTGCTCCAGCGCTGACTGGGTCTGCTGTCTCAGCAGGGTCTTCAGTGGCCCGCCTTCCTTCCCTGCACTGCCTCCACTGCCCATTCCTGCAGGAGACCACAGCTTTACACACACACGCACGCACGCACCAATGCAAACATACACACACACACACACACACACACACACGCGCACACGCACAAGCACACGCACAAGCACACGCACAAGCACACCTCCCTCTCTCTCTTTCACAACAATCTGTACCACACACACACCTCTTTCTCTCTTTCACAACAATCTGTCTCACACACACACACACACACACACACACACACACACACACACACACACACACACACACACACACACACACACACACACATGCACACACACACACACACACACACTATACACACACCTCTCCCTCGCTCTCATTCACAACAATCTGTCTCACACACACACACACACACACACATACACACATACACATACAGACAGACAGTGAAGCATACAAGTGCAGAAGCTAATTCTTTGAAAACTATTAGCTTCTAATACTAAATCTATACATATTTGTGGTGTTTCTAATAGAGCAAATAACATCAGTATGACTGCATCTGATTATATTTGTCTCAAGACTGAAGATGTTCTGCCTTTGGAGGAATGAGGAAGCATATTACAACACTAAATAAATGAAAGGGGGTTCTAGAAAACATTAGAAACAGTCATCAGAAAACTCAATCCTAGTTTACAAGCCCACCTTTGCAGATGGGCCATTTTAGTTTTTTTCAACAGTCAGGTATATGAAATGCTAAATATAAACTGTATATAGGCTACTAGAGAACGTTATTAAATAATAAATACACAAATGGGAAAGGGGTGAATAAGGTAGCTAGTGAGGCCAGGAGTACAGCAGCTATTAAATGCTAATCTAGCTGTAAGATGAGATGAATTATGTATTTCGCACAAGCACTTGGTCTCATGTGTTGGCCCCGAAGACCACAATTCTTGTGGTGACATAAGGACCTTTAAGAGTGTTTTAAAATCAATAATGCTCAGAAAGAAGGGCCAGAAGGATTCACTCTGTGGTTTGCGAAGAGTTTAAAAGCGGCTTTCTGCTGTACCCTAAATCTAAGCCACATTTTTTACCAAAACAATGGCCAGGATTTAATTGAAAACACAATTTTTCTATATATATATATATATTTAACCCATTTTCACCAGAAATCTGTATCACCCATGAGTGAAATTAGATTTCCCCAGAGGGGCCAGCACACCACCTGTCTTCCCAGCTTTTGTCATAGTAGCGCTAATGCTTGCTAGCAATTTTACAACTATCCCACAATTAAAAATGAGATTAATTAATGTGCATTAATGTGTATCCCATAGCTAAGCCTACATCAAATAGTGTTGTACTGTTTATGAAGCCCACCATGATCTGGTTTGAACTGTTCATCAATGGAGCATTAGCAAAGAGATTTTTCTTCACTTTAAAAGAACAAATGTATCCCATTTATACCATATTCAAAATGTACTCTTAAAACCTGGATGGTTGCTTCAAATGAAAACCGCAAACAATGGGGTTTAGCACAACCAAGTTAAATGGTGAAGCAAAAAAAGTAGCATTAGCAAGGTGACAAAATCCAAACTAGGTTACAAATTATGAGCGGATATCATGAAAGCAAATGCTTTGAGAGAATATGATGTGAATAATTAATATAGCAGATATGTTTTTAACACAAAACTTGGGTAGAGGAGGATGTGGTATCCAACTCCACAGGTGTACTGACCCAACAGCTAACACTGGTGACAGTTAAGGGTATATGGAGTGTTAGCTATGAGCCCATACATGAAATAATATCTTAGGAAAAAAAAAAAAGTGAAAAAAATTGAAAAAAAAAAAAAGTGAAAAAAATAAGTAAAAAACCCCCAAACAATATGTACGTTATTCTGAAAAGTTTAGTGTTAGTGTTTCCCCATCAAACCAAGTGCAATCAGTTGTTAAGGCATGTCTAGAGGTGGGGGGTTGTGGGCGGGAGGGGTGGGGGAGGGGGGGTCAGTGCATGTTGTTAGGGCGGCTACATAATTAGCATAAATGGGTGTGTCCTACCAGAGGCCGCCAGTAGCAGGTCCTCATTGAAAGAGACACTTTTTCTCAGCCCAGCTGGGTTTACGAGGCTGGAGTGAGGAAGAGGAGAGAACCCCTGGCCTGCCTCAGAGCCCGGGGACAGGTGGAAAGAGTTTGAGTAAGTGGGTGGGGAGTCGGTGGACAGTGCGGGGGAGCTGGGACACAGGAATATCCTGGGCCCCTTGGGGGGCCTCGCTGCGGGAGGAAAAAGAGGGGGGGCGAGAAAAGAGAAAGGTGACAGGATCACAAGATAATGAGAATGACAGACAAACTGGAAGCTGGCTGGGGCACGGGAGGAACGGGAGAAAGAAAAATAAAGAGGGAACAAATGGGAGGTGGAGTAAGGTAGCTTAGGGGAGGGGGGGGTGGATTAATTTTTTTGCATACATGATAAAAAGACACAAGAGCAGAGGAAAACACCGCAGCACTAACAGCTGGAGGCCTACAGCTTGCCTTCATATATTTTTCCCCTGGATATCTCAGTATGCTAATCCATTTTTTTTATATTGCACTTGGTTACCAGGTGCTTCTGAGGAGTATGGACAACACCGTGATGAAGTCAGCAGTGAAGAACCAAAGGTACATTCATCACAACAAAAGCCACGTCACGAAACACAAGATGACAGATTTGAAATGGGTGCGCCGTCACTTCAGCTGTGCATGATAATGCAGTGCACAAAACGCTACATTGCCCAACTGTGTCTTTATCAACCGATGCTCTAAGCACCGTCGAAAGCGAAATGTCATTTTTACCAGGTGTTTGAAAACAACCATTTACTTGTTCTGACCCAAAAACATTGTACGGTAACAACAAGCGACATCACTTTGAAGCGTCAGCATTTACTATTTTACTTTGTGGCTGATGATGATGTTACAAACTTAACGCAGTTACAAAGTTATGTTTGTAGTAAATTCTGTAAACTTGCACATTGACCCACCTTTTAAGAGTTTCAGGAATACAGTATTAGAAGTGAAAAAATAATGATGGAAAACAAAGTCACACACTCCACCTTATTTTCAATTGATCAATCGATCATCAATTTTTCCAATTCATCGGTATATAATTTTTATAGGAGTAAAAATAACTTAGCATTAACCATACCACAAATGTACTACAGTTTGCTGCATATGAAATTGTTACTCAAGTAAAGGCCAATGGATGCTTAAGGCTGCAAACGGATTATAAAGCAAATAGGCACTGCTGTGGACATACCAAGCAATTTCTAGCTGGATCTCATACTGTGCCACAATGGTAATATTAATAAGTTAATAAATAAGTTGTAAAATATGTTAATAAATAAAGTTAATAAATAAGTGGTAAAATGTCAGTTCTGTTCAAACTGAGTTCCAAGTCTCGTTTGAATTAAATGCAGTATAAGACTATCAAGCTTAAAAAATTGGAGTGACCATTTCATACTTAACACCACTGAAAAATAAATGATTTAAACATGGGGGGAAAATGGGTGGGTGGAGTAAAAATGGATGTGGGAAAATGGAAAGGGGGAAATGTGAAAACAAAATTAAATGAGAAAACAAAGCACAAAACACAAAGCTGAGGGAGGTGCCTTACCAGTTTTAGGTGTCAAACTCAAATCTGTGTCAGAGGAGGAAGACTGTCGGCTGTAGGACTTGGAGGGTGAAAAGGAATAAGTTTGGGTTTTCAGTGGGGTGGAAGGTCCAGATGAATGTGTATTAGGGTTGGGGTCTTCGCTGAAGGGAAGCCTGCCAGGAGAAGGTTGAAACACATTCAGTACACCCTGCTTTACAGGAGGCCCGGAGAGAACGGGACTGACCCACAGAGAGGAGAGGGAGGAGGAGGGGGTGGTCCCCCAAGAGCCCAGTGCGAGAGTGGGTCTGCTCACGTGTGTATTTGTGTGTGTGTGCAGGCTGGATGTGTGGATGTGTGGGGGGTGGGGTGACTACTCATTGGTGAATATGCAGAACAAGGAATGACGGTGGACTTCAAAAGGAAAAAAAAAATTAATGCAACGGCAAACAAGGCAATTCTGAGAAAAACAAACAAACATTAATAAAAAGGAAATGAGTCGACATAAAAAAGGCGAAATGCAAAGCATTTGTTTCAGCTAGCCAAAGCAAAATCAATTAAGCAGATCTGAATTATTGGTCTGTTAAATTTTTAGACATTTGGTCTATTGAAAAAAAATAGAAAATAAAAAAATGAAGAGAAAACAAAAACAATTAAAAACAAACAAAAAGCACGTCGCGGACTGGAGAACAAAAAAATACCAATGGTTGCAAATGGACCAGAAAGAAATACTGATGCTGATGTAATCTTTCTGACTGGTCGGCCTTTGCTGATGAGGTAATGCTTGTTTTGGATTGCATACCTGGAGGAGCAACAATTTCGGAGGGGTAAACGCACCCAGCTTGTGCTTGACCTGTGTGTTAGGTAATGCTTTGGAAGCTGAAGGGCTTTGAAGCTGGTGATGACATAGCCCTCCCCACCCGGTGGTGGAAAAGCAGGCGGGTGGGGGGTGCTGGGGGTAGGCGGGGTTGGAGAACCGGGGTACCTGCCTACACTGCCTGCCTGGCAATACAGTCTGAGGCCTGTGCTCACGGCCCGTCTCTCCCAAGCTCCTGTGCCTATGCAGTCTCATACCCGTGAAGATGAGGGTGGGAACAGACACAGAGAAGTTCTGAGAGAGCCGTGAGCCGGAGGCAGTGTGAATGGGGCTGCTGTGGGTCGAGCGGCATCCGTGGCCGGGCGGGTGAGCCAGTGGAGACCTGAGAACCATGGGCAGCCGTAGAGGAAGAAAGGAGGGAAAAAAACAACACACACACGCACGCACAAACACAGACACACACAAACACAGACACAGACACGCACGCACGACAAATTGCAGCAAAAAAAAAAAAAAAAAGGAGGAGGAGAAGAAGAAGAAGAAAAAAAGTCGAAGAATAGGAAAAAGAGAGGTGCCTTTTGTTTAACCCTCCCCCCTCCCCTGCAGTTCACCTCCTGGAAGCTGTTAACTGGGGTCAGCAATGCATCACATCCACCACCTGCAGCGCACCCCGCCACCCCCCACCCCACCACAGCTGGTTGAGAGCAGACGATTCTGCAAAAGCAAATGAGAAACATGCAGTCCGCAACAGCAGGCCGGAGGCGAGAGCTGGAGCGCACAGGATCACTGGGCGCAGACAGCACTCCCCTGGCGCTCTATCATGGGGTTCCCAGGGGTGCTCCCGCAAACGCTTAAACATGCAAAAGTCAACAGGGTGCATTGTACATGTACACAAGACTTCCCCCTGGCCTGTATAAATGTAGACTTGCTACAGGGCCACTGCATTATGCAACACTCAGCATTGCGCCCAAGCTGCTTCGCCATTTCTGCTGCCAGCGCTCCTTTGTAGTGCGAAGCCAATCAGGAGCCTAATTGTAAAATGCAGCCTGGCAGTCTTTCCCACTGTGTCTTAACCCTCTCCAAAAGCAGACAAATGCGATCCATTAAACGGAGGACCTCGCTCTGTCAGCATCTGCCAAATTACGAAAAAGTGTTTTCCGGGGACTTGCACAATCCAGACCGGCAAACCAAAGACAAACGGCCGCCGCAGTGAACATTTCCACCGCGAAGCTGAAATCTCGTATTGTCCAGACAGAGCCCCCCCTTCCCCGAATCTAAACAAGGCCCAAAAAAATCACCATCTGTGCTGACAATTCCTTGACAATTCATCCCGCGCATGAAACGAATCCCTGCATGCAGACGCAAATGAGGAGAACAGAGTCGTGCAACAGAGAAGCAGGACGTGCAAGGCCCGGTGCCCAGGTGCAAACAGGAGCATGTTCGGGGGACAGGCATGTTTGTGTGGAGCACACAAGGTTTCTATGTTCTACACACATACTGTCCTGACACTGCAGGCAACAGGAGACGGAAGGAATATATATAATTTCAAAGAATTACACGTGGTGGGATAGGAGTTCCGATATCACACAATACAGTTCATTTAACCAACACGGAGGTATTGGCACTGTGAATTACAATTGTGTTTCAGCAATCGGTCATCAAATATACATGTGCATTTGTGTTTTGACATTTTAGCCCGCTTTTCGACCGTGGGATGATTTGCCAAATACTTGGGTACCTAAATCTATCAAGAATCCTCTTGATGAGATTTGTAAAGAAGCTGGAAGGAAAATCCCATAGGCAGCCCTTGATTTTCCATGATTAGCTGGAAGGGGGTAGAGGGGGGATGGGGGCTAGGGACTGGGGGATGGAGAGGTCAGGGCGCGGGGGTTGAATGCACACAGTACTTTTTGCTGTCATGCGGGAGTGTCTGATCCCACCTACCCCATACTTACTCTTTGATGTCTTTGGAGGGGGAATTGCATGCAGGCGGGGCGACCGTGGAGGGGTTACTCAGCTTATCCAGAGTGCAGGCCGTCCCGATGGCCCGGACCACCAGCCCGGACTCCCCCTCCAGGTCGAAGCACTGCAGGTAGCCCACCACTGCATTTCCTCCCATCTCCAGCACCTTCAGCCCAATCTTCCTCTGGAGCTCACCTGCGGCGAAGACACCACGAGGGGTTGATTAGGGCAGTGGTTCTCTGCCTCGGTCGAATGTGTACGCTGTGTGTGCTGGTTTTTGATACAGCCAATCCCTTGGTCAATTAAAGTTGTTGAAAATGTTCTACCATCATTATTTTCCTAAAACGTATGTATTTTAACACAATGCAGGTTTGACTTGTTGCCAATTGCTTGGTTATTTCACGAATGGTTTACTTTCAGTGACCAGGCATCCAGACTGCAGGCCCAGGTGTTCCTGTTCCCTCCCACAGCCTGGAGAGGACTACAGGGCCTTGGGCCGTGTCCGACCACTCCCTATTCCAATCTATAACAGAATCAATTACAAAAAGGTAACCTCTTTCTAAAGGAAATGTGTCATTGTGACACTGGGAGAGGTGGAGGGAGGAGTAGAGAGGGCTGCACCTCCCTTTTTGGCTGCTGTCAGGTGTTCCTGTTTTAACCCTCCCACAGCCTGGAAAAGAGGACTACAGGGCCTTGGACAGCAGTGGCCTCAAAATCAAAACTTTAGCACATTTACAGGCAGGCTCACCCGAGGCTAAATGAGCAATCAACTCAGCTGTGAGCCATTGCCTCACCTGAGGCTAATGAGCAATAACTCAGGCCATTGCCTTCGTTGGCCATTATAAAAGCACAGCCTGCCATGCCTGAAGGGAGAGTTTTTTGGGGCATGGAGGTGGAAGTGCAGGTTTGGTCACTGTTTCCCCTCAATTGCATGATTTTGTATTTTGACTGCTATATTTTCGTGTTTTGTTTGAATTATTTTGTAAAAAGATAATAAATTGGCCGCTGGCCTATCAAATGGTAATTATTTTGTTTGGTCTTTCATCCACTCACCACCTGGCATGGTGGCCACCCCTCCCACCTTGTTACAGTCATATAGCAAATTACAGAAAATGAGAGCATTAGTTGATCTGACTTATTTAATGTCCGGCAGGCATAGCTATTTCTGACATAATGTGGTCCTAACACAGTAAATCATGCTTTAATAGAAATAAAGTGTCTGATTAAGAACAATTAACGGCTAGTTACAATTCAGAGGTTGCAACTGTGGTTGGAACAAAAATCTGCATTCACAGGGGGTCTTCAGGACCGAGGGTGAGAACCACTGAATTGTGGCTGTACTGTTGGGCTCTCCTTTTCTGCTTCTCAAAGTATGGAGGCGTACACATGGTACAGCTTTGGAAGTCACCCTGCATGAGGGCACCTTCTAGGACAGGGGTCACCAACCCTGGTCTTGGATAGCCACAGGGTGTCCTGGTTTTGTTTTTCACCTTAAAATAATCACCCAAGGCCTCCCATGTGGTCCAGTGGTTACAATGTTTGATGCTGGCCACAGCAACCAGGGTTCGATCCCACCGGTCGCACCAGAGTCTGCTCTGGCCGGGAGTGCCACCAGGGGCGGCGATTGGCTGTCCGCCCCAGGGAGGGGGGAGGGAAGCCGACAGGACGTTTGCTGCGCACAGGAGTGGCTCTGGAGTACCGGGTTACAGTCAACGGCCTGGCGAGTGCTGTCTCGGAGGAGACGATGCTTCGCCTTTGTCACTACCGGTCGCAGAACTACGGCAGCGAACTCACATTACAAGGGGGCATTGACTTGAAAATAGCAGGTGTAATTGGCTATCAAATTGGGAGAAAATGGGATAAAATCTGAAACAAAAAAAAATTAAAAAATCTATAATAAAATAATCTAAAGAGAATCTAATCTAATCTTCTAAAAAGATGATTTCCTGAAACAGTTTGGGTTATTAAAGAGATCCACCCCCTCACCAGAGCATTATTCTCCCTGTGAATACATAACTGCAGGTAGACCCAAGAAACCAGGTGAGGTAAGCTGACAGTGTTACCGACTGCTTTAATTGATCAATTGAGTGTTGAGTCGCAACGAAAAACCAGCACATCCTGTGGCTGTCCGAGACCAGAGTTGGGGACCCAACCCATGACCCAAGGCAAACACAGAAGGCATCTTTCGTTGCAAGCGGTGTGAAATAAAGAGCAGCAGCACGTCTCTGTGGACTGCCCCGTACCGGACATCAGGGAGATGAGCCTCTGCCGGGCCTCGTTGGACGCTCTAGGGGTGCGGATCCGGTCAATCCACTGGTACTCGGGGTCCTCATTCACCACCAGCTCCTCCACGAAGCCGTGCACCATCGCTGCTCGGTAACACCTAGGGATCGACGTAGCTGACACAAAGACCCACGGTCCATCACTCTTAATGACACAATACAGAGGTGACGCTACAGCCAATTATGCACAACCCTGCAGGGCTGCTGGCCACGGTTGGCACTGGCATGGTCTGGATTCCACGTCAGACCATGAAGGAAATCTACACACTGGAACAGTCTCTTAACTGGATGAGCCAGCCAGCAGCCCGATACCAAGGGTTTTTAAATAAGCATTAGCAATAAGCACAAATGAGCAGAAATAAGCATTGTCTTCAAATAAAGGTTTCCCCTGATTTGTCACACTCCAGGAAAGCAAAGCATGATCTACCATAGTTTGCAGGGTAATAATCTGTCCAATCAGGAATCTTTCCTTTTCTTTTTAAATACTTAATTATTAATACAAATATAAAAAAGCTACACATTTCATGGAATGGCAACATTTATGAATGAGGCAAATCCAGTCATGGGGAAATTGACTTACTGCAAAAGAATTTGACTCCACAAGATGATTGCCTAAAGCGGTTCAGGTCATTGAAGAGGTCCACCTTCACCAGAACATTAATCTCCCCACGAATACCTTTGGAGGAGGAGAAAGGTGGCATGAGAAAACATGCAGAAGTACCCACACATATATTTTCACATGGGACTGTACATCATAAACTTACACATTGCAAAGTGATCTTTCCTATGAAACCAGCCATGTTGAAACTAGTTTCAAATATGTAACCATCCAATTTCATAATAATAAAAACAATAAAGTATCCTTTATCGTCCTTTGTTTTAAAGCGCTTTTGTATGTATAATAAAAGCAATGGCATTATAAAATCAGAAATGACAGAGAATGAGATAAGACTCACCATGTATGGTGTCATAAATAGGGAACCACCCAGAGATGACAGTAGCAGCTTCACTTGATAGCAGAGGGTCTATATCTATGTAGACCTTGCCTATGGCATCATTAGCACTGTACGTATCATGGTCCAGCACTGTAATTTGTAATGGCTCATCTTGCAAATCTTCATCATCCACCTGGATTCAAAAGTTTCAATGACAAAATATATCTTGCTGTCATTGTGTTTTCCGGATTATACCAACCAGACCAATTCACTGTATATGTACAAGGCCACCCAAGGGACTTTTTCTTTCTTGCTTGGCATTATCTTTGAAATGTTTTAGATTTGTGGTATTCAGCTCCCAACCATACATTACTCAGTCAACATTAAGGCATTCACCAACAGTTACAGTAATGAGATTAATATAAGGCAGAGAAAATCCGATTTGCATTCACCTACAAAAGGCTGTGCAAGATAGTTCGATTAAAGACTGCCCCTATAACACACCCTGCATGGAAGGTATGTCACAAAATATTAATAATAATAGGAAGAACAATCATTACCTCAAATTTGAACCACTCCGAGTTCCACTGGGGGTTAAGGGATTTGGGACAAACGTCTGTTTTAAATGTTGTGGTTCCGAATTTCACCTGTGAAAAGCAATGCTGTGCATTAGCTAACAACAACGATATCTATAATACGATGGGTGATAAATTGCTATGAAAAAGGATGCAGCGTTAGCTACACTCACCTCAACAAATGCGTCTGTCAGGTCACTTGCTCTGTCCATGACGGGCAAATGTCGCCCGGCCACAATCTTGGCTTTCAATTTTCCCGGCATGGTCACTCCTGTCGATAACGTTACAATAAAAGCATGCGGGCATTTTACTTTACAAAATGTATAAGAGTATGTGATATCCCAAGCTCGTGTTTCTAGGTACAGTTATTGGTGTGTTTTATAGTTTAGGCGTCTAGTAACGTCTTGTTGTAGTTATCGGAATGGATTTATCGGTGTCTTGACAACACAAGAGCAGGCTGACGACTGGCAGGTGTTTTTGACAGAAGAATGGTAGCAGTGCTGGAAAGGTGCATTTACTGAAATCAAAGAAGGCTCTTTAGCTAGGTACCTAGTAGCATCCGATAAAAAACAGCAACAAAATATGTAGCTTGTGTATATAATAGTAAGAAGAAAGAGAAGACTAAGAAGAACGAAGCTTGAATTAAAAAAATGTAAAACGTACAGGAATTAGCTAGAAAGCTAGCTAGCAACCTACCCAGAAATATAAAAATGAGCAGGTTATGCGTCAAGTGCAAGTGCTAGCTAACGTTAGCTTCTAGCTAGCGTAAACACAACACGCCCTGCGGCGTGTGGTATTCAAGTTAGCTTGTTAGTTTGTATTTACAGCTTCCTAAACGCAACAGCTGAAAAATATACATTTGCTTCTAATTGCGCATGATTCACGTCACGTTTATGTCTAATTAGCAACTCGTGCACATTGCAACGGCAAACGTTGAGACAAATTGGCAAGCTGAAATTCCACAGCACTGCAGAATACGTAACGGTAGCTAGCTAGCTAGCTATATAGCTACCTAGCGCAAGGTAGTACGGGCCTGGCGTGAGGAACATTTCATTTGTCGCCTGGTGGTAGCTAGTGTTAGCCAACTAAATTAAATGACGCCGTTACCTACACAAGCGCATAAACCATCAGGAAGCAAGTTAGCTTGTTAAATGAAATGTCATTTTAAATAACCAAAACGTTACCTAAAACTATGTCATACACGATAGCTCCAAGAGGCTTCGCTTCAATCGGACATTACTGACAGTCCGTCCGCTCGACCTCCTCTTCTTGCCCATAACATGAATGTAAAAAGGTGTATCTTCAGTTTTACAGACGGTTTCGCATGTGCCTTTTTTTTGCTACATGCTACAACTTTTCCCTAGCTAACATTCACCATCTGTTCTCAAACCACCTAACGTTATGGAGCTAGCAAGATAAATGATAGTAAATTCCTGTTGAAAATGTTGATGTAATCCTTCGCTAAATACCAGACAGTGACAGTACTGGACTACCTGGGAGCTGCTTGGGCTGGCAGCAGATGCAGCATTGAGAGTCAATCAAATGAAATAACTTCCGGGAGTATGACTATTACTTCCGTCGTCTTATTTAAAACAGAGATATTACTCGACTGAGATACACAGTATTTTCGCATTTGAGGCAGGGGTGTTGTGGTCACAGGGCGCTTGCTGGCTCTTAAGTACTTCAAGCATAGCGTTCGCTTGTGCAGTCATTGGGTCAACTCAAATTACTGTAGCTTAGTTAACTAGCTTAATTGCAGTTGTTATCACAGACACACACACACACACACACACACAAATATGTTTATGACACCAACATTTTTATAACTTTAAAGTTAATTTAAAATTGACCACCATTGACCTTTTCATTCATTGTAATGTATTACTCTTGTATTTATCTTCCTCACTCTATTTGATATTGACCATTGTTCAAGAGGCCATTGTGCCTGTCAGATAGTCCTGGCTGCATGGCTGGACTATATTTACCCTCAGTCATTTCGTATAAAGGGTAATAGGGTAGTAGCTGATGTGGTCTGAATTAGTAACTGCTGCATTTGTAAAGCACTCAACACAACCACAATTATGCAAAAGTATGGAGCAATTGATATCCTGCTGATATGATTTGTTTTTTTAAAACTTATGAGTAAATGCTAGACCAGGAACCCTGGACCAGAGGGTGTCCCCAGAGTGTGGAGATTTGGAGAGCCTGAAATAGAATGGTGGTAACCAAGCCTTCATTGCTGGCTGGATTTGTTCAAATTAAATGTCAGAGCCTTGGATTTGCATGACCGTTAGTCTGCCTTAGGAGGAAATGTGCTAATATTGGCAGATATATTTAGTGTGGGGGCTATACACACCAGGTATTTATGCTATCCAAGGAACCTGGTTTGACCCTTTCAGTCTAGGCTCCAGCTGCTTGTATCAAGGTTACATTGGCGTTTAAGCTGCCCTGGCAGAGGGTAAGCCGGCGTCAGCTGTTTCGTATCCAATAAACACAAGCGGAAGGCACTATGAAAGGAAAAGAAAGAGTCTCCTTTTCATTCCTGAAGTTCCATTACAACAGTGTTACTCTTCACTCCACCTGTTTTAGCAAACCACAAATATCGGTGTCTGGGGTAAAATGCTCCATTTAATACAATGCACTGTAGTGATTTAAAGTTCCACTCCTTTGATGATACAAGGGATATCAGTTTCTATCAGTATGACAGATGGGCAATTTTAGGTGGGTGCAATTTTGAGTGTCATGTGCTGACAAATGGAATGACATCTACATAGGGCATGGGTTTTCAGCATCTATATATACCTTAAAATTGTATTTGATCTGTTGATTATATAAGATTAAATTATGCCGCAGTAATATATCTCTAAATTTCAAAGAGTCACTGCCACCACATTGACATTTTCCCATTTGTTTATCGACAAAATAATTTACAAGCAAGGATGCTAATTAATGACAGATAAAACATCAGGTCAATAAAACACCTGCAGTAGCAGAACCAAACATGGGCAGTGTTATGGTCAGTGAACAGAACTTGCAATCAGAAACTTGAGTTCGAATCTCAGCTAGGCCACTGCTGGTGTACCCTTGAGGAAGGTAGCTAACTTTTCAGAGTTTGGGTACTGTCTAATATAGTTGCACATAACAATGTAAAGGTTATTGAGAAAATAGTACTGTTGCAGATCATCATAATTATCGTGGGAAAACATTTATTAAGGATTCTGTCTCTCGTAATGTTGTTGCTGGGGCAGGTTGTCAAAAAAAGTGAGGATGCTACTTTAAAAACATGTAAACATGCTACTTTAAAAACATGTCATTTTGTCATTTGTGTTTTCCTCTGCTATTTACTCACCTGTTTGTATTGGACATCTGTCTGTCCATCAAAGTTATTGGCATGGCTTGAGTAGGAATGTTTGCGTGGTAAAAAAACAAAACAAAGAACAACAAAAAAAGAAGCATGCTGAGGACAGTAAGGCATGTTGTCATTCGTTTTTTTAAGCTGGGGAAGTTCACTGGGTTTTTAAACAGGTAACTGCCAAAATAAAGAAAACACCAACATAAAGTGTCTTAATAGGGCATTAGGCTACCAGGAGACACCAGAACAGTTTCAATGCACCTTGGTATAGATTGTACTAATCTATGGAACTATATTGGAGGGATGCTACACTATTCCTCTATGAGAAACTCCATCATTTTCTGTCTTGTTGAATGCTGTCTTAGGTGCTGCTACAGAATTTCCCATAAGTGTTCATTTGGGTTGAGATCTGGTGATTGAGACAACCATGGCATATGGTTTACATTGTTTTCATGCTCATAAAACCATTCCGTGACCACACATGTCCTGAGAATGAGGCCATTGTCATACTGGAAGAGACCACTCCCATCAGGAGAGAAAGGCTTCACCATAGAATGAAGATGATCATTCAGAATAGCTTTGTATTTATTGGCATTTACCTTGCTCTCTAATGGGTCGAGTGGATCTAAATTATGCCAGGAAAATGAAATCCCTTCATTTACTCAAGTGTTTCTTTTATTTTGGCAGTTACATGTTAATATGGATTGTAGTTTGGAGTGATGGTTTGTAACTTAACTTGTGTCCAGAAGGTGGCAGGATTTCCAGATCAGGTACTGCTATTACCCCCTTAAGCAACTAATGCAACTGGAAATTCATCAAAACATATCCATAAAAAACATGTATATTGGTTTGTATTGGTTTATATCTGAGGCGTGTGGTGAGCTGTCCTTGGCATACATTTTTCTCATTCAGAAACAGTTTTTGTCCAGTAAATCTATTCAAATACTTTCATGATATTTAAAAAAAACATTTTGTTGCATTGGGGCAAATATTCAATGGTTCATTCATATTTATGGCTTTATTTATGTTTTTCTATACATTTTTGAAAGCAAAGCCCAGGAATGAGTTAAAGAGCAAAATCTTTCCGCTGACCACACAAGGTAGGTGTCATGATTTATTATTATTATATCAGTCTACTGTGTTGCAATGTCACAGGAGGTGATGTTTCATCCTTGGCAACAAGTCATACCATTCCAGTGCAGTGCGCTATATTTATTGTCCAGCAGCTGTGCAGGCATAAAAGCCCATTGTTACAGCCTTCTCTTGTTAACAGGACTGTAGTCATCTCACAAAGCAACTCAGGTAATGCTTACTGGTGTCAATTATCTACATATTTCATTTTACTTGTATAAAGCGTTCTTTATGTTTTGTTGTTGTTGTTGTTTTTATTTCTTTTTTTGTAACAATTTTGGGTTGCATTGTTAGTGCATGTGCAGTGAAACTCATTTTGGTAATGGGAAGCAGCTGAAATTATTTCAGTGGTTGTGTACACGCTTTCTATCCATATCTTTAATAGTGTCTGAAAAAATTGTGTGTCTTATCATCATTTTGTTTCACGATGGCAGAGGAGGAAATATTTTTTCAGACCCATGTCACGTTCAAAGAGCTTTCAAGGAGACCCTTGTTTTTCTGTAGTATGCAATGCTGTGCTGTGCTCTGGAGTTTTTCTATGTTTGAGGTTGTTTGCCGTTTTGCCGTTGGAGAGCGCAGCATATTTTAGCGCTTAAGAGATTGACGATTCTCCTTTTGAAATACTGTTCGCATTTTGGTCTGCTTTTATACTCTTTAGCTGCCAGAAAACTTTCTGAAGCTGTACTTTTCTGTCAGTATTCTGGAACTAAAATGAGTGACCTTGATGTTTTATGACTGACTCACACAGAATTCACAGACATATACATCCCTGCCATTTGCTTAACTTGTAAATATATTAATTTTTGTTTTCTGCCCACCTGTCCCTCTCTCTATCTCTGTCTCCTGAATGGATATTGCAGTGAGCTAAGCTTTTGTATACATATATTTTTAGAAATGGCCGAAGCATTGAAATGCATACTGCCATTTATAAAAACAATAATATAGTCAAAGTAAACAATTTAAAGTATTTCAATAAAAGTTTCAGAGATAGACTGAACAGCGACCTTCTTGTGATTGTCCCCCTGCCATAATATTGAAATGTCAGTCAGAGGCTTTATGTGATCAGGACTTTATATAATGCAGAAATAGGGAAGTAAATAACCTTATAACCAGGGATGCACATTCACTTGATTTTCAGATCAAAGACCAGCCTTTCAAAACTGACTCATTAAACTCATTAAATACACCTTAATGATATTTCCATAGTGAGGGCTGCCACAAAATGATTTTCCTTCACAATGTCTGATTCATATTTCATGGTCTGATAGTGTGGGTTACCAAGACATGATCATTTTATCTCCTTGCCTTGATGGTACGTTGTTCATGGTAAATGTATGAAAATGAATTCACAAATTAATGTTCAAATTGAACCTTATTCTCTGATGGTTTGGAAGGACCAGGGTATGTATTGTCAATTCAATTCATGCCATTTTTCTTCTATACCTTATTTACATATTTCTTGTAAGTAAACCAGTGATGCAAATGTTCAAATATGTTCGGTTGTCATCATTGTTAGTTATGGCCTGTATGAATGGAGATGTATGCCATGTTCTCTGCTACTCTGCCTTTACAGGATCACAGTGCACGGAGAATAATGCCGCCCAAACATGTTAAGGTACCCTCATTTTCTCAAGGAATATGTTTTATCAAAATATTCTTAGAAACATCAACAAGGAGTTTCACATATTTGGTGCAGTCATGCAGAGAGAGACCCTTGCTTTTCCCTTGTATGAAATGTGAGGAAATTCTAAAGCTATTACCAATAGGATCTGGCTTAATTGACCAAAAATGATTCAAACCTAATTAATGGCCAGTGAATATGATAAATATCTATTTTCACAAGAAATGACATTGACTCATTGACATAGATTTTTTCTTTAACAGCCAAAGTCGAAAATATCGGCTTCCCGAAAGCTTTCTCTAAAGGTAGGTGGGGGCATTCAGGCCCTTTCAAGTTGAACACATAAATCTTAATTTAACCAGAAAGTGGATGTTCTGTGTGGACTGCTCAGTGCCAATCTCTCTGTTGTCTGTTCACAGATCCTGCTCATCTCCAGAGCGACAGAGGAGCTTGAGAAGGAGAAGGCAGACAGGGATGAAGAAAAGGTGCGATATCTGGGTGACAAAATGGGCCCACTGCAGATGTCTGGACTCTCAATGGACGATCTACAGGTGAGAGACAGGAGGCTAAGTGAATCAGGGTCTATGCTGCACAAAAAACTGTCCAGGGGAGAATTTGAACAACTTTAGTGGTCTGATCATATTTTAAGACACAAAAAAGTTACTGTAACCCCTCAATAGGTACTTCAAGGGATGTTGTTTGTGAAGTAATTGTCTTGGTAACACATAGTTTACCTTGTTTCCAGGACTGTTTGTCTTGTAATTGCAAATTCCAAATGCAAAAAGGCTTATGTCTCAAATAATCTCCATCAAATTTCTCAGTCTAATCACAATTGTATACATTGGGCACACTTTGCTATCTATCGGTATTTTAAAAGAAAGGGACCATAAACTCCTTGTTTAATCAGGATAAGACGGAAAAGAGTTTATTTGATCATACTAGGATATAGGACTTTTGAAATTATATGTTTTTCCGATTTTCCCCATTTTATTCCCAATTTGGTGGCCAATATATACCCTCTATTATTCCAACTATCCCCCCCACAAGCCCGCTGCTAGCCCATTTCTGATACCAATAGTGGCAGGAACGACGAACCGCCTCCTCCGAGACGGAACTCGATAATTGCCGACTGTGATTCCAGTCAGATAGAAGCTTTTCTGCAGCGAGCTCATGCCGGTTTCCCTCCCCCCTCCCTGGGGCGGACAGCCAATTGCCGCACCCTAGCGGCACTCCAGATCAGAGCTGGACTGGTGCAGCCAGGAATCGAACCCTGGCCACAGTGGGCAACTTGCATCCCAGTCGGAGGCTCTTACCGTTATGCCACCCAGGAGGCCAAAAATGTTTTTTAATGTTTTAATTGGGATGAGATGGTAAATTAGTTGGTGTGTTCCTTCCTACAGAAGCTCTGCAAGCAGCTCCATGCTAAAATTGATGTTGTGGATGAAGAGCGGTATGACTGTGAGGCGAAAGTCATCAAAAACAACCGAGATGTATGTATGAGTTCAGCCTGTTCAAGCATGCAGTGACGAGCTTTCTCGCTGCTCAGGATGACCCAGAGTGGGTAATCTGACTAATAGCTCTGACCCATGGCATTGACTCGTAACTTCGACTTATCCCAGATCCACGAGCTGAAGCTTAAAGTCCAGGATCTGGGGGGGAAGTTCAAGAAACCGGCCCTGAGGAAGGTGCGAGTGTCTGCAGATGAGATGATGCGTGCCCTGCTGGGCTCCAAACACAAGAGCTCCATGGACCTCCGCGCTAACCTCAAGTCTGTCAAAAAGGAGGACATCAAGCAAGAAAAGGTGAGAGCCTAGGGGAGGTAGGGCCCTAGCCCTGCCATACCACAGATGAAGGCACACATAGAAATCACACCATTCAGCAGACGATTGTTTACATTCATTATTCATATTATTACAACATAAAACATTGATCATGTTTTATTTTCCAAATCAATTGGAGTTACATGAAGAGTAGTAGTCCAGTTTTGTTTTCCAAAATGAAAATTGAAACTTACCCAAACATACATAAAAACATTGGTTACTACATATCAGTATATACATATGAAATCCTTTATTTACAGTATTTATAGTATGTATGTATATAATGTATTATCTCGAACACATAACACATGTAAGACATGCACCATTCATTAGAGGCTTCCTCAATCAATCAAAGACAGAGTAGTGACACTGACCCACCTCAAATAGTCAGCCGGTAATAATTCAGTGCACTGTTGCCCCGCTGCAGTTTACAGAGGGTAGTAGGCAGGTATGTATTTGTGAGGCATTGACTGACTGCTGCTCTGGGGTTTTCCCTTCCTCCTCCCTTCCATCAGGTGCTCACCACTGAGGTCGGGGACTGGCGTAAGAATGTGGAGGCTATGTCTGGCATGGAGGGCAGGAAGAAGATGTTTGACGCGGCCGGTGGCAGCAGCCAGTGAGTGCTGACGTGACCCTGGAGCTGGGGCAACAGGCTTCTATGAAGACTGAAGAATGAAAAGAAGAAGAAGAAGAAGTCTGAGGGGACAGAGGGAGTTTGCGCTTTGCCTCAAGAGAGAACGCTCCAAAAGGAATCATACAGAATCATTGCATGACGAAGCAGGGCTTAAAGGGCACCTCAGGCCGTTCCCTTTAATACGATCCATAGTTTACCTCACAGTTACCACTTGTGTGTCTAATTCGTGCTTGAGATGCATTTTAGGTAGTTTTTTTTCTGGACAGAGCCAATCAAAATATTTATAACTGTCGGGAAGGCGCATTCCTTTGGACACAGCAAAGGAAACGGCAAAGAATGTTTGGTGTGTCCAACTGAACACTTTCCCCAGGTTTCATTTTATTTTGTGCAACCCTGGATGCCTTTTCATCTGTGCAGAGCTCAGTGTTGATGATATACAGGAGAACCTCAGAGATATGAACGCATCGGGAAATCTGGTTGTTTGGAACTCTGAAATGTTTGCACCTTAGAAAGCGAGAGCAAAATGCATACATTTTAAGAAACTTTGAATGGACTTAAAATGAAGGTCTTGGATGGATTTAATGCTCGCCTTTTGCATCAGTAATAATGAGTTTGATAATGTGAAATTGTATGCTACTTCCGGTTTCATAGCCCATTCAGTTGACCGGTCAGTCTGTAAGTCAGTCCAAAGTCCATATTTCTGAGGTTCTACTGTAATGTTATAAAGGTGTGAATGAGTATGATTCCACGCTGGGAGGCAAATAAAGGGGTGAGAAACATTGGTGTTCAGTCTCACCTCAACTGAGAAACTGCATGTGAGCAGATTGGAAAGAGACACAGTACCTGCTGCAGATTACTCACCAGTGGCTGATAGTCTTAAAAGGCAGCAGAGGTTGATACAGCCGTGTGGACTGGTACTAGTTTACTGCATTGTCACAAAGTGGTCCTAATACCCTTGTAATTACACTGCAATTACAGTGGTAGGCACTGTGTACATGCACATTGTTGAAATACATGTTGTAATTCAGCTTTCGAATGTTGAATTTTTAATGTTTAGAAGTCACTGTCATAGTTGTTGGAAAAAAGAGAATGTTTTCAGTATATTATCGCACATTGCAGCAAGGTGGCAGGGGTGGCCACCATACCAGGCAGTTAGTGGACAGAAAGCTGAGCTCCAATAGGCCAATGGCCAGTTTATTATCTTTATCCTTTTACAAATAAAACATGAAAACAAAGTTAAATCAAACACCATTTGTTAGATGGCTAACAGCAATTTTAAAAAAACAGCACCTCTTCCTTCATACCCCTAAAACGCAGGCATAGCAGACTGGGCTTTTATAATGGCCTAATGAAGGCAACAGCTAACACCAGAGTTTATTGCTTATTAGCTTCAGGTGAGCCTGCCTGTAGGTGAGGCCCCCTCTGTCCAAGGTCCTGTAGTACTCTCCAGGCTGTGGGAGGGAACAGGAACACCTGACAGCAGCCAAAAGGGAGGCACAGTCCTCTCCCCTCCCTCCATCTCTCCCAGTGTCACATACTCTCCCCCTCAGCTCCAACTAAGGGGAGGAGGTAGAAATCTCCAGACACCGGGAAGGGAACACCAGGGGTCTAGGAGGCCCTGCCCCCAGGGTCGAAGACCAGTCACACCTGTTGCACCAGCGAGCCAATACCGGAGGCATAAGAGGGCAGCTTTGTACCCCCTGCTGGTGATGAGGGGCCGCCAGGGAGGCCAGCAGCAGCGGGCGACAAGAGGACCCCTCCCAGGCTCTCAATGGTGGCTGATTGGGCAGCCTTGAGTTGTGGTTGCCTGGAAAGCCTGGTCTGGTTGTGGCTTATGCGGTGGAGGTCTGCGGGAGTGCATGGCCTGGCTTTAGGGCCTTCCTCTCCTCCTCAATCAGAGAGAGGAGAAGCTTGTGGACAGTCGCATTAATTGGTGCTGGACAGTGGTGCCATTGATGACCGTCGCTTTCACAGCTTCTGCACCAGTCGGCATCCTGCACTGGTGCGGAAGATCCACCACCAAGATACACCACTCATGCCAGATAAATTCTCATCAGCTCCTCCCAGGGGCCCCCGGCACAGGGTTCCACAGGCCGATGGAGCAACTCCTTCCCACCCCAGGGCTTGCAGCACTGGACCATGGGTGAGGCAATAGCCAGGCAGTGGTGGAGCCAAGGAAGGGGTTCCATGATCTCCTCTCTCTGGGTTGCCTCACTTTCCCCCATGAAAGCCAAGAGTATCTCCACCTCACGCTCTCTCAGGTAACCGACCCCCTCCAGGTCCAGCCAGGTGTACACCTCCAGGTCCATCAGCCAACTAAGGAGCTCCGCCACCTCTGGGAAGGTCCTCAGGACCTCAGGTCGCAGCACGCCAGGACACATGTCCACCAGGGCTTGAGGCTGGCTCCAAATTGACCCCAGCAGCTATACAAAGCTGTTCTCCCTGCATCTCTGGAGAGCAGGCTTCCAGGTCCTCCCAGTAGATAGTCCAGGGTTCCGGGGGTCCCCTGGGCATAGGGGCTGCCTGCCTCTTTGCCTTGCAATGTTTTTTCCTTCCCATTTTTGGGAGGAAAAAAAGGCAGCAAATAATGTCCAACTACTTTTTTTACATTTATTTTTTATTGAGGAAAAGCCCTATACGCTCAAGCCACCAGGGACAACAAATTCCCGCATTCTCGACCGTATCAAGGTGGCAGGGGTGGACAGAAAACAACCCAAAAAACAGAGCTCCAATAGGCTAATGGCCAGTTTATTATCTTTTACAAATAAAACAAAACACAAAAACAAAGTTAAATCAAACGCTATTTGTTAGAGGGTTAACAGCCCCTCTTCCTCCATGCCCCCAAATCTCTCTCTCAGGCATGGCAGGCTGTGCTTTTATAATGGCCTAAGGAAGGCAATGGCTAACCCCCGAGTTGATTGCTCATTAGCCTCAGGTGAGCCTGCCTGTAGGTGAGGCTGCTACCGGGCCTGTAGTACTCCCCAGGCTGTGGGAGGAAACAGGAACACCTGACAGTAGCCCTCTCTACTCTTCCCTCCACCTCCCCCAGTGTCACATACATATAATCGTGCCAATTTAACATTTTTGACTGTATTCAAACTCGATGGAAAACAACTGAAATATAGCCACAACAAGGTTGTCCATTTGTAAGTATTATGAAACAATGTATATGTGCACATTAGTCGCACTGTTCCTACCCCTTGAGTTATAGTGTAAATATATAGGTAGTAGGGCCACATCAGACAAAGCAGGACCCAACATTTGAATCAAACATATTTAAATGAGCGCTGTGTCCTTATGGGATTCTCACTATCATTCTTTCACACGAATCACCGCCAAACTCATTGTGCCATATAAGACGCTTTAAAAAGTAGTTGCTACATGCTAAAGTCTGTCGCTCAAAGGTAAGGACAAAGCATGGCGCAGATAAGTTTGAATAGAGACCTTAATAGTTTCTTCTTCTTTTTTCACAGACTTAAGTACGTTCACCGCCTCAGACTCACTGCTCATTCTCACCCGATTTGCACTGAGCACTGCAACTGCCTGTTTAATCGGCCACCACCATTAAGCATGAGCTACTCCTCCACTACATATCTGAAGAGTGCATCTGGGGCATGTCATCTTAATTCAGTCATTTCCTCCATCTTTTCAAATTAACAGTTTTTATTGTTAGATAATTTCTTCATGTATTTTTTTAATTCTTAATATTTTAGCAATACGGAGCAATACATTGCCAAACATTGTTCTCATCTGCTAATAAATATGTAAAGATCAAGTCTTTTTTAATATTTCCTCATAGAGCTTTGTGGCACGGAGGTACTGTATGTTGACAGGAATAAGTTGGCTAGCTACAAAATCACAGCTAAAAACAGGTTTAAATTTAGATAATAAGTGACAGCATGTCATTGACACAAATAAAGAAAGAAATATCTCACTCCCCATTATACATTTGAAATAGAAACTGTAGACAGACAGGCTGAAAAAAACACTCAAGACATATTATTAATATACTCTTTGTTCATTTACCAGTGGTCAAAGCAAAGAACTGCAGAAATTTGAGCTTCTATATCCTTACTTTTAAGCTTCAAATATTTTTTTATATCATTCCAAAAATAAATAGCAGGCTTGCAAATAGATATTCTGTAGCTGCAAGTAGTGATGAGGGGTGCCAAGCAGAAGCAATATGCCTTAGTAAACATGAAAAAAATGTGCCAACAAAAATACAGTGTTGAAAATAATGTTTCTGTAGATATAAAGTGCCACATTTGAGTGTGCCACATTTATACCACATTTGGAAAAACTGGAAATTAAAAGATATGCCACAACTAGATTGAAATCTGGGGCCTTGTGGTTCAAAGGCAGTGTCTAGACCACTGTAGAATCAACATTGATAATGCATCCAGTTAAAGAGTTAGAGTGTTAAGCAACTGTTGCATAAACCTATGAAACATGACATTTAAAAGTATAATGTAAAACAATATTATATTATGTAAAATATATATACATATTATGTAAAATCATATATAATGTAAAATCAATTCCTTCAAAATAAATTTGTAGGAATTGTAGCCTGGTAATATTATTGGCTGCAGTGGCCATATTTATTTAAACATATAAATAACACAAGTGTTAAAGGGCAGGCCAAGGATCATGCATGCTAAGAAATGTTAATGCAATTTTTGAAAACAGGAAGTACACTTGATGGATATTGTCCCTGATGGCAATTTCTACTTGGAACTTTGACCAAAGATGGTCACAATACCACTGTTATCATCCTTCTGTCTGAATTTGCACCCATTGAGGAATTCATTGAAGAAGCATTAAAATATTACATTTAAAAATTAGAAACCCGATAAATATAATGTTATTTTAAATAAATTATTAATCTAATGACTGCATTCAGGGTATGGCCCATTCTATCTACACAACAAATCTGAGACTGGTTCACACAGTGGTGAATTAATTGAATCATTTGCATATGATGTTTTTTTGTGGTGGCCATGTTGTTTCAATTAAATCTCCCAAGTTTTGTCAGAATAAAGGTTTATGAGATGATGATTTTTAAGTGGTTTGCACAAAATAAAAAATGTAAAGTGAATCAATGACAAAAGTAGATACATCTTGCAGTGCAAAAACATTTCAGCATGAGCAGTACATCTGTACCAAATTGCATGCCTCTACATACATTTTTAATGGGGAACACTCCCAGATTTGTATAATTGGATTCCTTCCTTTCGATGGTCTCATAGCTGCTCCAGTCAGCCAGAACTATGATTTATCTCCAAGCAGTGCTAACATGTGCTTATTTAATTCAGAGCAGGAAATACTGCATGCTCCCATTTGAATGTATGGGGATATTCTCACTTCCTTGAGAATTGTTGCAAGACGACGTAATAAAAACGAAATTAACACCTTGATAGCTTATATTTTCAGATACTTTTTTCACACTGGTTGTGAATCAGGAAATGTATACATTGTACATGAAAATACTATAGATGTTTCACAAATCTTGTTCATTTCAGACAAACTCGGAGGGCCAATACATTTACAAGGGAGTAGGCAGGACTTCCTGTTCTTAACTACATAAGCAGTGCTTTGAGAGAAATCACAGTTCTGACTAACTGGAGCAGCAATGAAACCATTAAAAAAGTCAAACCACGTTTTTGAGGTAAAGAAAAAACATATCCAATTCTAGGAATCTGGGAGTGTTTCCCTTTAAGGAATTTTAGAAAATTGTGATTTTAAATCGACTGCTACAGTGCGAACTAGTGTCTGATAAGACCACTATTGCGGATTTCTATGTTTGGCATAAACCCCTACCTGCCTGCCAAATTTGTTGAGATTGGGAGTGATTTCTGATGGAGATAGCAGAAGCAGCAGAAGAAGAAGAAGAAGAAGAAGAAGAAGAAGCCAAGGGTGCCACCTCAGCATAGGTGCTTGACCACCTAGTAAACCTATAGTGATAATAGAAATAATAAACCTTTAATTTGGACCCCTGCAACCATGTCGTATTTTTAGTTTTGATTTTACAATGTATTGAATTCAAACCCTGCCATAAACCGTGGCCATAAATTTCCTGTGTGGCGTGTGAAGGTCGAGCAGCTGGAGCCGTGGACGTGTCATCCGAAGCATGTGAAAAGCAGGGGCCAACAATAGCATGGGACCACGGGTGTTACATTGTGTCTGTGGGGCATAGACAGGTTCATGTATCTGATCCCCCCCGCCTGCACTTCGACGGTGTTCAGTGTCGGGTCCTGCTGGGCTTATTTTAAATATGGATCATTACAACAGTAATGACGCGTAATGATTCCATGATAGCATAGTGGATGTACTATTCCTATTCTTTTTCAGACCTACACAAAGGGGGACAGAAACCTTGCCCGTAAACATGTGTCTCTCAAGGCGTCTGCACACATGGCTGCACAGGTAACGACAGTATCACATCAAAAGGGTATAGAAGGTAGAATAGAAGGTTCCCTTTGGTTCTGGGGAACTAAAACAGACATCACACGTGCACAGGCCCTGCAAAGGTCAAAACGGTCTTTTTTCTGACGCATCACTTATTTTCCCCATAAACACACACCCCATAAATTATTTAACTAGTTCTTCTCCTGGTCTGTCCTGAATGTGGCATATATATGCAGTTGGTGACAACATATTTTCCCCTCTGGGAATTCAATTAGATTAGAATAGATTCAGTTCCACTTGATTCGGTTCCCTTCAATTAAATTCAAAGACCAGGAATAAGGCGGATGGATGGATGCCAGTTCCACTTGGTACTCTGTGCCATATATTAAAATGAGGAAGAAGCAAGCATAACAGGGGGACTGACAGGATGGTCAGGCAGCACTCACACCCTGACACTCAGCAGGTACACAGGCGGAGGAGAGACCTAGCACAGTGAATCTGAAGTGGCGAGTCGAAGAGAAAGACACAGGTAAAGAGCTACACACCTGGTTTAGCCTTTATGGGTGGATCTTTACTCTAAATGTATCATGTACTGTACGTATCTTAATACTTAAAATACAATACCTTTTGCCTGAGTATTGTGTGAAACTTTTATAGTAATGTTTAAACAACAAAAAATAATATCAAGATCAATGATGTCTTAACAAAAGCACACAACAAATGTCAATTGGGGTGTGAATCTTTGGCTTAACAGAGATTTGATAAACATCACGATACATGATTGGAAATACCATACAAGGACAATATTTATTCATTTGGAGAGATGCACTACAGTAGGATGTATTGCAACACTAACACCAATTAGCACTAACTTCTTTAGCCAAAGGTGCAATCTGTGTGAAATAAATACCTGGAATAGTGCACGTTTTCTCCAAGCCTTTCTTGTAAGGTATAAAGGGAATTGCGAATTAATGCACATGCATATAAGTAAACACAATGACTCAATGGCAAATAAATGTCAGTTTTGTTATTTTATTCATACCTGGATATTCTTTGCAGTATAAATCGGTTTTAGATCAATACAAGTCACACTTGTAAATGTATGTAAAATGTAATGTAAATGTACACTAATTTGAAAAATTGATGTTTGCATATTGATGCAGTTGTGTTGTTGAAAATTAATTCAGTGCACCGATGGAATCGAATAATCATTACATCCCTACATGTCAATATATCCAGCATGTGTCTGAACACAGGTTACCTGTTGTCTGTCCAAAATTTTAAATGAATACCTGTTATTCATTTTGTTAAGAAAATGTCCATGTGATGATAAGAGAGAACAAGAACAAGACATAACATGTTTTAATACCCATGCAAATGACCAAGTGCATATGACAATTATTTGGTTCTAAAGACTCTTTTGGAGTCCTTTGTCTCAGGAAATGTAAATTATCAATTTAATATTAATACCTTTGTGTCTGACTTCCTGAATTAATAATCCAGTTTCCCTATTTTTGACTTTGTGTGATCTGCAATCTGGTCATAAAATAGTGATAGTCTTTGTGTGTGTGTGTGCATGCGTGCGTGCATGTATGTGTGTGTGTGTGTGTGTGTGTGTGTGTGTGTGTGTGTGTGTGTGTGTGTGTGTGTGTGTGTGTGTGTGTGTGTGTGTGTGTGTGTGTGTGTGTGTGTGTGCAAATGAGTGGAGCAGAGACAGGCTCCTGTCACTCTCTCTGTCATGGGCATTGAAGAGGGAGTCTCTGATACCTTATATGGGGCAATTCTAGATCTATCAGCATTAATAAAAGAAGAGCTCAGGTAAAAGCAGCAGACTGGCAGCATTGGGAAAACACAACTTTAGGCCATACTCTCTTATTTGTTTCAGAATGTGCTCGTTTGTCTGCACTCTTCGTTTCCTCTACCTGCTCCAGCTGCTGGTGGCGGGAACACCAGCAGAAGAGCCAATCAGGGACCCTGAGATGTGCGTCATCCCCAGAGATGTTCAGGTGGATCTCTCCCACCAACACCTTGTACAAGTGCCCCCCGACCTTCCAAGAGACACCCAGTACTTGGACCTCTCCTACAACACCATCTCGCAGCTACGTGGCACGGACCTGGCCACGCTCGCTGAACTCTGCGTCCTGAGGATCACTCACAATGGCCTTCGCACCCTGTCTCCCTCTGCCTTTCAGGGCAGCCCCAAGGTGCAGGTCCTCAATATCTCCTTCAATGCCCTGACAACCATACCTGACCTGGCATTGCCTGTCCTCCAGGTCCTGGACATGTCAGAGAACCTCTACAAGTCTTACAGCCTGGGGGAGTCCTTTGAGAACCTGCAGAGCCTGTACTTTCTGGCCCTTGGGAGCCCCTATGTAGGTGCAGTGAAGGCCTCTGATTTTGCCCCCCTCCGCACAGCCCCTCTGACGACACTGCAGCTGGGCTCCAGAGTGGAGATGGAGGGATACGAAGCCGGTTCTTTCGCTCAGCTTTCGCAACTGCGAGAGGTGACGCTCAAAATGACCTTCTGTCAGAAGCCGGAGATATTTCGGGTCATCCTTCAGGACCTCAACAGCACCAAAGCTGAATGTCTGACATTGATTCAATTTCTTCCTGACCTCTGCAATGTCTCCAGCCACCTGTTTGAGGGTTTGAGAGGCATGAGACATCTGAGAAACCTTACCTTCCAGGACACCTGGTTCAACAGTTCTGTTTTGACGAAGATGTTGCGCAACATTATCCAGTCTCCCATTCAGGTCTGGTCTTTCTTCAACATTACTTTTGCCCAAGACACATCTGATGGGATCAGCATCCAAACAATTCCCGGATTCAACAAAACAGCGTCAAGTGTCAAAGCTATAATCTTTGATACCATCCACTTCCACCAATACAAGTTCCCTTTGATTAGCTTAAATTCAAGCTTTTTATCTCAGGTGGTCTACATGAAATTCTCAAGTACTGGCATGAGCATCATGCC
Organism: Aldrovandia affinis; assembly: GCA_029706075.1. Classification (NCBI taxonomy): domain Eukaryota; kingdom Metazoa; phylum Chordata; class Actinopteri; order Notacanthiformes; family Halosauridae; genus Aldrovandia; species Aldrovandia affinis. The sequence continues at coordinate 1,921,605 of JAINUG010000023.1, forward strand.
CTGTTTCGAGCTTCCATCATCCCTACAAGTTGCGGACCTTTCTGACAATCTTCTGAGGGGTCGTGGACTGTGGTGGATGAACTGTTCCTTCGTCCAAAAGTTTCCAAATTTGAAAGGCCTCTATCTAAGAAACAATAAGTTTGAAGACCTCCAGTTCTTCATCAACCACATCATTCCATTGAAGGGCCTGGATGTGCTGGACCTGAGCTCCAACTCCATTAAGTTGACAGGACGGGGATCCTGGCCCTCCAACCTCACCAGTATTTCTTTAAGCGAAAATTCCCTGGGGGACACCATCTTTGATTACCTCTCTCCACACTTTCAAAGCCTCAACCTCTCACAGACAGGTATCACAACCTTAACGCAGAATGCTCTCTCCCAGCTGACCAGCCTGAGGCGACTCTTCCTGAGCTCCAACATGATCAAATGCCTGCCCACAGATTTGTTTTATCCCAGGCTGGAGGAGTTGCATGTGGACAGGAACAGCATAAGCAGTTTCAACTCCAAAACTTTCGAGGGACTGCAGGGACTGAAGAGGTTCAAGGCAGGCCACAATCCATTCGCCTGCAATTGTGATTTGTACTGGTTTGTGACCAGCTTTAATAAAACTCTGTTGCCCGACTGGCCATCGGATTACACCTGCTTCTCCCCTCCCGATCTGGCTGGAATTCCATTAGCAAAGTACCAGCCAGGTAGGGTGTATTGTGACCCCAGGATTCAAGTGGCGATATCCTTGACGATTGCTCTCACAGCTGCCGTGGTATTGGGGTTCGCATTCCATGCTTGTGATGGGGCCTGGTACCTCCAGATGCTGTGGGTGTGGTTGAGGGTGAAACGGAGGGGCTGCAAGGAAGCCAGTAGACTTCGAGAAGCATCCTTCCACTACCATGCCTTCATCTCTTACAGCCACCATGACTCCCTGTGGGTGGACACCCAGCTGGTCCCCACCCTGGAGGGCACTGGCCTGTCCCTCTGCATCCATGAGCGGGACTTTATTCCTGGTAACTGGGTCCTCGACAATATCATCAACTGTGTGGAGGGAAGCTACAAGACGTTGTTTGTGCTGTCCCAGAGCTTCATCCAGAGTGAGTGGTGTAACTACGAGCTCTTCTTTGCACAGCAACGGTCCATAAGCATCCATCAGGAGTCCCTGATCTTTGTCCTGCTGGAGCCCATCCCTGTCGACTCCATCCCCAGGAAGTTCCTGAAGCTGAGGGCCCTGCTCAGGCAGCAGACCTACCTGGAGTGGCCCAAGGAGGAACGCAAGCAGAAGATCTTCTGGGCCAGCCTGAGGGCCATGTTGCAGACGGCCGACAAGTGTGTGGCCCTGAGGGGCGTGGCCGAGGAGGTGGCAGACCTGTGTCACCTGCTTGAGGACACTGATCCATAGATCCAGTTACCATGGAGATGGGTATGACCCAGGAATATTTTCATATTCTTATATTCCTCCACTGAATATATAAAATATACTAACTTTTCTCTCCCTGTTTTATAGGTGTGGTATACATGTGTCTATGATGATGTCTGATGTATTGTTGCTGTACTAATCTCTTGCTCTAGTTGTGATTGTTCTTGCCATTTTAAATGCACTCATTCCGTGCACTAAAGTCGTACTGGATAAGAGAATCTGCTAAATGCCTAAATTGTAAATGTGTTTTATTTGTGATTGTGCAATGTTCTGTTCAATTAAATCTCAGGTTGTTCAATGTAAAAACCAAGGGGAAAGCTTTTGATTGGACAGACTGATTGAACAGATACCTTGTATACCTTGTAAGGACCACTGAAATAACATGCCCATTGTCACATTCCCTTTGTTCCTGTCTCGTCTTTTCCTTTGTCCGCGTGATTGTTTGTGTTAATTGTTTTATTATTTTATATTATTCAATTATCTACTCCTCGTACTCCTCATCATGCTCACCTGTTGCTAATCCCGTCATCCATTCCGGCACACCAGCCTCCCATAAAGATCATCAGCCCTGCAGTATATCTACCCCGGTTTTCCAGTCATTCATCGTCAGATTGTTGTTCTCTCTACCCCGGTAGAAGCTGACTCTTGAAATCCGAAGTTACATTTAGCAAATCTTTGTGTTTGTTGTTTGTACTGTTAACCCTTGTTCCTGTTGCCTCCCCTATGTGTTCAGGTTCATTCCCTGTCTGTTTGCCAGCCTGTTCGCCCTGCCAGCAGTGCCTGCCTGCACGCCTTGCTTGGCCTCCGGTTTCCCTAGCCTGCCTGCCCACTCATCTCACCCACTCCACCTGGGCCCCCCTTCTGTTCCGTTCCCGTCACCAGTCCTCCAGCTCATCGATTCCATACCCCTGTTATTCAATAAATCATCTCTCTTTTCATCCAAACCCACCTTGTCTGTGTCTGCGTTTGGGTTCGTTCCTGTTCAACATAACACCCATTTTCTAATAATCAGCATTTTTGGAAGAAATTCAAATTAATTGAAATGTAAAGCTCTTGTACTTTTTTTTTTTTACAGAGAACAGCCCTGCATGCCCTTTTATGAACAGCATGCTTCATACAATCACGGTCATTAAATTGAATCAAAATGGAATCTGCATGCTCATGGGCTTACCTTTTATTTTCTGATCCCATCATATAGCTTTTTGTACAAATTGACAATTTATATTTTCTCAAAAAGCTAGCTTAGGATCAATCCGAGCATGCATACACTGAAATGCTATCATTTGAAATGATGAGCAGATGTTGATAATCCCCACCTCACATTTTATGATATTACTAAAACAGATATAGCATGTAGGAAAAATGTTGGGGACAGGCTTTTTTTTTTAAGGTTAGAATCTAATACTAAACTATCAAATCTTGGAGATGATAATTAGACAATGCTGTTAATCATCAGTATTGCACATGTTAAGTAATAAATCTTAAACAATTATACTGGAATAATGAAACTCTTATGATCACTGTTCTTTGCCGCATAGAGTGTTGTTTGCTCATGCACTGCATTTGATTGATCTTTACATCATAACAATAAATAGGAAATGACAATAGAAAAAAGAAAGAAAAAGCCAATAGGGAAAAGAGAGCAAACACCAGGGTTGGGTTGTAACGGAATACATGTAACGGCGTTACGTAATCAGAATACAAAAATCAAGTAACTGTATTCAGCTCGCGTTACATTTGAAAAACGAGTAATCTGACAGTTACTTTAATAAACCTGAAGTGAATACATTTTGGATTACTTCTTGGAATTCTTGGTGGAAAGTTTTCCTTACAAACATTAATGAGCTGATATTCATTACTAAAGGTACAGCATGAAATTATCACGCCTACATGATTATCATCCACAGCTCACGACAACTACAGCCGCTGCACAGAACCAAAAAACTGCGTAAAAAAAAATGCGTTTAAAAAAAAGCGTGAGCCCACACTCAGACAAACATTGATAGGGACAAGATGGAAGAAAAGTCAGCTTTTAGTTTGTGGCGTTATCGACACAATTTCCAGTTTAAAGAAGAACATGCATGGGAAAAATCTGTCGGTCCAGTGTACCTTGTGTCTTCCAGGAATAAAGATACTGTCGGCATCAAAGGACTCGACTTGAATCTTAAAAAGCACTTGGAGTAAGTCGACGTTAGCTAACCTTCAGTTTAATGAACACAGTTCTGCAGTAATTTGCTGTTACCTGACCTTAGCCTACGGTTTGAGGCATCGCATTAACTGCTCTGCTAATTTTATACTGCTTTCTTTATTGTTGAAACGATGACATTTTATTTTATTCTTTTTATTTTTCCCAGTTTTCTCCCAATTTGGTAGACAATTGTACTCTACTATACGTCAATTACGTTATGCACTGCCGAACATTCGCCGCTACACAGCCCGCCAACACTGGCACTTTTCTAAGCCATATCCCTTACAAGTCGCTGTTATTCCAGTGCCAAAAAAGTTTCAAAAGTTATTACATTGTTTTAGATGCTGTGTTTGAGTTATGCTCATGATGAGCCATCAAAACAGTAAAAGAACTTGCCTTTCAATATCCCTTTGCTTTTTATTATGATTAATTTTGAATCTGTCCATTCTAATTCCATAACATGTTAATGATGATGACTACAACAAAAATGCAGATACAATGTTGCATATATTTAGCTAAATTGACATCTCAAATTTATTAGTATTTATTATTAAATGAACAGAAGCTAACCTGACCTCAACACAGTGGAAAGTTGAACATGACATCCTTTTTCAAAGTGTAATGCATAATAACTATTTAAATGTATTACTGATCAAATAAAAAAGTGAACATGGCGTGTGCAAAAGTTTGAGCACCCTTTTAGTACTAAGTAGCACCACCTTTGGCTATATAACAGCTTCCCAATGTCTCCTGTACCCCAAAACATACCCATCTGTGATGGAAAAAGTAAGTAATCCAAAAGTATTCTAAAAGTAATCTGATTACGTTACTTTTTTGAGACATGTAACTGTATTCGTATCGGATTACTTTCAGAGCCGTGTAATCAGTATTCAGGCACTAATTACATTTACAAAGTAACCCTCCCAACCCTGGCAAACACTTATTGGAGACTTTTTTTAATGGGAACAGAACCATTTGGATAAAACACAGCTGTACATAAATACATCAATTTCACAGAAATCAAATGGCATCAAAACATGAAAGGCATGTTTAGAACAGTTGCACCTTCCCTGAATAGGAGCAAGATAACAGCTCTCTCTCAGTAAGCACACACCTGAGATGCATACATCAAGAAAGCCTAGCTCATTTACAAAAGCTCACTTTGATTCGCACTACACTATCCTGTCCTCCATGGCATCCTGGGAGGACAGCAATCTCTCTCTTTAGACACTCTTCAGACAAAAAGTTTCATTCAATCCTATCCTTGCAGCTCTTGAATACACGTGACTATTACGATGGACTTTTCATTTCCACACACAAAAGACAAAACAGACACACAGACTCTAGCAAAATGTGAACATGGTTGGTGCAATACATTGTATAGGCCACATAAACTTGTCTTGAAGGTTGAGAAGGAACACATTTCACTCCGAACGTCTTTTAGTTAGGTTTGTATTAATTTGCAATGTGGAAACATTGGCAAATGATCTCTTTGGTCTGAAATACTATAGTCAGGGAATACACAAAAGGAATTCATATTTTCCAGCTCAAAATGAGATTTGAATTCATTATTGCTTTACATGACTTCAACATGAAATTGTGATTAATGGCATTTAGGACAGCATTGTGGCTTACTTCCGCCCAAAACAGTTCATTTCAAACGGAAATTGAAGAGCCAGCACAAAGTTCCCAAAATCAGACATACAAATATAAATACTTCAATCATCACTTAACAAGACAAAACAGAGCGAATTCCTACTTCCAATCCATTGACACGATTCAACCGTATTTGCTTCCAATAAAAGACAAGAAAAATAAAGACAATGCCATATAGCAAATGCCATCAGCATAAAACCAGTCAATTTCATAAATATTCAGACGTAAGGCTGAGACATTGAAAATCCCTGGTGTTTCCAGTCCCATCGACTGGAATCGATGTGAATTAACATGTAAAATAAAAAATCGTTCTAAAATGACAAACTCAGGTTGAATACTGTGTCTAGACTAAATATTAATAAAACAGACACGTGACATTGTACTGCTCATTAAGGGACACAATACAATGAAAGCACAATGAATACGACTATCTTAATGTGCAGGAAATTCCAGGTATAAACCCATTAGTTTCTTGTGAGGACATCTGGATTAGATTATTGGGAGATCGTGAGAAGGAGAGACGATAATAATGGGCGACTTCAATTACCCCTCTATCAATTGGGAGATAGTGACAGGTCAGGGCAAATGTGAAGAGGAGTTTTTAGATATGGTCAATGATTGCTTTTTGGTACAGTCTGTTACTCAGCCTACGAGAGGGAAATCAATACTGGATCTGGTTTTATGTAACAATAGAATTTGCAGCACAGAGGTAGGAGAACCAATAGGGGCAAGTGACCACAGTGCAGTTATTTTTTATATTTTTTGGCAAGTTAAGACAGCCTCCTCTAACTCTCGAATTTTTAATTTTAGACGAGCTGACTTTAATAAAATGAGAGAGAATTTAAGTAATATAGATTGGGTAAAACTTCTAGATTGCAGAACTGTGAATGAAAAATGGACTATATTTAAAATGGTTATTGTAGGTGTACAGTGTAAATTCATCCCCAAAGTAAGGAAAAATAGGATGAAAAAACAGTCTCCGCAGTGGATGACTAAATCTTTACGGGTGATTTTGAGGCAAAAGAAACGACTGTATAGAGTATATAAAAAGGATAACTCAGAGAGAAACAAGTTAGATTATTGTAATATGCGGGCTAAGGCTAAAAAGGAAATAAGAGCAGCTAAAAGGCGGTTTGAAATTAAAATTTCCCAAGATGCAAAAAGTAACCCTAAGAAGTTTTTTCAATATTGTAGTAGAAAAAGGAAAATTAAGGATGAGGTTAAGTGCATTAAGAATAAGGAAGGAACTTTGGTTTATAATAATAAGGACATTGCAAACACACTAAACAGTTACTTTGTGGAGAGCTTTACTAGAGAAGAGGTTATAAATATGCCTAAATGTATAGACAAGGTACGGAATGTTTTGGAGGACTTTGAGATAAGGGATGTAGAAGTACTACAAAAACTACAAAAACTTAAGACAAATAAGGCAGCAGGCCCGGATGGCATATATCCCAGAGTACTCAAAGAACTTGGGGAAATTATATATAAACCATTGACAGATATTTTCAGTCAATCCATAATCACTGGAGAAATACCAGATGACTGGAAGCCGGGTAGTATAATTCCAATATATAAGAAGGGGGACCGTACTGACCCAGGGAACTATAGGCCTGTCAGTTTAACTTGCATCGCATGTAAAATGCTGGAATGTATTATTAGGGATAAGTTGGAATCATTCTTGAAAAATAATAATATTTTAAGGGAGAGCCAGCATGGATTTCTCAAAGGGAGGTCATGCCTAACAAACCTCCTGGACTTTTTCGAAGAGGCTACAAAGTGTGTTGACCTGAACCAGGCTTATGATGTTATATATTTGGACTTTCAGAAAGCATTTGACAAGGTACCACATGAGAGGCTCATTGCTAAAATGAAATCAGTAGGAATTGTAGGAGTAGTTTCACAGTGGGTTAAAAATTGGCTGCAAGGGCGAATACAAAGAGTAACAGTAGGTGGGGCCGAATCTGACCTCGGTGTTGTGGGCAGTGGTGTCCCGCAGGGATCGGTGCTGGGACCTCTGCTCTTCCTTATTTACATAAATGATCTGGATATGAGGCGGCACGGTGGTGCAGTGGATAGCGCTGTCGCCTCACAGCAAGAAGGTCTCGGGTTCGAATCCAGGCTGGGGGCCTTTCTGTGCGGAGTTTGCATGTTCTCCCCGTATCCGCGTGGGTTTCCTCCGGGTACTCCGGTTTCCTCCCACAGTCCAAAAACATGCACGTTAGGCTAATTGGAGAGTCTAAATTGCCCGTAGGTATGAGTGTGTGAGTGAATGGTGTGTGTGCCCTGCGATGGATTGGCGACCTGTCCAGGGTGTATTCCTGCCTCTCGCCCGGAACGCATGCTGGGATAGGCTCCAGCCCCCCCCCGCGACCCTGACCAGGAATAAGCGGCTTAGACAATGGATGGATGGATGGATGGATACCTTTTCTGATTATTTGGTTTTTGATTTTTGGACTGCTTATTTGACTACTCTTTTGGATTTGGATTTTGTTTCTTTGCTAACTGACTATCGGCTTTTGAATCTTGCTTGGACTAAACGTTCCTCACTGCTTGATCTTGGTCTGCGTCTGGGTCCTTGTTCTGTCATCACAATTTCCACCAATGCCTTCTTGTCAGCTCTGAATAAAATGCTGATGCAATACTGCATGAACTGCCATGGTCTCTCAAAAGCAGCAGTACGCCATTCTCACAGTTAACCACATCTCCCTGGCCAGCACTTCCTCAAGAAAGAACAGGTCTGACCCCACGGAAGTTACAATACGTACAAAGTTAATTCTGCGTCTGGCACCTGCATGAACATGGCCAGTTAAAAAAACAAAAACCTTCTCAACAATGGTTATTTGCACTCTTGATAAGCCTTTACTTTTTGTCCTTTCAGACAAATCCCTCTTTTCAGACAAAGGAGAGGCTCATCGATCACGGACTACAACAGGTAGCCTCGTACAAACACACACACACACACACACACACACACACACACACACACACACACACACACACACACACACACACACACACACACACACACACACAAAAACTCACAAAACCACAGTCCTAATATCAGTAGTATCTTCTATGTCCCAAACAGTCCAGGATAGGTACTACTGAAAACCGATTAAATAAATATACATTTTGACCCTTCCGATCACATAAGTTTTAATTTTGTTTCTGACCTAATTCCATAGTTTTCAATGTTTTCACATTTTGACTTACAGAACTTAGCTAAATGGATTTCCATTCACTTTGAACTCCAAATTATGCATTCTAGAGCGTCAATCCCCTACCAAGTTTTCCATCTCATTGACAGGAATACATCGGTTTCAAACAGCGAGGCATTGGACAAAATTAATAAACAGTTCCATTAAAAACACACACTTGCAATATCTAAACCAAATACCAATCTCTCCTTGATGATGATGATGATGGATTGCATTTATATAGCGCCTTTCAAGGACCCAGAACGTTTTGCAGTGAAAGGTGGAATCTCACCTCAACCACCACCAAGAGGTAGATCCACCTCTATCGCATTACACTATAACAGGCAACTGATAGGTGTCTGTGATTGGTGGTCCTTTAAATCTATTAAATGTCTATTCAATCTGTCAAAAAACACCACAAAAGAAGAAATGTCTGACTGTGTCAGACCATGTGCAAAATCTCCAGGGGCTTAGTTTAAAAAATGAACTAAAAAAACATACCTTTGTCGATGAAACGCTCTTGCTGCAAGTTAACACAAGACCACCTCTCTCAAATAGCTTAAAAGTCCTAGCAGGTGGGCTTGAGGTTGCATTAAACTGATTTCCCACAGCCCTTAACGAGCGAGGTCTGTCTTTGTGGCTAACGATTTCACGGGTTCATGGGAAAAGCCAAAGAAAACCGACAGAGGCCATGACAAGACAGACTGACAGGGGGAAGCGCCCCGTCAGTCTGTCCGCCCCGCTCCCTCTCATCCACCCGACGGTGTGATGCATCGACGGCGCGAGGGGCCGCGCGGCCACTCCATTTCCGTGGTTACGTGGGCCTGAGGGGCTGCCTGTTCCACATGCCCCGTTTGGAATGGTAGTGGTGCATGAAGTTCCTGAGGTGGATTCTCTCCACTTCCAGTCCGGCCTGTAGAATCCTGAGGGAAAGTAAACACACGGTTTCGATCCGTTGATGATCACTGATTACAGTTGTTTTATACTATTTTTTCCGTGTTGTGACTGAAACCGGGTTGAAAAGCAAAATCTTATTTCTGCAAAACAACAAAATGCTTTTGCTTGTTTTCACTCAAAACAAGTAAAACTTTAAAAAAGTTTTCTGACATGACTCCCGCGTGGTCTAGTGGTTACAACGTTCGACACTGGCCACGGCGACTGGGGTTTGATTCCCCGTCGCGCCAGAGTCGGCCGGGAGTGCCACTGGGGGCGGCGATTGGCTGTCCGCCCCAGGGAGGGGGGAGGGAAGTCGACAGGACGTTCACTGCGCACAGGAGTGACTCTGCAGTACTGGGTTATGGTCGACGGCCTGGCGAATGCCGTCTCAGAGGAGACAATGCTTCGCCTTCGTCACTAGCGGTCACAGGACTATGGTAGCGAACTCACATTACTAGGGGGGGATTGACTTGAAAATAGCGGGTGTAATTGGCTACCAAATTGAGAGAAAATGCAATAAAATCAGAAAAAAAAATCTTTGAGAAAAGTTTATTTGGCTGAAATTGTGAAGTTTCTTCTCTTCACACTTTTTTCCCAGTTTTTTCATCCCAATGGAAATCCATTATGGGCACTGTGTGCCAACGCGTTTCTAAATGGCACTGTACAGAATAAGGATTGATTGATGGATTGATTGAATTTAGAATTTTGGCTTCACGTGGTATGTCCACAACAGGTGTGCCTAATCGCGGAATTGCCAACGGGCTCTGACCGGAGAATCCAGCCGCTGATTAGGAACGGCTGTCGACCATTGCCTTGATCATGCCCTCCAAATTTTGTAGGGAAGAGACGATACCAGCCTGATTGTCCTGCAGGACCCTTTGCTGTTGGATTAAGTGATCAATGGTCGCTTTCTCTTTATCAAGTTCGCTTCCTTGCAAACCTACTAGCTGTTTGACACCGCGGGGATCCGCTGACGCCGTGTTCATGGCGAAATCGTACTGTGAGGGTGGATGGTGATAGGCGCTGCTCGCAGAACCCCAGGGGATCAATAAGTTAAACTGTACTGCCCTACAGTCTAACCACAAGCTCTGATAAACAGAGAAATAGGGAAGGGACGAACAAAAGGGAGGAACGGAAAATATCACCCAGCGGGTGACTAAGTGTCACACTGACACAAACAAAAGAAATAAAGAAAACTCTGCAGAGTTAATAAGGTGAGGGTAGCAAAACACCTGACAAACAAAATACCTTACACAATTCCTTTTCAGGAAACAAAACACGCGGTGGTGGAAATACGTCCACCGGATTACCAAAGGGTAATAGAAAAACAAACAACTAAACCAAAGACACCGAGTGTCCGAAAAACGAGAAAAGGGCTAGGAGAGCCAAAAGAACAAGAATGTAACCCAAAACACAGTCGAACCGACTGAACAAAAGAAACCAAACGGAAGCTCCTAATAGAGAGCAAGGTTCCTATAGAAGGTACAATAAAGATGTTCTTATTTGGAGATGGTTCCGGACAGATTTTTATGTTACGTATTTAAAAAGACACAACTACCTTACCGGCTAAATCGCAAAGATGGCTTACGATTTCGCCCAGATCACCTACAGGTGCGGGTTTAAATAGGCAGGTAATTACTAAATGAACCCCACCTGTGCGCCTCCCACAAGGAAGGCGCAACACCGCCACCCAGCGGTGAGTCTGGGGAAAAACCATGACAGAGTGCGTGTGTGTGTGTGTATTTGTGCATGTGTGTGCGTGAGTGTGTGTGTGTGTGTCCAGCTCGTGATAGTGTACCGTTGGGCTCCAGTGGTGTAGCTCCACAGCCCAGTCTCATTACGATGGGGGCGTAATGACACAGTGCTTGCGTATGCTGTCTATGATGAACGGGGGAAAGTGGATGTGCAGGTCATATAGGAACACGATGTTGTGGTCATCCTGGGAGATCAGACACAGACTATGCAGTTAAAAGGTATTCCACGTGTCTGATATGATCAAATCTCTTAACGAACATCCACACATTCTCACAACCCTTGACATACTCTGACAAAGTTGCCAGCCCAACTTTATTTTTCAATAAAATTCTATTTTTCAATAGGAAATTGAATTTCCTTCGACGGTGTTCAGTGTCGGGTCCTGCTGGGCTTATTTTAAATACGGATCATTACAACAGTAATGACGCATAATGATTCCATGATAGCATAGTGGATGTACTATTCCTATACTTTTTCAGACCTACACAGAGGGGGACAGAAACCTTGCTCGTAAACATGTGTCTCTCAAGGTGTCTGCACACATGGCTACGCAGGTATCACATCAAATGGGTATAGAAGGTAGAATAGAAGGTTCCCTTTCAGACACAGACATCACACGTGCATGGGCCCTGCAAAGGATAAAACGGTCTGGGAGATTAGAAAGAAAATTTGCAGTTTTTTTCTGACGCGTCACTTCTTTTCCCCATAAACACACACAGTACAATAATTTCGTACTGCCCAGGCACCGGCCTGAACCTCTTAGATGCTCATTGATATCCACCGCCATCAGGTACTTTCGTGAAATTATTTAACTAGTTCTTCTCCTTCTGTAGGAGATTGGACTGCATTGTACATCCACGACATGTATGGTCCCTCTCGATTTCATAGCCTATCTTGTGCCTGAATGTGTCTGTCCTGAATGTGGCATATATGGGCCATTCTACCAAATTGGTTGGAAATATTTTGACATTTTGTATGTTTTATTCCCAAAACTTTGTCCGTATATATATTGTACCATATCTAAAGTACATATATCTAGTAAAAGTACCGTCAATTTTTATATTGTATTTTCAGACTCTTTTGGAATGTTTTTCCTCTCCCAAAAATGGTCACTACCGAAACATAGTAATACACTATTGTAAAAAAGTCTTATATTAACCTGTTAACATTGTGTTTCCTTCCCTTCTCTAAAGAGTATTTTTACAAATTTTTTTGAAGGTTTTCACAATTAAATCAATAAAAATGACATTTTTACCAAATTTCAAAGTTCAATTTATACAATTCATCAAAATCTAAATGCAATCTTTCTCTGTAAAATGCATAACACTGATCATATTGATTTCAGAGTTAATGATTGATGAAATTGAACATACATTTAACCAATCAGTATCATAACATTTTAGTTTATAACTCAATATACTTTATTTTTTACAAAACACCCAGTGTTTCGGTAGTGACTGCACTGTTTCGGTAGTGACCACAGTATTTTGTTTGCAAGGTTGTATCATATTCCCTCAACCTTATTGCTTAATCTTAAGTCATAACATGCCTTATGTTGGGAATATTACAAACACAAATGTTTTGCGGTCAATAAAATAATTTTATTTTTGAAGACATAACAATTGTTCATCCATAACCATTTAAAGTACAAACATTACTTATCAATGGAAAATAATTACCCAAGTGGGTTCAGTAAAAGAGAAGAAGAAGAAAACATTGACAAATAACATTGATATTATGCTGTTGCTGTCAGGCTTCTGAACGCTAACTAATGTACAGTATCCTCGAAAGGTCTGTAACAAATAGATTCCGCTAGCCGCGATGCTAATTTTCGCTATGTTAAACTCCATTGACTTATGCTAAAAATGTTAGCGATCTAAAAGTCCGCTATTTTTTGCTTTTGGGGTCTTTCAGGATGGACGGGAGGTCCCTCCAAGGCAATAGTAAGGGGAATACTGAAAATAGATGATTGAACATTCCATTTTGCTAGCATAACTAAAGAATGCTAGCAAGCACATGGCTAGCAAACAGCTTTGAAAACATCATATTTTGCATAAAACCCCAAAAAGTTTACTTTATTGAAGAGAATATGTGTTCCAACCCTAACACTGATTTTCAGACTTTGGAACACATTTATTTCAAAATGATGGGATTTAACTACTTACCATTCCATTTTGTCACTACCAAAATGATCACGTCACTACCAAAACTTTACCATATGTTTCGATAGTGACTGTTTCGGTAGTGATAATTCTAGCTAACTTTGAGCATAACTAAAGAATGCTAGCAAGCACATGGCTAGCATACACATCTTTGAAGAGGTGTACACACATGAAAACATAATATTTTGCATAAAACCCCAAAAAGTTTACTTAATTGAAGAGAATATGTGTTCGGTGGTGACAATTCTTAAAGTTACACACCGATTTTCAGACTTTGGACACATTTATTTCAAAAGTATGGGATTTAGCTACTTACCATGCAGCCATGAGGGACAGGGAGGCACTGCCTGGTCAAAAATGCAGGGGTGTGGCTAAAAACCAGGCTCAGCCAATGGACTAAAACTCTTTCGGTAGTGACATGAAAACGTGGGACAAGATTTTTTTTGTATAGTTTTTTTATTTAAAAATTAAATCCACAATAAATCTAAATCTTTCAACTTCTGTTTAAACTTAATCATAAAGATCTTTGAAATTACACCATTGAACAAAATCTTAAAAATGTTTTAAGTGTTATTTACATACATTTAAATTTAGGGGTCAGGGTTTGGGACAGCTACTTCCCAATAGAAAGTACCCTATAAATGTTTTTTTATTTTTTATTTAGCTTATCACTATCTCATTTAATGCCTTGGGTTTAAATAGATCATAACATATTCTTAGTAAATATCTATGTCTGAATACTTAATTGTTTTGTTAAATAGTTTTTCTTGTTGTGGGACCGCACTTTGATCTAATTCGGTAGAATGCCCCATATATGCAGTTGGTGACAACATATTTTCCCCTCTGGGAATTCAATTAGATTAGAATAGATTCAGTTCCACTTGATTCGGTTCCCTTCAATTAAATTCAATGTGGCGGGTGTGCCATGGTACTGTATATATTAAATGAGGAAGAAGCAAGCATAACAGGGGGACTGACAGGATGTGCAGGCAGCACTCACACCCTGACACTCAGCAGGTACACAGGCGGAGGAGAGACCTAGCACAGTGAATCTGAAGTGGCGAGTCGAAGAGAAAGACACAGGTGAAGAGCTACACACCAGAGCTTATTGTTTAGCCTTTATGGGTGGACCTTTACTCTAAATGTATCAGATACCTATCTTAATACTTAAAATACAATACCTTTTCCCTGAGTATTATGTGATAAACTTTTAGAGTAACTTTTAACCAACAAAAAATAATATTAAGATTAATGATGTCTTAACAAAAGCACACAACAAATGTCAATTGGGGTGTGAATTTTTGGCTTAACAGCGATTCGATAAACATCATGATACATGATTGGCAATAGCATACAAGGACAATATTTATTAATTTGGAACGATGCACTACAATAGGATGTATTCCAACACTAACACTAATTAGCACTAACGTCTTTAGCCAAAGGTGCAATCTGTGTGAAATAAATACCTGGAATAGTGCACAATTTCTCCAAGCCTTTCTTGTAAGGTATAAAGGGAATTGCGGATTAATGCACATGCATATAAGTAAACACAATGATTCAATGGCAAATAAATGTCAGTTTTGTAATTTTATTTGACCATACCTGGATATTCTTTGCAGTATAAATCGGTTTTAGATCAATACAAGTCACACTTGTAAATGTATGTAAAATGTAATGTAAATGTACACTAATTTGAAAAATTGCTGTTTGCATATTGATGCAGTTGTTGAAAATTAATTCAGTGCACCGATGGAATCGAATAATCATTACATCCCTACATGTCAATATATCCAGCATGTGTCTGAACACAGGTTACCTGTTGTCTGTCCAAAATTTAAAATGAATACCTGTTATTCATTTTGTTAAGAAAATGTCCATGTGATGATAAGAGAGAACAAGAACAAGAGATAACATGTTTTAATGCCCATGCAGATGACCAAGTGCATATGACAATTATTTGGTTCTAAACACTCTTTGGGAGTCCTTTGTCTCAAGAAATGTAAATTATCCATTGTACATTAATACCTTTGTGTCTGACTTCCTGAATCAATAGTCCAGTTTCCCTATTTGTGGCTTTGTGTGATCTGTAATCTGGTCATAAAATAGTGATAATCTTTTTTGTGTGTGTGCGTGCGGGCATGTGTGTGTGTGTGTGTGTGTGTGTGTGTGTGTGTGTGCAAATGAGTGGAGCAGAGACAGGCTCCTGTCACTCTCTCTGTCATGGGCATTGAAGAAGGAGTCTCTGATACCTTATATGGGGCAATTCTAGATCTATCAGCATTAATAAAAGGAGAGCTCAGGTAAAATTGAACGCAGCAGACTGGCATTTTGCCCCCAGTGGCAGGGTTGGGAAACACAACTTTAGGCCATACTCTCTTATTTGTTTCAGAATGTGCTCGTTTGTCTGCACTCTTCGTTTCCTCTACCTGCTCCAGCTGCTGGTGGCGGGAACACCAGCAGAAGAGCCAGTCAGGGACCCTGAGATGTGCGTCATCCCCAGAGATGTTCAGGTGGATCTCTCCCACCAACACCTTGTACAAGTGCCCCCCGGCCTTCCAAGAGACACCCAATACTTGGACCTCTCCTACAACACCATCTCGCAGCTACGTGGCACGGACCTGGCCACGCTCGCTGAACTCTGTGTCCTGAGGATCACTCACAATGGCCTTCGCACCCTGTCTCCCTCTGCCTTTCAGGGCAGCCCCAAGGTGCAGGTCCTCAATATCTCCTTCAATGCCCTGACAACCATCCCTGACCTGGCATTGCCTGTCCTCCGGGTCCTGGACATGTCAGAGAACCTCTACGAGTCTTACAGCCTGGGGGAGTCCTTTGAGAACCTGCAGAGCCTGTACTTTCTGGCCCTTGGGAGCCCCAATGTAGGTGCAGTGAAGGCCTCTGATTTTGCCCCCCTCCGCACAGCCCCTCTGAAGACACTGCAGCTGGGCTCCAGAGCTGAGATGGAGGGATACGAAGCCGGTTCTTTCGCTCAGCTTTCGCAACTGCGAGAGGTGACGCTCAAAATGATCTTCTGTCAGAAGCCGGAGATATTTCAGGTCATCCTTCAGGACCTCAACAGCACCAAAGCTGAATGCCTGACATTGATTACATTTCTTCCTGACCTCTGCAATGTCTCCAGCCACCTGTTTGAGGGTTTGAGAGGCATGAGACATCTGAGAAACCTTACCTTCCAGGACACCTGGTTCAACAGTTCTGTTTTGACTAAGATGTTGCGCAACATTATCCAGTCTCCCATTCAGGTCTGGTCTTTCTTCAACATTACTTTTGCCCAAGACACATCTGATGGGATCAGCATCCAAAGAATTCCCGGATTCAACAAAACAGCGTCAAGTGTCAAAGCCATAATCTTTGATACCATCCACTTCCACCAATACAAGTTCCCTTTGATTAGCTTCAATTCAAGCTTTTTCTCTCAGGTGGTCTACCTGAAATTCTCAAGTACTGGCATGAGCATCATGCCCTGTTTCAAGCTTCCATCAGCCCTACAAGTTGTGGACCTTTCTGACAATCTTCTGAGGGGTCGTGGACTGTGGTGGATGAACTGTTCCTTCGTACAAAAGTTTCCAAATTTGAAAGGCCTCTATCTAAGAAACAACAAGTTTGAAGACCTCCAGTTCGTCATCAACCACATCATTCCATTGAAGGGCCTGGATGTACTGGACCTGAGCTCCAACTCCATTAAGTTGACAGGACGGGGATCCTGGCCCTCCAACCTCACCAGTGTTTCTTTAAGTGAAAATTCCCTGGGGGACACCATCTTTGATTACCTCTCTCCACACTTTCAAAGCCTCAACCTCTCACAGACAGGTATCACAACCTTAACGCAGAATGCTCTCTCCCAGCTGACCAGCCTGAGGCGACTCTTCCTGAGCTCCAACATGATCAAATGCCTGCCCACAGATTTGTTTTATCCCAGGCTGGAGGAGTTGCATGTGGACAGGAACAGCATAAGCAGTTTCAACTCCAAAACTTTCGAGGGACTGCAGGGACTGAAGAGGTTCAAGGCAGGCCACAATCCATTCGCCTGCAATTGTGATTTGTACTGGTTTGTGACCAGCTTTAATAAAACTCTGTTGCCCGACTGGCCATCGGATTACACCTGCTTCTCCCCTCCCGATCTGGCTGGAATTCCATTAGCAAAGTACCAGCCAGGTAGGGTGTATTGTGACCCCAGGATTCAAGTGGCAATATCCTTGATGATTGCTCTCACAGCTGCCGTGGTATTGGGGTTCGCGTTCCATGCTTGTGATGGGGCCTGGTACCTCCAGATGCTGTGGGTGTGGTTGAGGGTGAAACGGAGGGGCTGCAAGGAAGCCAGTAGACTTCGAGAAGCATCCTTCCACTACCATGCCTTCATCTCTTACAGCCACCATGACTCCCTGTGGGTGGACACCCAGCTGGTCCCCACCCTGGAGGGCACTGGCCTGTCCCTCTGCATCCATGAGCGGGACTTTGTTCCTGGTTACTGGGTCCTGGACAATATCATCAACTGTGTGGAGGGAAGCTACAAGACGCTGTTCGTTCTGTCCCAGAGCTTCATCCAGAGTGAGTGGTGTAACTACGAGCTCTTCTTCGCACAGCAACGGTCCATAAGCATCCATCAGGAGTCCCTGATCTTTGTCCTGCTGGAGCCCATCCCTGCCGACTCCATCCCCAGGAAGTTCCTGAAGCTGAGGGCCCTGCTCAGGCAGCAGACCTACCTGGAGTGGCCCAAGGAGGAACGCAAGCAGAAGATCTTCTGGGCCAGCCTGAGGGCCACGTTGCAGACGGCCAACAAGTGTGTGGCCCTGAGGGGCGTGGCCGAGGAGGTGGCAGACCTGTGTCACCTGCTTGAGGACACTGATCCATAGATCCAGTTACCGTGGAGATGGGTATGACACAAGAATATTTTCATAATATATTCTTCCACTGAATATATAAAATATACTAACTTTTCTCTCCCTGTTTTATAGGTGTGGTATACATCTGTCTATGATGATGTCTGTTGTATTGTGGCTGTACTAATCTCTTGCTCTAGTTGTGATTGTTCTTGCCATTTTAAATGCACTCATTCCGTGCACTAAAGTCGTACTGGATAAGAGAATCTGCTAAATGCCTAAATTGTAAATGTGTTTTATTGTAATTCTGCAATGTTCTATTAAAATAAATCTCAGGTTGTTCAATGTAAAAACCAAGGGGAAAGCATTTGATTGGACAGACTGATTGAACGGATTTGTATACCTTGTAAGGACCACTGAATTAGCATGCCCATTTTCTAATAATCAGCATTTTTGGAAGAAATTCAAATTAATTGAAATGTAAAGCTCTTGTACTTTTTTTTAAATTTTTTTTTTACAGAGAACAGCCCTGCATGCCCTTTTATGAACAGCATGCTTCATACAATCACGGTCATTAAATTGAATCAAAATGGAATCTGCATGCTCATGGGCTTACCTTTTATTTTCTGATCCCATCATATAGCTTTTTGTACAAATTGACAATTTATATTTTCTCAAAAGGCTAGTTTAGGATCGATCTGAGCATGCATACACTGAAATGCTATCATTTGAAATGATGAGCAGATGTTGATAATCCCACCTCACATTTTGTGATATTACTAAAACAGATACAGCATGTAGGAAAAATGTTGGGGACAGGCTTTTTTTAGGTTAGAATCTAATACTAAACTATCAAATCTTGGAGATGATAATTAGACAATGCTGTTAATCATCAGTATTGCACATGTTAAGTAATAAATCTTAAACAATTATACTGGAATAATAAAACTCTTATGATCACTGTTCTTTGCCACATAGAGTATTGTTTGCTCATGCACTGCATTCGATTGATCTCTACATCATAACAATAAATAGAAAATGACAATAGAAAAAAGAAAGAAAAAGGCAATAGGGAAAAGAGAGCAAACACTTATTGGAGACTTTTTTTAATGGGAACAGAACCATTTGGATAAAACACAGCTGAACATAAATACATCAATTTCACAGAAATCAAATGGCTTCAAAACATGAAAGGCATGTTTAGAACAGTTGCACCTTCCCTGAATAGGAGCAAGATAACAGCTCTCTCTCAGTAAGCACACACCTGAGATGCATACATCAAGAAAGCCTAGCTCATTTACAAAAGCTCACTTTGATTCGCACTACACTATCCTGTCCTCCATGCCATCCTGGGAGGACAGCAATCTCTCTCTTTAGACACTCTTCAGACAAAAAGTTTCATTTGATCCTATCCTTAATGAGTATGCAGCTCTTGAATCCACGTGACCATTATGATGGACTTTTCATTTCCACACACAAAAGACAAAACAGACACACAGACAAGACCATGCAAGCAAAATGTGAACATGGTTGGTGCAATACATTGTATAGGCCACATAAACTTGTCTTGAAGGTTGAGAAGGCACACATTTCACTCCGAACGTCTTTTACCTAGGTTTGTATTAATTTGCAATGTGGAAACATTGGCAAATGATCTCTTTGGTCTGAAATACTTATATATTATACTTTCATATATAGTCAGGGAACTTTTACAGCTCAAAATGAGATTTGAATTCATTATTGCTTTACGTGACTTCAACGTGAAATTGATCTACAACTCCAAAGTGATTAATGGCATTTAGGACAGCATTGTGGCTCCCTTCCGCCCAAAAACAGTTCATTTCAAACGGAAATGCAAGAGCCAGCACAAAGTTCCCAAAATCAAACATACAAATATAAATACTTCAATGATCACTTAACAAGAGCAAACAGAGTGAATTCCTACTTCCAATCCATTGACACGATTCAACTGCATTTGCTTCCAAAAAAAGACAAGAAAAATAAAGACAATTCCTTATAGCAAATGCCATCAGCATAAAACCAGTCAATTTCATAAATATTCAGATGTAAGGCTGAGGACATTGAAAATCCCTGGTGTTTCCAGTCCCATCGACTGGAATCGATGTGGATGAAAACATTTTTTTTAAATCATTCTAAAATGTCAAACAATGGACCACTTAGGTTGAATACTGTGTCTAGACGAAATATTAATAAAACAGACAAGTGACATTGTACTGCTCATTAAGGGACACAATACAATGAAAGCACAAGGAATACCTAATAAAACTATATATAAAAAAGAAGAAATTATGTTTAAGACCTGGTATGGTATACTGACCCTATTTTTACTTGGTCTATAATTTAGGAGCATGTGTTTAGCGGGAGATTGTGTACACCGCAGCTAAGGAAGAAGCCCAAGTGTGACTGGTGTTTGCAGGACTTGTGTCTCCTCTCATTTCCCCCCCAACATCTACATGAAACACGCTGAAGTCCATTTCCACCAATGCCTTCTTGTCAGCTCTGAATAAAATGCTGATGCAATACTGCATGAACTGCCATGGTCTCTCAAAAGCAGCAGTACGCCATTCTCACAGTTAAGCACATCTCCCTGGCCAGCACTTCCTCAAGAAAGAACAGGTGTGACCCCACGTAAGTTACAGTACGTACAAAGTTAATTCTGCATCTGGCAAAAAACTCAATCTTATCAACGAAGGTTTTTTTTTTTGCACTCTTGATAAGCGTTTGCTTTTTGTCCTTCTTTCAGACGAATCCCCCCTTTTTTACTTCTTATTTGTGCCTCTTATGCCACCACCGGCCCACCTGCACCTACACAGAGAGCCCTGGAGCTGAAGCACATGCACTCCTATGACTCATATACCAGAGTGTACCAGAGCCTCGCAGGTTAAGCAGTACCACAGTCCTGCAGGAGAGGCTCATCGATCACTGACTACAACAGGTAGCCTCGTACAAACAAACACACACACACACACACACACACACACACACACTCACAAAACCACAGTCCTAACATCAGTAGTATCTTCTATGTCCCAAACAGTCCAGGATAGGTACTACTGAAAACCGTTTAAATAAATATACATTTTGACCCTTCCGATCACTTAGGTTTTAATTTTGCTTCTGACCTAATTCCATAGTTTTCAATGTTTTCACATTTTGACTTACAGAACTTCACTTTGAACTCCAAATGATGCATTCTAGAGCGTCAATCCCCTACCAAGTTTTCCATCTCATTGACAGGAATACATCGGTTTCAAACAGCGAGGCATTGGACAAAATGAATAAACAGTTCCATTAAAAACACACACTTGCAATATCTAAACCAAATACCAACCTCTCCTTGACAATGATGATGATGGATTGCATTTATATAGCGCCTTTCAAGGACCCAGAACACTTTACAGTGAAGGGTGGAATCTCACCTCAATCACCACCAAGAGGTAGATCCACCTCTATCGCATTACACCATAACAGGCAACTGTTAGGTGTCTGTGATTGGTGGTCCTGCACATTAAATCTATTAAATGTCTATTCAATCTGTCAAAAAACACCACAAAAGAAGAAATGTCTGACTGTGTCAGACCATGTGCAAAATCTCCAGGGGCCTAGTTTAAAAAATGAACTAAAAAAACATACCTTTGTCGATGAAACGCTCTTGCTGCAAGTTAACACAAGACCACCTCTCTCAAATAGCTTAAAAGTCCTAGCAGGTGGGCTTGAGGTTGCATTAAACCGATTTCCCACAGCCCTTAACGTCTCTGTCCTCTGTCTTTGTGGCTAACGATTTCGCGGGTTCATGGGAAAAGCCAAACAAAACCGACGGAGGCCATGACAAGACAGACTGACAGGGGAAAGTGTCCCGTCAGTCTGTCCGCCCCGCTCCCTCTCATCCACCCGACGGTGTGATGCATCGACGGCGCGAGGCGCCGCGCGGCCACTCCATTTCCGTGGTTACGTGGGCCTGAGGGGCTGCCTGTTCCACATGCCCCGTTTGGAATGGTAGTGGTGCATGAAGTTCCTGAGGTGGATTCTCTCCACTTCCAGTCCGGCCTGTAGAATCCTGAGGGAAAGTAAGCACACGGTTTCGATCCCTTGATGATCACTGATTACAGTTGTTTTACTCAACTATTTTTGGCACGTTGTGACTGAAACCGGGTTCAAAAGCAAAATCTTATTTCTGCAAAACAACAAAATGCTTTTGCTTGTTTTCACTCAAAACTAGTAAAGCTTTAAAAAAAGGTTTCTGACATGACTCCCGCATGGTCTAGTGATTACAACGTTCGACACTGGCCACGGCGACTGGGGTTCGATTCCCCGTCGCGCCAAAGTCGGCCGGGAGTGCCACTGGGGGTGGCGATTGGCTGTCCGCCCCAGGGAGGGGGGAGGTAAGCCGACAGGACATCTGCAGTACTGGGTTATGGTCGACGGCCTGGCGAATGCCGTCTCAGAGGAGAGACAATGCTTCGCCTTCGTCACTAGCGGTCACAGGACTATGGTAGCGAACTCACATTACTAGGGGGGGATTGACTTGAAAATAGCGGGTGTAATTGGCTACCAAATTGAGAGAAAATGCGATAAAATCAGAAACAAAAAATTTAAAAGTTGATTTGGCTGAAATTGTGAAGTTTCTTTTCTTAACACTTTTTATGAGGGATGGTTGCTTGGCCCTCCATGGCTCACCTGTCCAGCAGCTCCCAGTCCTCTCCACCCCAGCGGTCCCTGAAGTCCCTGGTGTTCATCCCTCCGGCCGCGTCCAGGTCTGACTTATAGATCCCCAGCAGGCCGAAGCCGTTCACCTCCCAGAAACCTGCAGGGAGAAGGCCATGTTTATGTGTGTGTGTGTGTGTGTGTATGTGTGTGTGTGTGTGTGTGTGTGTGTGTGTGTGTGTGTGTGTGTGTGTGTGTGTGTGTGCATGTACGTGTGTGAGTGCATGTGTGTGTGTGTGTGTTTGTGCGTGTGTGTTTGTGCGTGTGTGTTTGTGTGTGTGTGTGTGTGTGTACATGTGTGAGTGCATGTGTGTGTGTGTGTGTGTGTGTGTGTTTGTGTGTGTGTACAATTGTGTGTGTGTGTGTGTGTGTGTTTGTGTATGTGTGTACAATTGCGTGTGTGTGTGTGTGCGTGTGTGCGTGTTTGTGTGTGTGTGTGTGCGTGTGTGCGTGTGTGTGTGTGTGTGTGTGTGTGTGTGTGTGTGTGTGTGTCCAGCTGCTGATAGTGTACCATTGGGCTCCAGTGGTGTAGCTCCACAGCCCAGTCTCATTACGATGGGGGCGAAGGCCATCTTGCCCTCCACACAGTGCTTGCGTATGCTGTCTATGATGAACGGGGGAAAGTGGATGTGCAGGTCACACAGGAACACGATGCTGTGGTCATCCTGGGAGATCAGACACAGACCATGCAGTCAAAAGGTATTCCACGTGTGTAATGTGATCAAATCTCTTAACGAACGTCCACACATTCTCACAACCCTTGACATACTCTGACAAAGTCACCAGCCCAACTTTATTTTTCAATAAAATTCAATTTTTAAATAGGAAATTGAATACATAAGTGAATGGATCAATTATATTTCTCCAACGAAAGTAAATAGCCTCCTCAACTTTTTCTGGATGGATGTAATGTGACAAATGAAGACCCTGAACCAGAAGTATGAGCATATTTTTATTTTTATCTTTATCTTTTTCATCTTTATATTTTATTTTAACAGGAGAGAGAGAGCTCTTGTTAATCAGGTTCTGGCATTGTAACAGAGCAGGCTCCTGAATACCTGCCTTTAAAAATAAAATGCTTTCTATTTCTTCACAGACATTTGATTTTGGCAAACCTCTCTCGTTTAGGTATACAAATGTCTCTTTGGGCTACTTCTAAATAACAGTTCTCCATATACGAAAAGATGCAACAATGTCAAGTCAAGAAGTGGCTACCTCTTTTTTTAAAACAAAATCTTAGTTCCTGTTCTCTTGCCTCATTGTCTCATTGTGAAGATACAATGTATTCACTAATAAAAGTTCAGTAATACCTACTATTTTGTGAAAATATATTATATTAATATATTGTGTCTATACAGAAAGATAAGCCGAAAATAAGAGGAAGTCTCAGCATTGTGTCTGTTGGTTTATACTGTATGTGCAGTCTATCATTTTGAGTGTTTTGCGGGAGTTGGTATGTCGAGACGCAGATAGGTTAAGTTCACCTCTTACTGTCAAAGGCGTTCATATGAGGGAGGGAGACCGCTCTCACGTGTGTATGGGAAACCGCTCCTCTGTGTGTGAGGGAGACCGCTCTCGTGTGTGTGAGGGAGGGAAGGAGACTGTTCTCGCAGGTGTGTGTGAGGAAGACTGCTCTCGCGTGTGTGTGTGTGAGGGAGGGAAACCACTCTCGCGCGTGTGTGTGTGTGTGTGTGAGGGAGGGAGGCAGACCCCTCTCGGCGGTCACACTTACGGTGATGAGGTTGATCCCGGCTTGGAGGCCTGCTGAACGCTCAAAGTTTCCATTCAGTTTCAAGTACTGGTACCTGGGGACAGACAAGCAGTACTGTTCAAAGGCACTGTGTGTAGATGTGTGTGTACGTGTGTATCATACCAGTCTTGAGTGTATGTGTGCGCGTGTGTGTGTGTGTGTGTGTGTGTGTGTGTGTGTGTATCATATCAGCCTGGTGTGCATGTGTATAATAGTACATACATATCATGTGATTTGTGTGTGTGTGCGCGTGTGTGTGTGTGTGGGTGTAACATAACAGTTTTGTGTGTGTGTGTGCGTGTGTTTCTCATAACATGTGTGTGCCCTGCTGTGAGCTGAGAGCACTGATGCCAACAGGGGAAAGCTCTGTGCTTCTGTATTTATATCCTTCCCCCGTGGTCACCCCTCTCCCTCCTCGTTTATCCTCTCTGTCATCACTGTGCTGGGTGACCTTGCGCTCCACTGTCAGACGATAGCCTTTCAAACGGCCGGCTTTTCTCCAAAGGGCCACATTCCACCGCAGCTCCCCAGCCAAGCCCACGGCACAGTGTGGACAGGCTTCACACGAGCACAGTAAACTCTAGACTGTGGTTCTGACAAGAGGCTGACAGACACTAGCAGAGGCGCACATAACACTAACCAGCCCTGCACCATTGCTGACAACTTAAAACAACGACAACAACAACAACAAAAATTGATAAGCTAACAGGGCCTATCGGAGCAGAAGATGACAAGAAGGTACTAACACTAGACAGCGCGTTACCTGCGTTACCTGTGCTGACAGGGCCTACCAGAGAGACTAACACTAGAGAGCGCGTTACCTGTGCTGACAGGGCCTACAAGAGAGACTAACACCAGACAACGCGTTACCTGTGCTGACAGGGCCTACCACAGCCGGAGAGGACTCAGAGAGACTAACACTATGCAGCGTGTTACCTGCGTTACCCGCGCTGACAGGGCCTACCTGGGCAGGGCGGAGTTCTGGAGGGCCCGCTCCACATCCATGTCTGTGCTGCTGTAGTCGGTGATGATGACGTTCAGGTTTCTGTCCTCAGTGTGTCGGTACAGCTGCTCCATGTCCGTGATGAACTGCTGGACCCATCGGGCCTGGTTTTTCACTGGCGAAAGAGAGCAGAAGTAAACACAAACAACCTACAACAGAACACATCCCTGATTACATACAACCTTTAACACCAGCAGCAACAAAAAACCCCACCTGAAGGTAGGTACAACTGCCTCATAACTCAATAAAAACGAACAACAATCTGCCAATAAATCAATAACTATATCAACACAATGACAATAGGCTCTGGTTAATCGCACTGCACCCTGGCGCATCCATCCATCCATCCATTATCTAAGCCGCTTATTCCTAGTCAGGGTCGCGGGGGGCTGGAGCCTATCCCAGCATGCGTTCCGGGCGAGAGGCAGGAATACACCCTGGACAGGTCGCCAATCCATCGCAGGGCACACACACCATTCACTCACACGCTCATACCTACGGGCAATTTAGACTCTCCAATTAGCCTGACGTGCATGTCTTTGGACTGTGGGAGGAAACCGGAGTACCCGGAGGAAACCCACGCGGACACGGGAGAACATGCAAACTCCACACAGAAAGGCCCCCGGCCTGGATTCGAACCCGAGACCTTCTTGCTGTGAGGCGACAGCGCTATCCACTGCACCACCGTGCCGCCCACCCTGGTGCAGCGGCACTATTTCTGCACTCCCTGGGCTCGGGGCTCTGACCTGGCACAATGAAGTGGACGGTGGCCGCAGGGTCCCAGGCGAAGCCCAGAGGGGTGCAGAGCAGGGACTCCTGTTGGGGCGGGGCCCTGTGGGCCCGGCGGCCACCGCGGCGCTGGAGCGCGTAGATGTAGGAGGACAGGCGCACCCTGCCCACGCCCTCCTGCTGCAGCTCCAGCTCCAGCAGGTACCGGCTGCCCTGCGAGCCGTCGGACCGCTTCTCCACATTCACCGCCCGCAACAGGGAGAAACGACTGTGCAGGGAGGGAGGGAGGGAGGGAGGGAGGGAGGGAGGGAGAGGAGAACACCGAGGAGATAGAGGAATGATGAAAGGAGAAGGGAAGAGGGGGAGAGAGGGGGAGAGAGAAAGGAAAGGGAAGCAAAGAGGTAAAGTCAGCCTTAACTATGACAGTATCATGTAAACAGCACCTTGTTCTTTGGGTCTCTCTGTGTAGACGTGTCATTTACATGACTGATTCATCACTCAAACACTATTGTACATTTTGATCTGTCCCTCATAACATAAGAACATAGCAGGCCTTTCGGCCCATCTAGGCTCACCACACTTCATTGTCACACACGCACACACACACACACACACACACACACACACACACACGTAAGCATGTGTGTGACTGCTATGCTGCGCTACCCTTGGTTCTTCAGGTTGAGTTTCTTCATGAAGCTCTCCACCACGGCCTGAGCGTCTCTGGGGCCCAGCAGCAGGTTTCCCGAGACGTTGCAGGTCAGGTCGATCCAGTCCGAGCGCAGCGTGTGGAAGTCCAGCGGCTCCACGTCGAAGGTCTGCTCCCAGTTCACCGCCTGGTCGAAGACGGGCGGCTTGGTCAACTCGAACGTCCCCTCGCTGTCGCGGTCCACCTCCGAGTCGCCCTCCAGCGCCCACAGCCTGTCGCTGCCCGCCTCTGACTCAGCGGCGCCCAGCGGCTCCAGCGCCGCCTCCTCCTCCCCGCCCTGCGCGCTCCTGGTGGCGGTGGGGGGGTCCGCCTCGCTTTCCCGCCAGCTCTTCCTTCTCGCCGCTCTCCGTCGTTGGGTCGACGCCGACTGGGGGTCGGTTGCCTCCCCCCTCCTCAACGACGACTTCAGACGGTCCTCTTCCAGGACCAGGGAGGCCCGTGCGGTCGTCTTGTCCTCTTGGATGGTCGGCGGCGCGGTCTGGGCCAGGACCGGCCGAAAGGACTGCGTTTTAACGCCGTTCGGCTGTTCCGCCTCGGCCTCCTGTGTGCTGGCCCCCGGGCGGTGCTGCGAACGGCCGCCGTTTGTTCCAGGCACTCGGACCGCACCCCGGCGCCTCGCCTTCTCTGCCGTCCGCGGTTCCGGAAGCGTTCTTCCCTTGGAGAGGGTCGGCCCGTGAGAGTTTGAGCTCCTCCGATGGATGACTTCTCCCCTCCCCGTCGGGTTTCTCCCTGTTCCCCGCTCCGTTAAGCGGCTCCGCTTTCTGGCCCGCGTCAGACGCCTGGGTCGGCCCCGCCCGTGCGCCCTGCGCTCTGGCTTTGGCCCTCCTCTTCCTCTTCCTCAGAGGGACGGGCCTGGTGGCCAGGGGCATGGAGAACAGCTTCCTCCTCCGCTTGAAGGTGTAGTCGTCGTAGTCGTCTCCGTAGTCCGGCAGCTTGTTGGACCTGTCCTGAGCATCCTCCACATTCATTCCTAGTTTGGAGTCTTTCACCTCTGGATCCTCGTACTGGAAAATTTCATCAAGGGAAATATTCTCCTGCAAGCCAAAATCTGTAACCAGGGGGGAAATGGCCGTTGGTACAACATTATTATTTCAGGCCGCCATTGTAAATAAGAATTTGTTCTTAATGGCTTGCCTGGTTAAATAAAGGTTAAATAAAAAATAAAATTGTAATGTTATAACATTATAGATTTTGCTACACAGACACGTGTCCAATGTGACTTACAGGTCATTCTTAGTTGCATGTTAATAAATGCTCATGTGTATGAACAGGTAGCACGTACAATGCAAAGTGTGCCACCCTGGATAGGTTTGTTTGCTAACCAAACAATGATGAAAGGTGCATGATGTCATAACAATCCCAAACAAATGGAGTTCTGTGGAGTTGACTGTACCTTGCTTGTCCCAGAACCTCTCTCTGTCTTCGAATCCTTCATTTTCCGGGATGTCCATCTTCATGTATTTAAAAAAACCAAACCTACAAAAAGGATTTAAAGAGTATCGGGAGAAAATAAAAGAGCATAAAAATTTTTATAAATTTAAGTTGCCAAATCATAATTTTACCAGTAAAGCTTCCCATTACAATAACTATATTGTTAATTAATATTAACAAATTAACAAATTCTGTATGCCCTGTGATTTGTTTTGCAATGTCATTTACACACACACACACACACACACACACACACACACACACACACACACACATATATATATATATATATATATATATATATGTATTACTATTGAGAAGTCTCCTGTATTATAAACCCATAAAGGTTGTTGAAGCAACACAATATATCTAAGATAATAATGGCAATTTTAGAGAATTTAACTGGTGGCCTGCTTCTGTGACAAAATGTTGCCATCTTGTGGGTAATTGCAATACTACACTACAAACAATGAGGAAGTTCCCAGTGGAAGTGCTGCAGATTCAGGGACTTTGGGACTACTGTTGAATCAAATATGGACTGTGTGGTGGATAGAGGAAGCACTGGGAGACCACAGGGCTGATCTACCTGTCTAAGTAACGTGGATTCTCGTGGTAGAAGCATTTGTTGTCACTCTCCATATGGGTTAGTCGTGTGTAGTCGTTGGGGTAGACATAGGACATGTGGACCTGCCAATCAAAGAGAAACATAAAACATCACTTGTCAATCACTGAGAGGTGTCCGGGATGGAAGCTTTGAGAAATATCATAAATAAAAACACATACAGAACAAGCCAATTTACTTAACCATTATAAAACAAAGGTCTTTTGGCAAATTGGTCTGCTTTAGAAGGAATTTTTAAGAGGATGACGCCAAGACCCTCAGCTATCAAATTATTAAAGATGACAGCTACCACAATCTATACTTCAGAGATGAATGACAAAATACATGAAATCATGCAATGTTGAACAACAATGAATGCCCTCACAAGCATTCTCATATTCCAAAAGTTTTGACTAAATTACTCAAGTAAAAAGCCGGCTTGAGCTTTAAGCAGCGCAGCACCTGCCGTGAGCGACTTTAACACTGCAGTGAAATACAACAGCGCGGTGCAGCGTTGGTGGGAGCGGAGAGTTTGGGAGACACTCACAAACTGCAGGCCCTGGTACCGGAGCAGTGGGAAGCCCTTGATGATGTAGGTGGGCTTGTAGGAGCAATCAGGGAGGACGTGGTGCAGGTGTACACTGTCCACCAGCGGAACTGCACCGAGAAAAACAAGGGTCAAGGGTCAGGGGTGAGGGGTTAGGACAGAGGGAGATAAGGAGTGTGAGGAGGAACTGAAAAAGGACAGGAAACCCTGCTGAGGCTGGGAGACGCACCTCTAACACGTTGACACGGATTCAGGAAATGGGTCACATCCTAGATGGAGGAATGACCTCCCCCACTCCTTCAGGGTGGCAGATTCTCTATCTATATCTTCCCAAAAAGACTGAAGACTCACCTCTTCAGACTACCCCTCAATTTACAATTTTTAAAAAAAGTATAGTAAGCTTTTTTGCCTCCGTGTAACAGTTTTGTGGCATAAATGTTGGCAATGGCTGATAAGACTGTAACCTGATGACCTCTTGCCATATGAACGCACTCTTGTAAGTCGCTTTGGATAAAAATGTCTGCCAAATAACCCGTAAATCGTAATGAAAATGGTGAGGGCTTGAGCAGCATTCTATTCCACATTCCAAACAATGTGACTGCTGCCACCAAAGATATCAAATGGATTTCAAGCCCTTTGCACGCAGATAAAAAGCAAGACAACGCAAATTTCATGATCCTAACAAACAAGACATGTCAATGATGTCGATGTTCTGCAGTGTACTAGCCAAGTCCTATGGTAAATCAGCTTGCCGCACCGATCACTTCTGTGATTGTATGATGATTGTGGTAGTGATTCAAAACTGAGTGGAAAGTCTGCACTGTGGAGCTGTGCTCCCAAAGGGCCAAAGGGCAGCAGGTTTTCCAGCTCTCTGTAACCCACTGAACCGGGGGAGTTTTATCCATCAGGACAAGGTCGGACGGGGCATCGGAGAGCAGACACTGTATATATATTGTGGCATCCCAAGGGGCTGCCCAAGGAAATGGCTGCCTGGCCCTTTAACGCATTGGAGCCACTGGAGCCGGAAGAAACTACATTTCCCAGCAGCGTGCAGCCCCACACCGGAGTACCAGCTGCAGCAGATAATAATATATGCCATTCAGCAGACGCTTTTATCCAAAGCGACTTACAGTAGTGAATGCATACATTTTTCTGTATATGTGGTCCCAGTGGGAATTGAACCCACAACCAATGCCACGCTCTACCAACTGAGCACAGAACCACCAGATGAAGCTATTGGGAATGCGGGCAGCTGATTGCAATCTAGAGGCCTACTTAAGAACTGATTTGTGTCACACTGGGAGGGAGGAGGTTGGTGGTTGTGGAGAGTGTGAAAGAGAGGTGTGAAAGAGAAGTGTGAAAGAGAAGTGTTTTGGATTGCTGTTTGTGTTGGAATTGGCTTGTTTGAGGACCCCGCTTTGTGTACGGACTTGTGGACTGCCTGAAGAACTGAACTGGATTTGTGGACTGGATTACGGATAACGACGACGAGCAAAGATTGTGGACTTCGTGTTTTTGGATCCCCCGAATACCCTGCCCTTTTTTGCGTTTGTCAAGATTAATGTAATAAAGTCATCGTTTTGTTTGTAATACTGCCTCCTCCGGGTTATTCAACTTGCCTACGCCCTCTGCACGGTCCGTGAGTGTTGCCCAACCCCAAGGGACACCACAATATACATGAGGTAAAGAGGGTCATATATATGAGGGTGGAGCGGCTTGGACTGTGACACTTGTCGCTCTAGGGTCCCGGAGAATCACATACTGCAATTGCTTTGAGGTTCCCTCGTGCTGCAGAGAACAAGCCATCGCTCGAACCCGACCGTGGGGGTCACTCACCCTGGTACAGGGAGTCCCGGGGGTCCTCCCTAAGCATGTCGGCCCCCAGACTCGGGTGCCCTGGGGCGTCCCTGGGGGGCTCCGTGTGACTGGCAGCCGACTGAGGGATGTGAGTGACCTCACTCATCATCAGAGCCGACTCATCTGAAACACAACAACAAGAAAAAAGATGTCTTCAAAATGTGCAATTGGTCCAAGTAAAACTTCGGTAGCCAGGTGAAACCGCCGTGCCCATTTCTGTGTGCGCAATGGTCCCCAGCCCTGGTCCTGGAGAGCTGCAGGGTGTGCTGGTTTCCTTTGTTCGTTAGAATTGATCAATTAAAAGGGGTCACGCAGTAAACACACCTCACCTGTTTTTTTGGCATCTACGTTGCTTGCTAATTTTAAGGTGAACACAGTGCACCGTACCCTGTGGCTATCCATGGAATTCTTCCAGTGATCCAGTGATCCTTCATGTGTGAGGTTGTTTTGTATGGGAATGGTGGCTGCCTCACATCATAGCCTTGACAGCTCATTTTAATATGCTGGACCACTGCAGCTCAGAATCGTGAGGGCCAGAGTGGTTCAAAAGTTCAGAGATTATCACAATTTTTGTGACGCAAAGCAGATTACTAATGGCAACGTAGCCAGACTCTAAATCTAACCATGTATGAATCATGATTATGAAAAAATAAATAAAAACTGTGGGATGTTATTCTTGTCCATTTCTAAACATTTTACTTGACCATGACATAAGGAGGGCTCACTTCAAATAGGGAAGAGAGTTAAAAATACTGTTTAATAGTGAGGGTCACAGTTATTTGGGTTAACCACAAAACCATGTTAAACAAGGAAATTGTACTGTAATTAGGAACATTTGGAGCTACGTTTGTATGCCAAGCCAAGTCTTCAAGGAGCTCCATGACTCACACTTTATTTCCATCTGCAAGACACATCATTCTTGTCATTTTGATTAAATATGTCATTTTTTGAAAATAAAATAAAAAATGTAAATGTAACTTTTGTTGGAAAACACATTCAGTTACAAAGGTCAAGTTCAATGTGGTTGTTGTTGTTTTCGCTTCGAATGAAAAGAGATCTGCAAACCCTCTTCTGAAAGGCAGACTGGTTTAGTGTGATCTTATCCACTATGCATGGCGTACACCAATTAAAATCATTAAGATTACCATATAAAAGGGATCTAGAGTTTTTCTATGGGAAAATGGGGGATTCACCAAGCATTTATAAATCCACATAATAAGGTCCATTGGCTTGTGGCTTTGATGCTGTATTTTTATGTCAAGTAAATTATTACATTTCAAGCTCCAAGGGTAACTTTCTGTCATTTTTTTCAGAATACAGTTCCAGGTGCCCTTAATATGAACCCGAGACAACGGTTGGCTCAGTTATTTTATGACGTCACATTTTTGATGATGACAAAACTTTTAGTAACCAGAAACCAACACCACAAATGAGTGATGAAACATGCAGGGGAAAGTAGTTCCTTTAAAAAAATTGTTTTAACCCCTATTAGTACATTGTTCCCCAATTTGGAATGCACATTCGTAATTGTAAGCATGTAACATTGCCTCCATCATTTGGGGAAAGCACATGATTGTGTAACATCTTTATTTTCAGTCCAGTAGCGCCGGAGGACTGAGGCATTTGCGCCGTTCGGTGATGAGGCCACAATGTCCTGACTGTAACCCTCCCCTGCCGCGGGCAACGCTACGGCCAATTATACGGCATCGCGGGGGGGGCCCGGGCAGTCAGAACCGACATGCTCCCGATTGGAGGACCTTGTGGCCCATCAGGAAGACTGCTCTTAAGAGGTACTGCTCCTTCAACTTTTAACATTTAATACTGGGAAATAACAGACGCAGAAGTGAAAGTTTGATATCTGGAGATGGTGTGGTTTTGTGATGCATGTTTGAATGAATTTGTGCATAGCATTGTTGTCTACAAAATCCCAAGCCGCATAACCTTTCCATGCACAACTTACTGGTATAGAGGGAAATGTACTGGGAATTGATGACCGTGAACCTCTGACCATCCTGGAGGAGTCGCCACTGTGTAGGAAAAGACACAGTTACTCCATTATCTCCGCCAACAAAAAGCTGATCTCAGATCAGTGCTGGCTGCATTCCAAACAAACTCAACGTTGCGCTTTATTCACTTTCTTGCAAAAACAAGCAGACGTTTGACCGAGTTCGGGTGATCTCATCAGAAACACATCTGATGGCCTACACCCTTATCCTGCATCCTTGCATACAGAGAACTTCCAAAATAAAGGAATTGAAGCTGTTCTGTTGGCCCTTGGTGGCCCATGCCATATTAAAATACTTTTCTTTTCTTTTTTATATTTTGGCAGTGACCTGTATGTAACACGTCATCACTAACAGTCATAGTCACGTGCGTATTTGTAAAATACACATTTGTTTGCAATTATTTCAATTTGCCTTTCGAGACAAAAATACTTCCAAGGGACTTCCTGTTTTGGGGAGTTGAACCAGTTCCTGACCATTAAGTATAGTGAAGTTCAGAAAAATCACTCTCAACAGTGATCATATGCTTGAGAGGTGTCTCTCATGTACAAGTGGTGGGCCTAGGATCGTGACCATTTTAGATACTCTGCTGTGAACCACTTCCTGAGAAATCTCTGTCAACATCCAGCGCCTGATTTAAAGCTGAAGAATTCCAACCATGCGGGGCAGACCCCAGGCACACTGCGGATTCAGAGGATCGTCCTCTTAATCCAGCAGCAGCGTGTTCACAGAAACATCCTTTCAGTGGAACACTAAATCCCCAAAAGATTGCAAAAAACATTTTGTCAGTCACAAGGAAAGACACATGCAATAAAAGGCTGCAATCACGCTGTCATGAATATTTCTTTTGACAGCGGTAGGCTTCACATCCATAAAAAAAAATGTGGAACCTATGGAAATATTCCTTCTCTGAAGCTTCAGAAGATTCACATTCAATCCACCCCTTGTAACTGTATTGGCCAGCCTCCAGATTATGCACCTAACCAGAGTATACATACATGGCAGGAGTAAGTAAACTCGCTATGGCAAAATGAAGAGTTACGGCAAAAACCAAAAAACAATGCGCAAATGCACGATACTAACAGTCGATTTAATTCAATTTGCATTCAGTTTCCGAGTAGCTCACCCAAATTCGGTGCCTTACAGGAAATGGGGCCATTTTGGCACTGAGATACTCTGGCACTTATATTGAATTAAGTATTGAACCGAATCTCTGAACTTCACTCTCAAAAATAAGCACAAACACTTCCCTATTGGATTTAGCACAAACACTTCCCAAATGTAGATAAAAGTTAAAGTTGCTGTATATCTCTGCGTATGAAATGGATTGTAATGGTACGTTTTTCTGTAGTGTTCTCTGCTGTACCGTTCTGTCTGTTTGGTTATATTTTGTCAAATTTCTATGCAAATTGAAAATGAAAAACAAATAATATCGATTTTTTTTTTAATGTAGCAAATCGCATAGATTAAATACTTACCGCTACTTCCACATGATCTGTGCCTTTATCGTTCTGCTTGTGGAGGATTTCAAAGTAATATCGCTTGCTTGTCGTTAGCCTGGGGAAAGGGGGACAAAAATAGCATTGTAGAATACAACTCTGCAAATAATATACATATATATATATATATACGGTCTCACAATACCGTCTAAGCAATGTCAAACCATGCCAACCTACAGTAAATCAATGGCTGTTTTTCCCTTAGTGTTTCACAGTCAGAGTACTATATAAGTGGCCCCCTACCTTGGGATTGATTCCACACACTAAAGGGCAGATTTAATCTACATCGTTACACTGAAGAATCGGTTGCTTTGCCGACATTGCTATCATTTCAACCCCTTGTCAGCCAGGCTCCCCGATGTGTGTATGCTGTGTAGCAGGATGGTAAAACTGCGCTGGGGTGCTTTTGCTAGTGAGGACGGCCTCCTTTTGTTGAGCTCTAACCGCGTCTATCTCCTTCATCTGTCGGGGGGATCGCGTGCAGGCACTCGCTTGCTTCCCCATTCCCAAGTGCATCCTGCAAACGTACCACACACATTCAAAGTCTAAAACCACCGAGAACAACTTTCTACTGCGCAGACATCAAAGCCTGCTCCACCGACCTGGCACCGTGCTTCGTGTACCCTGCCCAGGTTGCTGGAGGGGATGTGCGAGATGAAAACAAACAAGGGCCTAAAAATACACCTATTTCCAGCCCTGTATCCACATCTCTGCGAGTCTGTGAGTGGCGTAACACACTGAACAAGCACTTGTCCCCTCTGATTGAACTGTGCCGTGGCTTTCAGGGATATCACAGCTATTTTTGAGGGGGGGGGGGGGGGCATCCACTGGTATTTAGCACCAATTCGCTCACCCCCACATCAGTTTAGGCGAAGAGGTAAGGACAGTTCAGTTGGGGGATTTGATTGAGGGACTGATTTAGCGAGATTGTAAATCTGGCCAGAACACCATGTAACACCACTGTCTTTGGCACCAAGGTCCCCAGCAAATGTGTGCCTTGGATAAACGTCTCAACTGACAGATTTATTTCACTGCGCTCTACCCTCCTCTTGCCCGCTCCCATCCGTAACCCCACCCCCTTTTCTGACAGACAAATAATAGTCCTCAGACGTGTGAATCTAAACAATGGCAACTCACTCGATTGGCTCAGAAGTCTGACTGGCGTATTTTCCAAACTCGCCTGGAGCTGCCCATTCTGTGCCTGTCTGCAAAACATTGAACAGAAATGAAGGCAAGTTAAAGACGCACATTTGAATGATTCACAGTTGCAGCTGCAGGAACAGAACAATGTTGTAGGTGAACTAGCGGTATCAGAGGAGGAATCATCTGGTTGATGCCAGAAAGAAAATGTTTTTTGTTAAGACAGCATTAATGTGAGCACAATGCCCCGTCATCCTCTTTCCCATAAAGATAAGGCAGGACAGACGCTCTGGGCCTTCTCCGTGTGCAGTGATTTCAAGATGTGTGGTTTCCTATCTCAGACAAAGCATCGTAAGAAGCACAGTTCACATGGGACCTAGAAGGCAAGCTTCTCCCACGGAGACAGATGACAAACGCTGAATCAGACACCGTCAGCATCCGTCAGACAGTTATTCCTGGTAGGTAAACACACACGTATACGAACATGTGAGCAAGCGGCGTTGTACCTTGTTACCTGACTGTCACCCCCCAAGTATTGTCCTGGAGAGCCACAGGGTTATGCTGGTTTTAGTTGTCACTCAGCACTTGGTTAATCAATTAAAGCAGTTGATTACACTGCAAACTCACCATACCTGGTTCCTTGGGTCTAAATTAATTGCCGATGCTAAGGGGAAAACAATACACCGGCAGACCATGCGGCTCTCCAGGAGCTGGCAATCCCTGGTGTAGGCTGACCCCTACCTACCTTTCCCACCAAGGCCAGCAGACGGAGGCTCAAGGGACTGTCATCCAGACTCAGCCAGAATTCAGAGTTGTCGTCAGAGGCCACAGCAAACAGGTACTCCCCTGGAACACAGAGGCACGGGGCGAAGCATTGGTCACACAAAACTTGGGTCACATCATTCTCATTTTCCGCCAAAAAAACTGACAGAGCCGACTCACAGCAAGGACTGGGCAGGTACATCGTAAAACAAAGCGACCGGCAAACTAAACGGTCCTCTCTCGTGGCTGTGTCTCTCGGTCGTAGAGAGACTCAGCCATCGTTTCCATGGGGATGGCAACCTTGCAACGCTCACTGCGAAGTGGGCCCCTCCCAATACGCGCATACAAAAAAAAAAAGTGAAACGTGTCATATAATTCACATAATTAATTCTCGACAAAGGGCTCTTTGTGAGAAAGCTCTTTGTGAAGCCCATGTACCCATCTCTTATGAACAAAACCGTTCCCCTGCCACCGGAGCCCGTTAGCACCATCTAGCACAAAGGATGTCAGCGTCACCTTAAAATCACACGTTACATTCGAAGGTTACAGTGAATCAAGCGCCTATACGATCCACGTTAAATAGAGATGCCGTATAGCAGGACGAGCGCCCCGTTGTTACATGCGTTTCCAAGGCCCGAGTGTCAGATTAGCACAGGGCGCACAAAGGAGGGTCCTGTTTCACGGCCGCTCATGTTTCAGGGACGGCCGTCTTAGTGTGCGCCCCAATCACTGCGCGCGGCCATGGCACACCGAGGCTAACAGGGCGCTCTCGCACGGCGCTCTGCGGAGTTAAGAGGGCAGGAGAGCCAGCGGCGCACTGCTGCAGCACAGAGGGGTGCGTTCATTCTGCCCGTCTGGGGTGCTTCACCCGAGGCAATGAATTTCAGCACGTATCACTTCTTTCCCCCTTTTCTCACCCAATCACTGTGCACCTATCACAACTTCTTTGAGCACAGAAAAACAACAACAGCAACAACGGTGTGTAAGGGTAAAAAGAGTGCTTCCTTACCCGGTCTTACCTTGTTAAGGACATATTTGCATGTTGAACGCACCACGGACGTGCCACTACACCACATGTTTACATTATCTGTGTGACACCGTGTTTCCATAACAAGACACCCTGACCCAGGGAGACCGACATAGCTTACATTTTTGACATATTTTCCAGGCATATATTCACTAAAACAATTAGAGTTAAGTGCCTCGCTCTAGGGTGCAACTGCAGTTCCCTAACTTGGGAAGTGAACGTGCAACCTTGGGAATGGAAACGAGGCAGGCAGAACCAAGCCTCTGTGAACAGTGCGTACTCCTTATCCATTTCAGTTTCCAGTGAAATCGGAGATC
Source organism: Aldrovandia affinis (assembly GCA_029706075.1). Classification (NCBI taxonomy): domain Eukaryota; kingdom Metazoa; phylum Chordata; class Actinopteri; order Notacanthiformes; family Halosauridae; genus Aldrovandia; species Aldrovandia affinis. The sequence goes on from JAINUG010000023.1 coordinate 1,959,848, forward strand.
ACTTGTTAGATCTCTTTTTTTTTTTTGCTCTACGTGTATACGCTCCACTGCACTTCCTTGTCGGTGGGTACGCGCATTTTCCAAGCATTACCTGATAACGATTATGATTTTGACCTATGACCTCTTGTGTGTGTCCCGTGTGTTGATTTAACGCAGACGTCAGGGTTTATTTCAGGGGTCTGTTTCCGTAATCCAAATGAATAACGTGATAAAATACACACGTGCGACGGCGGATTTGAATGCGTTACCTAAGCCCCGGCGATCACTTATCACAGAGGATGCCAATGCCTGGAGCCGTATAAGATAAGATAAGATAGCCTTTATTAATCCCGGGGGGATTTGGTTTGTCACAGCAGCAATGATACAGGAGGCAGTGAAAGAACACACAACATATCGTTGAGCAGTGAATTGAGGTCGCGCAGGGTGGAATTTCAGCGGAAACGCGAGCGCAGTTCCCCGCGATTCCAGCGCTCCGGGGGCGGGGAGGGGGATAAAAACGCACCGTCCTCGTAAGGGTGGAGGTAGCCGAAGATCCTCAGGCCGTAGTTGGTCCACCTGGGCGCCACGGCCAGCTTCTTCACCGTGGTCCTCGACTGGAACAGAGAGGAAACCGTGTTACTGCACGTCCGGGCTTCTCCTGCTTCGTGTAGTTGCTGTGTCCTGGCACACTACAGGCCTGCATTACATTACATTTACATTTTAGGCATTTAGCAGACGCTCTTATCCAGAGCGACTTACACAGTATACATTGCTTTACATACAATCCATTTATACAGCTGGATATTTTACTGAAGCAATTCAGGTTAAGTACCTTGCTCGAGGGTACAGCGGCAGTGCCCCCACCTGGGGATCGAACCTGCAACCTTTGCGTTACAAACCCAGTTCCTTAACCATTATGCTAACACTGCTGCCCATGGGCCTGCACCCCAAAGGGGGCCTGAACTAATATCCTAACTGTTGGATAGTTTGAGCCTGTGAGGTCCACATCTATAGACCACAGCAAATGGAGGTCTATAGTTCAGACTGATTGTTAGTGCTTTCTATGCAAAACTTTCCGTGGTTTGAGGAATTGAATTCATGAGAAGATAACGAGCAGTGGAGAAAATGAAAGATGCTGAAAGGCGAATGAATAAGCAAATGAGGACTTAGCAACGCAAGGAGTGTGTGCATTGGTTGGCTTGTAGGCACAAAAGCTAAGGGCTGCTTGAAGAGTGCTCAAAAAAAGTGAAACTATGTAACAAGTTTTGACCTGCTGCCTGAAGAAGGCTAAGATCAAATCAGGTCACAGGCACCTGAGTGCAGGTATAGGCTGAGTCACTGTGTTCTGCCTTTCATTTGTGAGCGCGTTTTCAAGCAATCGTTAGCTTTTGTGGCTGCAAAACTCAAAACTAAAATGAATAACCTCAGTCTGTTCAAGATTCGAGATGGCATGCTTCACAGTACTACTGTATGCTTTGAATTTGACCACAACGGAGTGAGAAAATCTGATCAGTTTAAAAAGTTTGCAGATGTAGTGCGGTTTCAACCGTTTTGTTTTTTTCTCTGGTTGTTACGGGAACCAATACCACGACCTTGCAGTGCACGTAAAGAATGAGTGGGGAGATCACCATGGAAACAATACACACCTTCCAGTTTATGAAGCATGCATTGCATATCCCTTCACAAAAAAGAGTTATGTTCAGGATAGACCCAACTAAAACCGTATGTCAAGAGACCGTCACTGCAGGTTTTGCACAAGATTTGGAATGAATTAACTGACTTTGGCACAATGTTGGTCTCAATGCTACTCAAGCTGGCTGAACACCTCAAAAGAGAGACCACATAGGCTCTCACATATAGACTCTGCTGTAATGTCAGCAAAATGTCTACAAAATGTTTGGGCAATCAGAGTGTGGGGGCATTATAGCTTACAGGAACAGCCTTTCCCTAAGTCATGTCTGCCAGCCTCAGCTGTCTGCCCCTCAAACTTCAGAAGCTTCCCACAACAGCCACTGCAAATGCTTCTGAAAATGTTTCGTTTGGGACCCATGTTATAATTTTACAATCATCCTTTTTTTTTTTTTTTTTTTTTTACTCGAAGTGAGAGGAACAGTGAGGTAGTCAAAAACAACATTATTGACAGGCCAGCATTTCATCTACCGAACAAGTGCTGACACAATATGTATGTATATCCTGTAAACATCGGATCAGCACAGAAATGCTCTCCCTAGATTAGTCAGGCCCTGACACATGGCTGACAGGCTTCAGCTCAGGAGATGGTGGAGGGTACACACAGAAGCAACATAGACCGAAACCCCCATTTCTGTCCAAACCGCATCCCCTGTGGTCACTTCGATCTCGCCGTGCAGACTCCAGCAGAGAAAAGTGTGAGACAGCGCACCCACATCGCACCCACATCCTCTGCACTGAGCGTCTGTCTGCTCTAAGGGGCCGTCTTTGGTCTCTCTTTAGTCTGAGACAGTTTGACAGTGAGAGTGTGAGAGTACATTTACATTTTACATTTTAGACATTTAACAGACGCTCTTATCCAGAGTGACTTACAAGATGTGCATTAATACATGGTAGGAACAATCATAGTTAGCGCACGAGATCAGTGCAGTAATACAGCAATAGACATCATTGCAGGCATCTGCGTACCATACCTGTAACACTGGGAAGGAAAAGGTTCGTGTTTTTTTTTTTAGATAGATAGATAGTGAGAGTGAAACAGTTTGACAGTGAGTGAGACAGATAGATAGTTAGAGTGAGACAGTCTGACAGTGAAAGTGAGACCGTTTGACAGTGAGAGTGAGACAGATAGTGAGAGTGAGACAGTTTGACAGTGAGAGTGTGAGAGTGAGACATATATATAGTGAGAGTGAGATAGTTTGACAGTGAGAGTGAGACACATACATAGTGAGAGTGAGACAGTCGGACAGTTTGACAGTGACAGCATGAGAGACAGAGTTAGACAGTGAGATTGACCGAAGTCAATGAGTGAATGAGACAGTGAGTGAGTAAGACAGAGTGATAGTGAGAGAGTGAGATTGAGTGTGTAAGCAATGCATGAGTGAGGGAGGAGGAGGGAGAAAGAGTTAGCAAATTAACGAATGAATGAGCGTGTGTATAAAGGGACGAGAGCAAGTATGCCAGTATTATGTGTGTGTGTCTGTACACAGAGCCTCAATTGTGTGTGTGTGTGTGTGTGTGTCCTATGAAGGGTGAAAGGGAACAGTGTCACTCACGTGGGGATAGAGAGGAAAGTGGAGGTTTTTCCGAAGTTGCAGGGTAGAGCTGCCGCACCAGTCTTCAAAAATGTGCAAATTAGCTTGACCTTTATACTGTGAAAGAGAAATCATTTCCATGATTCATTTGTTTTAATGAGCAGGAGTGGGAGTCAATACATTTGAACAATTCATTGACAATTCTGCATGCATGGGAAAAGGCTGCATCCACTGCAGCACTGTGTGTAAAGCATGTCTATCGTTGTGGTGATGTTATCACAGGGTGAACACGAGCGTAGCACTCAGTGGCCCCGGTTCATTTTTATACGACGGCGTAAGGGAAATGTAGAGCTGTGGAAAGTCATCTGTGTCATCCAACCTGACACAGACACACACATACACACAAAACCACCGCGCGGGGAAAAGATTAACACGCATGCACACACACACACGCACACACACGCACTCTCTCACACACACACACACACACACATACACACAAAACCACCGTGCGGGGAAAAGATTAACACGACCAGAGGAATACAGAGCCATGGAAAGGTATCCATGTCATCAAGCCTGGCACGCCCACGCATGCCCACGCATGCACACACACACATGCACACACACGCACTCACATGCACACACACACACACACACTCACACGCACACGCACTCACACACACTCACCCACATGCACACAGAGGAGGGACACAATCACTTAATTGACCAGCAGAAGAAGGACATTCTGTGGGGCTGAAGAGTTGCTGCTTAGATTGTCATGCCGGTCAGACACGTATGGGGAAGCGTAAAGAGCAGTAAGATGCTGATCTGCCTGCCAGCAACAGGAAGTCATCTGGCACAGCCGAGACCAGCATGTGCCGTCAGCCCGCCCCGTCTGCACCGATATAAAGGTCATGCCCTCAGCCGCAGCGATGTGGGTCACAGAGCCTCTCACAACGCCCCTTGCTCCTTCGTGTCGTTTTCTCCACCCAGCCCAAATGTGGGCTGTGTTCCTCCACAACCGTCTGACCTCATGTGAAAAGGAACAGTCTTCAAATACCCATCCCCAAAGTGATTCATTTTACAGGTTTTAAATGATGATCTCTCCCTCCCCACCTCACATGAATGAGGTGAATTAACGAAAACACAAAACAACAGAAGCATTCTGGTGCAAAGCATTGTTTCCATGTAGCACCAAGGTGGGTGCTATACATTAGCGGTGGGCGAGGCAAGTTTCCCCCCTTCACTGTAAAGCGCTGTTATTATTACAGACCTGCCAACCTTGGGAATTGTTTTTGAGTACAACCAGCGGCGTAGGCACGTAACGGCGCCCCATGTTCTGTCGACGGGGTGCTACGCGAAAAATAGCTGCACGGGGGGTGCGCGAGGAAATAATTGTGCCCCTCGGAACCGGTCCGTTTTTTTTTACATTTTCTGAAATTTTGCGCCCCTCGGAATTTTTTCTTTTTTGGCGTAGTTTCAGCGGACATTTGCGTACATGCGTATTTTGACCAAGAATTGCGTGCTTTGTACGCAAAATGCGTACAGGTTGGTAGGTCTGTTATTATCAAGGACATGGCCGTCGTTGAGCAGAGGCACTCCTCTCTGCGCGCGTGTGTCACTGGCCCACAGCAATTCACCCGTGTACGGCACGGTGGGGGTAAACATCTACTTGTCAGTGCTTGGACCTCGGGGCTGTGAATCAATGCCCCGTTCTCAGCCATGCCAGACACGCAACTGAAGACGGGCCATCTGAACCACAGGATCCGGCCCTTCCTGTGTGGCCTGCCATTCCTTTTCCACGTCACACACACACACAGGCACAGGAAGGGGCCACACCTTCTGACCCCCGGGGGGTGCGGGCGCGGGGGCCGGGGGTGGTGTATAAAGGTGGGGGAGGTGACACAGGCTCGGGCATTGTGCAGGTACACTCCCATCCTGTGCCCAACGACACACGCGACCGTGAAGCGGACCCGCACAGCTGCGCGGTGAGAGACGTCAGCCGACGGCCAGACGCTGCGCGCGGCGGTCAGAGATAAACAGTGTTTATTTCCCCCTCTTTCAATGTGCCATGTCTTCCTGTCTTCTCCCTGTTCTTCCTCGTTTAAGCTCCCAAAATAGACACACTGTTTATATCGGCTTCAGACACAAATCAGGCTGTAGTACAGACACACACACGCGCGCACACAGGCACGCATGCACATGCACACACACACACACACACACACACGTATGAATATACGGTGATAATAAATATAGAAATATTGCAGCAGGTGCAGGACAGTCAGGCAACTTCCAATTGGGAAAGATGAGTAACAGTGACTTCAGTGACTAACTGGCGATACAAACAATAAAGCAAACCTCTGTGCTGTGTGGAAAAGGCTGGCTGAAAGCGCGGTATCGATTCCACCTTAAGAGGAAGGGCCCAGACGGCCTGATGTAAATACCAGCCGAGACCTGGGGCCGCGTGTTGCCCGGGAGTCTTAGCACAGCTTCAAAAGCCGGCAGGGCAGCCCCCGGGAGAGCAGCGTAGCGGTGTGATTCGGTGATTTGTGTGCGTGCGTGCCTGTGTGTGTGTGTGTGTGTGTGTGTGTGTGGGGGTTCAGAGGTCCCTGTGAGGTGAGGGGTGCCCTACCTCTGGTCTCCAGGGTTGTGGAGTGAACTGAGACTGCCAGGATCTGCTCTCCCCCTCACCGCCGGGAGACTAGAGACACACACACACACACAAACACGCACACACACACACATGCACACATGCATACATACACACACACACATGCACACACGCATATCCACGGACGCACAAATGTACACACACACACACATGCACATATCCACGCATGCACAAATGTACACAGACACACACACACATAAACAAACACACATGCACACACACACACATGCATACACATAGACCCACAAACAGACACACAGTAGACAGACAGGGACAGATTTAGACATTATTCAAACATTTTACCAATAAAAACAATTCATTCCAACGAGGAAGAAACAGGAAGTGAAATACAAAAGGAGAGAGAAAGAGAGTGAGAGAGAGAGAGAGAGAGTGAGAGAGAAAGAGAGAGAGAGAGAGTGAGAGAGAAAGAGAGCGAGAGAGAGAGACAGAGAGAGAGAGAGAAAGAGAGAGAGAGAACAAGAAGGGGAGAGAGGAAGAAACTGAGGAAGAGAGAGATAGAAAGGGGAAAAAAGAGTGAGATAGATAGAGAGAAAAAACCAAACAGCATTTCTAAAGTAAATGTTACAGCAATCTTCACAACATAGTGTCTTCACTTAAAGTTTGTGACTATCAATGCCACTGGAGGCTTGCCTTGTGGCAGTGCTTTCGGCACCGTTGCCATTACTGATGAGAGACACACATGTGGAGCTCGCCGGTGGAGGCCGCTCATTTCTTCCTTTCATCCCTTCTTTTTACCTCTTTCGCTGCTGCTTGTCTGTTTGGGGGATTCACCTCATTCCAAGCACTGAACTCTAGAGTCGAGAGAGAACAACATGTCACTCGCCGTAAACAGTGTTGCTTTTAAATGAGCTTTGCTCGACATTATCTGAAAATAACAAATGATCTTTGGTCCAAACAAACCATGGTAAGTCTCCTCAGACTGGCGAGCCAGGCTAACTGCTCTGTGAGCGCAGCACTGCCAGGTGTCTGTGCTGTGCATTGGGGAGAACCACCGCTTGCTCTCGTTCTCCTGCATTCGCTTATAACGCCACTTCGTTTCACAGTGCATTGGAAGTTTTTCCTTCCTCTGACATGCCTAGAAATAGTGCTCAGCTCTCCTGCCGCTACATTTGTTAGGATGAGTTACAGCCATTTGCATTCTGGGAGCAGTAGTATTATTTTAAATAGGCCAGCACGGAGTGGTGGCTTGGGAACCAGAAGGCAGTCGGTCCAAATCGAGCACTTGAGCGTGGCTCACCTGAAAGACTTAAACAAATACCCAGTGGTGTAATGGTAAATGTAAACTATGGCAGCAAAGAAAACACACACACACACACACACATATATATGTATATATAATATGGAGCCTCGGATGGCGTAACGGTCAAAACATTTGCCCGGAATGCAAGTTGCCCACTGGCCAGGAGCCCCGATTGGGGGCGGCGTTTCGCTGTCCACCCCAGGGGGAAAGGGGGAGGGAACGCCGACACGGGCTCGGCGAGGAGCGGTTGGGCGACCTTGTAAAACATAGTTGGGTCATGGTATTAGTTTGTCCCCTGGAGGCGGGCGGCGAGTTCGTGAGGGAGGGAGGGTAAATCAAAAGGGTATAAGTGGCCACCAAATTGGGAGAAAAACAATCAGAAACAAATGTGAGATAATATACAGTACATAATATGGCATTTTCTTTTTTTACAACATAAATCTGAAGGGTGTGGAGGTTTAAAAAAAAACTAAAGCACACATAGAGAAGCACGGGACAGAGGCATAAAGCATGAATGTTTGAGGTCACTGTATCCGGACTGTATGGTCCTGGTGAACGGGCCTGTTCTAGTCTAGAGCATACCATTTGGCCACAGTTTTCAACAGTGGCTGACTTCCAGCTGAGAGGCTGTCAGCACAGGACAGACACAGGAAAGCCACTTGGATCAAACTCTCACCAGAGCTGGCGTGCAGTAGTTTGTTTACTGTTCTATAGTTACTATAGTTACTACGTTACCATACTGGGACCACAAAGCAGCTGTGCATGGTTTTGGGGCTGGGCCCGTGGGTTTCCCTGCTAGGTAATTGAGGCTTTTCCTTCCCTGGTAGGGAAATAACCACCCAGCCAGGGTCGTGACAGAAATTGCACCAAGCTGGTTGTTTGCAACAGGCGCCACAGCTTGGAGGGGGTTGCAATGACGTGACCGACTTTCAAACACAACTGAAAATTTAAAATTGAGAGGAAAAGGGAAAAAATGTGACTGTTTTTTTTTTAGTGTTGGTGTGGAAGCCCTGCAAGGGTAACACTTCAAACAGCAATGAACTCAAGAAAGGCATTCTGTAAATTATAATATAATATATATGCCATTTAGCAGACGCTTTTATCCAAAGCGACTTACAGTAGTGAATGCATACATTTTCAGTATATGTGGCCCCAGTGTTGTTATACAACAGGCGGCAGGTCGTAGGTGAAGTGCAGGTGAACGCCAAGTTGTTTTTATAAAATCTAAACAACCATACCCGTTGTAACTACCATCGTTAATGTAGTAGGTGCAGATTTAAGTGTGGAGTGGATTTATACCAGCATGCGGATTTCCCACCTTCTGAAAATGCTGAATAACGATGACAAGGATGTTAGGGAGCTGGCTCGATCCTCCCTGTTCCTGGACCTAAGGAGACGTAAGGTCCCACTGGCCAGGGAGTCAGAGCCCCACTTCCTCGGATTCAGAAGGAAACCCAGCGGGAAACTTGACACCCATTCCGCTGGTTTTGGGGTTTGGTCAGATTGGCCGGATCTGAACGACCTCTGTGTCCGAACTGGAGTGTCCCTGGAGTGGGCGCGGTCTGACTCTGGGACCGTGAGGGTCTCAGATGACATTATAACTGACCCCCTCATCCAGGTCAAGGCAACAGTCACATATGCTGGACACAGTCACCTGCTAACATCTACAGGTGCCAGGCGAATTCTCATGGAACATAGACAACAACAAAACTGGACTGGACTAAAACTTCAGGGAAAACTTGCATGTCTTCCCTCTGCCGATCATTCTGTTTCTCATTCATTCTTTAAGAACACTGCACTCAATGAGGACATTGTCACATTTACAGTGAAAGCCAGACTACAAGTCCTTTCTACCAGACTCAATCTCTCTATCTGGTTTCCTACTACTCAGGTTCCCCATTGCTTACACAACACCACAGAACAGGTCACTGAAACAATGTCACACATCTTGAATGGCTGTTATGCTTACAAATGAATGTACATAGCACGTCATGACAGAATAGTGGACCTCATAGTGAAGGACATATTAAACCATTTCTCTTCTTCAGTGAGAATGTACAAACATTCCCGTGTCAATCCTTCCATGTTCCATCTCTGTGATAGTAACCTAGACATTTTTACACAGTTGTCTGAAATAAAGGCTTCCTCTAGGCTAGTGTCAAAGGTGCAGGCTATCTCTAATACAGACACTTCTCTGGACTCTTCGTTAACCACAACAACATCTGGTGTTGTTGTGGTTAACGAAGAGTCCAGAGAAGTGTCTGTATTAGAGATAGCCTGCACCTTTGACACTAGCCTAGAGGAAGCCTTTATGACCAAGGCCATTAAATACCAACCACTCCTAAATACCATCTCAGAGCTAGGCTATAGGTGCAGACTATCCGTTTTCATATTTGGCAGCCTAGGACATATTCACAGGTTGGTTGTTAGAGGGTTTCAACAACTTGGAATGCCCAAAAAGGGGGCTAAAAGGCTTGCAAAATATTGTGCTGTCTCTACTATCATTGGCAGCCGCCATATATGGCGGAGACGCTGCTACTTATACCCATAAGTGATGTGTTTTTGTATCTTGAAGATCTATGCCATGATTTGGTGAATGCAACTTTACTGCACCTTCAGTATTTGTGTCCTTGTATGCCTTTCTTTATGTGGACATAAATAAATTGTTAAAATGTGTGTGTCTGTGTATGTGTATGTTTATGTGAGTGTGTATTTGTTAAATATGTACAGTACTGTGCAAAAGTCTTTTGAAAAATTTGAATAATTGAAAAATTCAAATTAAAGCCATTTATCTTGAAAATTCAGTTAGGCGGGCTATTGCTCACTGAGAATTGCCTTGCTGATGCAAAACTATAATTTTACATCTGTCAAACTAAACAAAATACATGGAATGGCTGGAGTGCCTTGAGGAGAGGTTTGGGTACCAAACCTGTGTTCTTCTAGCCATCTCATGAGATATCAATACTTTTTGGAAAACACAAGAAATGCTTGTTACTTTTTATTGTATTAATGTTTATTTGTATTTATTCTCATGTTAAATAATGTTTTCCAAGCACTTACTGCACAGATAAATAGCTTTAATCATAATTTTCTCAGGTGGCCTAAGACTTTTGACACGGTACTGTATGTGTTAATGTTTGTGTCTCCTTTCAATGCTGAAGGCAGGGTAAGATTTTGACAACATGCGGACAATAAATTGATCTACCACATCGGCATTAGCACGGTTGTTTGGTGTCATGCCTATCACATAAAAACATGGTCCGGATTAGTAAAATACCGGTTGCTGTGATGACAAAGACCATGATAATTTTGTCACAGATTGAAGTTGAATTACCTACTCAATCATGTATTTTTGGCAGGACCTCTACTATTACACAATTGTGGTTTGGACTTGCCATGTTGACACGTTAACGCATAGCTTTCATGTTTTCCTTCTGATCAAGTGTGCACTCACTTGGCCAAAAAAAAAATCTACTGGAAAAATATGTGCATTTATCCCCTTAGCTGCAAGTTTGAACTTGCCTAGTTTGCATGCTTTGAATAGAAGCATCTTTGACTCATACTTTACAATCTGACAGAACAATTACTGCATTTATTACAAAGTTATTCTAAAAAAAGACTCCTTTCTTAGTAAAAGACGGATGCAAATATTTTTCTTTTATACAAGACAACAGAAGAATCGAAGACAATCAATGTGTTCCAGACAACAGCCTGGGAAACTTTATAACTAGGACGCCTACACACTGTGCTACTTCCTAGCTTGTGAAGGGCAGTTACGGTCACGAATTGAATTGTTGAATGCAGCTCTGGGAACATATCCTATGGTTTGACGAAGCAGGAACAGAATAAAATGCGAAAACATGCAAAGGGGCTGATATCTCGTTACCATTAATGGCGAAACGTTGGCAGATTATAGGAGTCTAGTTTTACCCGTGAATAAAGGACTTCCTTCTCACAACGTTACAAAGCATTCACCTCATTGTGCAACTGCGACTCCTCCTGAAAACAATTGGGGGAAAAAAATTATTTCTGTGAACTACTGGCTTTAAATACCTCTCCTATATCCTAAAACTCCCATGGAGCGCACAACCATGACCGTACCTACCTATGAGGCAAATCAGGCCGTGGCCTCCTGGTCTTTATTCCAACTTAAAATCAATATGAACAGAAACCACAGATTAACTCATTTATATTGATATTTTATTGTATGTAGTATAAGCATAAACATAAGTTAATGTGTTCAATATGAGCTTTTTTGGTGTTCATGGTAACCATGATAGGGACTAGTGCCTCTGGTGGCCTCAGTAAAAATGTTCTCCTGGCCACGGCCCAGCACAAGGCCCCGATGCTGCCTGGGAAAAGCTTCGGGAACAAAGACGTGTCTCTTTTGGTCTTTCCGAAAAAGAAACGTCGTCCCGGACCTTCCCGAAACCAGAAGTTGTGGAGGATGATTCGGGCATGTGCATATCGACCTATTCCAGTGTGGTGATGAGAATGTGCATTCCCTCACTTTCTGCTCCGCTGCATAGAGTGGTGGATTAATTACAGAGCCCTGCAAGCCTGTCATTATCTTCACAAGCATGGCATCAGGGTGGAGGCTGCGGGCGGAGGCCCAGGTCTGTACTGTAGCAGTGACTAGCAGTGACTTTTCCCCTCCAGCAACATTAACCTGCCATGACCCCCCCCCCTTCACAAACAGAGGTATTTATAGAATATGAATGTACTACAGAAAAATAAGGGGAGGGGTTTGTATGGGCGCATAAAAAAACGTGTGTTTTTCTCTTAAATAAATGGCGAACCATTTTCTGTGAAGAAAGTGTTTCGGTGATAAATGCCAACAACAAAGCATGCTGTGTCTACAGATACAAATGCAACTTTCTACACTTTCACTGGCATTTTGTCCACAAAAACAGGCCGCCTATTTAAAATAATACTAATACTGTAACTCGTCCTAACAAACCTAATGGCAGGAGAGCTGAGCATTCTACACTTTTCACGTTTCTGAAGTACAGACAGGGTTGTAAAATAAATGTGTGAACCTGTGCAGGTGAGTAAATCGTTGATTCCAGGGAAGACATTTTGAACTCCCAGAAGTCTTAGTTAGCTTAGTTTCCATGATGACTAAGCAATTGACTCTGCACTTTAAGATGCTCAGGTTTAAAGGAATTAAGTTGCATGCTGAGGCTAAATCTTTCATTCGGATTTCAGGCAAAACGACTCACGCTGAAGAGACAATGCCAGCACCTCTGAGGTGACATCATAGTCCGGAGAGTTCAGGAGAAATCAATGTTTACTTAATCTACGTTTTCAAAGCGCAGCAAAACCTGAATATTGCCTCCTGACAAAAAAAGAAAACGTACACAAATCAGAAGGATGAAGTGGGAACCTTACAGCGCAGAGAGGCCTTTAACCAAACCACTCGATTTAAATAAGGACCTCACCCGTGGATAGTTCTTCATATTTTCACATTTATTAAAAGACTCAAGGACTTCACAAGGACATCCAAAGACTATTTTCGAGTTTCAAGGACCTCACTTGTTATTTAATGATCTAATAGTGAATGCATGTAAAAAATTAAAAAGATGTTTTTTTAATGGAAAATTCCTCCCTCCCAGCTGTTGCCAGTTTGGATGCATGCGTTGGAAATCACAGATGTCACGGAATTGACAACAGTTTACATTTTCCGCAAGGGATATGTATAGTAGCAAAAATAAATTATTTCCTTAAAATGCATGAACTGACAGAAAATCAAGCACCTTCAACAAAATTCAAACACTTTCACAACCTTGAGTCACAACATTTAAACGGAGCACTTTCAGGGCTTTCAATAGCCCCTGCGAGCCCCTTCCAAACCCGTATGTTCTAAGAGAATACAGTGTGCAGGTCCAGCCGAGTGCAGGGTAACTCTGAGGAGAAGGGGCCTTAATGCACACAGAGATCCAGCCAGGCTAGCCTCCTTCAACTGTACTTAAACAAATGTTCCTGGCGTGTCCAGACACGCCCACAACTGACACAACTCCATGTGTGGCGGCAGGGTCATCTTTAAATTGTATCAATTCATTCAGGGTACATAAACACTGTTATGGGTTTGTTTGTTTTTAAACCTGCTTTTGGCCAAGCAAAAATCATTCAGCCTTCAGTGAACTCCCCTTGATCTTTGGAAAAAGATCCGCCTGCTAAATCCTCATCGAGACGGCTCGGGCTAATGAAAGTGCGAAAGAGCAGTGCACTGTCACACGAAAAGGGGCTCGGCCGCTGCACTTCTGCGTGAAGAGTAACGAGTTGTCGTTTCAGGCTGTGGTAGGTCTTTCAGAAAACAAACGTGCGCAAATGGTCAAGTTGCAAAGTCTTCGTGTTACACATCAAGGCCCTTTTGGCTGCGAGAAAGGACAGATTTTACAGCTGGTGCAAAGCAAACCTATCCCAGCATCAGCGGTTCGTCTTACAGGCTCATCCCGCACCAGAGGTCTAAATGTTTCAGTGATGCTCTGTGAAGCGGGCACTGATCACAGAGGGACAGGGGGACTGGACCACTCCTCTCTGTGGGTCCTGGTGCAGACCGTTTGCACTGAAGCTCAATTCACACTCGAACGCAAATGCCTGTTGACGCCACCGTGCAATGCAGGGGGCGTGCGTGACTCAATGCGTGTCCTGAATACTCCGTCCAGATTGTGGAGCTTGTAACACAAAGTGCAGTAGCATGCCTTGCACCAGGTGGCAGTAGTTATATAGCACTGAGATGTGCCGGGGGCTTGAATCTATTGCTCGCCTGAACTCCTGGCACGCACGAATCAAGAACATACATTGAATTACACTATCAATTTCTGTGGTTTACATTGTAAGATTAAAGACTTATCAAAATCATGTCATAAAATTTGATGGCTGATGTGCCGTGGCTACATAATATTTTGTAGCGCCAGCAGCCCAGATACTTTAATAGGATTGGTGTAATTACATTTACATTTAACTTCACTCCATCAGACCGAATTAAGATCAGTTACTTTCAATAAATTCCTCCAACCTCTGCACGGCAGGAATCTCTCCTACTCCAGAACCGGAGAGACCGGTTCTCTTGGCCCTGGTGTGCCACTCCTCTGAGAAGGGAGCTCACTCACACCCCACCACCCTGCCCCTGGGAACCTGGCCCCCATTGTCCCACCTCACATGGGCACACGTTTGAACAGGGCACCTGCCAAAATAGAGGCAAAATCGTCGTGAGCAGAGTTAGAGTTCGGGGACCGGAGCGGTGAAACTAAGAGTTAATGTTTTCTGGAGAGTCCAAAGACCCCCCCTCTCTTTTGGCCTGACGTGTTTCCATCCCTCACTGCTCCTCTGTTCACTGGGAGGCAGCAGGAGCGAAGGAACAAAGCGCTCATTTAGTCAGAAGAGATTGAATTGAGCAGGCAGGCGGCACTCTGGGGCCCTGCAGCGCTGAGATGACTTACGGGAGGAATAACTCCTCTTGGGGGCTGGAGGAGTTTCTTCCAGGACATCATTCACCCAGCTCGTGTTTTTACCCAAGACCACTTAAGCTACACGTTCCGGAGCCCTTTTTTACAGCTGTTGTTTTCTTTTTTTACCGCACACAGGGGGGAACGGCAGAGACGGGCCACCTGAGATTTGACCCTTTGATACTCCCGCGCGACTCCACACTGCTGCCATTCCTACGGGGGAAAAACCTCTGACGGGCACCAAGAAAAAAAACTCCAACCCAAAAGGCCACCACACCCTCTCTTTCCTTCAACACGCCAGCAGTACACACCTGATACAGAGCGGGGTGACTCGTTCTGACCCTGGTGAAAGGACCCTCTCTTCGAGATTCGAACGAGCACAGTACCATTTTCTCTTTTAAACAGGGGTCAAAACGAGGCCCGGAATGACACAGAACATGGCTGATAACATGGTCCCTTTAAAACTCGCCGGAACTGGTCTTCATGATTCACTTTAATAAAAGTGACTGACGTGCACACGACTGAGCAAGCCCGCAGTGTTCACTTGCATCGGTCAAAAAGTATGGAAATGACAATTTTCCCTTCGACTTTCACACCTCATTCACCTCATTCAACTCATTCCTTAACTCAGCTAATGGATAGTAAGTTCAGTCACTATTCATTTCTTAAATTCCAGTCGCAGTACGTCCCCGCGTTTTTAACAACATTTCTCTCTATTTGCTCACTTCTGGTTAGTGTAAAAGAAACCGTTTGTTGCAATGCTATGCAGACTTGACCTCAGAGAAAGCATTCGGCAGTGGCACAACGTCATACATGAAAACACGGCGAAATGAAAAAAACTGTTGCTGTTTTCTCATGTTTGCAGGCTAGCTAACATGATTTATGGAAATATTGAGAACACTAATAGCTCACATTGTATTGTCATGACTAGCCCAGGTACTGAAACATCCAGTCAACACACACACACACACACACACACACACATACACACACTACCCAAACTTTGGCATCATGGTTGTACTTTTGGGAGGGTGGATGCCACCCGATCCCTCCTGAGACCGGAGAGCTATCCTGTTCCCCGGGGGGGGGGGGAGCTGCTGTCACTCCCTGGCAGGGACACTTTCGCCAGGACCAAGGAGAAAAAAAAAATGCAACGTGCTCTCTCTGTTCGAGACTTCTCTGTGAGATCTAACGTGGCTTTGTCCTTGTGACCTCCCTTGTCACGTGAGGGGGGGGGGGGTCACAAAAGGACTTATGCCACTACTTCTCAGTGTTTTGTCACTACTGAATGCTGCCCCCCCCCACCCCACCACGTCCTGATCTCATGGTTTTGCAAATACTCCTTTTCACCGCAACAAGTGGCACACCGCTCCCTGAAGGTTGTGTGATAACCCACAAGAGAGGGCTGAACTATTTTCCAAAATGATCGCTTGTAGAGCGTCGAAGACCTTCATAAATAATGCAGATCGTTCCGCTGACATTATCTCAATGGCAAATGTAATTCAGGCTTCGACAACAGCGTACTCAGTTAACCCCGTAATCTCTCAAATGCCCAAATATCCGACACGAGTAAGCTATACTCATCACTTTCTTCAGTCACTGAATAGTTCTCCTACCTGTTCCCAAAAAGCACACATGCAAATGACCATGGCTATAAGCAGCATTCCTCTCTGCGTCGCCCGCAGCTAAACACATAGCAACTTTGGCAGGGAATTTTGTGGCTTTCTGCACTGACGCATAGGCAACACTGAATCTGAACCTCCAAGCCTCATCTAAGTGGTTGAACTACTAATAACTGAAATGGCTTCCAGTTTATAGACAGTCTGTTCTAATTCATCAGGTGCTGAATGAGTCTGTGTGCACTCTGGCTAGGAGCGATGGTTGCCGGAGAGGGGGATTAAGTGTGCACCATGGCCATTAAGCCCGATAAATCTGACACCCCAGTGAACTGGAAGAGCATTTCTTCTTTTCTGCTTCCCCTGCTCCATGGCAACCCCCAACCCCCACCCCCACCCCCTAGCCCGCCAGCCTGGATCCAAATTGGTTTCCCATCTTTAGCAGCCCTTCCTCCCCCTGTCAGCTCCTGAGAGAGCGGCTATGGGACCGCCTGGGATCTGGAGGAGTAACAGGTTTGAAAGTCGTTTTTTTTGCGGCAACCTTTATGGTGGCTGTGGAAATTTACAAGTGAAACCAAGAAAGTCCCCTTCCCCCCTCTCTTCCCTATATCACAGGGAAGGGCTGTGTTAGTCCACGTTCATTTAGGAAAAGTGCCGATACGCCAGCTGACTCACATGCCCTTATTAGATGAGTAGAGATACTGGTCCACGGTTTTCCCCATTTCGACAAACCGGACTGTCGTGTTTAAGATTCCTAGAAGCATTTGACTAAAGATAAACCTTTACTGAGATCACGTGGCTTTCTCCAGAGATGCAAAGTTCAGAAAAGGGAGGTTTGGAGGACAGGACCATAACTGCTATCAAAACATGTTCATGATTATAAAAAGTTTCCTGCCACTTAATTTGCAGCACAACACCATGTAAATTAGTGTGCTGCCATCAGAAGAATTTCCCCGGACTCATATACTCTCGTCCCATTAGATTCTTAAGGGGCAGTGTACTTCACAAACAAACAAAAGCAAAGGCACCTCCAAACTCGGACATTTTCTAGAACCAGTAGGGCAAATTCAAGCCAGGTTTCAAAAGCCACAAACAAAAGAGGAGCAACTGAAACCAATTACCCCAAACCAATATTGACTTTAACACTCTCGGAGAAAGACTGATGCCACCAATACGCCAGCTGTCAACAAAACCAATGACGACGCCCCCTTTAAAACTGTTTCTCCTCAGACAGCAGGTACTAGCAACCAGCACACAACATAAATAAAATCAAATCACTTCAAGGTGGAACTCCTGCTTCATTCTGCTAAGGCACCATAACTTTAGATGCAGAATGACAACGCCCTGGCCCAATTTCACAAGCGCATTTACGAGCGCCCGTCACTTCAACACACTTTAATGAGGAGAAAACACAGGAGGGATAAGAGAACATGTGCACAGGCCATGAATGATGTAGACAAACAACACGAGCAAACAAATCAGTCACGGAACTGTGCCGGAGTCAACAACAGTGTCTCCACAGCAATTACTGACTGGTTGAGAACACAGTGGATGACCACCGGGGAGTGGGGGTTGGCGGTTACAGGAACAGGATGGGACGTGAGATTAGAAGAGTTAGGGGTCTTTGCTGATTTAATAAGACTGAAGGCTCCAGTTGTGATGTAGTCTTGCTCTAGTTGTGATTACTCTTGCCATTTTTAAACACACTCGTTGTAAGGCGCTCTGGAAAAGAGCGTCTGCTAAATGCCTAAAATGTAATGCGATGTGATGAGAGGCTTAGGGCAGGGCTCTCCCAACCCTGGTTCTGGAGGGCCACAGGGTTTTTTTGATACTCAATTATTTGGTCAAATGAAATACGTCGATTACACGGTTAACTCTGTAGGTTTGACCTGGTTGTTGATTTTAAGGTAAAAACCAGCACACCTGCAGCCCTCCAGGACCAGGGCTGGGGAGCCCTGGCTTAGGGGTGAATCTAACATATGAGCTTCTTTCTTGAGCGAAAAATAGCTTCCATTGCTGTTGTCGAACTTCATATTTTTTATGGACCACAGGTCTGTCCCGTTACCCAGGTCAGGTATCTCCACAACCAACATCTGACCAGAACTGTGTCGATTCGTCACATGTAGCGAAACTAGTTGTGCTTCCTTTTGTCTGCAGAGTGACAGGCACAAGGATGGTGCTGCCATCAGTCCACACAGACATCCAGTTCTGTTTTGAGACAGAGGTAACCAGGAGACTGGGGGGGAGGGTTGAGCTGGTATATGGACCACACTAAGAATGGAACAATTAAGACTTACAACGGTACCTACATTACATTACATTTACATTTTAGGCATTTAGCAGACGCTCTTATCCAGAGCGACTTACACAGTTTACATTTCTTTACATACAATTCATTTATACAGCTGGATATTTTACTGAAGCAATGCAGGTTAAGTACCTTGCTCAAGGGTACAATGGCAATGCCCCACCTGGGAACTGAACCAGCAACCTCTGAGTTACAAGCCCAGTTCCCTAACCATTACACTACACTGTCGTTCCACCTCACCTCAGGAGTGCCCTGAACTGCTTTGTCTCTACATGTATACCGTAAATAAACTGCAACAGATGTGAAGACCTGTGTCAGCCTGAATCACTGATGTGTCTCATCTCATTCGCTGGAAACCTCCTGGGTGAAGCTTCCCCCCCAACAGTACCCTTGTCTGTCTGCTGCTCTCCTCTCCCGTACTCTTCTCATGGCACTTCATTAACAAATACAGAATGTGCAAAGGCCCTTATGGAGTAAACCCTCCACTCTTTTTTTCTTTCCTGCAGGGACAAAAATAACGAGAGAAGCCCACTGCATTGGCCCAACCAAAATACTGTTGCAGTGTCCCAGAGGAACACTGCTCGAATGGAAAGACCGAAAGAACCGATCAGCCAGTGGAGGAGCAGCTGAAATAGGTGTAATAGGGAGAATGCACCTGTGCATGACTATTTGGCAATGGTACGTTCCAGAAAGTCCCATCGACTGTAATCACTTACTTTAGCGTGTAAGGCCACAATGACACCGGGACTACTGTTGTTATGCCAAAACGGAGCTCTAAAAATCGCACAAACAAAAGGTGCTTGCTTTGAAAGTGTCTCTGCACTCGTCGCTCTTGGCTTGTGTAACGGTGTAAAGGTGACCTGCCCACCTGGGGTTAGGCCCTGTCTGTCACTGGCAGTGTATAAACAGCAACACCACACCTCTGTCGCCCTACTTTCAATAGAAATGCTGCCGCATTGAGTGTCCTGTGACTAATCAAGTCTGTAAATATAATACCCATTCTCTCCCTCTCCCTTTCATTGCGCTTATCAAGAGTCCCTGTTGACTATGTCTGGGTTTCGAGACCAGCACTATACCCCACATGCCCATTTTAAAACTCACTTTTAAGGTGTGCCCGTACTGTGCCTGTGTTCATTCGTCAAAAAGCACTGCGACGCGAGAATCTACGCCGCTTGCAAGCACTCAAGACATCAGAGCTCCACGCAGATAGCCATCAAAGCCTCTCCTGGGCCCCACATCCGGCAGCGAGGAGCACTGCAGTCGCCCCGAAATCAAAGACCCTCACACAAATGTGCTCCACCAGAGGTCAACTGTAAACATTTGACAGGGGTGAAATGTTTGCCTTGAGGGAGGCTGCCTAGTCCACTGATCTTTCTGCCGGCAATTTCCTGTAGACAAGCGCAGCCATTTGGACTTGCCGTTAATGATTCCTAAAGCAATGACAGTTGGATTTGACAGAATTGGTGATTCATTCAAACAATTAAATGAATTAATGGGCTTTGCGGCACTCAATCACAAAGTTCTGCTCGCATGCAAGCGAGCGCTGGTGATTTGTAAACGACATGTTTAGGGCTGGCAATTTCAGGCCATAATCGTGATGTGGTGAAATACGTCAGTGAAACCACTGCGCTCATGATGTCATATGAACACAATAATGTTACTTCTTAACTAAACTACACTCTTTAATAGTAGTATCCTAGCCCTTTGAGGAGCAGAAGTGTGGGCAGAAAGTAATTACCCTCATCCTGACCACAGAGAAGAATAGTCATAACATGGCCCTTGGTTTCCAAGTTTGTCAAATTAACCTTGAATGATTTTCTCTCTCATGCTGGTTAACCCCCAAGCAAGGGAGGGATTCACTGGGACATGTGAAGATTCACACCAGCCCTTCAGCCATAAGGACCACCCCTGTCCTCACACACACACACACGCATGCACACACAGCTGGAAATGAAGGGGTGCTAGAAGTAAAGGGTCAAACCAACTCACCAACTGTTTGCCCAGCCAGCAACAGTGAGGCAAAATGTTCCTGTGTTATGTTTCACATTAGTCCAACTTCAGCTACTTTAAAGTGCTTTTACATGGTACTTCATTCCTTGCCTATCACCTTCTGGGTATCACTTAGGTGCAAATAATGGTGTGAGAAAATCGTTTGGTTTCATACTGGTTCAGTGTGATCTGATTGCCAGTATCAAGATGCATTATGTAATTTCTGTATTGAACAACAGTTGCCAACATGCAAAAATCTGATCAGAACTCCGTCATTCTTACAAGCTTGTGTGAACAAACTTCAAATGCACCATTTTAAATGCTGCTCGGTCACGTCACAACCCCGAGCAGCTAATGTTAAACGCCAAGCTAGTTCAAACAAGCAATTGCAAATGTCCTTGTAACCTCTGAAATGAATTGCTGAATGGCAGAAATAAAATCGCCATATATTAGAAATGTCTCTCTGACAATGATGTCATTTACCTTTTCAGAGACAAAACAACATACTTTAACAAACACATTACTAAAGAGCAACCTGGAACCGTGGGAGTGCGTTCTGCAACTACGCCTTTTCTTGTAATTAATTACGTTTTGCAGACTGCTTGAGAACGCAAAGAGCTCCTTAAGAGATTCAGTGGCTGTGCTGAACAAACAATCTAATCAATGGGTGCTCTTCTTGGTTTGCAGAAGAATAAAGACGGGGGACATATGATGCTGTTTAATTCTGAGCGGGCGCAGTGTGTAATCTCACACGGCGACAGAATCATCATTCATTTAAGTATTAGGGTGGATAATGGATTACCCAGCAGTAAAGCCCAATGTTTTCCTTGGTTATTGTCTACACTCAAATGCATTGTCTCCTTCGTTGTCTGTTATTTTTCATGCTACCTTCCATATAGACTCGTAAACATGTTGAAAAGAATTACAAGTGCTTTGTGGCGCCATATTAAACAGCTGGCACATATGACACAGAGATCTGGGTTCAGGTATATTTCCATGAAAAATATCAGTCAAACATTTTTTTCCATTTTAATTCAGCCCACTTTCCATCAATTGTTATTTACTCGCTCTGTGATACATTATGTTATTACTATATATGTATATATATATATGTATATATATTAATGAATGCTGTTGTTATCATCAAAACCTCTCAAATGATCGTCTGGGTAACAAGAGTCAACAAAGGACATTTAAAACAGAACTGCTTTGCGTGGAGGGCAAATAAGAGCCTGAATAAGTCTAGTATAAGCAGTATAAGGTGTCGCACGGATGGATAGCCTTTCAGAGGGATGCCGCCAAGCTCAACAGGGTGACAATGAGCCTTTGGCCAGGGGGGAACAGAAGCTGAAGATGAAAGCTAACCATAGAAAGAAAAAAACAAACTCAGACAG
The DNA here is from genome assembly GCA_029706075.1 of Aldrovandia affinis. NCBI lineage: Eukaryota > Metazoa > Chordata > Actinopteri > Notacanthiformes > Halosauridae > Aldrovandia > Aldrovandia affinis. The sequence continues at coordinate 1,981,744 of JAINUG010000023.1, forward strand.
ATCTTTCCTGTCAACTGACTGGGACTGTTCCTCTCCTCTGTGGACTGTAAATCTCGAGGAAGGAAGGCATCGGCAAGAAAATGTATACTGTCACGTTCACATATTTATTTAATTTATGTGCACCTGTCCATTTTGGAGAGAGAGACAAATGAAACTTCAAAACATCCATGCAATCCAATGTACCGCAAAGTAGAAGCCAAGTAAATTACACTGAAGAATTATCACAGTGGTCGAGTTAAATGTTCAGCCATTTCAAAATCAAGGATGAGAGTACTCATTTTTTCCCCCATTTTCAAATGTACATATATGTTTTCAGAAATGTAGTTGTGCCCATGTTCTGATGCATATTCCATGAAAGGAAAGCTAAAAAAAAATGCTAATAATATATATTCTTTTCATGACATTGTTCATTGACCTCAGCAACCTCTCTCACCCCTCCATAGTTTGGGGAGACAATTGGATACCCCGAAGCATAATAGAAGCCCTCTGCGTAACTGTGAATACTTTCACCCTCTAACAGCAACCCAGGACCAGTTTACCAACACCCAATTCAGACCGCAACCATTTAATGGAAGAGGTGGACACTGATCCAGGATCAGTACTTGTGTCCCTGTGACCTGCTGTTTGGGAACAGCCTGAGGGTGCGACATGTGGCGTACACAGCTCAAGCATGCAGCAGACCCCAGAGCCCAAAAAGGCCACCAGAGCACATGGCCAGAGGTCATAGAGATCTTATACCAACAGCCTGATACCCTCCAAGGGCCCCCTGACCCCAACAATACTCAGCTATCTGAAATTGTGTGCTTCTGCTCAACACAAAGAGCGCTGCAGCACATAACTGATACTTCAAACTGATGTATCCAAAACTCCAACCTGTGTTATTGACACCCTGTCTTCATTTGAGTACATGGATGTTGCAACTCTCACGGACAGTTGGCCGGCAAATGGAAAGGATGCAGGATTTTTCTACTTCTACAAACAAACAAAAAATGTGCTAAGCATTGTTATTTGGGGTTGGAAGTGTTAAGCTAACATTATTAACGTTTGTTCTGTTCATAAAGTTAATAGGAATAAATAACATTTCATGAGGTGTAAATGAACATTATGCATAATTTTGCAATGTATTTTAATGTCTTTTTTCATAATGTATACTCTTTTTAAATGTATAAGCTCCAATTCCTGGCCTTGGATTCCATGCACTAATAATCGTTCAGTTATCATTTTAATCTCTAATCAGCATCCAGTCTTTATGTAGTGAATTAGGCAATACAAATTGAATTGTTTTTGTTTCTGTTTAATGGCGAATAAAGTCATGCACTTATTATTTAGACCGCAAACTATTGAAACAAGCTGATGGGACATACGTGGTTGGTCAATTATCAATCGAACAAGATAGATACTGCATGGTATAGAAAACAACATAGCTTAGCCTACTAACGCGTAGTTTAACCAAAGTTTCATAGATTGTAACCTATGATAAATAAAAACTTGCATGCCAAGCCAGACAATGACATATGTAACACCGAAAGGACACAAAACTTACGGGTAATGTCGTTCCACGCATTTGCCGGTGCAACAAATTCTAGATAGGCAGCCAAAACTCCAATAATTAACACCGCTCCAAAAATTAGATACTTGAAATTTCGTCTTAATTTTTTGAGGGGGAAAAAGGACGTCATCATCATTGTATCCTTCCACCTTTAGCGTCGGCTGTTCCCGCGTGTCCCTTTCAGCAGTAAACTTTGGATGAGAATCTCAAGTGACTACGGCGAGGCAAATCATGTTGCCTTGAATGATCCACTGCGCTTGTCCCCAACTCGGCTGCTCGCCGACCAGACACAACTCATCGCTTTTTTTCACTTCACTGACAGTGCTTTTTCGCTGATGAACTGGTGGAAATTTTGCGGGCCTTCCCTCGGGTCAACCGAGAAGGAGAAGAAGGAAAGTTGAATAATCGAAACAGCAACAGTGGAGAATGAGAGCGCGCGATGGAGCGGTCCTTTCTTGCTCGCTCGCTGCTGAATCGCCGCTCAAGTGCGTTACACACGTTGGTAATTGAGTTAGCGCACTGCCACGGGGGTTACGGAGGAGGGATTTAACACGGCAACGCCCAGAACTGCCTTGTAAAAGGAAGGAGAGAAGTGCACACAGGTAGAGCGTTTACGAGGAGTGGGAGGAAGGTAGGAGAAGGGCCGAATGAAATAACAGACGTGTCTAGCGTTACATGGCACAACTTTTGAAAAAAAAAAAAAAAACATATCACAGCTCATCCATTCACCCTCTTTGAAATGTAGAAACGGCAGTACATTTTACAGAGACAAGAGTGTCGAGCGGCGATATAAACGACCTTTTAAATACAACTCCCGAAAGCCATGTCAGCGCATTTCGCTAATTTATATATTTTGACAACCTTTGAGTAGCCTAAACACTAGGGTGGAATCAGTTCCCATGCACTCCGACAACATCTCCTATAATTTAGGTTAGCCCTCTCGGGATTGCTTATTTTGCCTTTTTTAACTTACCGAATGCATTCAAATTGCAACATATTTTCCCAAACAGTCTAGCTTCTGTCCTCGTCGCATTCCTTTGCGATACGTGGGTAAGCGGAAGCTGCACGCGCAATATAGCATGTCTGTCCGGCGGTATGAATCCCTTGATGCCGATGGAACATTTTTCATTTCTCAGCACCCCTGCTTGGACTTCTAGGAAAAATAAGCCAATCAATAATGCCCTATGGGACCAGCGAGAATGCAATGGTTCTGCTTGCGAGTGCACTGACTTGTTATGCAGGAGCTTTATGAAAACAACCCTGGATTCAAATGTATAGCTAAAAAGTATATTCACAAGCCTCTTCGATCCACACTGACACTGACATTGGAATCGCCACTAGATGAGGGTATTTTCTTATTCAAATATGGAACAAGGCCCTTTGAATGGCCTTCGTCACGGCTAACAGTAAGGCATGATGTTGTTTCACAGCCCTCATTTGAAGTGTCTCCATCTTCCAGAAACAAATCACAAATCTTATGTTCCAATGTGACACCTATTTTACAACTGCACCATTCCAACAACAGGTGCTAGTTTGTGTGTGAGCGAAACCTGTACCAAGTCGAGGAGCTAGGCTTTGGTTGTTAAGGGACAACCAATAAAATGCCCTGTCATTTTCCCATTTAATAATTTGCAAAGTATACGATGTATTGACGAGGTATATATGCATTATGAATATAGTCTTAGGAATAGCTGTGGAAGTGTATTTGTGGTAGGGCTATGCCATGGTTAGGGAGGAGATTATATTATGAGTGGCCTCATCCAGTCCTCTGATCATGATTTCGAAGTAATTTCTGTGCAAACCCTCGGTGGCACCTTCCTGTATCAGTTGGATTTGAACCTCGGTCACCGCTTGGTGTGCACTCCCCGGTGAAAAGATCGGGCTTGTAACTCAAATGTTGAGGGTTCAATTCCCAGGTGGGGCACTGCGGTTGTACCAATGAGCAAGGCACTTAACCTGAATTGCTTCTGTAAAATATCCAGCTGTATGATTGTATGTAAAGAAACGTAAAAACTGCGGAAGTCGCTCTGGATAAGAGTCTGCGAAATGCCTAAAATGTTTTAAAAAAATATGTGAAAGAGGGCCAACAGGTGGGAATGACAGCTGCTCAGGTGCAGACCTGCCTTGCTGTTAGTGAACTGCTGCTTCAAGGACACCGGTGCTGGTATATTTCCTGAGTCTTGGAACTCTTTCGTTTCCATGTCTCTCTGGATCCATCGTCGACTTTACCGCGTTACCGAGAGACCGTTGCACCGAAAAGAGCGGCTGTCGGACGGCCCAGCAGTTATTCACCCCCTTGTTTGGACCCCTGTATGTAGAAAGAATTTTTGTGGTCTGCCTGACTCAAGGGTCTCACTCTCGAATGTGTAGGTCCAATGTGACGACTGAAATATACAGAATTATTACTGGTCTCGTGGGCCCTTATACTGAGTCTGGCCGAGTTCCAAAAGGGGGGAGGTGTAGTGGGAAATGTGATTCTGTATTCATGTTATTCTATATCTTCAGCACTCACACACCACAATATTATTCTTACAAAAGCTGAAAATATCACACTGCCCAGCTTATGGAAATATACTATTCAGTCTTACACCACTATACCACATATAGGCGCTATTACACCATACACGTGTACTAGAATCTACCCATCAGCTATACCGCTACCAACACTTTTGGAGCATTGATGAGCACGGACGATTGTCTGGCATTGCTTTAAGGACCTGTACTACTGTACTAACATAATGTTTCTGGATGGGGAATCCACCCAAGCAGTCCTGCGCTTACAGACTGGTCAGGCGTGAAGCTGGACAGATGCTGTAGTTGCTTTGAGTCCTGAAACTTAATCCTTTCATTTTCCATAACAGCTCCAGCCGTTTTACCTTGCTGTCACGCCCGCTTCATCTGACCGAAGAATTAGTGTGGCGTCAGACAACATGCAGCGGTGAGGCTTGATGTCTTGTGGCTGGCAGGCTGTTCAAACATTCAACCACAGAGGGCAGCCTTACACCTCCAGCAATTTAAGACTGACGTTGGGACTGTGATTCAGTGAACAGACACCTGGCCCCTCACGGACCACTGATGAAAGCATTCCTACTGTAAAGGTGGACTCAGGTCTGTTTGGTGTGGGCACCCTGCCTTTGAATGTTTTAGTAACATTGCATTTTCAATATTCCATGATTACAGGCCAGCTACCCCTCTTATCTTGTACCAGAGGGGTAAGATTACCACACCTTTACCCATCAAAGACAACTGCCTGCACTGTGTCACCAGCTTTGATCTTTAAGTGTTGTGAGTGCTTTCTGTGCTCGTCGGTCTTTTAGAAAGAAGTAGAATCCTGTGTTCCCCCTATCACGATGCAAGGCTATCTTTTTTTCCTTTACCTTCTTTTTAATTAAATTCGGACAGAGCTTGTACAAAGGCGGTGGTCCCTTTGAGTGCTGAACCAATCAGCCAATCGAATTATTGGGTGAAAATTATTCAGACTTCTGCTGGAAGTGAAGAGCAAACTTTTGCAGAGTTTGAACATGTAGTGTGGACAAAGTGTGATGGAAACTTTAAGAAAGCTACTTCACTCCCTTTTGGAGTTTATTTTCATTTCCCATTTGGGAACCGTGCACTGGCGCATCTTGTAAATTGCTACGGAAGAATCATCAGTGGTGGCTTGTTCTTATAGTTGCCTTGGTGTGTAGCGGGATTCCCAGGTAGTGAAGTTTGTTAAACGGTTAGTTTACTTCTCAATGAGGATTTATGTGGATCAAAGCCAGTTGGTCTTGTTCATTAACACTCTGAGGAGATGAACAGTGGATGGTTATTTCCTTGGGAAAGTCATTTTGTTTAGTCCATACCCTAGTTATTAATCGAAGATTGCATCATTAAAATAGCAGTCAAAATTGTTCTCAAACAATATAGTAGACAATTTAACCTGTACATCATTAGTATCATAAAAAAATGTAACGACTAAATTTCATCCGGTGATCCAATGAACTTGTGGATCTGTGAGTTTAGAACGCTTTAGACGTCCACCGAAATGACAGAGGGTTAAGCCTCATGAATAAGTGAATTGTAGGCCACGCCCCTCCACCTGGAATCAAAGCTCAGCCGCCAATGGCAGTCCGGATTCGATACCGGCACACAGAGCAGGTCACTGTACTGAAAAACAGCGTTTTAACAGGACGAGCCACCAAGCATCAAAGGGCCGCTTTTGAATAAGTGACTTTTATAAGAAGGAAATCAGTGAATTGAGGGGTAAAAAAAGAAATAATTTTATCTGAAAAGAAAATCTGAATGATCCATGTGAATGAGTGCATGTGGGTTGACTGAACAATCCTTCACCAAAGAGCAGCTCTAATAAAGAAAAGAGTGACAGACAAAACAACAAGACGTAAGCTGAGACTGTGATTTATTGCCATCACCGGAGCTGCATGGAATTCGGTTGCTTTACGATGAGACATTCAGGGAAAACCAACACTATTGCGGGTGGTGGTAGCTGAAGCCAGACTGGCGGTACAGAGACGCAATCACGCGAAGAAGCCGACGGCAATCTTCCTTTACAGGCTCCGACAAAAGGCCGACGCCAACAATCCCGCTCCGTCACGAACCGAACTCCGTATCCACCAGTGCTGCTAAGACTACACGACAGGGCGATAGCGGCGACGTTTAATCCAATAGAAACAGGTTCACTTTGCTGGCCGAGGTCAGCCGTCAGCAGGCTTCCAGTTTAAATATTCTTCATGATACAAACAACCGTACAAACTGAGAAAGGAACAATTACACCGAAATTACACGCAATTAAAAAAACATCTTTACAAACCAAAAAAGACAAACAGTGTTTTGTTACCCGGGCTATATAGTGAAATAATTGCATCTTAGGCTTGTCATCGAATGAGCACAAATCAATTCACGCAAATATTGCAAATTTCATTTACGGGGCGGTTGCATTCAACCCTCGTTGCTGTAGCTCCAGATCTACGACCGGTCTCCCCTATGAACACGACACGCGGGACGTTACGGTGCTGCGGGACGCCGTGACGCATTGTTCGAACGACCTCTCGTGAGTGGACAGGAGCAGACTGTCCCGTGTGCTGCAGGTCTGCTCGACCGGAGTCGTCGGACGGGACCGCGACTTAAAAAAAAAAAAAAAAAAAAAAAAGGGGCCCTTCTTCGAAGCGTTTACCGGACGCTGGATAAAAAGGCATTTTACGGAAAGCCTCAGGACCACGGATCTCCAGGACCAGGAGTGGACACCAGTGACCCGAGTCTGACCTGGCCTGGCAACAGGAGTGTGTTGGCCCTGTGCCAGCTCGGTGACTGGCACAGATGGATTAGCCCTTTGGGAGTTTCGGGAGAATGACTTCATCACTGGACGGGATGTAAGACCAACGAGACTGCGAGAGGAGTAACACACACACACACACACACACGCACACACGCACACACCTCTCAAAATGTCCTTTAGAACTGGAATGGAACACAAAAGCTCCGGGTGGTTCCTTCTCCTGGCAGGGCAGCACAGCAGTGGTGTTTAACAAGCATCGCCGGGTGCCCCGCACCCCTAACTGACTGAGCCTTCACAAATACAACTCTTCCCAATGTTCACACACCAGGGCTTACCATCGGCGTACGTGTACAAGGCAGAGTAACCTGCGGCCGCAGTAAGGGACTTCCTCTAAGCCTGCTCTAAAGCCTGTGGCGTCTGCGCAAAGACAAAATAGGGCACACAGCCGGGGCGACGGGAGAAAAGCCATACAGTAAACAGTCATGTAGAACCTGACCAGTGACACTCCAAGCAAAGAGCAAACTTTCCTCACCCCCTCTGGGGGGCAAGGGGGGTTGGGTACAGCAAAGGCAAGCCTCCTCCATCTCCCCCACTCACAATATCACGCTCTACAAACACAATTCTTTAAGTTACAAAAGTTTTTTCTTTTAAAAAAACATGAAGAAAATGAGACGGAACGAAAAAAAAAAGAAAAAAAGAAAAAAGAAAATGAGAGGGGGGGGCGTCTATGCTGCCGTTTCCTCCGGGGCTGCTTTGTCTTCCATGTCCACGCTGCCGCCGTTTTCACTTTTGCCATCCTTCACCTTCTCGGCCTCCTTCTGTCAATCAAAGCACACAGCACACGGAGTGAGCAATGCCCTCTTGGAAGGGGGGAAAGTGCATTTTAAAAATCTGTTTAAAGTCAATTTTGTGGACCTAATGATGCCCCATCACATCACTAGGTTTCAGTTTTGCTAAATATAGTATCGATGTAGGACTTATAAAAAAAAAAAAAAAAAAAGTTTTACTACCACCAAGTGGCCAGAAGAGGCACTTACACAACCATTTATTGTGAGTCATGGACTGTGTTGGTTCATACCACCAAGAATGCTTAGAACCAGTATGGACAATCACTGGTCCAACAGGCCACAGTGGCTGCAGGGATTTGCTCAGACCAACCAACTGAACCATATATCAATTAACTCATCTCTTAAATCAAGGGAGTACATTCATCAGTGACATCAGGTGCAGTCAGTGCTCGGCTAGAACAAATACCTGCAGCCACTCAGCACCTAAAGTTGAGTACCTATGGCACCATAATTTTGTGCTGAAACACATTTGAACACAAGTCAAGTTTCGCTCATTACCATTTGCTTTGTCTTTGTCATTTTCCACAAATGTTTAGTTTCTATGATAGGTGGTGCGTTCAGCAGCAAAAATATGTTGCAAACTGTTTTCTAAACTGAAACGATGCTGTATTGTACAGTAAGCAGGGCGCTGTTACAACGCATGATAAGCGCAAACAAGGCGTTCACAATAGCAGCCATAGCAAAACGTTTCACTTCCTGAACACCCCTAAAGTATGCGAGAGAGAGTATGCAAACATATCGACTGGCTGGGTTCTCGCTTTCTTGGGAGGACTGAAAATCATAGCAATATTTGCAGCATACTTTATCCATACTCCTTGCTATAGTCCTTAGTCCTTGCTATAACACGATTTGTTCAAATTCCATCACAGAAGAAATCAGATGTGGAGGATTGTTTTGTACAAAAAGTTATTTTTATATCAACCAAACATTATACTAGACATATTGAGGATGTCTTTTAGAAAATGTCAGGAAGATCCATAAATGTACCTGATATAAAAAAATGTGTTCCAAATATAACCAATTCTGTTCACACTGCTCGCTCACAAACTTCATGGTATGTACTCATAAGTATATGCAATACAAAAAAGTGCAGAGGTTCATGAAATACAACTATGCGTTTTGGAACACGTTTGCGGAGTAGTTTGTTGAATACAGGAGGGCTACCTAAAATATGTTTTATTATAGAAATGTAGCTAGGAGTGTCGGAAGGAAAACCAAATTGTTTTTGGTTGAGTGGTGTTCGACCCCGACAGAGTGAGCGGGGAAATTTGACTCGCCTTGGCGTCCCTCTCAGCGAACTTCTGGAACATGTTGGCGTATAGGCGCTTGTCTTTCTCGTGCTGCTCCTTGATCTGTCGCTGGCACAGCACCACCTGGGCCTTGGCTGCCTTATTGGCAGGGTACAGCTGCACCACCTTCTGGAAGTCCATCCGCGCGCGCTCAAATTCCTTCATGGCAAAGAGGGCCTCGCCCCTCCGGAACAGGGCCTTCTCGTTACAGTCATCCAGCTCCAGAGCCTGTGGGGGGAAGGGGGCATGCTGCAGTCAACCAATCACACGTTTCCTCCCGCACACTTAAATTCTGTATTTGGTTTGGTATTCTTGCCAAGGGCTGGGGGTGTGTGAAAGTAAAACATGGCAGGGCCCTCCCCTTTCACCGTTATGCAGTCTAACCCAGTTAGAACCAACAGTTCTTACGATCGTTTTTTCCCTCCCCTTCTCCTTTCAATTCACTGTGGTGAGGAAGAAACAGGGAATGCACCTGGACACTGTTTAAATTCTCCCCAGTGTTTTTAATTTAATTCCCCAGTCGGGAACAGCCTATCGTAAATCGTAGGCCTGTCCCGTCTCGGCAATGTCCTCGTCAATTCCGGGGGGCGGGCAGACCCCATCAGGTAAGCCCAATGGAGCATGCAGCAAGCGGTCACCTCTGAGCTGCATGGTTATCGAGCCGGAAATGCTCCTGCGCAGGCAGACTGCAGGCGCCCCACCGACCAGACGGGTCACTCTGCCAAATGAAACCCTCCCTCCGTCCCTGGGCCATGCTGTAGTCCAACATGCACGGCCTTGTTGGACCTCCGGCCAGTCTGACTGAACCCAAGCAATTCATCACAGAAGAGCGTTTCCACCTACACGGCCATAACCGACCTGCCCAGGACCACGTAGGTGGAAACGCTGTCCTGTCGTCATAAAATCACTGAGCACGGTGCATGCAGTATTCTTGTATTTAGATTCTTACCCTTTGTGCCCAACATTATTGTTTGTGTACGACTTCCCTTTTTTTCTTTTTAAATAAAAGCCCATGCCACATATTTGATCACAATAAGAGCCTGGTTCCACGGTCTGTGATTCTCACTGTGATTGGTCTTTTACAGGGGACCTGGCGGGAGACTGACAGGCCTCTATACGACCGGGGGGGAGGTGGTACCTTGTCACAGCTCTCCAGCGCCTGGCTCTGCTCGTGCATCTTCAGGTAGCACATGGCGAGGTTGAGGTGAGCGGCCAGCCGCAGCGCCTTGGCCTTCAGCTCCTCCTCGTTCTGCAGGCCCGACTCATGCTCCAGCCAGGACACGATGCGCTTGTACTGCACGGCCGCCTGCTTGTACTTGCCGTCCTGAAAGAGGTCCGCCACGCATTAGCCACCATTATTATACGGCTGGCAGTGTAGTGTAATGGTTAGGGAGCTGGGCTTGTAACTCAGAGGTTGCAGGTTCAATTCCCAGGTGGGGCACTGCTGTTGTGTACCCTTGAGCAAGGTACTTAACCTGGATTGCTTCAGTAAAATATCCAACTGTATAAATGGATTGTATGTAAAGAAATGTAAACTCTGTAAGTCGCTCTGGATAAGAGCGTCTGCTAAATGCCTAAAATGTAACAGATATGGAGTCTCAGGGGGCCCGAATCAAAAGATAAAACAATATTTTCCCCTTTTCTGGTGGGACTAGAGTGGAATTCCACCTTTTGCAAAGTGCTTTTAAATTCAGAGACCCTTTGTAAATGCAACCCATACATTGTTACTAAAGAACAGTAATTAAACAGACCTGCACCGTGTGCACTTACTTTAAAATACTGAGTTCCTTTCTCTTTGACAATGGCACTCTGTTCCAGTTTCTCTGTTGCGTTCATTTCCCAGGATTCTTTGGCCTGAAATAAAGACAACTCATTCATAAATTCACTCATTCAACTCATTCCATATCAGGAAACAAGATAAAAGGGGAAAAATAGTTTGGGGACTAATCAATTGCTATAGTCTCCCATTAATAGCCACTTGCTTTTTAATTAGAAGTGCTATTTTTGGATTGTGTACTAATGTAGGCAAGTAGAAAGATGTTTGATTTGGTGCCATAATAAACCCAAGTATGCAATTGGGTGGAGGGGGTGACTCCCAAAAACATTTTATTGCTACGAGTAACTAAAGTTCTTTCATTGCCAAACTGAAATGTGCATTGTCAGAAGTAATTGGAGCGTCGGTAAAGCTTAGACAAAAGTTGACAAATGTGATATTCAAACAATTCAACCAATAAAAATAACAATAAAAAAAAAAACCTTCAAAACTGCTCATCTGAACCCTTTCATGATTACCCACATACAGACACAGTACAGGACAATATGTAATTCCAGAGCCAAGTGCCACCCCACCTTCTCAAAGGCCGACAGCTTTAATTTGTACTGAAGAGTTGCACCGGGCGGGATATTGAACTTGGCGTTTCCAGCATTTCCATACCCGTACCTGGACAATAACGAGACGGAGAAAAAGAAGCCTGTGATCACTCAAAAACAAACGGTAGCAATTCCTTTGTCTTCAGTATCAAGAAAGTGAATGAGCCGCCCCCAAAATAAACTGACATAATATCCATGTCCACCCCGGCCAAACAAACTAATATTTCATGCGGACTCGTCTCAATGCAGACGTTGCAAGGCTGCCGAAGGTTAACCACAGACCGCAGGCCCTCAACCTTAGATGGTAAGAATGACATTCCAGCACGCCTGCCTTTTAGACACACAGATAGTTAGCAATGCGTAATGCCCTTGTGGTGAGGGAAAATAGAAATGACAGTAAATTACGTAATGTAATGGTTTTCACGACAATTATATTATATGGAGATCTTTTTTATTTTGCAAAGCAGGAAGTAATGTTCATCAGCAGAAAGGGGATTACTTTTTTTTAACAAATTGTAATAAAAAATTTTTTTTAAAGAACCAAATTAGTCAGCATTCAATAAATAACCTAAAGCTGTTATCCTTCAGAACACAGAAGAAAAAATAATAATATTCATGTACTATTTTCATGTTTAAAAAGTTTGCATATTTCATATTATGTTTACCCATCACGTGCCTAGCAACCTTTGTTTTTCACCCTACAGAAGTCAGCTGACCTGACTTCTCACTACCCTTATGATAATCCGTGACCCTCCGTCTTTGAATACACAACCACCAAGGAGTATTTACACTCTGAAGTCAGTCACACTTTTGTTTTTGTTTTCTATAATAAAAGTGCAGAAGACCAGGGCACAATTTCTGCTGGACAATTTCTGCTGGACAGCCTTAAATAATCTCACCTGTAGCAAGGGACAACAAGCAGCAACTATTTCAAGTGACAAGCTTAAAGAATATAGAGCAGCAGATGAATCGGTGCTCAGTTTACTGATCGGAGACGGAAACCAATGAGCAAATCTGCAGTGATGCCTGGTGTAGGTATTAAAGAATACAATGACTTGTCCCCTGGTGAGGGTGAATGTGCTTATTGGTGAGGGACTCTTACTTTGGCGTGAGGTAAAGAGGGACTCTTACTTTGGCGTGAGGGTGAAAAATGACTCTTCTCCCTGCTCCATGGACATGATGGCCTTCTCCACTCCTACAGGCAGACCCAGATTCTCGCCTTCCCCGATTTCAAACTTCAGCTCTCTCTGGTCAAACACTGTGCCCTCATACTTGCCCTCCAGAGTCACTGGGAAAACAAGAAGACAATAGCATTCACCCTCACTGTGTCGAAGCTGCCGATGAAGCACAATAACAGACTTGCTGAAGAAAGAGATCCTGACTGCTTCATGACCTGAATGCTCTTTTCTGGGTGCCATTTTGGACCCACTGGATGAGAGCAACACTGAGCTTTGACCAACAATCAGCATGGCGCTCACTTACTGATCACTGATCTCAGGTCAGTGTTGCTGAAGAGAGTAGAGGGGCCATTTGCAATGCCTAACATTGCCAGACAGCAGGATCACAATGATTAAATAATGCCTCCTGCGATTTGTCATTTATTCTCAGGCTGCTCCCTTCTCTGGTGCAAGTACAACGCGCTTTTGAAAAAAAGGTGAAGGAATTCCCCGAGGTTCCATCTGAAGCGGTTTGCAACAGCCGACGCGACGCTGAAGCGCACACCTTCCACTGTCGCTCCCTCGTTGGCCTTGGAGTAGCCCTGGCCCTTCGTTATAATCCTGCGGACGATGCCTCCATCCTCGTCCTCGGTCACGTCCTCCCCGTGGAACTCAAACATCTCCACCTGAAGAGGAGGGGCGGGGACAGACGCACAGACTCAGAGGGAGGGCTGCGGCAACGGCAGCCTTCTGACATCCAAACCAGTGCCATCATGGCCGATGGGTCCTTACCTCGAACAACAGAGTGGCATTGGGAGGGATTTTCGGCGGGCTCCCGGCCGAACCGTAGGCATACTCTGGCTTGCAGGTCAGCTGGCTCAATTCACCGACCTTCATGGTGGCTATGCCCAAGTCCCAAGCCTTGATCACCTGACCTGCACATGACAGGCCATGTTTTTGCACGCCAGTTCATTTCAAACTCATTTGTTTCAGCTACACCCCCAGAGCATAAAGCACCTGTGTATCCGTTTGTGTCCCACACTATGGTTACTTTCTTAACAGATGTCACTCAAGCTATAAGTCACTGAAAATCCAACATTACACAGCTTTTTTCAGTTACTAAATGCCCCAGAAATAGGAGAATTCTCACACGCATTCCATGTCCAAGCCTATGGGAATGACTTCTCACACATTTCCCAGGCAAGCACTCCTTACCTTTCCCAATCTCGAAGGAGAACTTATCACTCCGCTCGCGGCTGGAATCAAACGTGGTACCGTCCAGCAAGGTGCCGACATAGTGCACAAAGACTTTGTCTCCAGTCATTGGCAGCTCGGTTCCTGTCCCCTCCCTCTTCACCAACTGCAGAGGAGAGAGAGAGAGAAGGGGCGTGGCTTTGGTCACAACATTCATATGTACAAACCCGCAGCGCTGTTTGGATCCCAAAGTTGACACCAAGGTGCAGATTCTCAGCTCGTTCTGATCAAGAGCTTATTTGTCAGCCCGCCATTCAAACAGAAAGTGGCATTCCTTGATGTACGTGGCATCCTCTTCTCGCACAAGTTCTGCAAAGAACCACTGCTGCAGATATCTTCTAATCCCATGCAACCGATTTAAACTCATTTTTATTGGGAGTTTATTTCATTTTCATTTTGACATTTTAGACTTCTCCGAAATCAGGTGTCAACAGATGCTGTCAAGTTGTATACGCATGCAACGGTTTTACAACATACAGTATATTGTAGACGCCTGTTCAGTGTATGAAATAAGCCATAATCTTGCTCCTCCACGATAAAAATAATGAACATTGTACTCAGACAATATAAGGCGGTGATAATTAATTTACAACTGTATATGTAATGCATTTACCAGACTACATTTTAATGTAGTGTATCATGTGATAAAGCACCATTACTGAATGGCAGCTTTTCTTGTTACCCAACCAGGGACTACAGATGCCAACTAGCTCATAGCCAACTCTTACACAGCGAAGAGGCTGTGCATTGTCCCACTCATAGAAACAAATACATGAAATTAACTTCAACGCATACAGTCCAGAATGAGATTGGAGCACCAATTTTTCCAATTAAGGGGCTGCCCACAATCGGGGGGGGAATTGGCTCCATTTTAATTCTCTGAATATATGTAAGCACACAAGTATAGGTAATGCCACTGTAACTGCTGGTGAGTCTGCTGTATGTAACACAGAGCATTTCCGGTAGCAGACAACCTTGTCACTGCTCCACTCAAAGAGGCTCAAAATGGCAGGATCTAAAATGGCAGGTAGGTGTGCTGCAGACATGAAGACTGAATGATTGGAAAGAATGATTATTCTCCCAACTTTCCACATATAGCAGGGGAGAGGAGACTTGGCAAGAGGCTTAAGCCAGGGGCTGCTGGACAGCAAGTAAGCGGGTGCATGAGGAACAACAAAGAAAAAAGTAAAATAATATTGTAACCTGTATTTGCAATAACCTGAATATTGTAAAGGTACCAATTTATTTAAGAAATGCATGCAGCATCACCTGAATTACATTGCTGTCGTTATCCTGAACCGAATGGCAAGCTACATGGAATAACTCCATCATTCATGTGTAATATATATGGCTACTTGATCTACATACGGCTATAGTAATGCAAAAATTGTGCCATGACCTTTTTGTGGGATGGGAAGGGTCACCTTTTATGGTCTTTCTACAGGAAGGTGAGGGGATTCATATTCAGGCTGACAAACCCGTGGGTTTCTGTCTCTTCGGGTTCTCTGCTAGATTTAGTGACGGATTTAAAAACTAAACTCGAGGTGAATACTGCCACCTACTGTGGTGCATGGCGCAGACAAAACCAAAAGTAAAACCGAATCCTGTTGCTTTTTTGTAGATTGAACACTGAATGGAACAGCACACTTCGTGTGTAATCTAGGTTGATATTTAATACATCTAGGTCGATAGCTAGACACTAATTTACTCATTAGAATTAATCTGCGGTTAGGGGTACCGTCGCAGATACGGCTGCAAGGTATGCTTGTTGACGGTTTCTAAATAAAACCATGTGAATACGGTCAGACAAAATGTCACCGTTCCTCAGCGACCTTTCTGGTGGAAGTTTCTAGGCGTTTCGATGAGAATCCAATTCCAAGTCGAATTAACTTAGTCGTTGAACGGTATTGCGGTATTGCCCAGCAAGCTACATAACATAACATTTATTCCACCGACACGGTCGTTCAAAAACTCGTTTACAGATTCATCAGCTCATTCACAGAGCCTGCTAGAAGTAGTACAGTTAAACGAATGTTGGTATTGGACGTTAAGGAAAGTCTACCATGTCAGTGACGTAATAGAATATGCACGTTAGCCATAGAAATTGATATTCCAAGATGCTATTGATTGATATTCGAAATGCTACTAAACTGCACTGTTCTGAAATGAAGCGGAGGACAATAAAGTATGGGCAATGTAGCTTACTATTAAGCGAACCGTAACGAACTAGTCAAATTACCTTGCTAGCTAACAAGGTCCTTCCAGTTATTTCTTTAGATAGAAGCTGGCAAACTGTATGTATAATATATGTTATTTAGCAGACACTTTTATCCAAAGTGACTTACAGTGGTGATTGCATACATTTTTCAGTGTATGTGGTCCCAATGGGAATCGAACCCACAACCTAATCGTTGTCAGCGCCATGCTCTACCTACTGAAACACACAGAACCAGTGTGTAATGTTAGCCACAGAACTAACTAAACTTCATTTTTTTTGTTTTGTAACTGGGTTGCCAATTGATCAAATTCACAAATGCAATCCGCAGCGAAACGCCGCTTAAGTGCAAGTCAGTCAGTATGCGGCTGGTTGCTGCATGCAGTGCAGAAATTCGTTGGATCTGAACAACACGTGTTCTCATAAATGGGGTGGAGAAACAACGCTAACATTAGCTAGCTAGCCATCTAGACAAACCAATGTCCGGCCTAGTCATAGTGCGGTGAACCTAGCGAACTTAGTAAGTTAAGTTACTAACTTAGGGAGGTCATAATGCTTATGCATTTCATACAATCGATTTTCCACTTGTAAGCATACCTCTGCTAGCAGACCAACAAGGCAGCTAGCTATATTTTCATTTTCATTAGCTACATGGTTACAAAACAAGAACGTTAGCGTGCATGGTTAACAAGCCACAACATCGCACTCACGATACTTGGCGTACTCCCATCAGCTAAATTATGAATATGCCAATATGATTAACTAGCGGGCTTCTCCGTTGCTTCTGGTAGGAGACGCTGACGCTCCTGCCTCGCAACGATCACCTCAGCTAGTCACTAAGTTATTGTAGATAAATAAGCGGTCGAAATTATATTAGAGCTAGCTAGCTAGCTAGCTAACGTTCACTGCTAGCCGGCCAACGAGTGCACGCGTTCGGTAGCTACCATAGTGACCGCATTTGTAGCTAGCTTGCTAGCAAGTTAGCTGAATGGCCATAAAATATAGAGGGACTTATTCAACCATTTGTTTTGCTAGACAGATCGATAGCTAGCATTAGCTACCTTTAAAACTCCTCCATCTTTCTTCGGGGTTATGTCTTCTCCCTCCATGGCGTGTTGTCCTTCGTTGGTCACTTCTTCTGCGGTCATATCCGATTCGCAAGCCGTTCGCACTATCCTTGACTTCGAGATGGCTAGCAATAACGTTCGCTAACTCAGTAGCGTTAGAACGAGGTAGACCTAATCTAAACAAAGCAAGATCTGCTTCCCAGTGCCCGTTTATCTCGCTGCGTCCTAAGAGCTAGCAAGGAAATTGCATTAGCCAGCTAGCGCTAGAATGCCTGTCTATATCAGATGGCTTATTTCCTTCACTCGGAGCAAGGGTATCTTTTCCTAACAGCAAATTGCTAACGTTACAACAAAGTAGCAAGCCAACTAGCAACGTGAAACCGCGACGAACAAGTAAACGAAGGATTGTCCACTTGCTATGTTGCGAACATTGACGTGTTCCGTGCACCACCGCCAAGCTGCAGTTGACAAGAGGTGGACGATTTAAATCGCTATCTTCTGGAAGGGCAGCGAACTTTCCAGAGAACAGCCAAGGCGGGTGCGCTCAACTGGAGCTGCTGGGAGAGACCGTCGCGAAAGTAAATGCGGCGCAACAAAACGCAAAACAGTCACCAGCAATGTGGTACTTTCCCGATGGTGAGAATAGGAACCAGTAACGTTATAGGAAACATTTGGCTAGTGACTAGACTATATGAACCATCACCGGTTTGTTCCAATTTCTTTAAAAAAAATACTCCCTTTCGACAGCGCGCTTGCTGCTCAGCATTCATGTCAGTATGTTTACAAGCTAAATAGCAACGCGACGATCTTTAGCCGCGGGACATATTCCAAGTAAATTGGTTATATTTTTAATTGCAATTTAAATATAAAAGAAAGCATCAATACATGCATTAACTAAAAGCCATCTGCCCTAACTGAACTACAAGATTATATTTGCAACTATTTTGCTATTTGAAGTTGGCCCCTGCCGACGTTTTACATACTGTGCGCTCATTGGCTGACTCCTCTGCTTGGCGCGCTGTTTGGTGAAACTTTTTGTAAACCACTGACAAATGCGGATTGGGTTAGCTGCAAAATAGCCAAATCACAATATTTGAAACGAGCTAACGTTATACCTATAAATCGAATTCATTATTTCATACTAGGAAACATAACTTCAGACCATTGCTACGCCGACCATACGAGTCAGGTAATCTGTTCTTGATAAATACCCAGATTGTATCTAATTACGTTTAGCAAGATGCTTTCTTGCTTGCTTACCATAACTCAAAAGTAATGTCTGCTAGCTAGGTTATTTAACTGAAATAGCTGACTAGCGAGCGAAAATGGCATAAAGGGTACTGGTTAGCAAATCAACATCGTTTATAGCTAGTTAACGTGAGCTAGCTAATCTGGTTTTGTAACAAGGTGGGGGATAAAACAAAAGTCGTTAACTAGCTAACGTTAGCTATCCAGTTGGCGAGACGTATCGCTGACGTATTTTGTGCCCCTTGCTTTACCCAGTGCTGTCAGGCTTATTTGAAAAGTCAACTAAAGTGACGTTGCACGACCAAAATACAATTATTTATATTGCATACAACATCGTTCGTTCTGGAAAATGATCAAACCGTTGACACGATATTAAGGAAAAAGCCAAAATGGCAGGTGGCTTTTAAATCTCACAAGTCAGTGCGAAATCAGTGACAGTTAAGGCAATTTGTCTGAGAGAGCGCACGTGGTCCCTTTTCTCGATGGCTTGCTGCCTCTCTATGTCCTGTGGCCTCGCGTGACCGAATGAAATGGGGAAAGGTAACGTTAGCTAATGTTGTTAACTAGATGCTTATCAACCGGTACCACATTATGTCACTGTTCCAGGATATTCGCTCCAATCATGCAGGACGGGGCACCTCGGTTCCCGTTCCCATACCAGCCGTACTCCATCCAGGAGCAGTTCATGGAGGCGTTGTATCGCACTCTTGATGAGGGGAAGATTGGGATTTTCGAGAGTCCCACCGGGACAGTAAGTGTACCTGCTGCTTCATAGTCAGCATCAACTGTAGGTGTTCAGTCTGCCTTAGTGGAGCAGTACTCCCAGTCTAACATGCAGTGAACCTGCACCCACCCCCCCGATTGCTTGTGTTCCAGGGCAAGTCCCTCAGTCTGATATGTGGGGCCCTTGCCTGGCTCCGGGACCATGAGGAGAGGAAGAGGAGGGAGACGGCCAGCATTCTGGAGCTGGCCGAGGCGGACGGCTCCGGGGCCGAGAGCCAGCAGGACACCAGCCAGCGCAGCTCTTCCTCACCCACAGCCCCGTCCTCTGCCGAGCCCGACTGGATCACAGATTTTGTGCAGAAGAAAGCGGAGAGGGACCATGTCAACAAGCTGAAGGTAGCGCGTAAGGGGACACTGCGGCAGGAATGCGGGGCCCCTCTCTGTGAAAGTGAGAGCCGCTGCTATTCTGGTGCCTGCTCTCATTGGCCCGCCAATTACTGTCCGGTCTGAAAGAGCACAGATCCCACTGGCATTTGAGAGTGGCGGGCCGCCGAGAATGTGGCAGACTGCGTGAGCGCTCTGCAAGGCTGTGTCAGTGGCCTCGCTGCGGGCCGTGTCTTGGGCTAGCTTTAGCACTCTGTGGCAATGTGAAGGTACGGTCCTTTTGTGTTGACATTCTGACATTCTCCCTTGCCCAGGGAGAGGAGATGAAGAGGAAGAGGAGGGAGGAGCGCCTGGAGCTGATCCGGCACAACGCGCAGCTCAAATACGCCCTGAAGCGCAAGGTGCCTGGCTTCATCCGTCCCAAAATGTCTTTTGTAACCGCCCCAGCCCAAAGCTTCTTTTAACTCTGACGTCCACCAGCTGTGCTGTGCTGCGCAGTGATTGTGTGGTAGGAGGAGCAGACTTCACGTGCAGCTGGCACAGTCAGACTAGAGGTGCCCAATCGACTAGAGGAGTGGCGACTATAACCCTCCTTCCTTTAGCGACGCTGTGAGCAATTTTGTGCCACCCTGCAGCATGCCGGCCACAGCCAGCACTGGCACGGTCTGGATTAGATGCCATACCATGGCGGGCTCACTGTACTGGGGGGGCCCACTGTACTGGGGGGCTTACTGGAACCCAGTGTTTTATCAGGACAAGCCACCCAGAAGCCCCCATCTGTTTGTATCTTCCAGGCAGCGAAGTCACCTTTTTATTTGAAGCATATAATTATTTTCTATCCGTTTATATTGCTGTAAAAGCTAACAAGAGTATGATAATTATAGTGTAGACATTAAATTCACAGCTAGCCATGAGCAGTGGGATATTATTCAGTATTTGAGGTTTATTGGTCTGTAGTGGTAAAACAAAATGTCAGAAAAACGATTTTATGTCTCTGGGTAGTGGTTTTATTTAGGAAGTGCCCCCTGCTTTGAAGTAAAGGCTTGGGCAGCAGGCTTAGATTTTCATAAACCTCTCCGGAGGGCCCACCTACCCTCCTGTGGGTTCTAATGGGGAATGGGGAATTTAAAGTTGGGGATGTGAGACTGACCTATGGTGGCGTGTGTCTTCAGAGCAGCGAGGATGAGGAGGCGGCGTGGCTCCTTCAGCTCAGCAACAGCTCCCTGGGGGAGGGGCAGGGGGCGGGCTTGGAGGATGGGGAGGAGGAGCTTATCGTGGCCGAGTACGAGAGCGACGATGACGCCAAGCGCAAGAACAGGTGGGCAGCAGGCTTTGTGGACAGTTGGCAACGGCAATAAATCTATCTGGGCTACTCATCTGCAGACTGACTGTCTAATCAACACATTCGGGGGTCTGCATTTCAGTGAGAATACCTCATCATCCTGCCGTGCACCAAATTCCTCCCAGGCAGAATTTCATTCCATCCAATTTGACTTGCAAGGAGGAAGAGAAAGTGTGCGAAAAGAGTGTTAACGATCAAGTGCATGAAAAAAATGAATGGCGTTGCATGCACACAGTTTGAGCAGAAGGATTTGGGACTCCATATTGTGGGGTGTTTGGGACTGACATCATTAAACAAAAAGGAAAATATCTATCGAGACGTGAATGCACAACTGCAGCTGGACCTAACCCCCTCCCCTTACTCGCACACACACACACACACACACACACACACACACACAGATACACACACATGCCTCTTAGGTATTCCAGAAGGAATGGGAGTGCTGTGTATGAATATCGTTTGGGTCTAAAGCCATACATTAAAATGAAGAGATCATTCTACCAGCCTCCAGCGACTGAAAATGTGACCCGTGGCCATGAAAAGGCTCAGAGTAATCTGGTATTAACATTGAGTCTAGAAACTTCTAGAAGTTTGCAAGCCACAGCGCTGAAGTGGGGACTTCGATCAAGTGTGTCATATTCTGCAGACGTCAGGCAGGCCAGGGGGTTAAGTGTGTAAAAGTAGATGCCGATTGTACAGCAGTGTCGAGGATGGTGTGACCGAAGCAGTTTACATCTATCCTGGGACAGAGTTCAGAAACCCTAATGATCGTGTGTATACTGCAGTGTCCTGTTCAGACATGATTACAAATAGACACATTTTAATAATCTGTCGATAGAACTTCACAAATATCCTTTTTAGTTCCTCAAAGGGAAGCAGGAGGTTTATCTAATTCGATGGGTTTGTTTATTTTACTGGCTGTTTAATTTGCTTAACAGCGCGTTCCGCCGTTACACGGGAACACGTGTAAAATGCACAACGGCGGCTGTGTGCATGACATGTATGTGCTCTGTGAGTATCAGTCCACAGCCATGATCTCAGTCATCTTTCCCCACAGGTTTTGTGATGAAGATGACGATGATGATGATGAACTGGAGGAAGACCATGTGACCAAGGTTTGTGAGGACATCAACAAAGCGTTTGGGGATGTTTGGAAGCTGGGTGTCGTACTAAGTCCAAACTATGATTCAGGCCTCCCACGGTCCTAGGTGACTCACGGAGAGTGGTTACAGTCCTTGGAAAAAAAGATCTGCCCCAAAAATGATCTTGGCTGAGTTTTACAGCAAGGGCAATGCATCCATCTTCCTTGCTCACCCGGTCACTTGATATAATTTGTCTGTGAAGTCTGGCAGCGTCGGTGTGCTGATACTGCTGTCCCTTGCTCTCAGATTTATTACTGCAGCCGCACGCACTCCCAGCTGGCCCAGTTCGTGCACGAGGTGCAGAAGAGCCCTTTTGCCGGGGACGTCAGCCTGGTGTCTCTGGCGTCTCGGCTGGTGAGCAGGCGCCGCCCTGGCAGAGCTCCTTCCGCTCCGATCCGGGCCGGGCCATTCCGTTCCGATCCCAGCCATATTATCCGGTTCTGACATTCAGATGCTAGCCATGCTGTTCCATTCCATTCCGAGCCTCACTGTTCCGTTCCAGTCCTCTGCCACAATCAGGCACACATTCTCATTGAGGAAATTCTGCTCAGGGTTCCCATGCTTTTGCAAGTTCTTTTAAAGTTCTTGAATTTAGACAAATAAAGGACATGAAAGTTATTGAAAATAAATTACTTTAAAAAAGGTACTTTAAAATGCTTCATTTAAAAAAAAATGTCCCATTACCATGAAAAGCCTCCACATGTCCACATTATATATAAATTATGCTCATAGAAACTTATCCACGATCATAATCCCCATTCTCCCGGCAAATGTGTGACGTTCACCGCGCGCAAAGGTCACGGCTCCGGTGAAAACCTTCAAATGCCCTTGAACTAGTGCCCTAAGTAAGTGTGGGAATCCTGACTGGAGTTTTAAACATCAATCATTCCCTCCCATTTACACTGCTGGGTTTTTACTGGGGGGGATTGAGTGCACAACAGCAGTGTTGGAAAACTCTGCAGCCAGGGCCAGCCTGCCCAGCACAGCCTTCCCAGTTAGGGCAGAGCAGAGCAGGAATGGAGAGCGTGCGGGTTGCCATGGTCACGGCAGCTTGAAGATATTGTGCTAAGCTCACACGTTAACATTATGTGAAAGATTTAGACATTCTTAAGGTTTAGACTCTGCCTCCTTACCCCCGGCCATCAGATTTTTAAAATTCCTATAAGATTGGAGGAAAATGTATTTGTTTATAATTATTTATTTAATTACTTAGTCATCACTATTTGTGCTAGTTAGACTTTTGTGAGTACAATACTGTGTGATTTTAAAAACTATTGTTTTATATGCATTTTTAATCTCATTTTCTCATTTTTAATCTCCTGTAGGAACCAGTGTGAAATGCTGCATTGTAAAATGCCTACTAGGATTAACGTAACCCAGCACCGCATACTGTTTGAGTCAGGGAGGTCATGGGCCATTGGAGTGTGGGGCTCAGTGGGATGGGGTCTGACAGAGCCTTCGTTCCCGCAGAGCCTGTGTATCAACGAGGAGGTCCACAAGCTGGGCAGCGTCCAGCTCATCAATGACCGCTGCACGGAGATGCTGAAGAACAAACACGGTGAGACACCCAGGACCTGTCACCGATCTACTGCTGTTAGAACCACAAACGCCCAACACAAGACTCACTGATCTACTGCTGTTGGAACCACAAACGCCCAACACAAGACTCACTGCTCTACTGCTGTTAGAACCACAAACGCCCAACACAAGACTCACCGGTCTACTGCTGTTAGAACCACAAACGCTCAACACAAGGCTCACCGGTCTACTGCTGTTAGAACCACAAACGCTCAACACAAGACTCGATTCTCGACTGCTGTTAGAACCACAAACGCCCAACACAAGACTCACTGATCTACTGCTGTTAGAACCACAAACGCCCAACACAAGACTCACTAATCTACTGCTGTTAGAACCACAAACGCCCAACACAAGACTCACTGATCTACTGCTGTTAGAACCACAAACACCCAACACAAGACTCACTAATCTACTGCTGTTAGAACCACAAACGCCCAACACAAGACTCACTGATCTACTGCTGTTAGAACCACAAACGCCCAACACAAGGCTCACTGATCTACTGCTGTTAGAACCACAAACGCCCAACACAAGACTCACTGATCTACTGCTGTTAGAACCACAAACGCCCAACACAAGACTCACTGATCTACTGCTGTTAGAACCACAAACACCCAACACAAGACTCACCGATCTACTGCTGTTAGAACCACAAACGCCCAACACAAGACTCACTGATATATCTAAAAAGTTCCATGTTCAATGTTTTCCAGCTTCATAAGGAAAAGGTTTATCTTGCATTATACAATCCGGGCGGCATGTAGTGTAATGGTTAGGGAACTGGACTTGTAACTCAGAGGTTGCTGGTTCAATTCCCAGGTGGGACACATCTGCCGTTGTACCCTTGAGCAAGGTACTTAACCTGAATTGCTTCAGTAAAAATATCCAGCTGTATAAATGGATTGTATGTTAAGAAATGCAAACTGTGTAAGTTGCTCTGGATAAGAGCGTCTGCTAAATGCCTAAAATGTAAATGTAATCCGAAAGGCCACATACATACAGCTCTGCATAAACCACATCACGGTACTCCGGCCCATGTCTTGTAAAAACATGTTATACCCTTGTGTGGTAAAAGCGTAAGAGGGCTTGATGCGTCTGTCCATGTTTCCCTCTCCAGAAAAGAGGGAGAAGCCGGCGGACGAGGAGCCCAAACGGAGGCGGGCCGTGGCCAAGGCGGTGTGCCCCTTCTACAAACAGGAGGGCCTGCAGGCTCTGCGAGATGAGGTGCTGGTCAAGGTTCGGGACATCGAGCAGCTGGTGACCCTGGGCAAGGAGACCAAGGCCTGCCCTTACTATGGTGCCCGCCTTGCCATCCCAGCTGCCCAGGTGAGGCCCCTCCGCCCCCAGGCCCTGTCCTGCACCGCACTGATCTACTTTCAATACTGTACATGCCACTATACATCAGAACATAAGAATACATAATGATGAGAACGAGCCATTCGGCCCATCTAGGCCAGTCATGTCCTAATCTAAGAATAGCCCAAGTGTTTCTGCCTCTACTACCTGACCTGGCAATCTGTTCCAGGCATTGACAACTCTCTGTGTAAAGAAAAACTTCCTAATATCTGTGCGGAATTTGCCTTTAACTAATTTCCACCTGTGGCCTCTTGTTCTGCTGACCCCACTTATCTTAAAAAATCTTTGCTATTTCACTTTGTTAATCCCTTTTAGGAATTTAAAGTGTACATCAGTGTATATGAATAATATTTATATATGAATACAATTCTACACAGATGTGGCAATAGCAACATGTTTTACAGAATATGTAAACCATTGGCACATTTGTATTGGATTTTACGCACATGTTGTGAAAATCCCACAGTAAAATCTAACATGGTTGACTAACACCGCGCATTAAATGGTGTTCATTTGTGTTACGTGCTTTGGTATATTTTTGTTTAATATACGTACTTGGGTATATTTTTGTCTAATCATTTGTGGTACGTTTTGAGATGGGATATGGGAGAGTGTGAGACCATGGCCGGTGAGGGTTTGTGTTATATTCACTCCCTCCCCCCCACCCTCCCCAGTGTACAGCAGGAACATGTCTCAGTTCCAGGTGCAGCTAAAGGGATGTGTTCACTGCTGTTTTCCTTTCATCCCCACAAGGAGACAGAGTGTAACGTGCTGTACAGTTTGTTGTGTTCCCTCTGCTCTCCAAGGGCAGTTTATTGCTTCCCAGGAGGATGGGACAGGACAGGAGAGGACTAGATTGTTTGTTATTCCTGGATGTGGTGACCCCCCCCCTCCCCCGCCCTTGACCTGGGACTGGAAGGATAGTGGGCAAAGATGGGGCAGAGGGAGGGAGGGTGCTGGCATGGGCAGCACCCCTGGAGAATGAATAAAGAATTTTTTTCTGAAGAAAAAAATTGTTCCACACGCTCTTAACTAACACAAGGTGGGCTGCTCAGTCCTCCCGCACTTTGGCTTTTTCCCCTATAAAGCGTCACTGTTTGCACAATGCTAAATGAATGAAGGTGGAACCCGCACACTGTGTGTAGAAAAGGGAATGTCCCAAACGAGGCGGAGGCTTGATGTTTAATTAAAGTCTTTTAATCGACAAGAGACAGACGTTTCGGTCAAATGACCAGTGTGCGGGTTCCACCTTCATTCATTTATTTATCGCGGCTATTGCAGCTTTTGAACCTACGCACCTGTGGTTACAATTATCCGGTTGGCGCGGCTTCACCTCTCTCTACAACGAGTTTGCACAATGCTGCCACAGTAGAGCTCCAGAGATGCGCCCCTCGGGGATACCGACTGACCAGTCGACAGAACAGGGTGCGAAAGCAGAAGTAGCGCACGCAGCTGTGCGTTATCAATGTCCTGCTCTTTATTATCCCCGAGGCAAAAAGGTGAATGTTAAACCTGGAACCAATCAGACTTTCCATTGATTCCAAAAAATGAATAAATACAATCGCACGCGATTACGAATGAGCCGAAGGGAACGCCTCGGCGCTGCCGCTGAAGAGTCAAATGTGGGACGATCGGCTGTGTTTGAAATAAACAAGGGACAGGAGATAAGCAAACGGGACATTCCAAGGAGACGGGGTCACCGAAAAGCAAGCGTGTCGCTCGGAATGCTTAAGTAGGAGGGGAAGAAAATTTACATTTTAATGGTAGGAGAAAAGTAGGAGAGAGAAATTAACATTTTAATTGGATCCTGATTGGCACTGGTTTGATTATTGGTTCATTTAAATAAGGTTTCGAACGAAAGAGGCTCCATTCCATTCCAGACGCTTTCGTGTTTCATACGTTCCACTGTAATTCAGAGAGATTTGCAAAGGGAGTGGCAAATACGTTGTGCGTGTATTAGTTTTGCTCATGTGTCGGTTAAAGTAAAGGACGAGTCACAAAGCAAGCGAACTGGAAGAATGTGGTAAGAGTGTAAACAGGAAATGCCTCTCGACCACAAGGTAAAGACCCTACCGTTTGACTGCTTCAGTGAAGTGAAATTCATACCAGCTGGTTTTCATTTATGGTACAGCACCACCAGTTACCTAGAAGTGGTAGTGGCCAATACGCAGAGAGCTACAGACTGCATCAGAGAAGTGCTTATGGGAGCCTGGAGTTTTAAGGGTTGTGGAACCAGCTGTGGACTCCAGTTCCCATCAGCCACTCTGTGAAACAATTCAGTCACCAGTCTGCCATTGAACCACCCAGGCTGGGGTGGAGAAGTGATGAGCTCCAAGCAGACAGGGCCCAGAATAGCTGAAATGGGGCCTCGGCAGTAGCAGATGTTGTGTGTCACTCATGCAGTTCAGGTAGACACTTGGATAACCCATTATACAGTGATGTATGGCCCTTGTGATATGCACTCGGTGAAGATGACCATAATAGCTTTTGAAGTCTCTCTTAAGGATAAGAGCATCTGTCAAACAGAAAATACTAATGGTGTCCACTGTGACATGCTTATTAGGACAGGGGTGTTTCATGTTTTGGATCTGAATGTTGCTGGTGTTCATAACTGGTGCCATTTTTGTAATAATTTGATTGCGCACAGATTGAACTTTTGGTGTGTATTGAAATGATTCTTGTTCTTCATACCACCCAGAAGCCAGTGTTGGGGGTTTCCTGTGCCCTGTGGTTCATTTGGCCTGGGTTCTTTCTCTCTCTCTCCCTTTCTCTCGCCCTCTCCCTCTCTCTGTTCTGTGCCAGGTCGGGTAGTAGAGGCAGAAACGCTCAGGCTATTCAAGTCCAGGCTAGATGTAGTACTAGATACTCTTTAGATTAGGACATGATGAGCCTAGATGGGCCGAATGGCCCGTTCTCATCATTATGTATTCTTATGTTCTTATGTTCTTATGTTCTTCCTCTCCCCCCCCCCCTCTCTCCCTCTCTGTCCTGCCCCCAGCTGGTGGTGCTGCCCTATCAGACCCTGCTCCACGAGGGCGCGCGCCGCGCCTCGGGCATCAAGCTGAAGGACCAGGTGGTGATCATCGACGAGGCCCACAACCTGACCGACACCATCACCTGCATCCACAGCTCTGTGGTCACGGGAACCCAGGTAACCTGAGTCCACACGCCTCTGACCTCCCGAAAATACCTTTTCAAAAGCACACGTTAACATTCGCCTGCTGTCCACCCACGGGCGCCGCTTTTACAAGCGAGGCACCGATTTGAGTCTAGCTGTGGAATAGGCTGTGACTCCCAACAGGAAGCAGAGAGCAGTTTGTGTTGTGTCCTCTGATGTAGATGATGTAGATGAGTGTGAGGTGAGGTGTGGTGCTGGCACAGCCCTCGCTCTTTGCCTTTGTTCCTCTGGCACAGGGTGTGTGTGTACTGTGCTCCGTTACCTGACGCTGTCTCCTCCCCCCCCCAGCTCTGCTGTGCTCACTCGCAGCTGTCTCAGTACCAGGAGCGCTACAGGTGAGCACCTCCTCTTCCTCCTCCTCCTCCTCCTCCTCCTCCTCCCACTCTCAGGTTTAGAGGGGGGTAACCAGGCCACTTGACTTCACTGACCCTGCGTGACATTGCGGGGGCTGAAGGGGCCTGAGAGCTCCGCTCATCTGCGTAACGCTCTTAATGTGTGACACGTCGGTAATGTGACATTGCCCGGGGACATCGTGACAGAGGTGGCTGCGTGACGCTGAGTGGCTGTGGCGTGCATTGTGATTTGGACCCAGGTCAGATATAGTCATGCAGTGCAGGGCACAGGGAATGTGGACATGTCTGTCGAAGGGTCAATACCTTTTGTGTGTTTTTGAGCGAACTCTGCGCCGTGGAGCCGCTTCTGATCCTGGGGCCTTTTGATTCAGACTGCAAAAGGAGGGGATTTGATTTGATTTGATTTGATTTGATTTTTATTAGGAAATTACAAAACACATCATAAAAACAATAATCATGACCCATTCGTATTCCTGAGGATATCACCTAAAAGCATTAATTAAAACACTTATTTCCAAGGTGGTCCTCGATGGAAGACATAACACATAAAAAACATAAATAACATAAAAGCATAAAAGCATAAAAACACAGCACATATAGCCTACTAGGAAGAACTAGAATTTTAGTCCCCCCTGTCTACTCTAGCTCTGGAATCTGATTTCCTGCCCTATCAGATTCCAGAGCTAGAGTAGACAGGGGGGACTAAAATTCGTCCGTCTTTCCCCAGAGCTGCACCTGCTTTCGAGGAGGGAAGTGCTCCTTTGAACAGCTTCTCTTCGCCGCGTTTAGTGGAAAGTACTATTCCCAATAAGAACCAACAACATGCAAGCATGTTAATTGGACATTTAATTCGCGAGGAGATGCTTGGTTTTTTAAATATGTTCTGGGATTGGCTGTGACGCGCGGGTAATCTTAAACTCTTCGTCTTGAAAATGAAGCAGACCTCATTGGATGCTGCAGAATGAACACTTATTTTATAGACACCCAGCGGTAACTAAGACTGGTTTTGAAAAACTGTTTGTTATTGACACATTTCATTAAACACACAACGTTCCATTAAAAAAAATGGAGTCTTCTCACCCTTATATTGGAAATATAAGCTACATTGTGCAGAGTTGACATTGCACATATTTGTATTATTTCTATTCATTCCATTATACTCCATTTCTATATTTCATAACGTCTAGAGAGCCAGTCACCTGGGAGCCATGTGTTTGGGGACATGGCCATGCAGCCTAGCATCAGCACCAGTCAGATTTAGGTTGTTAAGGCAGCCATGTCTTCATGGGAGCATCACTGTGAAGGCCTATTGGCACAATGCAACCACAGATAGGCCTCAGCGTCACTCACAGCAGCTGCATGCTCCTGAAGCAAGTACAGCACCAGGCTGGGTGACCTTCCCCTCACAGCCACTGGGTGGCAGCAGAGGCCTGTCCTTATTGTCCTCCATCTGATCTGAGCACTCCTGCATCAGAGTGCACTATGGTCAGAGTTTATCTCGTGTTGTCACAAAAATAATTGGAATAGCAAAATAAAATGCCATCTCGTGTATTGTTGTTTGTTTTAAAGATTGTGATATATATTTTTATTTTTTTATATTTTTTTCTAATCAGATTTTCTTTGAAGATATTTCATACTTGGAGAATTCAATGAAAGCCATTCTTGTTAACACAAGTCTTATTGTCTTGTAATTTTCCAATATTTCAAAGAAAAATCGTTGCATGCTAAACAATGTGGTTCTTTGACCGCTGTTTTAGTGCTCTAAGGAAAATAATGTAACACTTCAAGTGAGAACTGGCTGTATTTAAAAATTTTTTAATTTTAGTTTTCAAATAGCCTTAATGGTGGGTGCTTTAAATATTTTCAAATTAATCAAGTGTTCTCTGTCTGATTTCAGGAAGCGTCTGAAAGCCAAGAATCTGATGTACATCAAGCAGATCCTGTTTGTGCTGGAGGGGTTGGTCCGTGTGCTGGGAGGTGAGGAGGGGGTGGGGTGGGGGGGGTGGGGTGGGTGGGGGGATGGTGGCATGAGGCGGGAGCCACAAATGCACATAAACTTCCCTGACCTTCGGGGATCTTAATGGCGTACGTGCTGTGTTGTGGCTCCCAATAATCACCTTTATGTTGCAGTGTGAAGTATAATAATGTAATAAGAGGTTTTGTGGCGCAGGCCCTGCCATTGACACAACGGAGATGGAGCCGATGGAAAGGTCATTGTTTGTGTTCCGTGTGCCTGCCTGTCTGTCTGTTTATCAGAGTGCACCGAGGGCACAGACATCGCTGCTTCTGGTCGACTGTCACACATCGCTTGTGTATTCCAAGCCTGGTGTTGCACCCGTCCGCTTGCTACATTCTTCAGCTTCACAAATACTCGCTTCTGTTAAAAAGAGTGTTAGAAATGGGTTAGGGAATACATAATAATATATGTAATTTAGCAGACGCTTTTATCCAAAGCGACTTACAGTAGTGAATGCATACATTTTTCAGTATATGTGGTCCCAGTGGGGATTGAACCCACAACCTAAGCGTTGCCAACACCATGCTCTACCTACTGAGCCACACAGAACCACAAATAATGGTAATCATGGTAAACAAATAATGGTAAACCTGATAATATGTTCAGGTAGTGAACAAAAAGGGGAAACACCAGTGTAAAGACACCTCATAGGGTGTGAATGGCAGGCAAATACAGCACCAGTCTACCAGCGTTTGGGTTTCTGCCGGAGGAATACGACACCACTCCTCCACTGCAATGCCGGTCAACTCACGATTAGTTGATGGAAGTGTAAAACTCCGGCGTCATTCCAGAACATCCCATAAATGCTTGATTGGGTTCAGTCCCGGTGACTGAGAAGGCCATGGCATATGGATAATGTCAGTGTCACGCTCATCTAACCACCCCACACCTGTTTTGTTTTAGAATCACCAGAACCCTTCACGATTGGAACTATTGTGGGGGTTTTTCTTCACTGCCTGTACATTTTTAAGTGCTCCAAGTTCTGGATGAAGGCGCTCTACTGCGTAGACTAACAGATGAATAACTTAAAGGCAAACATCACCCCAAGATGTTTTTTTTCAATCAATATATTTTTTTTACACAAAATGCATGGAGTGATCCATTATGTCCCCACTGCCTTATGTTCCCAGAGTGTAATTTGTGTATTTTCCTTTTCTGTGGGCAAGAGAAAGAAGTGCACGATGTAGCTTCGGCACGCCGAACAGGAAGTTGCAGAGAAATGTCTTTTTTAATTAGTTCTACATTAGTAGTTCTTAATTCTTACATGGCCTTTGGGCCCCCTGTGTAAACTCGGCCCGCTGATCTTTGGCAGTGTCGTGGGCCTGTTGTGGGCGATGTGCTGACTGACGCTTGTGTCCGCAGGGAAGGTCGGGCAGAACCCACACACCCAGAGCAGTCAGCCAGGTAAGATGGGCACGCCCCGGAGCACAGTACACCTCCTCACCCACAAACGGAGCGTTCTTAATCCTCCGTTTCATCCGCCCCGTTACGTGTTAATGAAAGTGTCTCGTCCTTCGGTGCCGTTCCTCCCCGTCGCGCCCCCCCCCGGGTGGCTCGGCACGCGTGCGTGTCGGAGGCGTGGAGGGAGTATCGACGGCGCTGTAATGATGGGAGATTAATTGCATTCCTGTTAGTTTCTGATCGATCGTCTCACGCCCCTCTCCCCCAGGGACAGAGCTGCTGACAATCAATGACTTCCTCTTCAAAGCACAGATAGACAACATTAACCTCTTCAAGGTAATCCGCCGCCTCAGCGCCGTCCGCTCACAGTGCCACATCCCCCGTCTTTGGGAGGAGCTGCGGGATTTAAACAACGCCACTGCCATGGCGATGACGCTGAGTAAAACCACCAATCAAAACATGCCGCTCGGTGGCTAAATGAATCACCGTTTTGAAAAAGCTGCACCATTTTCCCCTCAAGCTCAGACAGTGCTTAAGTGGATTTGATGGAAGCGCTTATAAACATATTGGTGTCGCACATTAAGGTGACAAAAACAAATGAACGTAGAAAACGTATGTTGCTCTTCCCTCTTTAGTGGCAGAGGCGAAGAGCAGGCCTTGATGGATGACGCTGTGTTTTGTCTCCACTAACGCAGGTGCAGAGGTACTTTGAGAAGAGTCTTATCAGCAGAAAGGTAAGGGTGCCACGCCCGTGTGCTCTCTTCTTGTGCAATCACAGTGCATTTAACTAAGACCCCCTCTTCAGTACGATCACAGTGCATTTAACTAAGACCCCTCTTCTGTGTAATCACAGTGCCTTTAACTAAGACCCCCTCTTCAGTAGGATCACAGTGCATTTAACTAAGACCCCCTCTTCAGTACGATCACAGTGCCTTTAACTAAGACCCCCTCTTCAGAAGGATCACAGTGCCTTTAACTAAGACCCCCTCTTCAAGGATCACAGTGCCTTTAACTAAGACCCCCTCTTCAGTGTAATCACAGTGCCTTTAACTAAGACCCCCTCTTCTGTGTAATCACAGTGCCTTTAACTAAGACCCCCTCTTCAGAAGGATCACAGTGCATTTAACTAAGACCCTCTCTTCAGTACGATCACAGTGCCTTTAACTAAGACCCCCTCTTCAGAACGATCACAGTGCATTTAACTAAGACCCTCTCTTCTGTGTAATCACAGTGCCTTTAACTAAGACCCCCTCTTCAGTACGATCACAGTGCATTTAACTAAGACCCTCTCTTCAGTGCCTTTAACTAAGACCCCTCTTCTGTGTAATCAGTGCCTTTAACTAAGACCCCCTCTTCAGAACGATCACAGTGCATTTAACTAAGACCCCTCAGAAACATCACAGTGCCTTTAACTAAGACCCCCTCTTCAGAAGGATCACAGTGCCTTTAACTAAGACCCCCTCTTCTGTGTAATCACAGTGCCTTTAACTAAGACCCCCTCTTCTGTGTAATCACAGTGCCTTTAACTAAGACCCCCTCTTCTGTGTAATCACAGTGCCTTTAACTAAGACCCCCTCTTCAGAAACATCACAGTGCCTTTAACTAAGACCCCTCAGAAACATCACAGTGCCTTTAACTAAGACCCCCTCTTCAGAGTGTTTTACCTAAGACCCCTCAGAAACATCACAGTGCCTTTAACTAAGACCCCCTCTTCAGAGCGATCAGAAACATCGCAGTGCCTTTAACTAAGACCCCCTCTTCAGAAGGTTTTGGCATTTCTCCTGAGCAACAAAGCGTTCCCCTTTAGGCAATTGCTACATTCCAGAACCCATAATGAATCAGAAGCAACACTAGAAGCATTTTAAAAATGGAAGATCTGCGTGCTCTTTTTAGTAACAAGCTCAATCAAGCCCAAAGAGTATAAAGTGCTTTTTGGATCCAAGGCAGCTCGTAAAAACTAAATAATGTAAGGCTAAACTTAGCACATCCATCCTTTTTTGGGGGGATTTGCTTTGGAAGTTTAGCCATCCGTGATTTCATTTTTTTTTCCTTTTTATCGCATGCCAGCATTTGTTGTGCAAACAGAATGGCAAAGCACATTACAGTTCGATTGAACAGTAGCTCAACTCTCCAAAAGCAGTTTAAGCATTTTACTCCCCCCTTCTCTCAAGATAATAATTACAATAAACTTTTATTTACAAAGCGCTTTTCTTACATGATATTCAATGCCCTTTACAAAAGAACACTAAGTGAAAATGAGACGGAGGAGAGAAAAACGCATAAAAATAGTCAAACTAATATAATACAATCCGACAGGGCAATTTGTTGAAATTTGCTGTACATTTTATACTGGTGTTTAAATATAGGCTCGTGTGGCACGAAAACAGACGATGTCATAAACTGATGTGAAGTGGTGGCTGGTTGTGCTCCCAGCTGTGCGGCTTTGTGGAGAGGTACCAGGCGGCCGAGGTCAAGGTGAACGTGTCCAACAAGGAGAACCGGAGGACGGAGGGGCTGGGCCGCTTCCTGCAGTCCCTCCAGAGCGGCCAGCAGGCGCAACCAGGTCAGCACGGTCGTCTCTGCCACCCCCCCGGTGATCGAGAGGACACAGGACTCCCCGATTACCCGGACCGATCTTATGCCATCACGCCACTGCGATGTAACGCAAACTCTGGTCCTTGAGGGCCACAAGGTTTTCTGCTTTTCACTGTCACTCAGCACTTCATTGATTGGTTGAAGCAGTGGATTACACATTTAAGTCACCTCACCTGGTTTCTTGGGTCTAAATTGGCTGCTGATCTTTAGGTGGAAACAGAAACCTGTGGAACCCATGGGTCTCCAGGATCAGGGTTGAGAGCCCCCTGGTGTAGGACATATTTTTGCGGCTCCACACCTGTTCCCTATGTGTATAGGTCCCCCCCCCATCCCTCCCACAAATAATATGACTGAACATGTGTACATAATGTGGGGATCTTAATCTCAGGATAATGGAGGCAAGCATTTGTTAATGTGTCATTGCAGTACCTACTCCTGACCAGGCGGCGGCAGAAGAGGGCAGGCAGACGAGCATGGCCTCCCCCATGATGCAGGTGGAGGGCTTCATCTTTGCGCTCACCAACGCCAACAAAGATGGAAGAGTCGTGGTCCAGAGGCAAGGTGTGTGAAACTCGCTGCCCTAGCGCTAATTGTACAGGTTCAGTATTCGTTCAAGGTTTGTGGGGGGGGGGAAATAACGTACTATAGTATTTTGTTGTCTTGGATCGTTTTTTATTTGAAACGTTTGAGAAGAATGTCAGTTCTGTCATTTCTCTTAACCTAATAGCACAACCCCAGAAGTTAGATTTGGTTAAATTAATCATAAAATAAGTATTCTCCCATGTGGACATGGACCGTTCTGTGCTGGATGTGGTTCTCTCGGGTTCAGATTGTCCAACGTGCCCAGTGCTCAAGTCCCTCAAAATCGCCATTCTGTGTCCGGTCGTGCTGGTTATACGTGTACAATCTGTGTCTGGTTGTTCTGGGTACAGTGTGTGTCTGACTGTTTTCAGTGCAGTGCATGTCCATTTGTCCTGACTCCTGAGTACAGTATGTTTGGCTGTTCTGAGTATAGTTAGTGTTGCATAGAGTACAGTCTTTCTGTGTGTGTGTACAGTGTGTCTTGTTTTGAGTACAGTTGGTCTTTGGTTGTATAGAATACTGTCTGTGTGGTTGTTCTGAGTAGTGTCTTGCTATTCCAGTGGGTGTCTTGTTTGTCCAGAGTGGAGTGTGTGTCTCTGGTTGTTCCATTTGTCTGGCTGGGCCCTCCTGTGTAGTGGCCGAGTTACCCAGTGTGTGTGTGTGTCTCTGTAGGGCTTCTGGCAGAGAGCAGTGTGAAGTTCCTCCTGCTCAACCCTGCGGTCCACTTCGCCTCAGTGCTGAAGGAGTGCAGAGCCGTGATCATCGCCGGCGGGACCATGCAGCCCGTGAGCACCGCTGGAACGCACCCGAGATTTATTAACATTACTGTCGCGATCGTGTGATTATGCGTCCGCTTGTCACGGCGTTCACAGCGGTGTACCTGAGCCCGTCTGGTGGCCCGCTGAGTCCCTCTGCTCTCCGCTAACAGGTGGCTGACTTCAAGGATCAGCTCCTGCTGTCGGCGGGGGTGAGCGTCGACCGCATTACAGAGTTCTCCTGCGGTGAGCAGCGTTGTGACGTGTGTTGTGCAAACGTGCGGTGAGAATGAAGCCTGCGTTACTGTGGTGCGGCTCGTCCTTAACCTCGATGAAGGATTTCAAACAAGGATTACTCTCATTTACGTTTTACATTTACATTTTAGGCATTTAGCGGACGCTCTTATCCAGAGTGACTTCCGATTTGTTTGTTTGTTTGTTTGTTTGTTTGTTTGTTTGTTTGTTTGTTTGTTAGTTAGTTAGTTAATATTACAACTGCCCGCCCCCACGCATCATGTTGGAAACGACAACAAGTCGTGCTTTTTAAAACCAATCACTTGTTCGATGAATGACAAAAGCAAAAGCACACTGTTTGACTTCATTCACCTTTGGGAGGTTCAGCGTATCTGCAGTCTGAGCACATCGTGTGCATGTATACTCCAGACATTGCCATGGGAATCATTTTGCAATGTACAATTACAGTTTACAATTTAGGGAGTGAGTTAGCGGACGCTTTCAATCAAAGCGACTTACAGAAGTGCCTTTAAAACGGCTGGGGAGTCACCGTACAGTTCAATAAAGCTTCAGTCCAAAACGGTACCATCGTCGAGATGTGTGCCCCCAGATGTGTAAAACCAACCAATCTGTTAAAAAATGTTTTAACATTATCTCTGCACTGCAGGTCACGTGATCCCACCCGAGAATATCTTACCCATAGTCCTGTGCAGTGGACCCTCGGGGCAGGAGCTGGAGTTCACCTTCCAGAAGAGGGACACGCCACAGATGGTAGGCATGGCAACCACACAGCTTGGTTGCCAGGTCTGTGAAAGGGCTCACCTCTGTCCAATGCGCTAACATTGCTTTCCTTGACATAACCTCATGCTAAAATTTGACTCGCATGGCAGATGTCTCTGCATTTAATTAGGCTGGTGGGGAAAAAACAAACATTTGATGGATGATCGCTGACCCTTCTCCCTCTCCGATTGGCCGTCTGCACAGATCGACGAGATGGGGCGGATCCTGTCGAACCTGTGCAACGTGGTGCCGGGGGGCGTGGTGTGCTTCTTCCCCTCCTACGAGTACGAGCGGCAAGTCCTGGCCCACTGGGAGGCCAGCGGGGTTGTGGCCCGGCTGTCTGCGAAGAAGAAGGTGGGCCAAGGGGCTCCTGCCACCTCCCTTTCACGAGCACTTACACTTCAAGTGCACTGCTGTCACTGCACGTCACAACAGCAGCAGCACGCGGCGTCATTCTACACCGAGTTCAGATTCACGAGTTAAATGTTGTGCTCTTACTTCGACATCGCTCTCACTTAGCAACCAATCGATGATTTGCTTGCTGGACATATTATTGCTGTTGTTACTTGAAAAGAATGACAATAATAATGGTAATTTACCGGATACTTATTCATTCGGCTCATCCTTACAGATGAACGAATTTCAAGGAATTGAAAAGTATTGAAATTCATATGAGGCCATAAAAAAAGATGGAAAAACACGTACATGTGAAAGCGATGGGGCTGTTAGAGAAAGACGTTGAATGAATGAATGAATGAATGAATGAATGAGAGTCGGGGAGGGAAAGGCAAAGGTAACAGTAAGAGACGTGTCTTTAGGAAAGGAAAGGTAACTAGAGGCAACCAGAGAATGAGGCATTCTGGGAGTTCAGAGCTCCGAAAAGCGAGCCTTCCCGCAGCCAGCCGGTCCTCAAACCGTGAACAAGTCAGCGCCGGCTCCTGCGTCCACAGGCTCGTGTCTGAGTGGCCGTTTCCTGCAGCCGTTGTGCTCCTCCGTGACAGCAGAAGCACCAGCGCCCCCCGGCCCAGCAGCCGTGCACTCCAGAGAGCCGTGTAATGT
The DNA here is from genome assembly GCA_029706075.1 of Aldrovandia affinis. Lineage (NCBI taxonomy): Eukaryota > Metazoa > Chordata > Actinopteri > Notacanthiformes > Halosauridae > Aldrovandia > Aldrovandia affinis. Next base: position 2,019,498 of record JAINUG010000023.1, read on the forward strand.
CATGTAAATGTAATGTAGAGCCAGTGGCCAAGAGCGCCCACGCTCCTGAGAAGAAGCGCCGCGCTGGCGCTAGTGGCAGCTCTGGGGTTAGCCTGAATTGGCCCTGGTTTGGAAATGAGGGTCTTGTTGTGGCAGGGCTGAACAGACTGTGCTGAGGTGAACCTGGTGTTTGTTATTGCCTCTGACTGGCCTTGCAGATCTTCCAGGAGCCCAAGAAAGCCAGCCAGGTGGAGCAAGTGCTGACGGAGTACTCCAAGTGCATCCGGGTGCGTAGAGACCTCCTGCACCAAACCTCTCTTATTTCTCCTCTTTCCTTAAAGCGTCTTCACCGAGCTAAGTGCTGTGCGTAATGCTAAACGTATTACGCTTTAGTTCAGTGTGTGATAGACCCATTTTATCCCAGAAGGAGGAGAAAGTCAGGGATAGGTTTCTGATAGTTTGTTCTTGACCCCTCTCAGCGCTACAGCCATGTGGGGGGCTCCCAGACGGGGGCGCTGCTGTTCTCCGTGGTCGGGGGCAAGATGAGTGAGGGCATCAACTTCTCGGACGAGCTGGGCAGGTGAGTCAGGGCCCAGGACTGGTGGGGAGACTGGCTAGCTTCACACTTTACCACACTGACACCAAGTTTACTGCACTAATCCACACTTTACCACACTATCCCACACTTTACTACACTGACCCACACTTTACCACACTGACCTAAACTTTACCACAGTGTTCCATACTTTACTACACTGTTCCACGCTTTACCGCACTGACACAAAGGCTGTGTCCGAAACCGCTCACTCGTTCCCTATTCCCTATTCCCTATATAGTATATACTATATAGTGTACTATTTAGAGAACGAAAGTAGTGTTTTCGGAGACTACAACTGAACGTCATTTGCGTAAAAAAAAAAAAAAAAGTGCCGGATATTCAGGTGACGCAAGCGGATGTGCTCAGTATCATAAACAAACCGAGCACTCATGGCGGCAGGTTTAAATGTGCTAAAGTTTTGAGTTTCAAAGACGGGCAAAATGTTGTGTAAATGTAAATAAATGTAAGTAACGTCGCTGTATTTCTTTCTGTCGCCATTCTTTCCCTTCTCTCCTTCGGTATGACACGACCGCATTGCATTGTGGTAGACGGGATCAATTCTAGGGTAAAGTAGGGTACAGTCGATGTACACTACAAATCACGGTGAATTGTGGGTATTTTCTCGTTCCCTATTTAGTGTACGAAATTCACATTTTAGAATTTGTCGCACTCTACAAAATGGCGTCCACACAAAGTAGTGTACTAAATAGGGAATAGGGAGTGGTTTCGGACACGGCCAAAGTTTACTCCACTGATCCACACTTGACCACACTATCCCACACTTTACTACACTGTTCCACACTTTACCAAACTGACCCAAACTTTACCACAGTGTTTCATACTTTACTACACTATTCCACACTTTACCACATTATGCCACACTTTACCGCACTGACACAAACTTTACCACAGTGTTCCATACTTTACTACACTATTCCACACTTTACCACATTATGCCACACTTTACCGCACTGACACAAAGTTTACTCCACTGTTCCACACTTTACCACACTACCCCAAACTTTAGCCATGTTCCACACTTTGCCAAACTGACCCAAACTTTACTACACTATCCCACACTTTAGGCCCATTAAACACTGAGTCCCCTGTGTAAGGGAGCCTTAATTAAACAGAACTTTGCTAATCTTGGTGCAGAGCCTTCTGCAAGAACAGTGGCCAGGCCAGTTCTGCTGCACTCAGCGAGTTCAATTAGATAAGGGCCATTTTCCAGTGGGACAGACCAGACCAGAGGGCAGTGTAGCAGCACATTCCAGTCTGGCCACTGCTCCCTGGACTTGAGAATCTCCAGAGGAGGGCAGCCTAATCTCTACACTCTTACCCTCCAACAGCCACTTGAGCCTAATTACTGAAACAGGACTGAGGGGGGGGCTGTCAGAGCGGAAAGGACGGACAATAAAGCCCTGATTTCCCCAGTGTGGCCCTCTTGTGGGCTTTGTACTTAACCCATTCAGACCTAAAATGCCTGCTAAAAACGCCTATTAAAACCTAAGCAATTATTCTACACAACCTCTTAAAACCTGAGGGTTTTCTGGAAAAAATTTCAAAAAAAAAGCCGACACCAACGTGCACTTCATTTCCCCACGTCTATTTCAGCGAATCACAGCGCATTTCATTAATCGCAAAATCGATGCGACCTAAACGTCACTCCAGGTCTTAATGGGTTAAGTATCGAGGCAGCAGTGAGGACGTTTTTGGGCAATGACGGTCTTGTGAAACCCTGACATATTTGTGTGGTACTTCGTCCCGGCTCCACTCTGGCCACATCCTCTTGCATTGTGAGGGCTGGGTACTGTAGGTGTGATTTGTTAACGTCGCGTGTCTGTAGGTGCATTGTCATGGTTGGCATGCCGTACCCCAATATCAAGTCCCCAGAGCTCCAGGAGAAGATGGCCTATCTGGACAAGAACATGGTGAGTCTTTGATTGTGCTCGGAGTCCGTACGACAGTTGAAGCCCATAAAAGAGTTGAAACCTTCACATAAGCAGTGCATTAGCGATGATAATGGGGTTCATTTTAGCATGTGACGCAGGGGAACGATTTGGGGCAGGGGGGTCAAAGGAAGAGGGAGACACCAGCAATCAAAAGAAGCAATCAGATGTAGTGAGAGCTGATCAGCGGGGGTTCAGACACACAGAGATGTTGTTCCTAGAACCCAGAAGTGCATGTTTCCCCCACTGCATGCTGTGCCACAGAGGGGTGTAACAGTTGCTCTCTGTGTGTGTGTGTGTGTGTGTGTGTTGTGTGTGTGTGTGTGTGTGTGTGCGTGACTGCAGCCGCTGGTCGGGGGGCGGAGTCCTGGCCAGGCGCTGGTCGAAAACCTCTGCATGAAGGCTGTCAATCAATCCATAGGTAAGGGTTTTACACTATGGAGGGGAGCATCACTTTATCCTCCAGACAGGCGTGTCAGTGTGTACTTTTTGTGCGTGCGTGCGTGAGCACGTGATACATTTAGTCCTGGAGCAGAAGTTTGTTCATTACCGCCTCTTCCTTCATCCTCCCTCACCTCAGGAAGAGCTATCCGTCACCGTGGGGACTACGCCTGCATCGTCCTGTTGGACCGCCGTTACTCCCGGCCCGCCACGCTCCGCAAACTGCCCGACTGGATCAGGACCAGCACCCAGGTCCAGCCCAACTTTGGGGCTGCCTTCGGCAGCATCAGGAAGGTATGGCTGCCTTGTGGCCTTTTAGAGTCTCACCAGACACTGCATTACCATGACTACCCTGCCTAAAACACACCTAGGCCACATCTATGTGAGGGGGAAACCCAGGGAGAGTGTTCTGTTGGCCACACAAGGCCATTAGAGGTCAGTATCACAAAGGACATGGAATTATTGTGTGCTTTGTGTTTCTAATTGAGTACGCTCCCTTGAATGTTTGGATGGATGGATTTGAATGCTTTGTCAAACAATACTCAGTATCTGGCACTTGGCATATGCGTAAGAAGAAAAGCCCTTCCAGCCACATGTGAAGTGTCCATTTTAAAATGGCTACTTTCCGACTTGGTTAGTTTAGTCATGGCATAGCTTGGATCCCAGTAAAAATGTGCCGATTCCTTGTGAGGTGTGTTGTGAAAGCTGGAATGTATTGCGAACGGTGATAAAGTGACGTGTGAATGTGAAAACGGTTTGTCTGGGAGCGTGGGCTCGTTTTTCTAAACCGACGCTGCACGAACTCGCTGATCGTTAAGTCATCCGGGCCGTCCCTTCACCGAGCCCCACTGCCTTTGCTGATGCACAGACGGTGAATCTCAACATCAGTGAGTCTGCACAGCGTGGGACCGGACACGTCGATTTGTTTCCCTCTCTGTGCCTCTACCCTCACCCGTTTAACGATGCCTTCTTCTTAAACTGCGCTGGAGTGATTCACTGCAGGGATTTCTTCCTTGCTTTGATCTTAATTTTATTTTATTTTTTATCTTAACTTCAATCAAGTTATCCCCCCTAAAAAAATTAAAATAATAATGTTCTACCTGGTGTTAATGCTTAATGGGAAATTGCTTTCACAGTTCCGTCCCCATGCTGTTATGGAGGCTTTTGAAGAACGATCACTAAAAATAAATCACATGTACACGAGCAGTAATTCCAGGGCTGTGCTCTGTTGTTGACGGGGATGGAGGGCATGTGAAATCATCCTCCTCAGGACCTGAAGAGCTCTCATCCTCGTCCAGACTCACACTCCCAATCGCTCCACCACCCAAACTCATCCACGCACCCTTATCCGAGCAGGCCCCGACCCCGGTGCCTGCTGTAGAGCGCGTTGAACACACGGGCCGTCGAACAGGGCGAGCGCAGGGAATACCGATGAGGGGCCAGACACGCCTCTTTGGTTCTCACACGGGCGAGGGGTTCAGACTGCGCACGCCAGTTTGAGGCTAATTATTAGCATTCATTACTCTTCACAACCGAATTGACTAAAATATATGGGTGGCCATTTTAGCCCTCTGGGGGGGAAAAAAAAAAAATCATTAAAATGAGTTTTTATTGCATATAAAGTGCAGTTGGTTTGTATGCATTTCTTTTCCAGTGAAGCACTCTCTACACGTTGGCATGGTAATTGCTCAACTCCTATGTGTCTCTGCTCGGATAGAGAGGCTAAGTGATGCTGATATTTGTTACTGACCAATTATTTACCGACTTTGTTTGCCAGTTATTTTTGCCAAGCAATGCAGGATTATGTCAGACGGTTCTGAAGTAGAACTTGTCCTATTTGTGCTGTAGCTCCAAGGCTGCTCTGATTTGGAGGTTTAAACAAACAGTTCGGGAGAGTACTTTTCAGACAGCCCCTTACGACGTGACCTCACCCCACTAAACCGGTTTTGCCTACAAGTCAGAATCGCCACACACCTCTTCAGCCTTGTGTCAGCTCTTTCCAAGTACAGACACACACTCGCGCACAACTAGTTTCAAATGCACATCTGTTGTATGGAAGTCTATTCTACTGAATGGCTCTTGTTAGGATATACAGTGCATTCGGAAAGTATTCAGACCTCTGTAAGAGACATCTCAAGGATGATCAAAGGGAATAGGATGCATCTGAGCTCAATTTCAAGAGTCATAACAAAGGGTCTGAATACTTGTGAATGTGATATTTCCGGTTTTTTATGTTAATAAATGTGCAAAGATTTTTAAAAAACAGTTTTTTATTAGGTATTGTGTGTAGATTGATGAGAAAAAAACATGAATTTAATCCATTTTAGAATAAGGCTGTAACATAACAAAATGTGGAAAAAGTGAAGGGGTCTGAATACTTTCCCAATGCACTGTGTAAGCATGCCTCCCCAGGATAGTGTGAAATGTGTTTTTCTCCCCTCCGTGCCTGATTGCTTTCCTTCCATTTGGCAGTGGTGTGTATTTGGAGGCGGCGCGGTTGTTAGCACTGGACCGAGGTCAGGCTGTAAATTGGCCTGGTGGGGGCGCTGTTGGCATGGGCTGCCAGGGCATGACTGTGCCCGCTGGCTCGGCCAAACCAAACTCTTAACACGGTTCCTCTCCACCTTCAGTTCTTCCTAGAGAAGAGGCAGCAGCGGGACGGAGCATAGCGGGCAGCCATGGGAGAAGAGCTGAGGTTTCGGCTGGACGTGATGGACCTCCAAGCACCGCCATAGCACCAGCACACCCCCACACACACCCCCCGGCGCGTGTGCACCGACTTCAGCTCGAGAGCCAGAGGCCACAGTCAGCCGTCATGTCTGTTCCTGGCGTGACACTGGTCTGGATTTTTTTTTAATCTACATTTGTCCTTGACTTTGACCCACCCATATGCAAGTGAGACTTTCTTCACAAACACAGCTTGGCGGGTAAAGTGATCACCAAAATGTACTCGCCAAATATATATATATAAATGAGTTGAGTTGTAAAAGTTACATTTTCTCATGTGTGGTCAAAGTTCAGGAAAATTATTTGAATTCATTTTGAGTTTCATGGAGCCTCGTTTTGCCATCAGTAATCTTCACTGCACAGTTCTTGAGTTGCTTCTTGAGTTGGTGGCTGTTCCATAATCCGGCTTACTTCAATGTCGTGTTATCAAGTAGGAAAGCTTCATGTATTATATACATTTGAAGACAAGCTGAGAGTGGTAGAGTGTTCAGGACTCACGATGGAGCTTATTATTTTTCATCATGAATGCCTGAGAAAGGTTTGTAGCATTCTTGGAATTTGTGGTCCAATCCCTTGATTTCCTATTCCAATGTTGTCTAACAAAAATGGAATGGAAATGCTTACATTTGGGCCCTTAAATTGGAATCTTATTTTTGTTATTTAGAGACTATATGAGGAGCATTTGTATTTGGGAGTGTTTGTATTGTGAAGTGATCTGACTCATGTTATCAAGTCATGAACAAAATATGACCAGTAGCAGCATGAATAATTCCTTTTATAATCTTAATTTCGGAAACGCAGCACTTACTGCCGTCCTTGGCTATCTTTTTTATTATAGGAAGCCAATATTAAAACATTTTTATCTCTGGAGAAAGATGAAGTTAAGAGCTTGGGCAGTTTTAAACCGCTCACTTGCACTTCTGCTGGCCTCAGCTGTGGGGTATAAATCCAAAGTCCTGCACTGCAAAGCGTATAATTTCATAACAGAATATGTTGTTTTCTGGTCAGTGATGGCGCACCCAGGGCTGTCTTGAGTACCTGGTGTTAATGCTTAGTGGGAAGTTGCTTTCACAGTTCCGTCCCCATGCTGTTATGGAGGCTTTTTAAGAACGATTGCTGTAAAATAAAGCACAAGTACACGAGCAGTAATTCCAGGGCTGTGCTCTGTTGTTGACGGGGATGGAGGGCATGTGAAATCATCCTCCTCAGGACCTGAAGAGCTCTCATCCTCGTCCAGACTCACACTCCCAATCGCTCCACCGCCCAAACTCATCCACGCGCCCTTATCCGAGCAGGGCCCGACCCCGGTGCGTGCTGTAGAGCGCGTTGAACACACGGGCCGTCGATCAGGGCGAGCGCAGTCAGTGATTGATTGATTTTCTGGCCTCTACTACCTCAGTTGCTGTGTTTTGCTTTGACTATGTTTTGTTTAAATTTGGGATTGCGATGCCTTTTGTGGCTTCACAAAGTTGTTAGTGTACTCACAGAGTTATTATGTTAATGTTTCCAACATTTCTTGTTCATATAAAAATAAACTTTAACTGATGTTTTCAGGATTACTTGTGTAAAGCAATGAAAGTCAAGTCATTCAGAATGATTAAAATGTTGACTTTGTGTGACTCTTGTTTTGCCTGTTGTTCCAAATCCAGTAACCATGGGTTCTCTCCTGTGAAAAATTGCCCCAGTGTTGCTTCATGCCAACTTTTCTGCTGATCCACCGATGGAACTTTAAAATGAATTCAATTTTAACAGAAAATTAATTGGAAGAGACTTTCTTATGAGGCACCCACAATGCGGTTCAGCTCTAGTGACCGAGTAGGCCATGAGATTTACGTGACGTGAGTGTCGAGCTCCGCAAGCCATTGCGTGACTGTGACTGCTCATGGTCTGTGAACGGGGGGCGTTGTCATCTTGAAAGACACCCCTCCCTGCAGGAAAGAAATGCTTTAACTTGGTGAAGATGATCGCTCAGTGCCAGTAAGTAATGACTGACATCGACCTGGCCTTCTGAGGGTAGGAGTGAACCCAAACCATGCCAGGAAAATGTGCCCCACGCCATTATGGACCCACCAGAACACTTCACTGTTGGAACACTGAGGCTTGGGGTCTTTTAGTGTTGTGATCCCTCAGTTGCTGTAGAGTCATCTGTCCCACAAGTGATTGAAGAAGAAAAGTGCAATAAGGAAAAGGTAAAATAACATGAGTCTGTTGACATTCGCTCCACCAAATGCTACTAAAAGCTGAATTGGCTGAAGCCCAACAGGGCCACGGATAAGTGAATTTGTTCCCGGTTTTAGAGAAAGGATTCATCGAAGTGCACAGGTAAGTCATGCCATATTAAATCTGCTCAACAGGAAATGTTGCACAACATTTTAATTGGCTGCAGAGAGGACCCGCTCCCTGATTTCCTTCATGACCGATGACTCCATGTTTGAAAAGCTCTAATTTGAATTTTTAAATCTGCAGTCACAAGGATATGAAACGACCATAGGATTGGGCAAAGCAAAGTTTCACTCAGTATTGTGCCAATTGTGTGTCATTAAAACCTTTCCTACGGGAATAAGAAGGGCTGAGTATTTATCCAGTATTCAGTGTTGGCCATTCAAATGATAAATAACTGTGATGAACAACTTCATTTCATCCATCAACAATCAATCAACTAGTCCTTGAAATGGAAAAACAGGGAATGTTGGGGAATTCCTACCTGTCTCTGGCCCTGAATTCCATCCGTCTCCTTAGTTTATCCAGTAGGAGTACAGAGCTTGATGATCCCGCCTCCCAGTTACCGTCTGGGTCTGCGGTTGGCTGCTGAAGGATGAGTCGGGGCGATTTGACGTCTGACATAGACAACTGACAGCGTGACAGGAGTCCACTGATCTCTCGCCAACAACCTTCATTTCCCCAAATACCACTTTTTAGTTAGTTATTCAAATGTTCTATTGCATTCCTCAAATATTCGTACTGTGTTGTGTGCAAAGCCTCTTTAACGATCTGACACAAATGTATGGATTTCCTTGCAAGTGGTAAATAGGACAAAAACAATCAATTTTAACAAGACTGGCATTTCTGATTGAAGGTCATGGTACAAAGATCAATTTTCAAAGATTCGTCAGAATGTTGGGTTTATTATCAGAAAAATGGGAAGTAAAGACCAAATGAAAATAAAAGGATAACCAGGGCTGCTGAGTGGTTTGTCCCGCTTAGGCACTGTTCTAGTGTGTGGACGGGCCCCGCAATCTGCTACCAACTGGCTGGCAGCCCTGCAGGGCAGTGCATAATTGGTCATAGTGGGACAGAGGGATTCCAGTTGGCAGGACGTCCTTGTGTCATCCTCCGGACAATTTTGTTCCCACAGTCTGCCTGCACAAGCTGCACATGAAGCGTCATCCTCCAACTCAATGGGCAGTCTGTGTGAGCTTAAATGGTGAACTGTTGCCAGTGGTTTTTCATGAAAAGGAACACATGCCTGTCTGAGCCCTCCCAAATTACGACTACAATTGGGAGAAAAAAGGGGCACATTTTTTCATAAGCAAACAGACCTGCATCAAGTCTGTGTTTGTAATACTTATTTAGATGCCGGTAAAATGTGAAAACACTCAAATTTCAATTTCAACAAAGCATGTGTCAACTAACCAAAATGTAAAATGATGGAAAAAGGAAGTTTCATCTGAATATTAATGAAAGCAGGTGAGTAAACTGATTCCCAAATGACCCTTTCAAGACTGCTGTAAATCAACTAGCCAATGAGGGTTAGCCAAATGTATTGACAGCTTCACAGTAGTGTGAGCAGACCTTCAAGAGCACCGCTGCTCCTCCTGTCCACACCATACTTCTGATCGCTGAATCTCTCCCTGCTGTCAACATTGCCCTCGAACCCCAGCTTCCTGTCTGCTCCGAGAAAAACCCGTCAGCCGGAGGGTTTTTAGAGAAACGATGGTGACTGGCAGAGACAACGGCTGCTTTTGTAACCGCCGTGTGCTATCACCAGAGTATTGAGAATAATTGGAAAGGTTTCCTATTTTAAGAGTGAATGAGTCATTCATTTACGGACAGCGGCACGCCCGACACTGCTGCCCGGTAGGGCCGTGTCTGTCTAACACTGAAACCTGGTCTGGCACAGCTGGTCCAGTAGAGAGGGAGATTAGTGATGTCTAATCCCTGTTCATTGTTATTTATTTTTTACTGCAATTCATTTTTATTAGTAATACTTCTACAGGAAACCTAAAAAATTGAGAAACAGACGATTTTTTATTTCATTTTATTTTTTAAATGTTGGCCTTTAAGTTAGCTCCCTATTTAGTAGAATGCCTGTATCCAGAGCAACTTGGAGCACTTAAAATTGTACAGGTAGTGAGCAAAAAATGGAAACAAGTGTTCAAGCTGTGCAGCTGTGTGAGGGTTTGGTGGACTCACACCTTTAGAAGGCAAGGTAGATGTAAATCACTACTTTGTGGTACTGAGTTGTCACATATTTTCACCCCATGCTAAAGCATTGATTTCCTGCAGAGAGGGGTGTCTTTCTAGATCCCCATCAACAGCCTTAGTAGTTGACAAATGGTTTGAGAAGCATGCCACTGGCGTTAACATTTTTACATTTACATTTTTACATTTTTAGCATTTAGCAGACGCTCTTATCCAGAGCGACTTACAAGATGTGTATTAATATATGGTAGGAACACTCATAGTTTGTGCCCGAGATCAGTGCAGTGTTAACCATATGTCATGGCCTTCTCAGTCACCAGATCGGAACCCAATCAAGCATTTATTGGATATTCTGGAATGACCCTTGAGACAGTATTTTCCACCTCCATCAACTAAGCAGGAGTTGATTGACTTTCTATCTGCGTTATGTCGTATTCTTCCTGACCAATTACAGTCGCCACGATGACTGCAGGTTACTGGTGACATTACATTGGTGTTTTTTGTTTAGCATTTTTGTTAACTACCTGTAGCCTATACCTTCTATGGTTAATATTGTTAGTTTTTTGTTATTATTTTTTAACAGTCGGAGCTTTGGCAATATATACAGTATATATTGTAAAATATGTGATGCCAGTAAGGCATTTAAAATTGAAGGTGATAAAAACGTCGAGAGAGAAAGAGAGTGGAAATGAAGTCAGCTAACGCGAAAGCTGTTCAACGAATGAGAGTGAAAGATTGAACGAGATAGAGGTAGAAAGTCGAAGAACCAGAGGGGAAAGTCAATCATAACTAAACGAGCTCGTCAAGCGTCCCCGGTCATCCGTAATCACATTTAATAGCCAGCGGCAGGCAGGTCAGCACAGGTTCAGAGAGAGACATGCTGGGAATATCTGTTCTCAGCAGTGACCTACCTAGCTTGTTGCATTTTTAAAAACTGGACAAAAAAGCACCAGTGGTTTTCCTGAATAATTCAAACGTTGTATTTCTGTATTCTATCAACGGTGAAATGAAACCAGTCTGATGTCAATGTTCTTTTAAAAAGCCATCTTCATTTTAGGTCGTAAGAACAGATTGCATTTGGATAGCGGTGAACGGAGCGGCAGCCAGAGGGACAATTTAACGACGTGGTCCACGGCGATGAAAGAAATGCCTCCAACGTTGACCACATTCGTTCTGGGAGGGAAAGTCATTGGGAATCTATGATTTGGTTTGTTTAAAAACTTCAGAAAACGAATTCCTGAGACTTAGGCATGTTTAAAACCACGCAATCTGAGAAGTATTTATTTTTTCATTATATTTGCAAGATGAATGCAAAAAAAACTTTTAGATGATTGGATGGACTGACAACACAAGACAGACTGAAAATACAAGACGGACTGAAAATTGATTTAATGACATGTAAGATGTCATCATTAATACCTGGTGGGTGTCATTAGGTAATGTATAGGCGTGTCCAACGTAATGATTTGTCCTGTAATATGAGCAAACATGATTTTGTGTATTGTAGGACAATGCTCACATTCCTGATTTGATAATGGCATAACTGTATGTTTAGTTCTCAAACTTGGAAGTATTTAAGTATATAGCTTGTATAAGTGCTTTCTATATGCCTAACATGACTAAACTAATTTAAAATGCATACTTGCTTTCCCCTTATGTGATTAATGCATGAAATGTAAAATACTGTACTACATTTACTGACAGTGGGTAAATGGTAGATTTACTAAGCTATTATAAGAGTGCAAAGTTAGCACCAGTTTTGTCTAAAATGAATAAAAAAGCAAACCCTACAGGTAAAACAAGAAACTAGCTATGTCTATTTATCACGTCATTCATATTTGACTTATTTCCATCGTCTTAACTATAACCTTTATTTACTATTTTAAGCTGTATTCATTTTAGGGAAAACGGGTGCAATCTTTGCACTGGTGTCAAATCTTAGAAAATGTGGCCCTAAGTCTCTTAAACTGCGCTGGCAGCAAGGTCACTTATAGGGTGCGTGCTGCGGTTCTGAGCAGTCACCAGTGAGGTAAAGCGGCGCCCTTGATACGCTGAAACTCCGGAGGTATGAAAAGACTGCTTCTCGGTTCGAAATCCGCGTTTATACCAGACCGGCCCTGGTCTGTAGAATTCCGTCTCGGAAGAGGCGGATATAGCCTAATCGGCCCGGAAATAGTGTCTCGACCTGGAGGACGGGCGGCGGACTCGTGGGGGAGGGTGAATTTAGAACAATAGAGGGTATAATTGGCAACCAAATTGGGAGAAAAAAACGGGAAAAAATTAGAAATAAATGTAAAAAAAGAAAAGACTGCTCCAGGCTTTTACCGAGGCGGAGGATTAAAGCGGACCGGCGCCGTTTCGTCTGCGCAGCATCACACGCGGGAGGTCAGAGGGGCCGAGAGCGATGTGGACAGTCCCCTTCCACAGACTTCCATTATTAACCAACTGGCACGAATCTTAGGGAAATTGCATGCTTGTGACTAAAGGTGCTGAGGTATAAAATGGAGAATGCGGTAAGGAGAGAAGACTATCGGACTATGAGACATAAGATGAACGCAATTAACAAATAATTGTTTCATCTCAAATTCCACTTTTAAACCTGGAGATAATAGCCTATGTGAATTGAATACTTTTAAAATGTTTAAAAAAGGTGTCTCTTGTAAGTAATACTGGAGTAGACGAGGAACGTTTTGGATAGTAATGTAATCAATTGTTTAAATGAGGAATTTGATATAAAATCATAACTTAGACATATGACATGAATGGAGTGTGAGCTTGTGTTAATAGTATTTGTTACCATCCATAGGCTCACAAGCAGAGTTAATGAAAAATGAATCAATGTGAATCAATAGTCCTGACATTGTTTCTGCTGTACTGACTCCCACTGGGCCTGACTGTGATATGACGGTTCATTGGACTTCAATTATGCCATTCTTATACTTCTATTTACTGGACTGGAGTGAAATAGGCTACTAAGCAAAAAGCCTTAACTTCAACCTGACCTTTCTCTTGTTTGGCTCAGTGACTTTAGGCTGCTTGTAAAATAACTCAATGACAAGGCCTTTGCTGCTGGCGGATTGAGAGATTGCTGCTGACCGCAATCCCACGATCGTCTGCGGTGGTCCTCTGCCCACTGCCCGTCTCTCTGTCTGCACGGTCTTGGTAATGGACAGAGCTGCCTCAAAGGGCCTCTGTTTCTTCTCTCGTGAGGGCATCTTCGCCCTCCAGCCGGACAGAGGACCCAGGAAGTAAGTGATTATATCTGCAACCCCCCAAAGCAATCCGAATGTAGTGTGGGGCAACACAAGAGCGGCTTTGTCAGCTAACAGGCTGGAATTAGAAGACAAGGAGGAGAGTGGGGTGGAGGAACAAACCAGCAGTCTCAAAACGAAAGGATAAGACATTTATATAAATTAGGCCATCACTGCCACTGTGGTACAATTACATTGCGAAATTTCACCATTCATAGTTCGACTCTGCGCTAGACAGCGATTTATGGGTAATTAACAGCAGTTTTTTTTCCCCCGCTGCTGGCCCCGGCGAGCTCCAGCGATCTGTTTGGCGTTTATGGCCGAGGCCAGCCGGAGGGGCCAGCTCATTAAGCGCGGCCCACTGGCACCAGTCGGCACAGCTGGGCGTCCTGCGTCCCACCATATGCTGTGTCTGAGGGTCTGGATTGCTAGAGCGCGGTGAAATGTGTGCAGAGAACGAAGCTCGCCACTGAAAAGCCCTTTCCTTAGTGAGTAAGAACGGGTGAGTATCTGGGCGCTGAAGATATTTAGTAAATCCATACACATGCTCTGTGTCCCTGAGACTGTGGATTACCGCTGAGGCCCAATAAGGACCAGATGGGTTTTGACATGGAGCACACAGACAATGTTACTGAGGGTAAATATTCTACGATGCAATGCTATAACCATTTCATTATAATATTATTACGCCCTGTCTTTTACTTTTGTGGACATTACCAGACACGACAATACATTCAACGTGAAATCTACAGATTGGAATGAAAGTGTCTTTCAGATTAATATATCTGGCTGTCTGGATGCACGCACAGGAGTCAGATGTTATAGAAACCGTAATTATAGCTTCTGCCACAGAGGTGGAGTAGCAATAGTGTCCAATATGGAGAGACTGAGAGACAGTTGAGCTCAGGCACAAGCTTATTTGAAATGATAGCTTCTGAAGGAGGCTTGGCAACAACACAAGACAGCTGCTGCTTAACAATGATCAGGTCTGCTGAGAGTCTCGGTTCAGCCTCAGTTTTGCCTCCAAAAAGGACAGAAAGGGGAAAAGATTACGAATCACAAGTCCAGTCTCCGTTCAAGTTGTCAAGGAGATATTTGTATTCATTTATTTCCGTTACACAGTTCTGGTGACGGAATTTGAAGTGTAAAGAATATAGTGTTGTATGTCTTGTTTTATCGCTCCACCGTGACACATGCAGGTGTTTCCTTCCATCAAGATCCGGGAGATCTTGGCCTTCCCTGAGACGTCAAGTAACAGCTGTGTAACCTCCAATGTGGCTCCTGAGACCTCTCTCTTCAGGACTAGGCTGTTTGACCCTGCGGTGTCATAGTACAATGCCCCCCAATGCCGCTAGGCGGCCTCCACACCCTCTCCGCAGTGCCCAGGCGGGGCATGTGCCATCAGCAATGATGGCCGTTAAAAATGATAGTGCTGTCAGCTCAGCACTGCAGCCACACATTCATTAATCGCCATTCATATGCTCATCACCCCTCTTATCCGAGAAGGGCTGGTACGCGTGCAGGATTTTATTCTAGTCCAGCACTATAACACCTGATTCAACTAATCATGGTCTTGATTGAAGACTGATTAGTTGAATCATGTTTTAGCGCTGGGTTGGAACACAAACTTGTACCCACACCGGCCCTTCTGCACCCACACCGGCCCTTCTGCATTGTGGCATCACAGGGGGACGTGTGGTAGAGGAGTGCTGCATTCCCCTGCTGATCGGTGGCCACTTCACAAAATGGCCGCCGTTGTACACACTACAAGCCCCACAATGCAACACGACTCCAGGTGTAGGTGTTTGGGCCACCTAATCAAGGCCAGTGTAAAAAGCCCACACGCAGGACAAAGGAGGGAGAGAGAGTGGGGAGCCGAGCACATGGCTGGAAGGAGCTGGAAGAAACACACCAAAGGAAAGTAACCTTTTGATTTGAGAATTGTTTTCTAAGAAGAGGATTATTGCCGGGATGAACTGTAACATTTTTGATTGAGGCATTTTTTGAATGTTTGGATTTTGGATTATTGTTTGGAGGAAAGTACCCATTGATGCCCTGAGGAGAAATAAACCTGGACTTTAAGTTTGAACTATCTTGCCTGTTTTGTGTGTTGTTGCACTGCCCCACACCGACCTGCCCTGGTCAAACCTCTCATGATGTCACAGATGGTGGAGAATGCGGGCACTGGGGCCTAAGTGCGGATGATTGGACTCAACTTTTTTGCAGTACGCAACACAGAAGAGGACAGGACACAAGTAGTCAGGTTAGGTTTTTTTGTTTGTTAAAAAAAATAAATAAATAAGAAGCACTAGGAAAGCACTGCTACAGCAAAATGGCTAAACAGCAGGGAAGCCCTAGTCTCGAGGAGATGCCCTTCACCCCAATGAGCATAACATGGGAGGACTTCGAAGCCTGCCCCGCAGAATTCCTAGCAGAGCTATTGTGCCTTGCTGCAAACTTCCAGCCAAAAGGTGGGGAATGCCCCAACCCAGGGCTCCAGGGAGCACCCAAACCCTGCCGGGATGTGGAAGCGGACCTGAGATGGCTGAGGTCCCCAGAGGTGTACCATTGGCTGCAGATGGACGGGGAGCTGTACCTGGATCAGCGGGACATTGAGTCAATCCTGGACTTCATGGATGAAGACGAGGCTACCCAGAGGGAGGAACTGCTGCAGGTGAAATGGACCTACCTTGCTCGTCTCATGGAGATGGTTGCTCCAGTGGTCCTTCTCCATGGGCCATTGGGCCAGAAGAGGACGGACTACACCCTCCCACTAGTCAACGCTCCCCAGCCCCAGCCGCAGCCATGCCAGGCTACTGACCCCAAGAAGAAGAAGAAAAAGAAGAAGAAGAAGACGGCCAGCCAGGTAGAGAAGCAGACCGAGGTGACCCCCATTGCCGCTCCCAAAGCGATGGAGGCTAAAGCACACAGTGATGAAGTTGCTGCTGAGTCCATGGGGAGGCCGTCCGCAGCCTCACAGGAAGGGGCCGTGGAGGCCGTCGCAGCCTCACAGGAAGGGGCCGTAGAGGTGGTCGCAGCCTCACAGGAAGGGGCCGTGGAGGTGGTCGCAGCCTCACAGGAAGGGGCCGTGGAGGCCGTCGCAGCCTCACAGGAAGGGGCCGTAGAGGTGGTCGCAGCCTCACAGGAAGGGGCCGTGGAGGTGGTGACAGCCGTAGTGACTGAGGAACCAGTGCCGGCTGAAGTGTTAGAGACACCGGCCGCAGAAGAGGCACCACCTGCAGACGAGGTCACCGTAGCAGAAAAGGCAGAAGGTGATGTTGCAGCGTTAGCCGTGGTGGCTGAGGCAGTCCAGGAGATTGTCCAGGAGACGGTGAGTACCGAGGTCCTGGCACCCACAGACGAGACTGCAACCACAGAACCGGCAGTGGAAGAAGCTGCACCTGAGCCTGAACCTGAGCCTGAACCTGAGCCGGAACCTGAACCTGAGCCCGAACCTGAGCCCGAACTTGAGCCCGAACCCGAACCTGAGCCTGAACCTGAGCCCGAACCTGAGCCCGAACCTGAACCAGAACCAGAACCAGAGCCAGAACCAGAGACGGGCAGTCAAGCAGAAGAGCCTGTCCCAGCAGGTGAGCCCACTGCAGACCTGGTGCCAGAGCCCATTCTGGAGCCTGAAACGAAGGCTGGGAGGAAGCCCCAGAACCTGCCCAGGAGGAAGTTCTCTCTTGTCATGGAGGAGCCTGCACCAGTCAGTCTCGCAGCCACAGGAAGCACAGAGGAATCAAAAAGTGCCTTGGAGCCTGTCCCGGAAGCAGTGCCCATTGTCAAACCCGAGCCCGCGGAAGCTGAGTTTGAGGCGGAGGCAGAAGCTGAATTTGAACCAGTGGAGCCTATGGTAGTGTTTGGCATAGATGGCGACAACCTGGAGGGCCCAGCCAATGTCGCCTCACTGCGCGGCCCAGTGGGTCTGCTGGTGGCCCGCATGTTGCCTTGTCCCGTGAGGCCAGATGAGGCCCGCATGTTGCCTTGTCCCGTGGGGCAAGTGGAAGGCACCATGCTGCCCTGGCTGGACACCCGTCCGGTGGTTTTCTCACCCCACACCAGTGTGGGTCTTCCAGTGGCTGTGCCCTCATTGTGGTCCAAGGGATCAACCGTCTTCCTTCCCCAGCTAGGGGGAGCCATGGTGAGTGTGTGCCTCACGTTCAGCATAACTGTGCCCTTTGCGTTACAGAACTTCTGCATCATCTCCCTGATCTGTTGGGAGAGCCGAGTGTTTGATCCGGGGGGCCTCGTTCACCCTGCCGAGGGCGGCAGGCACGGGGAGAGGGATGTGTGGCATCACAGGGGGACGTGTGGTAGAGGAGTGCTGCATTCCCCTGCTGATCGGTGGCCACTTCACAAAATGGCCGCCGTTGTACACACTACAAGCCCCACAATGCAACACGACTCCAGGTGTAGGTGTTTGGGCCACCTAATCAAGGCCAGTGTAAAAAGCCCACACGCAGGACAAAGGAGGGAGAGAGAGTGGGGAGCCGAGCACATGGCTGGAAGGAGCTGGAAGAAACACACCAAAGGAAAGTAACCTTTTGATTTGAGAATTGTTTTCTAAGAAGAGGATTATTGCCGGGATGAACTGTAACATTTTTGATTGAGGCATTTTTTGAATGTTTGGATTTTGGATTATTGTTTGGAGGAAAGTACCCATTGATGCCCTGAGGAGAAATAAACCTGGACTTTAAGTTTGAACTATCTGTGTTTTGCCTGTTTTGTGTGTTGTTGCACTGCCCCACACCGACCTGCCCTGGTCAAACCTCTCATGATGTCACAGCATCCACACCGGCCCTTCTGCACCCACACCGGCCCTTCTGCACCCACACCGGCCCTTCTGCACCCACACCGGCCCTTCTGCACCCACACTGGCCCTTCTGCGCCCACACCGGCCCTTCTGCATCCACACTGGCCCTTCTGCACTCACACTGGCCTTCTGCATTCACACTGGCCTTCTGCACCCACACCGGCCCTTCTGGACCCACACCGGCCCTTCTACACCCACACCGGCCCTTCTGCACCCACACCGGCCCTTCTGCACCCACACCGGCCCTTCTGCATCCACACCGGCCCTTCTGCGCCCACACCGGCCCTTCTGCACACACACTGGCCCTTCTGCATCCACACCGGCCCTTCTGCACCCACACCGGCCCTTCTGCACCCACACTGGCCCTTCTGCGCCCACACCGGCCCTTCTGCACCCACACCGGCCCTTCTGCATCCACACCGGCCATTCTGCATCCACACCGGCCCTTCTGCACCCACACCGGCCCTTCTGCACCCACACTGGCCCTTCTGCATCCACACCGGCCCTTCTGCATCCACACTGGCCCTTCTGCACCCACACCGGCCCTTCTGCCCCCACACCGGCCCTTCTGCATCCACACCGGCCCTTCTGCATCCACACTGGCCCTTCTGCACCCACACCGGCCCTTCTGCACCCACACCGGCCCTTCTGCACCCACACCGGCCCTTCTGCGCCCACACCGGCCCTTCTGCACCCACACTGGCCCTTCTGCATCCACACCGGCCCTTCTCCACCCACACCGGCCCTTCTGCATCCACACCGGCCCTTCTCCACCCACACCGGCCCTTCTGCCCCCACACCGGCCCTTCTGCGCCCACACCGGCCCTTCTGCACCCACACTGGCCCTTCTCCACCCACACCGGCCCTTCTGCCCCCACACCGGCCCTTCTGCGCCCACACCGGCCCTTCTGCGCCCACACCGGCCCTTCTGCGCCCACACCGGCCCTTCTGCGCCCACACTGGCCCTTCTGCGCCCACACTGGCCCTTCTGCACCCACACTGGCCCTTCTGCACCAACACTGGCCCTTCTGCGCCCACACCGGCCCTTCTGCACTCACACCGGCCCTTCTGCACTCACACCGGCCCTTCTGCACCCACACCGGCCCTTCTGCACCCACACTGGCCTTCTGCGCCCACACTGGCCCTTCTGCACCTACACCGGCCCTTCTGCACCCACACCGGCCCTTCTGCATCCACACTGGCCCTTCTGCATCCACACTGGCCCTTCTGCGCCCACACCGGCCCTTCTGCACTCACACCGGCCCTTCTGCACTCACACGGGCCTTCTGCACCCACACTGGCCCTTCTGCGCCCACACCGGCCCTTCTGTACCCACACCGGCCCTTCTGCACCCACACCGGCCCTTCTGCACCCACACTGGCCCTTCTGCCCCCACACCGGCCCTTCTGCCCCCACACCGGCCCTTCTGCATCCACACTGGCCCTTCTGCACCCACACTGGCCCTTCTGCATCCACACCGGCCCTTCTGCACCCACACTGGCCCTTCTGCACCCACACTGGCCCTTCTCGGATAAGGTTGGAGACCCCCTGTCTCAGAGTCATTGTAGTGAAGCCTGATGACCGCAGGAAGGAAGGAGCTGCTGCTGAAATGTTCTCTGTGTGCAGGGCTGTTGGTGCTGCTTGGAGGTTGAGTTTATTCAATCGCATGCGCACAGAATTACAGAGCAAACAGGGGGGTGAACAGTGTGCTCTGACTACAGGGGCGTGAAAGGAACGGGTAAGACTGGCTATGTTTTGACAGATTGCATATTTCTTGGCTATGATTTCTTCGGTACAATATGACTACTGCCAGAATTGAATGTATGTATCCTCACGAGTAACAAAATATAATTACTCAGTACTCGGGAGGTGTCTATTTAGCTGTAACTGGCAGCTGTTGAGTGATTTTGCAATTTGTGTCTTATAATGCAGCTCTTAATAACGTGACAAATGAGATGGGGAAGGCAGTGAATAAATTGTATGGTTTGCATGTATCGAAGACAGCTCCAGATCAAATGACCAATCATTTTCCAAGTTGGTCAACCAGACAATCAGTAAAAGGATTGTAAAAAGTACAAAGATTCATACTTTTAGGAGGGGGGTGTGCTGTACTCATTCACCGCAAGCTGAGAGATGGAAAAACCCAAACTCATATATTATTAGATGCATTTTTTTTAAAAGGAGAAAAGAATGAAAAACAAGCCAATTAAAAAATGCACCCGAAAGGATCTGCTGTCACACAATTAAGAAATGCACAACTCCTAAATCTGTACATAACATGTCAAATTAAATTACAGAAATTGAATGTATGCCTGAAGACAGAACACAACCAGCAAGCTAATTTATCCTTAGTTTCTGGAAACGGAAGAGATTTTGACAGTTTTTATAAGAGGGGGGGGGGGGGGTGGAGAGAGAGAGAATAAAAACACCTGAAGAATGATATTGTACAGCTGGGCTATGAATCCAAAACACAGAACACATGGAGCTCTTCAAAATTACAATTATACAACATAATAATTCAAGCAGGCCTATTGCTCTGACACATCAACCCACAGCGTGTAAAGTGGCAATGACACTGCGAAGAGGAGGACTTTGGTTCCAGCAATGAAGCTCTGGGCCTGTGTTCACAAAGTGCAAAGGAGTGCTAGGATCAGGTTCCCCTTGACCATGTCTAAACTGTATCCATTATGAGCTAAACAGAGAAACTGATCCTAGATCAGCACTGATACCCTGAGATGCTTTTTGAATACAGGCCCAGATCACCTATTCATTTGTTTCACATGATGTCACTAACTGTATTTTCTACCAGGTTTAGTCCTATAACGAGGTTGTAGCACACCATGCCATCTAACCCACCTCACTTGTTCGAGGCCCATGCTAGCTGCACTAGGCATCAGGGCGGTGGATGTGAAAAGTCACCGTGGTGAAACCGATGGATTGGCGTTGGGGTGGAGGATCAGTATTCTCAGCATCCTCCTCGGGCAAAGACACAGCTCAAGCGAAGGAATTTCCCTCAATGCGCTTACTGTTGAATCGCACTTAACCCACCGCGCCCTTGGAGTGCCTCCACGAACGCTTCAGTTACAAACGGAACAATAACGAGGCTTTAAACGATGCGCTTAGCCCCGGAAAAAGAGAGATCCTGGAGCGCTTTTCACGGCGGAGAGGGAGGCGAATGAGTCAGCTGACGGGGGATCCATACGTAACCTTAAACGGCCGCGAACATGCGGGTGAATCTCTGGTGGGGCCCACTCCCGACCTGCCCTTTCAGATCCTATTGATTTCCGTACACTCAGAGAGCCTCCAGCGCTGAGCAGGGGGATTAGCTGTCAGTCTAGTGAACTTTTGAACAAGCACTTTTCTGACATGCTTGTAATTCCCCCATCAGAACAATGAGTTGGCACTCTAAAATGCCCTACGGGGGTGGGGGCAAAGTTAAAGCAAAACAAAAACTAAAGAGCTGATTCTCATCCTTAAAAACTTTTAAAATGATGTCTGCTGCACCCTATGGTGACAATGGGTTTAGTCTAAGGGAAATGGCTGGAGGTTTTCCTCAACAATTATTCACTTCATTAATTGCTGCTGCAAAAGACCCAATGCAAGCAATACAAGTATTTGCGGGGGAACTTTTGGTCTTACCAGGCTGCGTGACTAGACAAAGTGACTAGTCACGAGTTTTCAGAATTCATTGTCTAGCTACTAAATTGACATGAACGGCGAGACTGTGAGCCTTCGCAATTTTGTTTCAATCTCAGGTACATTACAGACAGGCAGAGCCATTTAAATCGGGGGTGTCAAACTCAAGTCCCGCAGGGCCAAGGTATTTGTAGCTTTTGGTAGTTTTCTTTCAATCAGCAACCAATTGAGGCCTTGAAAACAAGGTTTGTGGACTCTAGCCAATCAATGACTTAAATTAATTAAGTAATCACACCAGAAACCAGAGTGTGACACCCTGGTCAAAACACACACTCTCACCAAGCTGAACAAATATCAAATGACACCTGAATGAAGCTTGGACTGATAGACTGTAACAGCACTAGACGTCCAGAGAAAAAATTAACTTAATAGTGATGTTAAATGTTATCAGCAGCAGTTACAAGTACCTAGCTCTCCTCATGAATTGCATATATAATGTTAATTGTCAAAGATGCGATGAAACAGGACCATTTATAAGCTGAAATGTGGGTATTAAATGACACAAAGCTCAAACCAATGTTCCTCTGATGGGCATATAAAATCACAATTGCATGAAAACGGCAGTAGAGATACGTGCACTGCTAATTTGCACTGCGACGTTTCAAATCTCACGATACCGCACTCGACACACAATCTAATTATTGCCACCGCCTCCACCCTCCCACTCTCAATTACTATGAATGGGGTCGTGTCTGACTGTCTCTCTACGTGGATAATATATTCCACCTTCAAGCCTGCATTCTGCTATTGATTTCCTTTGTTCATCTCATGTGTCATGGGTTACGCAACTGCATTTGTGTAAGCCATTACCGGTGTGCGATGTATTCTCTGTTTGCAGCACGCTGTGCATGTTTTGCTTGTATGCGTGCGTGTTGTGGATGGCATGCGGTGTGTATGTAAGTGCGCGTGTGTGTATGTGCGTGTGTATGTTTGTGTGCGTCAAGGGAGGGAGCAGATGTGAAACTTGCCATTCCATGGTCAACCACCACTGCTAATGCACGCCCATCATAGCTGCTGCCACTAATGCAGTGGACGCCACTGGGTAGTTGGCTGGAATGGGTTTTGCAGTGAGCTGTGAAAGGTGGCTTTCAAACAAGTCTCCGCGAGTCCGTCCATGTGGAAGAGTGAGCGTTATTTGCACCCCTGAATGCAGACTTGCATCACAGAGTCTTGGTTGTATACATGCGTGCATGTCTGTGTGTGTTTAATCTGGTCTCTATCCAGAGACTCAGATATTCGGTGACCATTGCTTAACCCCAGAGCAAGGCCTATAGGTACTGCAGTGCTAACGAGCTCGTGTAGCTTAGACAACGAATCCCTGAGATGCATGGTAACAAAAAACAATTCAGTTGGCAGTACTTTCGGGAAAAAAGGCTATTCTTGAACCGAGAGGCGGCGCAATCGGCAGGCGTGTATCCTGCGCCAAAATGTGTCTTTTCACAACATACACCAGTCACCGGTGCTGCCGGAGACAAAAAAGCTTGTCTGACGCGGGCTCCATTTCACAGCACAGTGAACAATACGCAGCCTTATTTGGGATGGTGTCTGCAATTAACGGCGGCACGAGCGCTAATGACAGGGATTTGTTCACAAATGTTTCCGCATCTGTCACTGACAGCAGACAAATGCTCTTAGACTCTCTTGCCAGATGACACTGTTTGTCTATGATGCCTTTATACCGGAGAGACATAAACGGTAGGCGGGGGAGGGTATGAATAATCCGCACACACCTCCTGTGTTACGGGCTTCACGCCAGCGGGTCATCGGAGTCAGTCACATTGACTGAGGCATGCTGGGACATTGTGCGGCGCTCCGACCTGCAGCCCTCTTGTCAGACCTGTGCAGGCCACTGCGTTAATCCTGAGGTTTGAGTGGCGCGCACACAGAGACAGGAGCATGCGCAGGCACGTCTGAGAGTGGCGCTCGCACACGCCCAGAATCTGTATCCCGTTTCCCTGGAAACCACTGGGAGCCTCTGCTCCCGTCCCGCTGCAGAGGGGGCTTGACTGCACCTGGCCACCGCTCCACGATGTCTCACAGGAGGCAGTGAGAGGGTAATGTATGACCGCGTTGATTCAACCTTTTCAGTGTTGGCCCCAGTTCAGTAAGCTTGGAGTGAAACTATTTTAATATTGCCCACAAGGGGATTTTAGCAAAAATGAAATAAGCATTCTAAATAGAATATATTCACCTTGTTATTATTCTATTTACCCACCGACACCCTTATTAGGCACGATTTACTGGTCTTATATGCTGAAGTAAGTGAGATGAAGAGCCTTGCTCGAGGGAACAACAGCAGTGTCCCGGCCAGGAGTCCGCAGTACCTGACAGTGACCAGCAGGTGCCAGTAGAGAACAGTGCCAGTTGCTGCTGCTGCTGCCTCTCTCCCAGCAGAAAGTGTGAGTGTGTTTGTGTGCGTGTGGCTGCATCTGCTCAGGACACTGGCCTCCCAGCCCACTCTACCATGTTGGTGGCAGAGGTCTGAACTCAGTCTCCCGGAGCTGGCACAGTGGCGCAGGGTCACAGACACACATGGACACAGAAACACAGGGACACAGAGGCATAGGCCCACAGTGGCACATAGACCTAATGGCACAGGGACACAGTGGCACAGGATCTCCTTATTAGGGCATCCAGTCTTACCTGGGATCTGGGATCAGCGCTCTGCGGACAGAGGGAGCGACCTGCTTCCAGCCCCACCACTACATGCCCTCTCCTTAACTACAGGTCCACTGCGGTCTATGGCAACGCCAACTTTGACCTCTCTAAGCCTCGCCATGGAGCAGCAGATTGCACTCCAGCATACACCACAGGATCTAAACACCGCAGCCTCTGATAGCTCAGGTCTTTCATAGGGAACCATCACTGTGATAAAAAGATACATTTCCAGTGCGGGTAAATTAAAGATGTTTCCTGTGTGAGCGCTGGTGAAACTGGCCCCGGGCAGCGAGGGACACCGAAGAGGTAACAAGCCATCCCTCTCCACATGAGCAGGAAGCTGCACATTTCCCCCAGGAGTGCACTGGCCTTTAAAAATGTGTGCTCTCTCATGTTGGCCAGAGGGACAGCGAATAAAACCAGAGCCGAGAACACAGGCACCCGTCTTGTTGACTGCGATGACTTTGTGGTAAAATGTCCTTAAGGTGGGAAATAGTCAGACGGTCACTCAATCAGACAGTCAGGCAGAAGGTTAGTCAGACAGCTGTGGAATCAGTGGGTGAATAAGGGACCGTAGAGTTTAGAGCAGGGGTGGGCAATCTTACCCTGTGTGGGCCGGTGTGGGTGCAGGCTTTTGTTCCAACTGAACAGTGACACACCTGATTCCACTAATCAAAGCCCTGATTGAAGACTTTGATTGGCTGATTAGTCAAATCAGGTGAGCTACTGCTCGGCTGGAACAAAAGCCTGCACCCACACCGGCCCACACAGGGTAAGATTGCCCACCCCTGGTTTAGAGGCACTGTTAAGGGCCTGTTTAGTTTGAATGCACACATGTAATAAACACTATCACAAACACTATAATAATATCAATTCAGGAAGTAAAGACTTCGAGGCGGCCTGGCGCTGCAGTGTGCGTTTGTGGCATAGCGTCTTGCTTGAGGGATAATGACAAAGTTAATGAGCGTGAATAATATTCATAGTACAGATGTAACAATACAAAGCAGTTTATTTATTTTTCCCCCAACCAATACTATTCACATGAGATGATCTGAAGTCACCTGTCACTGGGAATAGGCAGTTCGGGGGGCAGAGGTGCTGCTGGTACATTGTGTTTGTGAAACTGTAAAGTAACAGCATTCCTCTGTAAACCGACACAGAAGGCAGATGACATGCTTTTTAAAACAATTGTCACAGCAGGACTTCTGTAAAAAGCTCTCACTGGGAGAGTATGAAACCATACTGATGAGAGGCTGAAAAATATATACACATATACACTACCGGTCAAACGTTTTAGAACACCCCCATTTTCCAGTTTTTACTGAAATTTAA
Organism: Aldrovandia affinis; assembly: GCA_029706075.1. Taxonomy (NCBI): domain Eukaryota; kingdom Metazoa; phylum Chordata; class Actinopteri; order Notacanthiformes; family Halosauridae; genus Aldrovandia; species Aldrovandia affinis. The sequence continues at coordinate 2,045,367 of JAINUG010000023.1, forward strand.
GCAGTTCAAGTCCAGTGAATAACCTGAAACGGTACAGAGGTAAGCGGTAAACTTATTTTTGGGCAGTGAGTAGTTTCCTACACCATCAAGGCACTTGCTTAAATTTAAGTAAAAACTGGAAAATGGGGTGTTCTAAAACTTTTGACTGGTAGTGTATATATACGTATATATATGTACTGTATATATATATATGCACTGTAGAGAGGGAGCGAGAGGTTGTTCTATGTGTATAGATGACAGATCTCTGGGGTGAGGTAGAGGGAAGTGTCAGTGTTTTTCATTCCTTTCTGGTCGTCCACATCTGCAGAGAGAGTCGGAGAGAGAGATCAGAGTCGGCAGAACAAACAGAAGATCAGGCGTGTAATGGGTAGCGTGTGTGGCTTCCTCTCTGTCACTGTGAGAGAGTGCATGAGTGCATCTGTGTGTGTGTGTCTGTCTGTGTGTGTGTGTGAGTGAGTGAGTGTGTGTGTGTGTGTGTGTGGCTTCCTCTCTGTCACTGTGAGAGAGTCTGTCTGTGTGTGTGAGTGTGTGTGTGTGTGTCTGTGTGTGTGTGTCTGTGTGTGTCTGTGTGTCTGTGTGTGAGTGAGTGAGTGAGTGTGTGTGTGTGTGGCTTCCTCTCTGTCACTGTGAGAGAGTTTGTCTGTGTGTGTGAGTGAGTGTGTGTGTGTGTGTCTCTGTGTGTGAGTGTCTGTCTGTGTCTGTGTGTGTGTGTATGTGAGTGAGTGAGTGTGTGTGTGTGTGTGTGTGTGTGTGTGTGTGTGTCTGTATGTGTGTGTGAGTGAGTGAGTGTGTGTACGTGTGCATGTTTGTGTGAGAGTGTGTGTGTGTGTGTGTGTGATTTCCTCTCTGTCACTGTGAGACAGTGCATCAGTGTGTCTCAGTATGTGAGCCTCAGTCATGAGTGGATTTATAATCCAAAATCAGACAGATGTGCCCCGGCTCTCTCAGCTCAGTGGAATTAAACTTTGACGACTGGATGTCGTTATTTTGGATATGTCCGGTCCATCATGTTCCCGTAAACGTCCGGTGGCGGGACATGACGGGCCGTATTAAAAAAAGAGAGTGACTGATTAACCGAATGAAGTTTGGGAGCTGCTGTGGCTGAGAACGGTCCATGGACCCGTCTTGCCCTGTGGCTGAATGGGGGTCCACCAGGGGCCTGGACGGCCACTTAGCACTTAACCCCAACGACCAGCGGAAAGGTGTGGCTGAGTGTTTGCAGTGCGCGTGCAGTAATCCCCTGCGAGTGGCGCTTTGGCCTTTAACTCTGCTCCTCATTTGCATTTTCCAGAAAAAGCCTCTTCTTTCCCAGAAATACCATCCGCGACAGACAAGGAGGTTAATTTCCTGTGGATCCTTTGTTATCCTTTCCCTGAAACAGAAATAATTACCATTTCAGTGCATGTCATGGAGGAAATGGCCACAGATCAAGCCAGGGTTAGCGGGACTACATTTGCATCACGACGCACAAAGTGTGATTCATGCTGGTTATTCTCTGATGTGGGTATCTACGTACAGTCATCTCCACAGAGATTACCGGGGGAGTAGCACCATCTGCACGCAGTGCCCTGTCTGCACGTTGAGTGATTATCAGTGTTAGTCCAGGGAATCCAGGAGAGAGCCCACAGCAGCCCAGCCGGCAGTGATGTAATCAACAGGAGGGAGAGCACTGTGGGACTGACTGGGACACCCACAACTGCACTGCCTGCAATGTGGGTCATGCTTTACTTCTCCTCAGCCTAGCGCAATGACGCTCGCTCCCCCCCTCTGTGTCTCTGACTCTGCTCCTCTGTGTCTCTCCTTCCCCTTCTTCACTGTTGCTTTTCCTCTGCTGCTCACTGCGTTTTTATCCAAACTGGGCGAACTGACGTTTCGTTTGCCAATTGGGGTCTCAGGTGTGTTTGTTTCCATTTTTTAGTTTCATTTAAAAAAACTAAACATTTTTGTACATTTTTTATTTGCTCTCCCTCACCCTCCTGCACAGTCCCTCTCGCTTACACCCACCTTCTCTAACCACTGCCTCTTTCTGTCGTTCCCCCCCCACAGCTGTCATCTGTGGGGAGAAGATGCCTGTGATTCTTCCAGCTGTTGTCATGGAAACCGGCTGGATGGCTTTTAGAGCCCCGTACCGCGACCGGGGATTATTATCTTTGTGCATTTCTTGCTGTATTTATGTCACTTATATATTTATTTATCTTTATGTAATGATAACGGGGATGTGTTCTTAATCCCCCTGCAGCGACTACATAGCAAAGCCCCGTTAGTCTGTGAGCAGTGTGGGCCTGCCCCTATCTGCACATGTCTGCTCCCAATTAAAGCACAGAATTGTTTTTCCTTAACGTTCCTTCATCTGCTGTTTGTAGCTGGTTCTCTCATGTGAACTGCGGACGTTCAAGTCCACCAGGTTGCAGGTGGACATTTTGTTGATGTTTTCACACAATTGCAGCACTCAGTACACGTCGATGGTGGGCTTAAGTCTGGAGGGTGTCATTTTATGATGCAGCGCTGTGCTGACTGGTCATACACACCATGATAATGTCTTCCAGATGAAGGAGTGAATAAACGAATGTACACAAAAAAACAGAGCGGTGCTTCCTTGTTAGGGTTAAGAGCTTGCCCTCTCAGAGTCTGACACTATAAACAAATTACTTAAGACTCCAAACAGCCGGTGTGTCAGAATGGACTGTGATTAGAAAGCTCAGTGGAGGCAAGGTTCATTGATTGACTCAGAGCGGCACACGTCTCTGTGTTCTGGGGACTGCCTCCTGCAGGGTGCGTCAGCTCCCTTGAATAATCTCAGACGACATATGCAGCATTTATTCAGTTGAGCAGTCAGATCGTTGAACAGCCTGATATATTTGTAGATGAAGATGTCTCGTGGGTTCGTCTTGTACCCTCGGGCACAAATGCATCAATTATAAACCGTCACTCAGCTAGGGAGAGTTCGACTTAACGAGAGTTCGTCATAAGGTCATCATAAGAGGTCCTTCTGTTATAACATGCTTGGATTGAGATCTGATTCTCCATACCGACAGTTGTAGTGTAAAATAATGGGAGACTGAACACCCAGCTATCTTCTTTTTTTTTTTTTACAATATTGCAGTAAGGTTAAGGTTGTGTTATGTTGTAGCAACCTTATTTTTTTTCATCACTGCCAGATTACAATTTTGTTGCATTGTAAATGAGTTCAGATCCACGCAGGAAAGCCTTTTAAGGACTTACGACCCAAGCGACGACTGAAGACTCACCTCTTCAGGGTGCACCTCTCCCCGTAGTCCGGCTTTTGTTAACTTAGGGACATAGTTGCTTAGTTTACACGTCTACCTGTTTATGTATTGTATTAGGCTTAGGCATTATTTCCTGCATTGAGTGCTTTACTGCTACCTCTGAATTGTGGCTACAGATTTACCTACAGGGTCCTAGTTTAACTATGTGGTTGCTCCTAGCACCCAGGAATTGTACTTCCCGCTAGGGTGGCTTTCAGCTAAACTGTTCTTGACTACGGTTAACACTTTGTTGTACGTCGCTCTGGATAAGAGCGTCTGCCAAATGCCTATAATGTAATGTAACAGGAAAACCAAGGGAACACAACTTCCTACAACCTAAAAAAAAAATCGAACAAATTATCTGGCTAGCGGGGAAGCTATTACTGTAAGGATTCCAACAGTCCTTGGATACAGAGCAACCACAACATAATCTGAGTCCTGGAACCAAACCTGAATCCAATTTAAAATCATAGATATTGGGCTCCTTACATCATCGTCCTTCATGTGAGTCGTGGGATGAAAAAACTGTGAAATTAAGTGAGATAAGGGAGATTTATTTTTCCTGGATGGTCGTTCTCCTCTCGTAAAGCGCATTTCCACAGGTATATGAGCAAGTGCTCCACAATTAACAGGATCCCAAGAAGCTCCCTTCAGACGTTTTCGTCTATTTCGCCCCTGTTGCGCCCGCAGGGGAAGACTTCACCGCGGCGTGTTCAGAAATGAAGTGTGTGCCCGGGCATCCCACACAGTGGCCCACAGGGAAAGTGCACTAAGTGAAATCATCAATCATTGCATTATCTGCATTACTATTTTTCTCCATCTCCACATTAATGTTTCCTAAGGATAACAGAGCGCTGCACACTGATGAAGCTCTTTTTGGATTTTCTCATTTCTTTTCCTTTTCCACTGAAAACTCAATTACAGGGTTGGGGTTTTTAGAGAGACCTGCTTGCCCCCACACCCCGCTCCGTTCTGCCAGCTGTAAGCGACAGGGAATTTTTCTATACTCTTTTATGCACAGGCTGGCAGAACGGAGCCCGGGCCCGAATGATCGCTACGGCGGTGTCAGCTTATCGCTTCCATTCTTTACGGTACATTAACGTGAAGGTAGAAACTCATCCAGATCATTTGGGGAAATACACGCAGCAGAGCCTCTATTGTAAACACGTGTTCCGTCGTGACTTTAATTGCAAACGAGGCCACAAATGTGTCATAGTGGCTTGCCAGGATAGAAAAAAAGCATCTCTTGCAGGTGCCTCTGAGCAACGTGAGTCAAAATGATAAGGCTCGTCACAATCGATTCACCACATTTGGATCCAAATGCAAAAAATATACATTTTCACATTGATTCAGGAAATAGCAGTGCTATGCAGCATGCCTTATGCCTCAATGACATAAAAGTGAGGAGGTTAAAATGGTAATACCAGTGGCCACAGTAATAACACAAAGCCCCAGTAAGCAATGTACTGTATATGAAGAGGAAAGGAAAATGCTCTCTAGCCAGTCTCAGCCCCTATCGCTGTGGAAAAAATGTCAGTAGCTTTGTTAACAACTTCTTATATGTCTGAAGCATAAAACAAAATCAAACGTTCAGTAATCCTAAAGCCTCTGGGCCTTCAAGTGCAGTGGCTGGAATATGAGCATCAAAGGAAAGCCAGAACATTTCCTCTGACATTACCAAAGAGAGCTAACGTGAAACAAAAGAGTAGCATTCCAAAAACCCTCCCGGGCTGAATTTCACTGCAGATTATGGAGTGTTAATGCAGCACCGGCGTCTAAGGTGCTTCTTTCTCAAACAAAATTAGGAAGCTGAGAGAAATGTCTACGGATTATATGAGAGAACCTCCTCCACCTTGTCTGGAAGTTGTATCAAAATGTTATCGACGAAATGGTGAAAACAGAATCATTTCACATTTGTGTTTTTTTTATTTGTTTGCTCGCTTCTTTCTTGGCTCACGATGCTCCAGTTCTGGGGAGCCCCTGTGTCTCTGCAGGGTTTGAAGTGTGAAAGAATTGGCCTAATTTTCGGGCGATTGAAAAGACGGAGACCACATTTTGGTGTTTGGGGAATTTGCAAGGGACTTGCGACAAGTCTCCATATCCTTTCCTGTCCGACCTGCAACTCAGTCAAAGCAGAACGCCAGCTGTCCACCCTAAGTCCCACTGGCTCCTCTGGTGAGGCCATAACACACCCTGTGACTAACACAACACAGCACAGTGCTACTGAACTACTAGCAGACTGCATACAGCCTTGTGAATTACAAATACTCATTCTGACAGACATGAGCAGCTGGGAGAGGGTCTGAGGAAAAAGGGTGAGGGAGGAGGGAGTAGAATGTCCTAGAATGGCCCCTGTACTCTGTGATACTTCTAGCTACACACACAGGATACAGGACAACCCCCTCCTATTTATTCATTCAACTATGATCTTCAGCTTCCACTGAGCAGCAGGATCTGTGAAAGACACAGAGCACCTGGGTATAGAGTCTGAATATGGAAGTGGAGTTACAGGTCCACGTCCAAGGTGGAGCACTGCTGTTGTAACTTTGAGCAAGATTGGCTACTTGTTGCGATGATAATAAAATAATAAGAATAAGAATAATCATAATTATGATCATCGTCATCATTAGAAGAGTAAATATGGAGCTACAAGCACCCAGGCCAAGCATAAAATTTCCACCAACAATCATGGCAGTTGTAATAAGAGAGTTTTATAAAACATGACTTTCTCGTTTCCTGATTCAAATGTATATAGTTCCTTTTACAAGAAGGTGTTTACCTTTCAATTCAATAGAATACGTTTCCATACAAAATATATGCAGCAAGAAAAGACATGCTGCCATTGGACAAGGTTGTTGACCTCACCCCCCCATTAGGACAATAAATGACAAAGGGAGAGAAGATGAATTACAACAGAATAAAGGTGGAGATTGGTTAGAGGGAGGGATGCTGGAAACAGTTGGTCACGAGGGAGAAGAGTTACCTCACTATTTATGCCTGCAGGGTAAAAAAGTGTAGCAGGCTGTCTGAACACTTCTGTCCTTGAGCCTCTAATAATTACATTCATTGAATTGTGACTAATTCTTTCCAACATTTCCACACTACGGTATTCCTGCAATTTATATAAACCTCAGTCCAAGAGATCTGGATCACGCATGCCATTATTTTGTCATAGACCCAATATTTCATTGATATTTGAGTATTTAAAAAAATATTTGAAAAAATGTGGGTATTGCAAACCTAAATTCATTTGAAAAATGGAAATTGGGGGCTGGCGGATGGCGTAGCGGTCTAACGCACCACACTTTGGCTGATACGGTGTGGTGTGCGCTGCCTGTCAGGGACGCGGTTTGAAACCCGCGTCTCTACCAGACCGGCCCTGGTCGTCAGCCCGATCGGAGGCGGCGTTTGGCTGTCCACTTCCGGGGGAGGGGGAGGGTGAGCCGGCACAAGTCCGTCGAGGAGCAGGAAAAAGGGGTCCGTGGTAGAATTCCGTCTCGGAAGAGGCGGATAAATTTGGCCTGGAAATAATGTCTCGCCCCGGAGGACGGGCGGCGGACTCGTGGGGAGGGGGAATTGAGATAAATAGAGGGTTTAATTGGCAACCAAATTGGGAGAAAAACAGGGGGGAAATTAGAAAATAAATAAAAATTAAAAAAGGAAATTAAAGTCATGGCTACAGCACCATCACAGGCCTGATCAACACTAAAGAGCTGTGTTTTGGTATTGGAATGGGGAAGAACCATTTGTAGCAAGTTTGAGACCACTGAAATATGAAATATAATGAAGTTTTAAAAATACAAGGACAATTCACACAATGGTGACTGATATTCACTCATTTGCAAATGCTGAAAACTGATTGGATTGTGGCAACCAAGTTTGAACAAATCTGATGTTGTGGAGTCCATAGGTGATGTTTATCTGATTGCAAATTTGACGGGCAGTGTATGAGAAAATATTGTTTTTCACGAGCTTTCACACGAGTGATAATTCTGGCCTGTAACACATACGGATGTGTATGGAGTGTTTTCTTTTATAATTATCTAATTTGGCTGCTGAATTGGATTTCGCGAATCAATCATGCGGCCTGTGGCTAAACATTGAGGTTCATCGCATGCAGCTCAGTGCCCCATTACAAAAGTATAGAGCTTTCAAGAAACTTTATTTTATGGGATTTTTTCCCCAAAACTGGTGGGGAAAAAAGTTCAATATCAATGGGTTGTAGATAAAACATAATTTAAAACCAGCATCTTGAGGCTATCAGTCCTTTAAAGTTTCACGTACAGCCCCACAGCCGGGAGGCTGTGCAGCTCCCATGCACGGTATATAAATCTCATATTTTCATTATTATTACTAATCTATTTGCCAGACACCTTTATTCAAGGAACCGTGCAGTAGAATATTCAACATTTCAGTGATATATCCATAGCTTCCATATATCCATCCATATCTATATGTTTGAGACTTGTCCACACTCTTGGCAGTAAATCAACATTTGGATTGTTCTTTCTGTGTTTTTAACCATTACAAAGCACAGAGACAAGAAAAAAAGAAAAAAAAAGTGTTATATATGTACAATATATATATATATATACAACTTCACTCAGCTGAATACAGGACACCAGTGAGCATGTCCATTCACAGCACAAGGCATCATTAATGAGGATGACAGCTACGCTCTCATTGCTGCCTGATCCTTGGCCTGCATTCATCAAGTGACCATTGAGAATCACTTCAGAAACCGACAATGCAGGGTTACAGTTTCTAAATCACTTGCTCCAGTTCCTCTGATCTGTTTAGGCTTATAGCCGAAAAGGGGTCAATATCCACACTCTCTGTACCCACATCCGCAGTGGATCTGAGGAGGTATTTTGTTGTCATAAGGCAAAAATCCATCCCAGGCAAAATAGGATACAGCACTCTCGGGCAATAACGTGTGAAATCTATGAGACAGTGGTCGTTCTTCAAAAATATCACCTTCTCAGTCATTGCCAATTTCCCCAACGGGCGCACATAAGGATCAATTAACAGCTCTTCAATAAAGAGAGGGAAAGATTTGTCTTTGTCAACTTGAAACATTGGGCCAATAGACAGCATCTTTCATCTTTGATGATACCAGCCATTGTTTTGTGAAGATAAGGATTATGATGACGACGATGATGATGGTGATTGTTGTTGTTATTATTATTATTATTATTGTTATTAATATATTATTATTATTATTATTATTATTATTATCATCAGTATGAATAATAATAATTATAATAATAATAAATAAAAATAATAATAATAACAACAACCATCATCATTGTCGTCATCATCATAATCTTTATCTTCACAATAACTGCTTTCACCATCACAATAATCTGAAATGTGACCTTTCTGTACGAACTGACAAAATAGGGCCATGGGTGTGGGTTTCAGAAGGGTTAGAATGCCTGCTCAAGATCCTGTCAGAGATGAGATTTTCCAGTCATATTGCAGGGATGCAGCAGTGCGGTGGATGGGATCCATATGCCCCAAACTCAGTTGGGCCTTTGGGTAGTGATTTTGGGTCATCCTGCAGAAGTAGGGGGTGGGGGATTTGGTCATGCAGGGTTGCACACAAGCAATAACAATGACATTTCCATGACTGGCATATGATTGCGTGGAACAGTGATCAATTACATATTCAAGGCCAGAAAAAAACCACATGAGAGATGGAGTTATTTTCAAAAAAATTTTTTAATTCATTTTCATCTTGATTCAGCGTCTTCTTGGCTGCTGCTGTGTTAGGGGTGGTTTCCATGAATTGAATTACAACATAATCTAAAGCTGGCTGACAGCAGTCAACTTCTCCCATAAATAAAATCCCAATTACAGCAAAGCATTTATTGCCATATAGTGAATCATTAATCACAGCGGCACTTTCATTGTAGGCTACGTGTTCATTTGAAAGCTATGGAACCACATATAGTAGAAGATTGCAGACAGATATGCTGCATTCATAGGCTAGGATGGTGTCCAAAGCAAAACACACATACACCCAGGTTTACCATATGGAAATAACATCCAATTGTTAACAGAACAATGAATGTTCCCTCCAATAATAAATGGTTTGACCCATGCTGCACATAAAGTCCATCAGGTTTCATTTTTTTAAGGGTAGGTAACTTGGCTCAAAGTTATAGTATCTCAGTGTAGGCCTGCCAGTGTTGGGGAGTAGTGGAATTACAGGTAGCGGAACTACTAATTTAACTACATTTTCCAGCAACGTGTGGTAGTTTAATTACTTCCAAAATCTAGTAGCTTTCAAATAGTGTGGAAGCAAAAACAAGAGGAGTTTTGCACTTATGAACTCCATGTTCTGTCCCTATGTTTTCCAATAGATCACTTAGATAACCTAATATCTGCACATGGGTTAATTCCTGTATATTTTGTTAACTGGGCCAGTAACATTCTGCTTTATACATAAATAAAACCACTGTTAGTATATTATCAGAATACCAAGCAAAATAGAAATATTGCCTATATGCTATGCTTAAGGAGTGAAACGCTTAGGACTTGAAATGAAACAGATATATTAGGTATATAAGTTGTGCAGTGACACAGAACTCGTTATACAGAGAATACAAGAATTATGTCAAACATGAATTCAAATCGAAGGCTCGAGGGTTTGTGTGTGCAGCCGTAAAACTGTCTCTGTCCGATGAAGTAATGATCATGTGTAGGGGAGAAATTCGGACTATGCGATCTGGAGCTCAAGGTTCAGGCGCCGCGGTTTGTGGTTCAAAGCAACCGTGGTCCTCCCCTCACGAGATAAATGACCATGAAGAAAGTCCACCAAGGTTCACCCGTCACTGGAATTTACGAGTCCAGTTCGGGCGACTCTTCAATGGCACAAGAAGGAGCGGAAGTGGATTAAAAGTTAAATAAATGAATCCCGCCACGTTTAATTCTTTAACTTTTGTATCAGGGATTCTGCTAAATTTACTGCCAGCATTCTTGAGTCGCACGGCGGATAGATTATAAACCCCTGGAATTGGGGGCATAAATCTGCATAAATTGTGTGGGAATGATGTAGCCATTTAGCAAATAAAACGATCAGTACATGATATATGTCTATATATAAATATATAGTGCACAGTTAGGTCAGCTGAAGTGTCTGTTTATTTATGTTTATTTAAGAGTGAAGAACAAAGAACTAATGATGAAAAATGTAAACAGATGAGTGTAAAAGTGAAACCAGGGAGAATGATGATGTGATGAGATCATGGGGAGGGGTTGAGTCAGGTGGGTGTGGTGATGACGTTAGCTCCGATGAAGGAGGGGTTTGTGACATGTTAAAAAGTAGATGTATGGAAAGGGGGGGTTAGAGCTGTTTTGCGAACCAGCCAGGTTTCTTGTATTTAATTTCGCATTATGTACAATAAACCCTATTACATCAGACTCTGAAGATGGTGTTTGTTATTGAAGAAGTATTATTAAGTGTGGTTGGGATCCCTGGCTGAGGTCTGTTTCTCCCACAGTAGCTAAATAATTTATTTCGTCAAGTAGCGAGGTAGTGTGCACAAAAGTTATTATTAGGCTATATATTATTATATTTATTTATTTATTTTAACAAAAATATCTAATGTCATGTGACGGTTTCAACGCAGCTGTTTCATTTAGTTTGATGAGAACGTGCAGCGGTACTCTTTGCTAATCATGAACGAGGTGGAAGCACCAGGGCCATGCTAATAAAAGAAAATGAGAAGGTGTACACTTTTCACTGCATTCTGTGCCAAACAAAGCAGAAGTTGCTAAACCCATTTATTTTATTTATTTATTTATTTACTTAATTTAACCAATCTTTAACCAGGCAAGTTAACTGAGAACAAATTCTCATTTACAATAACGCATCGCAGACATCAACCTCGAACACATAGGTGAGTATCTAGCGAACATTAGGTTGCTAACTTAGCTGGTGTTTTAACATGCAACTCTGGCTAATTACGTTAGCTAAAGGGATGGCTAAGTTTAATGAATGAACCAAAGACACAAACTCTGTTGTGAGGACAGAAATCCCGAACCCCAAGTTCAACGTTCAACATCAACGAGCAATTCTCAACAGTTTCAATTTAAATTCGGTATGTGTGGGGTTATTTTCTCTTGGCGGGGCGCACATAAAAATAATATTTTCATATTATGTGACAGCTAGTTAGTTTAGTTTAGTCTCTATTCATCTTTCCATTGAAATGAATGGACATCAAAGCATCTTTCCCTAGCCATGCTTATCAGTGTGAACAGCTACACGGCGGCAGGATCATAGGTCTAAATACGTAGATACCGCATTGGCTGATGTTGTATGTTGCAGCGATACGGCTGCCATATCGGCGCGGGCAAGATAAGCGTCTAAATAAATGCCTATATTGAGAGATGCAGCCTTCCCCTGATAAAACTACTCCAACTCAAGTAGTTAACTCTAACTCTTACTGTAACTTAATTCTCAACCAATTTTCGTGTAATTTGGCTTGCTATAAACGTGAGAAATTAATTTCCAAATTTAACAATAGTTTCCTGAACGATCTTCCGCAGAACCTGGCTGTGAACAGGGTATGAAGAGGAATTTGCCTATACAAAAATGCCACAAGGTTGTGCAGCATTTGGCTGTAGGCCTACAAATAGGAGGAACCAGAGAAGCAAGGCTCGTGGGATAACTTTTCACAGGTAAGTGGCTATTTCACTATTTCACTGTCACTTAAAGCTGACGTTGAATGACGGACAGATATCGCTATGGTGATAACAAAACATACCGTTAGCTAGTTGTCAAACCATTGCATGACCAAGTGACTGAAAATGATTGATAGCCATCTAATTCGTTGTCTTATTGGTATATTGTAGCCTAATTGACGTGTGTGTGTGTGTGTGTGTGTGTGTGTGTGTGTGTGTGTGTGTGTGTGTGTGTGTTGGGGGGCGATGAGATTATAATAAATAGATAAATCCACATTTTACGTGGCTACCGCAACAACAAATTAGATGACTATCAAGTAAATATCACGTTCAGTTACTTTGTTTAAAGATATGGGAAAATATTACAGAATACAAATCACAGCTGTTGCCACACTGTGATCGACAATTTATGAATGAGAGAGGTTCAATTGTCTCATTAGAGGTGAAATGAACTGACTCACTTTTTCACTCACATTAACAATGATAGGCTAATTATCATCATGATACATTGAACGACATAAAACATAGAACAGGCATCTCATCTCACCCTGGGTAGAAGCTGATTATTATATGACATCAAAGTGTTTACATTTTCTTTTGTTGTTGACATTTTACAAGTTTTAATTGTGTACACCATTATAAAGACATACTTAATTTGCATTGACAGATCAGAGTTCCCTGAAACGATTTTGTCTTCATTGTCAGAGGGAGCTACATACTGTATCTTCAGTATTGAAAATTCAGAAATTGGATTACACTTTCTTTTACAGTGTGTTAATTACCAGGTATATACACAGTGTTTTGTAATCATCTGCATTTAAAGGCAATTCATTTAGAAGAGCTAAAAGTAAGTAAGTAAGTAAAGCAATGGCCATTTATGTACACAGTTTTTTTCACCCATAAAGTAACATCAATGTAGTTAGCTATTTTTTCAAAGTAGTTTTAGTGTAGCTTTTCTCACCATGGTTGCTTTGCTGTAGCTTAGTAACTTCGTTAACTACATTTTCAGAGTAACTTCCCCAACACAGAGGCCTATTAGTCAATGTTAGCAAACTATGTTTTTTTTGTGTCCTCGCAACCAAATGGGAATCCCCTGGAATGATCCCACATGTTCTTTAACTGAAGTCGAAAACGTAGTTTCAGAAGGAGAGCAGATCGTAACCGACGAGACAACCAATTCACAACCTCACCCCACGCACCTGCCTCCACATTAGCCATCCACATTATAAGCAAGCACCTTACTTCACTGCCTTGTTTCTCCACCAGCTGCATATCGAATCCAAATCTCCAGCCCCGCTCTCTTTCTATGGTTCTCTAATTCATTCCTGCACTACTTCAGCACACGGCTGGGGTTTCACATCTCCAGAAGAGAAAATCATGCACAACCTCAGTCCATGTCCGAGGGCCTGATTTTCTTTTTGGCTAGAGGAGGTTGGCACAAGTCTGGACCGAGACCAGGGGTCGGCCTTCCCGGTGCAATATCCTAGAAAAACCTACTATACATTCATCCCCATCTCTAACATACAGCCCTCAAATGGGCAAGCAGCTGAACTAGTGAAACTTTCCTTGCAAGCTGGGTCAGAGGTGAGGAACATTGAATATCCTGTGCGATCAGAGTTTGCTTCTCCCTGCAATATGTCTGTACATGCCAGTATCACTTAAAACCCCAACAGCAGTACTAGATGTATTGTAGGAGGTGTGGAATGAAAGTGTACACACGCAGTGTAGTCCTGGCTTAGTAGTTAAGACAAAATGTTTGTGACTGGATCAAAGTCCATTTCCCAAGTGGGCAATGCCCTGTATAAGAACACTAATAGTGATAATAGTAATTTTTTTTTTTTAAAAGACAAGAAAAAAATAAAGAGGAATGCAACGAGGTTTCTTTACACTTTTATATCAATGTAAAAAAATAATAATAATCTTGCCCCTGTTTCATGAACAACTGTGGGAAGGGCAAATACAGGAGAACATGCAAACTCCACACAGAAAGGCCAGAGACAGTATTTATGTATTTGCCCCTGTTTCAAACAAAGGGCAAATGAACTCTTTTATGTATTCTTTGTATTCTTTACTGATCAGCTCTCGTAATCACATGATGGCAATAGTCGTCACTCATGAAAGTGGAACAGTTCACAATATGAGACTTACCGGCGTGTGAGTGTTTGAATTTAACGCAGGAGCATTTCGTTGGTTTTGTAATGCATTATTCAATTCCATCAGATGGAATAATTGCATCATTTCAGACCAAGAAAACACATTGAACTGTCGATTTGCATGCGCTTTAATAGAAACATTGAGATGGCTTGAAATACCATAACTCAACTTGGGGGGTTGGACAGTCCATTATGAAGAAAAACGACCTTTGTTCGCCTAATCTCTCTTTAGATTGAAAGTGGCTATTTTTGGCTCTGTGCTGGTGAGAGGGATGTATAGCCATTTTTGTTTTATTGATTCTGTTTGAAACATTAAAATCGGATGCAGACATACTCAGCTAGCTTTGTACGGGAAGATGGAATGGGCTTTCTAATGTTCTGGGAGTAATTTCAGGCCTCGGTCTCTGTCTTGCAGTCAGAATTCCTGTATCAAAGAGAAGCCCCTCTATCCACAAGGTAGCTGATGTTGGTCAGGAAACTAGGTAGCTCCATCACAATGTCTGTATTGATTAGAAAAATGTAGATTTTTCACAAAATAATTTTCCTCCACAATTTGTAATTTCCTCTGATATACTCACACACAATCCAGTAATTATTTCCTTAAATACAGGCTACATGATTGGCTAATGATATAACCCAGGCTTGAACCTGTGATGTCATTGGGTATAGGGCCCAGCCTGCACTGTGGTTAATGGCTGAGGTACTTGGGAGCTGAGATGACTTCTCAGAGAATCTGCTCTTGATTTAGTGGATGAATATTCTTCGTTGTGAGAACACACTTGCTGTGTTTGGGCCGGCGGATAGCGTAGCGGTCCAACGCACTCGTATTTTGGCTGGTCTGGTACGAGTGTGAGCTGCCAATCACGGACTCGGTTCGAAACCCGTCTGTTCCAGATCGGTCCTGGCCGTTAGCCCCGATCGGGGTGGCATTTTGTTGTCCGCCTCAGGGGAGGGGGGGGGGGGGGTAAGCTGGCACAAGCTTGTCAAGGCATGGAAGGGCGTCCCTGTAAAAAGAGTAGGTGGGCGTGTTGTATCTCGGAGGAGGTGGATCTGCCGGCCTCGGGAAAATTGGCTCGAACTGGAGAACGGGTGGTGGACTCAAATAAATAGAGGGTGAATTCAAAAAAAAACATATAATATTGGGTGCACATAAAAAACATATATATATTGTGTGCGTGTGTGTTTGTGTATGGGTTCTGGTGGGGAGGTGGTGGGGGCCAAAGCTCAGTACCCTGTTTTGTTATTGCAACTAGGTAGAGTTAATATTAAGCACGTCACCCTTGATTGTACCCGGGCCTTCCTCCTCATTGATTATCACAGGCAATGCAATGTAATTGCATGGCCGCTGTTATAGATATAGCCAGTATGGCGAACGCCATACCACTTTTCATGTAGGTATGGCATGGTCATACCACTTTTAGTTTACAGTTTTCTCATACGATAACAGTATTGCACCTTTTCTTGCTGCAGAAATAGGCAGTCCACATGTGCTGGGATCTTAAGAGGGATCACCGGTAAAGGGAAGGTTAAGTCAGGTTGAGTCTGCAGATCACATATTTAAGTGCCTTCTAAACAAAGGTATTGATGCTTCTTCAAATGAGTTGTAATTTTCTTTGTTACTTCAGATTTAAGCATAGTACAGACATTACAATATTGGTGTCATTTGAATCCTTATACAAACAAGGTTGTACAAGGAAAAAACCCTATTAGAACCTTTTTTTCTAAGAGTGTGATGTACTACACTGCCTGGCCAAAAATAAAGTCACCACCTGGATTTAACTAAGCAAATAGGTAAGAGCCTTCCATTGGATAATTACTGCAGTGATTAATATGTTTTAGCTGGCAACAAGTTATTTAACCCTAACTGATGCAGTGAGTAGCTTCTCATTTCTTAAACAACCATGTCGGAAGACATATCCTGTGGTCGTGGAAAATATTTTAATCTGTTTCAGAAGGGTCAAATTATTGGCCTGCATCAAGCAAAGAAAACAACTAAGGAGATTGCTGAAACTACTAAAATTGGGTTAAGAACTGTCCAACGCATTATTAAAACCTGGAAGGATAGTGGTGAACCATCATCTTCGAGGAAGAAATGTGGTCGGAAAATAAAATTGAATGATCGGGATTGGCAATCACTTAAACGTTTGGTGAAATCATATCGTAAAAAATCAACAGTAGAACTCACGGCTATGTTTAATAGTGAAAGTAAGAGCATTTCCACACGCACAATGCGAAGGAAACTCAAGGGATTGGGACTAAACAGCTGTGTAGCCTTAAGAAAACCACTTGTCAGTGAGGCTAATCGGGAGCATAAAGATTGGACTCTGGAGCAATGGAAGAAGGTGGTCTGATGAGTCCAGATTTACCCTGTTCCAGAGTGATGGGTGCATCAGGGTAAGAAGAGAGGCGGATGAAGTGATGCACCCATCATGCCTAGTGCCTACCGTACAAGCCTGTGGGGGCAGTGTTATGATCTGGGGTTGCTGCAGTTGGTCAGGTCTAGGTTCAGCAACGTTATGCGCCCAAAGAATTAGGTCAGCTGACTACCTGAATATACTGAATGACCAGGTTTTTCCATCAATGGATTTTTTCTTCCCTGATGGCACGGGCATATTCCAAGATGACAATGCCACGATTCATTGGGCTCAAATTGTCAAAGAGTGGTTCAGCATGAGACATCATTTTCACACATTGATTGGCCACCACAGAGTCCAGACCTTAACCCCATTGAGAATTTTTTGGATGTGCTGGAAGACTTTGCGCAGCGGTCCGACTCTCCCATCATCAATACAAGATCTTGGCAAAAATTTATGCAACTCTGGATGGAAATAAATGTTGTGACATTGCAGAAGCTTATCGAAACGATGCCACGGCGAATGCGTGCCGTAATCAAAGCTAAAGGCGGTCCAACAAAATATTAGTGTGTGACTTTTTTTTGGGACGGGCAGTGTATATTCGCATGTGTCTATATTAACATAAACACATGAATTATCATTAATACAAAATATTAATATTAATTTCAAAAGAACCCTTCTAAATAAGGCTCAGTGTTGAATATGCTCTTTGCACTGTATTGTGTGAGCACTGAAAAATTCAGAGTTCTCAGGAACTTTTTGAGTATTGACACATTGTATGCAAGGGGGTATGCTGAACTCCAGTTCTCATCAATTATTGGTTGCGTGTTTGTACTGTGATTGGGAGTTACTACTGGGAAAATAAGTATAACTTTTCTGCTATTTTCTATTTGTTTTGATTTTTGTTTTGGAACAAATACCTACCTTGTGTTTAATTTTTGGCTTCATAACCTACAATGTAGTGTTATTTTCCAACAAGATCCAAAGTGGGCAAGGGATTCTGATTTTACACAAATACATGCACCAACTGCTGTTTAGCTTCCCATATCCTATTCCGATAGCCACTTTGTAGTTTGACTTTGAAATGAAAAGACTATTTTTTTTTTTTTTATTTCTGTTTTTTCCTCCCCAATTTGGTTGCCAATTATACCCTTTATTTATTTAAATTCCCCACCCCCACGAGTCCGCTGCCCGTCTTCCGGGGCGAGACACTCATTCCAGGCCGATTGTTCCCGCCTCTTCCGAGACGGAAATTCTTCCAGCCGGACGCCTTTTGGCTTCTCTCGATGGAGGCTGACGGCTCACAGCCGGTCAGCCAAATGGAGACTCTGTTCGGGGCTGACGACCAGGGCCAGTCTGGTAGATGCGGGTTTCGAACCGCATCCCTGAGAGGCAGCGTACACCACACCAAAGTGTGGCGCGTTAGACCTGCTACGCCATCCGCCGCCCAAAAAGTTTGTGATGTCAAGGTCAGCTAAAACATGCTATTAAAGCAACATTAGAGCTGTCATGCTACTTGATGTGTATTGGAATGTTTTGCGTGGGCTTGGGGGGGATGACATGCTATTTTCTGCCATACCACTTTAAGACCTGTGATGGCACCTCTGGCCATCGGGACTGATCCACGAAAGCTTCCTCAGTTTCAACACATTCCTGTGATAAGGTCCAATGATGACTTTTTTTTAAAACATGGAATTTTATTTTTCTCAAGCATAGTTACAGCACTCAATTGAAATTCAGAGCCAAATGTCCTTGGAAACCATTGCCTGGTGGAACAGTGTGAAACCCTATGGAACAGTGACTGCAGCCAATTGCTGGCTAAGAATATTCAGGGCCATTAATTTGAAGGATGCAAATATGAGGGAGACTGGAGTTGTGTGCCAACGCCATATAAATAAAAACATGGGCAAATCAATCCCACACTGTCTTCCTGGCTGCTTTCAAACTGGGTGCTGTAGCAGTTTCTTCAGAATGAATTAGAGCTTAATCAAAAGTAAGCTGACAGCTGACAGCTTTTCCACTAAATAAAATCCCAATTACTGAGAGTCCTTTATTGCCATATTGTGAATCACCAATCACTGTTTTACTTTAATTGCATGTGTTCCTCTAGAGAGACATAAGTAGCACGTAAATATGACTTTCACAGACTCGTGAAAAACATTTTGGGCCCTATTTTGACGGCACAAAAAGCCGTCAAACCAGGCTCAAACCAGGTTGGGTTTGGTGTTTTGAATTGGTGCAGAACGGCACTAGTCTGTACAGTGGCGTTTGGCCCAAGGTTGGTTTTTTTGTGTGCCCCATGCATTTGCATGTTAATACACAGAAACTGATTTAGAAACGCCTCTTTTTAAAAATCTGCACTAGTGCTGGTATGTGGGTGGGCAGCATTGGTGGGTTAGCATTTACCAGCTGCCTTTGCATACAGCCCTGTGAGTAAAAATACAAAACAATATGTAATACGAGGACTTACGGAGAGTAAGAATTTCCCTTCTGGAGCTTTTCTGTGACAGTTCTTTAGTCATTCAACTTCTGGTGTAATTTATGTTTAATTATGTATTTGTTTATTTGTCAGGGACATAGCAAAAGCATTGCTACAATGCTAAAGAACAAGCATCAGCTGCATTGCATTAAGTGTTTAAGGCCTGATTTCCAACACCTGTCCCCAATAAACTACAAAAAAAGTATGTAAAAAACAATCAAAACGAACAAAACAAAATACATGCATGAACACACTGAGATATTTATCTATTAAGTTATAGATTAATAAAAATATCAGGACCACTGGAGACCAGGATGTTTGAACAAGGGTCCACTTCCAGCAGATGTCTTGGTGCTTGTTTTCAGATTTAGGTGGTTGGTAATTTGAAGATCGAAATGACTTGTCATATTTGTGTATTAAAATAAAATATAGATAATGCATATTAATGCTGTATATTGGGATTTTTTTTTTTTTACTATTTTTGCATTTCAAAAGCTTATAATCCAACAAAAAATCTGATAAATCTTGTCTGATGCTACTGCGGCGAGGCACCTTCAAAACTGCTGTAAAGGGAAGACCGTACAGCGACTGCTACTTTAGACGGTATACCCAGACGGAAGAAATACTGAAACAAATTTTGGTAACAGCTGCCCAGTTTAATTCTCAGAAATGATATGTGGCTTCCTTGTTTCAACATCATGCGTACAGAAGCCTTTGTGAAGCAACAGAAAAAAGAAAAAGGAAATCAAAGGCCTTGTGGGTAAGCCCTCAGCCCGACCTTATTGACGAGTCAAACCCAGGATGTACAAAGATATAAAGGCTTTCCCTGCGTGTGTTCCTTTCCACCCTGACAGCCCGGGGTCTCTCTTTGCTTTGATACTGAAACCCCAGCATGTGCCGAATGGAGGGAGCATCGCTTCACGGAGGCCCCACCAAATTCAGAACAGCCACCCTCAGCCCTCTTTTAGACTTAAAATGTTAGTTTTTTTTGTGAGGGCTGCATTTCCGTGTCACCCATAAAGGAGGGGGCCAACTCCCAGGAAAACACGATTCATCATTTAGGCCTCTCTTCTCTTCAGCAACGGGTTAATTAAAGTATACTGCTGATGGGCCTAATCTAGGAAAGCGGTTCTCATGTGCATCTCTCATTATTGCCTGAGGAAAGGGTTCTGGGTGGAGCATTAGCCCTCAGTGCAATGACAGAATCCAGAATGAAATGGTCTGGAATCAAATCCTGACCAAACCAGTAACATAACATAACACATGCCATTTAGCAAATGCTTTTATCGAGAGAGACATACAGTAAGTAAGTAAGTAAGTAAGACTTTATTTATATAGCACCTTTCATACAAGAATTGCAGTTCAAAGTGCTTTACACAGAATGCGTAATCAGAGAAGATTAAAATATATATAGTGCAAGATCAATTTAGTAGTGCAAGTCAGAGTTAATCAAAAGCTTTGGTAAAAAGATAGGTTTTAAGTTGTCTTTTGAAAATGTCTAGTGTGTTGGCTTCCCTGATATTTATGGGTAATGTGTTCCATACTTTTGGGGCGTAGTTGACAAAGGCCGCATCACCAACCTTCTTATGACAGTTTCTGGTGATCTCTAATAGACCTGCATCTGATGATCTCAGTGTTCTAGCTGGTGTGTAATTTGTAAGAGATTTAGCTATGTAGTTAGGTCCTTGTCCAGTAGTGAATGTATATACTTTTCAGTATATGTGGTCCCAGTGGGAATCAAATACACAGCCACAACCTAAGCATTGTCAGTGCCATGCTGTACCTACTGAGCCAAACAGAACGAATGCGTACATGAATGCATGCATTTTTCAGTATATGTGGTCCCAATGGGAATGAAACCCACAGCCTAAGCTGTTGTCAGCGCCATGCTCAACCTACTGAGCCACACAGAACCACCACACCAGTCCCGACAGCTCGCCGTAGCATCGCAAGGAAGGGAGTGCTTCGGTCACCAGAGTATTCCCCGCAACACCCACTCTAAGTGACACGGTCTTCCAGGGAGTTGTTTCCGAGGACACCGTGTGTCCTAGCGTGTCCCTTCCTCCAAAATCGGACAGGTTTACAATTGTGATTGGGAATTCCCCGAATTCAAATGAGGAATAAAGAGAGAAAAAAAACAAAAAACGTTTTTCCTAGTACCTGCTGAACTGTATTACTGCATCGCCTGTAAGAAGAGTTACTCTTCAGGGTGGCTGCCAGTCTTTGATGAGCTCTGTGGCTCATAAGGCCCCAATTACCAGAGAGGAGAACAAAAAAAATCCTTCCAAATAAAATCAATCAATAAATAAAAATAAACCGACAGACTGATCAATGAAATTCAAATCCGAACAAGAAACAGAGGGCATTATTCCTTTAGTCTTTACTACATTTAATATTTCATGAGTTGGGTGTGGAACGACTGGATGTGTTTTTTAGGGCTACTTAATCTCCTGGTATTCCACTGAGGTAGCATAGCTTTTATTCCCCACTGGGGCCCATTTATGTATGGTTTCTATTAATATGAGAGCAATGCGGAGGGAATTGTAATGAACAGAGGATGCCTCTGGAACAATCCTCTCAATATGAGAATGTTCCAAGAAGGTCACCAAAGTGAGCATGTTGTTGTGCATGTGTATTTTTAATTTTTTTTGCAACTTCTCCCTCAAGCAGCTTTTCCTTGTCTGCCACCGAGCACAAGCACGAGCTGGAGTCAACCCAAGGCTAACGTGGAACAGTGTGATTCCTTTTCCATTGCATTATCTACAAAGAGAGCTGTGTCACATGATGCCGCACTGCATTCTGGGATCTGCCTAGATTGTGAGAACTGCCAGGATGCTGCTGCCTGATCAAAAAATATTTACTGTATTTGATGTGCTTTAGCTTTTTCTCCCTTCCATGATTGTCTTCTCAGGTGGTACACAGCTGGCTGGCTCACTCGAAAGAAGGCCAGCAGCAGTAAGGATGGCAAACTGCACTCACACAGGTCAGCACCACATGGAAAACCGCAGTCAGCCTGGAAAAGGGGTGTATGTGCCATCTGACCATTTGACCGTTTTGCCAGTTAGCCTTACCGCAAGAACATTGCTGTTCTCCTCCTCTCTTTTAAGAAGTATGAAAAGTGTAATCAGAACTACCAAAGCAACAAGCTTTGCTAAGTGTTCATCCAAGGAATCACCCTACCAGGTAGGTGGCAACCAGCGTCCTCTGTACAATGCACCTGGGCGCTGAAGCAGAACAGATTGGAATCACTTCTGAACATTAACATACAGGGTCGTCTGTGCCTCTTCAGTGATTACAAGGTTATGGCTCTTTTTTGACGTAAAAATAAAAATAATAATAATAAATGCACACAAGCTGACTTACTGATCCCACCGTTCTCATTCACAGATCATTAGTGAACAGCAAGGACGGCTTGAGCACACACTCTCTCACCAGGCAGATGGCAGGCTGGCTAAACCACAGATCTTTGAGAAGACTTTATGATTTATCCAGCCACTTATCCATTAGCACTGTGTGCTACAATAACTAAATTGGGCGGGGCCGAAAGCCTGCTCTGTATTGTGACTGAAAAAGATGGACAGGGGGCTGAACCAATCAGTAGTGGGACGTGGGCCCCACTGTCTCCCTGTCACTGGGGTCAGCTATGGAACTTCTGGCCATGGACATCTCTGCCTTGGGACAGCTAATGATGCGACAAAGGCTTGTTGGCAGTGACTCATCTGGAATTCTTGCAGTGTGAGGACCGATGACTCCAATAAAGCCGGACTGCTGGAGCAAGAAGGGAACATCCAAAAACTGATGACACCCTGAGTTATCCTGAAATAAAACTCAACTCAGCTCAGCTCAAGGGAACGGTATCACGAGAGTTTCCAACTTTGAAAACAGCCACGTGTTCAATAAAACTTACTGGATATTAAAAACAATATTTCAAGAACATAAAAAATGAATATTAAATGTTTAATGAAAGAAAGTCTACCTTGGTGCAGTCTAGATTCATAGACTCTCGGCCCGCACTCCCAGCACTGTTGAATCATCAGAAAGGAAAGCCGTCACAAACACTTTCATTTTGCATTTGGAAAATCTCCAAAACCTGTGTCAAAATGCGATCTAGTTAGGAACAGATGTTGGAGAAAGACTAATGCCGCAATAACAAAGTGTAATTTCAAAACGGTTATCTCTTCCGTGTGAAAGTGCTAATACTACATTACGTATTTTCTAAAAGGTTTTTTTTGTTGTCTTCGGGATGATCGATGTTTGTGTGTTTTCTACATGCCTTAAAGGGCAACTGACACAATTTTAAACATTGCCAAAGCTAATTAAATATCAGTATACACCCTCGATGGTAGTATGGTGCCTGTTTTTTCACTGTGTGCAAATGCCAACATACAAATGGGGGATAGAAGTGGGAAAACGACTCCAATGTTGAGCTCTCGGACATTGAGTACAAATTTCTCAGTATTTTCTCAGCGCTACGTCTCTCCGTCAGATTCCGATCCTGATCGCCTCACCCAATACAGGCCGGTATACAAGCTAGGTGTCCTAGCTAGATGGCTTGTGAAGTTCGTAGGGGAAGCGGGAGGTGTAGGACTCAGGGTCTGCATTTGCTTTAGTTAGCAAGTGCCCGTACACAGGTGAGAAAGAAGCCTGGCTGTGCATGTAGAAAAACGGCCAAGGTAGCTAGCCAAATAGTTGACCAGCTGTCATTTGTCATCAGTTGGAGCTAGATCGTTGGTGGTGTCTTGGACAGATCATTGATGTAATGTTAGTGGAGTTAAGGGAGGCTAGCTTGCTTGACAGTAGTTAAGCTAGGTAACTAGCTAGCTTAAATTGGTATGAACCATATCTCTGTAACCTGAATCCTCTCTTGCTTCTGGGAAGCCTGTGTCCCGTCTCTTCACTGCTGGTCTCCCATCTTCCCCTCGGCTTGGGTTTAAAAAAAAAAAAAAGATTGTACAGTCGTCGGTTTTAAGACCAAGGAGATTCTCATCTGCATCCCAAAATCGCTCATCATGGTGTATTTCAAAACGATCGGCAGTGAAATGTTAATTACAAGTCTAGGTGCCTTTTCGGATCTCCCACTGACCACTTGCTCCTGGTGCTTTGCACCCATTCTTCCCATGTGTTCTTCATATTTTCATTATTGATGGGGGACCTGTGGACACTTTTCCTTTTCACCTTTTCCCCTTTTCCTGACTTGCCACAGTAGAGCAGCCTCTCTTTATCTTGTATTGTCTCGCTTTCGCTTTCTCCTCATCGAGTGCCCGACTATGTCGTGGAATGTTGGAAAAAATAGAACGTAGTTTAAAAAAAGGTTTAAAAATGCTGTTTTAATGGGTTTTGGTAGATGTGTCCTATTTCCAATCATTTGTTTAGTTTTATTTCTGCAAAGTTGTTACTAGCTGTTGTCAGGTGCTCTTAAAAAGCTGCCAGAGTAGCACAGGAGCTCTAAATTGGTACTCAAATCCGAGCTTTGAGAGACAATATACCCCCCAAAAAACCCAACAAAACACCTCATTATGAATGCATCTCATATGAATTGCAAATGTTTTCCAGGGGGAGAGAAAAACAAAAACAAGATGGTTCCATCTCCCTGGAGGCTCCCAGAAACCCTTGCTCACTGATGCACTGAAAAACACTGTAATTTTACACTTTTGCTCTTTCTCGAAACAACAAACTGCAGTTGGGGAAGACTGGAGTTTGTGCCGA
Source organism: Aldrovandia affinis (assembly GCA_029706075.1). Taxonomy (NCBI): domain Eukaryota; kingdom Metazoa; phylum Chordata; class Actinopteri; order Notacanthiformes; family Halosauridae; genus Aldrovandia; species Aldrovandia affinis. The sequence goes on from JAINUG010000023.1 coordinate 2,070,016, forward strand.
GACTTAGAAATAAAAAAAGGAGATGGAGAGCAATGCTATTGGATTTGGAGGCCTGCTGTTATTTTGGGCAGACCTGGTACCATATTATGCAAATGATGGTTGCGCTGCCTTGTTAACTTGTTGAGGACCTGTCATGAAATGTTATTTGGTTTGGCCAAATGCAGTAAACTACACAAATTTAAATGGGCATGCATTGCACCCAAACTTGGTATGGGCCCTCTTCTGGGAGGTTTACAGGGCGCCATGACTTTCACATCCACGTTGGATTTAGGCAAACATTACAACTACCCAAATTGACTGCACGTAATTACTATGAACGTAATTACAACATACCACTGAATTAGCAACAACAATGTGCTGTCAACAAACACACGCATATACTTATGTGTGCTGACTTGCGCAATGTTTTGACTGTGGACAAAAACATGAAGGAGGAGCTTGCCATGTAGGGTGCCTGTTACAATGCTTGGATTTCTACTAGTGCATCACAGATCATTTTAAATAAATCTAAGCAAAGGAGTGGGCACCTTACATGGCAGGCTCATCTTATGGCCCTTACTGAATTTAGACTAGCTGGTAATTGGCTATAGCCTTACCCAGGGATGGAGGGCTTCAGTTGGCAGGGCAACCACTGACTTGTGACCAACCGCCAACTCTCCTGGATGACTGGGCTCCTGTAAGCTGCCTTTGATGTGACTCCTGTTGCTCACTCCTCTGGAGCTGTAGCTCAGGGCAGCTTCACAGAGTCTGTAGGCCCACCAGATACTTAGCACCACATTCTTTCTCCCTACCAATGGAGCCGAAACCTTCCAATCCGATGCATTTTATGAATATTCATGAAGGGGCATGGCGAAATACAATACTGTGGCAATGTATGTTTAGAAGGGATCTTAGGGATGTATGTTTAGGAGGGGAACTGACAATCTGGTTAGTTTATAGAATCTTTGGCTTAGCTGCCGGCTTGCAGAGTGAAAAAGAAGCATATGGTTGACTTCATGTGTATAAAAAAACATACACATTCATGCTTGTCTTCGTTGCAGTGACACAACAGTTGCGATTGTGCGCTCAAAAGTTGTGATGAGAATTGAAAAAGTTATAATAAATCCAAATATGAGCAAAAGCAGTCATGAGGGAATATATGACTGTATAAATATATAATTATGCTAATCGCACAATTGACAGAAGTCCTGAAAAATTGTTTTGTAATGCAATCTTACTTCCGATTTTCCAGAGTTCAAATGCATATTTATTTTATTATGTGTAATCTTGTACATAATATAAAAATATATGTTTGCCAAACAGCATCGATCAGAGAAATGCATTTCTATTGAAACAAAATCTTGAAACGTTAAACTGCGATTCTGGGAGCTGGCTGAATATTATTTATTACTGTTGGCCGGCATACATAATTTGGTTTGAAGGTGAGAGTTGGTTAGTTGCATTGAACGTATATTTCATATTTCATATCTTGGAAATGACAGTTTACTTTTCGCTTACAGAAAGAAGTACCTCAGCAAATTTATGAAATGTGAAATGTTTAGGCAATTGCTTACCTAATGCCTTCAGAAATAGGGCAGCTAAAAGACAAACACGGCTATTAAAATAATGTATTTATTTAGGCTCTGAATTGGAGAAAAAAACCCATACAAAACAAAAGTTCCAACTATTTTCAAGAATTCCAAGAATTCTGAGCGCTTTTGTAACATCTTGAACACTGGCGTATACTGTACATTGATCACACCTGTCAGGCGGGGTGACGTTGCTAGGAAGAGCACTGCAGTGGGATGTTTCCGTCTCACCAAAGGGGCCCAACCTTTTGACAACGAGGTAAGAGTAGGAGACGAGGTTTCGGCTCCCACGTCTGACGGGCACAGCAGTTCTTTGCCTCCTTGAGAATCCCCCGCTTGCCACTGCATGTAATGTACGCTGTATATACACCCTCCTTTGAAAACATGACGCTGTGTCAGACTGTGTCATGCTCATCGCCACACATGCTTCAGGCTGAACTGTGGCTCTCTCTGTTCCTCCTCACTCTCTTGTAATAGAAGGTGTGACATCACACCTGTTGGGAGTTTCAGTAGCTTGTGCCGCCTCATCGTTCTGGCCCCTGTGGAAACAAACTGTGCTCACACAAAAAAGAATAAACTTGCCTTTTGCATTGTGCCCTTTGTTCTTTTCAGTGGTGAGGGCAGTGCAGAAGATGTGTCCGGTGGTGGAGGACAGTGGTGATATAAAAACAGGATGGGAAATGCAAATGAGTAATGTCTACTTCTAGGTTAATAAAAAATGTATATGATATGCATTTTTGATTCTTCCTGATATTAGCCAACCATGTGTTCATAATGTTTTGTGACATTTAAAAAAAAGATTGTTTATAAATGGCTGTTCGCTAAAGGTTTAGCCATGCACGCAGCTTGTTGTATGACAGTAAGGACCACCCACTGTCTTGTGAATTACAGAATGCAATTTGTGAACATTTTGGCCTTGCTGTCACAGAGGTAGTGACAAACAGGCATCAAAAGGAACTCTGCTATGCACTGTATATGATGTATTTCAATTGCAATAAATGAGGAACCGAAACACACTTGCCATAATTCAGTTAGCAAACAAGGGGTGAAGACTACACCAAATAAGTTAATCAGGTTGATCTGAGAGCAATCAGGACAAGTAATCAAGTTTATGGGGCCATGATATACTCACTATTTGTATTTATTGTGTGTGGTGACCTGCAAGAGTGAAAAATAGAGAACTTCAGTACAGCCCAACAGTTAATCAATTTTTACATTTAAGCCTCGTGATGACATGTCCAAAGTGTGGATCCCGTACGTTTCCGTTAATTTTGAATTCTTATTGACACCATCACTTATTTTTCCCCTGCAAATCTACCATGCTGCTGCTGATTATCAATGCCAATGATTTGTGATTCTTTGCTTCCATTAACTTCAATTAAAACCTATATAATGCTGGATGCCTTTTGATTTAGGTTGCATTGCGAGGAAGGGCAGTACAGCTAAAAATTTTAAAAGGGTTTTTAGCTTAATATCCTACATGTGATTCGTAAACAATTTTCTATCTTTCAAGCGAGTATGGCACCTACTTTCCTTAGTTCTGATCCTGTGTTTTTGGGGGTGGACCAAAACTTGGGGTTAGTGAGGCAACACTTCCCCTCATAGTATGAAAAAAATTGACCGATCTTTGACTGCGGAGGGTGTCAAGGGCTGTGACGGACAAGTGTGTGCAGGTTGCGGTCAGCCAGCTTGGTAAGTCGAGATGGGCTGGGCATATGTTCCTCAGGTCGGGTGCGATACAGGATGTGACATAGGCACAATTCATCGTGATCTCCATGGTCACTAAGGCAACTTGCCATGAGGAGGATTGCCCCAAAGCTTCAAAGTTCTTCCTTGGATTTGTATAACCCCAAGTTTCCACAGTAGAAACATTTCTGGCTTCTTTTACCACCATGACATTTTATTGGACAGCAGATTGAACCCATTTCCGCTATTTTCCAATTTACGAGCAAGTGCCGGCCGGAATATGGAACGAGAAACCAGGCCGCTGTGTGATAATGTTTTAAAGAGTTTCAAGGTCAGTTGATATTTATGATATCCTCCCTCTGGAGTATCATTTTTTTTATTACACATTTATTTTTAGTATTTTTATTATACATTTTCATATAAGTGAATTCCAACAAAAAAAAGAAAACAATTCTGTACCTACAGTTTCCCCCCAATAAAAAATGTATTGTAAACAAACTTTCAAGAATAAATTGTCTCCTGCTACACTTGGTTAAGGTCATGTATGTGGGAACAAGGTATTTGCTTTATTAACTAAGGAAATGACTGACCAGCAATTTGCTCACACAAGATGAGTAGGTGCTCTACTTGAATGCATAATGCATAAATTGAGTTACTATGTGCTTTCTGGAAAAAGATAATGAGATGAACAAATAGTCCCAACTCTGCCAGCTAGGAAGAAAGCTATCTTATATTTTAGCTTGGGACTGGAAAACTATATTTCATAAGACAATATATACTTAGCCGCTTAACAGTTAGGGATATTTTGGGGTGTACAGTATGGGTAAAACCTTCTGGTATTTAGCTGCCAAAGTCATTATTTTCCCCCAAAATTACTAACTCATAAAAATAATTCAGGTGGAAGAAATAATTCAGGTGGACCGACATAACCGTCTGGATCAGTCTTATGATCCTGAGTATATAAATGGCATAATTCACAATAAATTATGTCAATGCTAGTGTAAATGACCAGAGAACACCCCAGGAGTGTAGAGCAGAATTTGGTGACAAGGCATCAGCAATAGTACCCATTATCCTGAGTGGGCACAGCAATACGATCATTGTTTAATCATTCATTACTATTTTCAGGGCTCAATTACAAGTAACTGCCAACAAAAAGGAAAACCTTGATCAAATGAGGAATACGAAGTATATTGAAAGCAGTGTGGTTCCTGAGTTAATTAAGCAATTAACGTCCCATCATGCTTAGGGTCTTGTATACAAATCCTGGGCTGGGACATTATTTTGGCTACCATGGCTAGAAGAAGAGATCTCAGTGACTTTGAACGAGGGCTGATTGTAGGGGTATGTTTGGCAGGAGCTTCAACGACAAAGACAGCTCAACTTGCTGATGTTTCACAAGGAACGGTAGCTAATGTGATGTTGGCTTGAAATTCTGAGGGAAAAACATCAGAACTACTACAGCTACTGTGGTCCAAAGCGCATACTCCTCGACCGTTATGGTTTGAGATGGGCAACTCTGAATCCGTTGAATCAATCTAGGATGTGAGCAGGCAGATTAATCAAGAACGGTTCGTCGACAACATCACAGAGAGGGATACTATGGTCGGGTTGCAGTGTATAAATGCCCTATTCCACCTAAAAATGCATGTTTGCTAGTAAGGTGGTGCAAAGAACACAGGGAGTGCTCGACTGAGCAGTGGAAAAAGGTTTTATGTTCAGATGATTCATCCTTCACCATGTTCTCAACAAGTGGATGAGTGCATGTGTGGCACATAAGAAACCTACAGGCCCGAGTGTTTGTTTCCCACAGTGAAGGGTTCTGTGAAGGGCAGCTCTCTTATGGTGTGGGGTGCATTTTCCCATGGTTTGGGTCCGCTCAACCCATTAGAGGGCAAAGTAAATGGCAATAAATGCAAAGCCATTCTAAGTGATCACCCCTTTGCATCCCATTGCATCCCTCCAATAGAGTTTCAGACACTTGTGGAATCTGTGCAAAGACACATTGAAGCTGTTCTGGTGGCTTATAGTGGCTTTATTAAGAAACTTTATGTTGTTGTTTCCTTTATTTTGGCAGTTACCTTTATCTTGTCCTTGTACTTTGTACTTCTCTCAGATTTATTTATACAATTGTATGTGCACACCCTGTTAACTAAAACAAAAATCAAAAACTCCACACTGGTTCAAAATGATTGAATTTCAGCACACCCACATATGAGCCCATATTTTAGAACTGTATAGTTGTCATTTTGATATATTTGTTCTAACTTTGGTACATAAAAAACATTCATTCTCTTGAGACACAATACAAAGTGTTCCACTTTAAAAAATTGAATAAATAATACAGAAATACAAATAACTTATTTCAACGTTGACCGAAATCTGTCTATGATTGTTACATCTCTGCCTTTAATCGATTGAAATGTTAATTGTTAAATATTCCCATTTCTGTTTAAATATTTAACTGTAAATATTCATTTTAAAAGGTCTGTACAGGTTGTGAGTCTGCTTCAATTATGGGAGTAATTTATCAATTTGTGTTGTTTTTATAACTGGTCACTGAATCTAAACATTTGTGGAAAATGAAGAGTTCAATGACAGAGGAAATGGCAGCGAGCCAAATCTGCATTGTTTAAAAATAAGTTTAAGGGAAAAGAAATGATGGTAATACCTTAATTAAGCAAGAGATTGGCTGTAACAAAAACCAGGATACACAGCGGGTCCCCAGAACCCACTTTGTATTCCCTGCCGTAAAGGAATATAAATGAAAATGCTTCTTACCTTTAAATACTTAATGAGGATATTTGTAGGTGCCAATGATGTATAAGGGAAGTGGGCTCTTGAGAAGGGTTCATGTTAAATGAAAAATGTCCAAAAAAAGCGCAGCAGGGTGCTGCTGGGTAGCTCGAGTTGCTGAAAAACAGTTATTTAGTGTAATGTCGTGCCCTGTGACCTGGTGTCCAATGCTGCTAGTATCAACTGTGGCTGGGTAGCCCTGCAGGGCAGTGCATAATTGGATGAAGCGTCACCCGGGCAGAAAACGTTACAATTTGCAGGGTTGTCTGTCCCCCGTCTCATTGCGCAATAGCAGCTCCTTTTGGTCAATCGGGTGCCTGCAGTCTGCCTGCGCCAAGCTGCGCATGAAGTGTACTCCTCTGATGCAATGACTGCGCAGCTCAGCAGGTGGACTGGAAGCAATTGCTGGCAGCATGCACTTTGGAGGGCAGGCATGCTTATCTGCACTTCACCGAAATTGATGGCGATGAAATGGAACTACAACCGTGATTGGGCAATCCAGATTGGAAGAAAAAACTACTACTAATAATTGGTATATACGTATATACAGTATATATATATATATAAAAGGCACAACAGTGTAATCTAATTCCCAGATTCATTCCACTTTTATTCCCAGCTGTATGAAAGCAGCAGAAACAGTAGAGAGTCATTAGGCCAATCTGGTGAAGCGTGTTCACCCGTAACGCCATTGCGCAGACAAAGTGCTCAGCACTTCAGGCAAGCAAGGTAAACCTCTTCTTGTTCATTTTTAATGATGCCCGCCTCAATTACGTAATACTAACAAAGCAGCCGGGCTGTTAAATTGGCTGTCTGCTTGCACTAACAAAAAGATCAATTTGAGATTGTGGCTCTACGTGGAGGTTGGCAGGAGAGACGGATACGGCCACGCGAACGAGCAAAGTGGTCACACAGCCCTGGTAGCGCTACGGAGCAGGTCAACCAATCAAGAGCTGCGTCTGTGCGGGCCTCCTCAACAGCTTCGCCTTGTTTGGGTGTGCTCGTGTACCATGGTTCTTAAAGGTTACACCAGGGTGTGAATCTTTCACCTCCCTTCTTGAGGTCAAAGGCCGCAGTTCAATACGAATGAGATCACTGTAATGCATAAGAGCAGGTTTGGTGTCTGTGTCTTAGTAGGGCTTGCTGAATGTGTGCGTAAGTATGACAATAAATGAAAGATAAATCAGCAGGTACTTGCACCCCAAAATACGAAGCATTGAACTGCATAAAAAGCTGCAAAGCATTTTCCGTTGTTAGGCCATCCCCAGTGCTCTGTACTGTACTGCACTGTGATGCATGACACAGTTCCCTTGTATGTGAACAGACGTAGGGGAGCTGGAGGTCTCCAGTGTAATCCAGATGTCAGGCGGAAAATGCTGTTTAATGCTAATTGTACAGGCGAGAGTGACAGATACAGGACAGTACAGTACAGTGTAAAGTCCCTGTCTGAGTGCCTCTGGCCTGACTCTGACACAGACATAGCTCAAACCACTCACACTCTGTGTAAGCAAGAAGCAGGTCTGTAATTATGATTTGCATTTAATTATGATAGAGATAACAAGCATCATTTATTTGGCGGATTGCCGACTGCAAACTGTCAGGTTCGCCATGCAAGGCAAGAGAGAAAAGCAAACAGTGTGGGATTTGGACAAATGTCGTCTTTGATTTAATGAATTAAAAGGCGGTACTGCCCAGCTTGTTCTCTTCCATCTTCTCCGTGCGTGCACTCTCCTTGTATTCGCACAAAAATAGCACAAGCACAACTGCCACTTGTGACATTGATTAAAAAAGAGTGATAGATTAATCAAAGGATACATTAATGTAACAGGAGTTGTGTTAGAGCATGAACGGAATCACAAAACGGCACTTCAGTAAACAGCCACAACAATGTGCTTCCCTTGGCAATTTGGATATTCATCAGATCAGACATCTTCAGCATCAAGCAAATTCTGGCTCATTTGATTCATCACAGCTTAATGCTTAGCTGTACAGAATTGGCCATAAAAAGAATTTCCGTGAAGAATATATTTGGCCTTCTAAAATCATCAAAAACAGAAGCCTAATTCTCATTTAACTAGAAATCACCTGTAACAATTGTTCACAAATAGTGAATGATACACTTCCTTTGACATAAAACAGGGTTGGGCCAGTGCGTATACAGGTTTTTGTTTCCACTAATTACCCTGGCTCAATTAGCTAATTAGCTGTATATACCATTGCCGGTTCACTCTTAGATTAGCCCACAGTAAAATGTTTTATATGGGGAAGAACAGTCTTCAGCTAGCATTCATGAGCTTAGTAATAAATGTAGCTAAAATCGTATTTTAGACAAATGATTGTGCTAATTAAATAATTAAGAGCAGAAGTCAGCATAAAATCCAGAAACAGATACAGCCCTCCTTGCCCACCCCTGACATAAAACAGACAGTACAGACATGACATACAGGTAACTGCCAAAATAAAGAAAACATTAACATAAAGTGTCTGAATAGGGCATTGAGCCACCACGAGCTGCCAAAACAGCTTCAGTGAACCTTAAAATTGATTCTACAAGTGCCTGGAACTCCATTGGAGGGATGCAACACAATTCTTCCACAAAAATTCCATCATTTGGTGTTTCGTTGATGGTGCTGGAAAATGTTGTCTCAGGCACCACTCCAAAATCTCCCATAAGTGTTCAATTGGGTACAGATCTGGTGACTGGGACGGCCATGGCATACGGTTTACATTGTTTCAATGCTCATCAAACAATTCAGTGACCACTCGTGGCCTGTGGATGGGGCCATTACATCCTGGAAAAGACCACTCCCATCAGGATAGAAATGCTTCACCATAGGATGAATGTGATCACAGAATGGTTTTGTATTTATTGGCGTTTACCCTGCCCTCTAAAAATTCAGTCCTGGTTTTCTTTTCTGTCAGGTAGGTCATTGAACAATTAGTGAAATTGATTGGCCAGAGTGTCTTCACACCTGACTCCCAGGGAAAGGGAGTGTGGAAAATTTGAGCAGTACTCAATTTGAGTAACCCTGCTCTAAGGGGTTGAGTGGACCAAACTGTGCCAAGAAAATCCACCCCACAGAATAACAGAGCCACCAGAACCCTTCTTTTACTCGTGTTTTCTTAACCCAAAATTAGCATTTGTTCCCTTTGAGGCAATGGTGGTGCAGTGGATAGCACTGTCGCCTCATCTTTGAATCCAGGCAGTTTTGCATGTTCTCCCCATGTCCGCGTGGGTTTCCTCCGGGTACTCCAGTTTCCTCCCACAGTTGCAAAATTGGTCTAAATTGCCCTTTGTCCCTTTGTCCCTTTATGCCTCTCGCCCGACAGCTGGGATAGGCTCCAGCCCCCCCGCGACCCTGACCAGGAATAAGCGGCTTAGATAATGGATGGATGGATGTTCCCTTTGTCCCTTTGTCCCTTTATACAGTAGCCAGTGCAAGCCAAGTAAATATTGATGATTGTTAAATTCAACATCAACCAGTGAATTCCTATGCAGCATTTTTAGGTACTTTTGCAGCATGGTTAGGAACTACTGTGGGAAGAAAGAGGCAAAAGTTGTTCACCCCCCCTGCTGTTACACTGCCCTTATTCATGGTAAGATGACAGTTCTTTCCTCTCGGTGAGGTTAATGTGCTTCCATTCCGCCTCCCTGACCCAAACTCAGATCCGCAGCCACTCATGTGTGCTTTAACATCAGCATGCATCAGCGTGTGCACTCTCCATGCGTGTCCAAAGTCACACCACACTCAGCCCCCACCCCCTGCAAATAGCATATATGGAGGATTGCATGCATGTTTACAGTTTGTGGCTTGTTCCACTGGCTTTACTTGCCCACTTTTGTGAGCACACTCTGGTTAAGAACTACATTTCTGGTTAAGAACACAACAAATAATCAGTAAGCAAGTTGGAATTTTAAAGTAACCCTGGGTAAAGTAAAGTTCTCAACCCCGGACTCTCAATGGGATGGCCTGTGGGCACCATCAACGGTCAGGCAAAACTGTATTTCCCTTGCACCGCAGAGCAAGCCTTTATTCAGCTCTCCTGGCTTCATTAGTACTTAATGACACTACACTGGGCAGAGACACAGGCAAAGAGCAGAGACACACACTGGGCAGAGACATAGGCAAAGCGCAGAGACACACACTGTACAGAGACACAGGTAAAGAGCAGAGACACACACTGTACAGAGACACAGGTAAAGAGCAGAGACACACACTGTACAGAGACACAGGTAAAGAGCAGAGACACACACTGTACAGAGACACAGGTAAAGAGCAGAGACACACACTGTACAGAGACACAGGTAAAGAGCAGAGACACACACTGGTACAGAGACACAGGCAAAGAGCAGAGACACACACTGGGCAGACACAGGTAAAGAGCAGAGACACACACTGGACAGAGACACAGGTAAAGAGCAGAGACAGACACTGGACAGAGACACAGGTAAAGAGCAGAGACAGACACTGGACAGAGACACAGGTAAAGAGCAGAGACAGACATTGGACAGAGACACAGGTAAAGAGCAGAGACAGACAGTGGACAGAGACACAGGTAAAGAGCAGAGACACACACTGGACAGAGACACAGGTAAAGAGCACAGACAGACACTGTACAGAGACACAGGTAAAGAGCAGAGACAGACAGTGGACAGAGACACAGGTAGAGGATAGAGGCATACTGGATGGTGAAGGTGAAGGATTGAGAAATGCACTTTTTTTGTCTACTCAATCCTGGTTATTATATATGCCTTGTTATATGTTAAATGTTATTTGTGCACCAAAAATAACCTCCACGTTATTGGGAAACCTGGCGAAAGGTACAAATGAATAAAGAAAGAGACGACTCAGCATGGCTGCTTGTCTTTGATCACTATTCCGGCCATAGAGTTATTCCATAATGGGAATTCTCTGCTTTCAGAAAAATACCAGATTTTTATTATTAAAATATGTGTAATGTGGATATGGGTTCACAAATGGAAAAAAATAAATATAAAAAATAGCCTTCGAAAGACAATTAATACATTTAAACGCAATATAAAAATGTGATTTGAATATACATCAAAATAATCGAAAGGAGATACACAACTGAGTTAATTACCGTAGCTCATTGAACAGTTTAACCAGTGATCATATAGGCATGCACTTTTTTCCCTCGCGTATATTGCCAAGTGAACATGACAACATAAGTCTATTGTGTCATTTTCACACATTTTAAGATGTTGGTAATAAAATATTTCGGTAAAATAGATTGGAAGGCGTTAACGTTTTTTTTGTGTGTGGTAAAACGCTTCACTGTTGTGCGTGTATACGTCATTCTTCTACTCTGGCTCCTCCTCTAATCCCTCTTCAGTAGACCTCTCGGCTAGCATCAGTACCATTTCTAGCATCTTCAGAGTATACGCAACAGGAGAGGAACAGGGCACACCAGCGCCACACCGAAGAGCATCTTCAGTCTACATTTAGGCGCCGAAATATCGCGAAAAACATATCCCCACACAGTACAACGCGAGGCAAGCGAAATAAAACGCAGAATAACAGGTATGGAGAGCCTGTTAGATAACCCTATGAAAGCTGTCCTCTACCTGAAAGAACTCACCACCATCGTGCAGAACCAGCAGAGTCTGATCCAGACGCAGAGGCAGCGCATAGACGAGCTCGAGAGGAAGGTGGAAGAGCTGATCGGCGAGAACCGACAGCTGAAAGACCCCCACCCGGCGCACCACTACCACCACCATCACCATCACCCGTCCCCGCGCAGCACGAGCCCGCAGCCGCCGGTCCCGCTGCATCAGCATTCGGCGAAGACCGCCGCGACCCTTCCCCAGCAGCCGCTCCAGTGTCTGCCGGCACAGCCGCAGCACCCACCTCCTCCACCTCCACCTGCGACCCATCAGCTGCTGCAGCTCGTGCCCACCTCGCCGCCGTCCCCGCAGCCGAGCCAGTCCAGCCCGGAGTCCGCGGAGGAGGACAAGAAAAGCCCTTGCTGCAAGTCTCTCGTCCCCCAGACACCCACAACACTCTGCAGGTCGGTCGGACTCGCCAGGAAAGCAGAGTAAGTTCTTCACTCATTTACTCTCTGGAATTATTTTTTTGAAAGGTTCATTTAAAAAAAAATTACAATTCACACATGTCATTATTTATAGCCTACCTCTATATCGACTAAATTGAAGAAAGTAATTGGGCACGGTAACGGATTATTTACGTCACGGAACAGAAGCAATGAAAGAAATAATTTGAGGAGATTAATTATTTAAATGTTTGTTCAATTTTTTTGGGTGTGCAATTCTGACGCCTCTGGCTCCTCGTGCACCTGAAAGGTGTCCACCACAACGTTCGCGTGAAGTGACTTGTGTCGATTTGCTTAACGTCGACAACGAAAGTATTCAGTATTGTTTCTGGCGACACAAATGCTCTTTTTTCGACTATTTTTAACTCTTGTCATACCCAATTAAACATATCTACAAATATCCGTGTATTATACGTTATATTGCAACTGGCAGTATTCGTGTCATGTATAAGCGTGGCACGGGTGTAAACTAAAATGGGGGAGCGATGTTTTCACAGACGCTTAGCTTTTCAGCTCCTCGGGCACAGTGAGTGTCCCGAGGAATACCACTGAACCAATAAAAGCTCGCCGACCTAACTTAAAGATTAACTACGCTCACAAAACACACACACACAACTGCACATTTTTCTCCAACACCACAGCGTGACCTCTTACATCACATTTTGGGAACATCAGGTGTATCGCTTATTCTTAAACTAAGCGGCAGGGTGCATTAGTAGGATGTGCGTTGCAATGCATTGATGGTGATAATTGAATTAGGCAATTCATAATCAAACGCCATCCCTTATTAAAATGGGGTCATTTATGATGAGTACCAAAACGAGCATTAATCTAAAAACAAATCTGTGAAAATAGAAAATTCTAACAATTAAAATTTGTAGGACTGGTCTGTGAAAAGCAGGTTAGGATTAATCTCTGAAAAATATACAGTACCCTTAGTCACCCTTAAATCACAGTTTGGCACACAATAAATGGTTTATTTATATAAGTAAATCAATTGATAAATGATTTATTTACTAAGCTCATTGTATTATTATTATTGATTATATTTAGAAAGCATTGCCATTTGTACAATATTACAAATGTGTTCCACCAACCTGTCTTTGAAGTGTCAAACTATTTTGAAATTCTGATGCATAGAATCCTTCCAGATGTGTAGCTTGCTCATTATAATCTTTTACTGGAAGACATTAAACTGGCAGTACGGTCGAACGTTGTTCACTTTACATATGAAAGGTGGCATCAGAACAAACCACGTCTCTTCTTTAAGGCGAGTCCCAGAGAGGACCACAAAACGTTCCCAGGTTTCGTTAAACCACTAGATACTCACAGGATACCCACAGCTGGGGAAAGAAGCTAAGCTTGCACCGTCAAGACAATGAGAAGTTGACCCAGGTGGTTCCCGAGTGCCTGGGTGGCACCAGGATCTGCACACTGTGTGGGCCTCGAGGGCTGGATGCAGTTAGCTATTTTCAGCAGTGCTTACACCTGTTTAGCATAGGTGTGCCTTCATTGTTGGCTGAGATATCTCATAGAGCTCCAGTGAAGATGGCAAACCGACTAATAGTTTTTCCATCAACAGCGCTGGGAGTTTGAGCCCAGAGCAGGTCGATATTGCACAAGAAGAGTAATGTGCATGTATTAATTATAGTGTAATGTATGCCATTCAGCAGACTCTTTTATCCAAAGCGAATTACAGTAGTGAACGCATACTTTTTTTTTCTTCAGTATATGGGGTCCCAATGGGAATCGAACCCACAACCTAAGCGTTGTACAACGCCATGCTCTGCCTACTGAGCCACACAGTAATTACTAATTGCCATCATAAATTATATTCAGTGGTTAAAAAAAAGAAGCTTATTCTCCAATTTATAATAGATCCAGATGTTCTCAACGCCCCATCACAGGGCCCCTTATTCAATCAGTACAATAACTGCTGTGTCCTTCACTTTGAATTTGAATAAAAACAAGTGTTTAAATCCCCCCCCACCCCCATCTTTATATCACAACATTTGGAACTGAGTGGCCTCTGATATCATTGCAAAAAATGTGAGAAATGAAACCAAGTTACTTTGGCTTGAATGTTAAGGGCAAAACGCATTGCAGTAGTATTGAGCGGAGGCCTTTTCATCCGCCGCCGGTGGATTCTCTCCGCCGTGGTGTCAGCATGCAGAGGCTCCAGTGATGGACACCATGAAGTGTGGAAGTGTGGCTCATTACTCGGCTTCTTTGAAAAGCCCTGTGATGGGCTAAAGCTGCGGCTTAGTCTCTTTGGGGGAAGAAGAGCCTGCCAGTCCCGCGCCACACCAGAGGCTGATGTTCAAGGAGTTGATCATTAACGGGACCCCTGATTGGTCTCCGTGGAGCGACCGCTTGCCTGAAACACAGCCCGGCATGGAGAGAGAGGGGCGCTGCATCTCTGCGTTACAGCACGTCGGGAGACTTCTGTCAGAACCCCACCTCTTCTTTCTTTCTCTGTCGAGGGGGGGTGGGGGCTGTTTTCCAGTCTCTGGTGGGTGAAGTCTTTGAAGATCATCTTCTCGCTGTTAGATCATCGCCCCGATTGTTTTAAAAATGTAAATGCGTTCGCGGACGGCGCCGCCGCGCGTTGCCAGGGAGTCAAAAGGCACACGGCGTTAATGCAATTTACGGAGCGGAGCGGTTTGCTCAATAAGATGTCTTTCGCTCGTGAGCGCGAGATTAATGAGATTGTGAAATTGTTGTATGTATTTAGCGGATAATTTATTGATTCGTCCGCAAGTTGAATTCTGCTCAGTTCTGAGGGCCTGCTTTAGTAAACGCTTAACGGCAGAATAAAAGTGTAGGTGTGGGGGCGTGCGCGCACGGTCGCTATCGATCAGCAGATTGTTACGGGCTTGCACTTTTCAGAGAGATGAACAGGAAATCCCAGGTTACCGGTGCCAGCTGGAGGAAGCTGTACAGAGCTCACGGGCTATCGGCACACACACTGTGGCGTGACGCGGTGATCGCCCACATTAACAGCAGTGACCTTAAACACAGCGACAACCTCCTAATTGCCCAAAATACTCAAGTGGCGGCAGATTGCCAGCCATGGAATTGACACCGCTCCCCATATTGTGCACCGTCTCCCCTTTGCCCTCGCTCTTGGAGATTGAAGTGTTGCTGAGTCGCTGCGCACGACTCACTAGAGCCTCCTCCTTTATTGAACGGAAAGGTCTGTCATCCCGCTCCAGAGTGTTGTATTGGTTCACAGAGAAGCCTGAGAAATCTGCTAAATTGGTCTCGGCTCAGTCAGCGACTTCTGTGCGGAGTGATGTAACAGTGGCTTTTGTGCTACACAGCATTCCTCTCCCAGCTCTTGATAGGAGGCTTAGCGGTGGTTGTGTAAACGCGTAGCGGTGTAAGCGGAGAACGCATCTATGAAAGGACTGTAATGCTCTGGGATGTAGAGGGGGAGCGGATGCTTTGCTAGGTCTCAGTGTGTGCTGTGCTCTAAGTGCACAGAGACCCTGGGGACTGCCCAAGGTGTTGACCCGCCCCCCCCCACGTTTTTGATGCTCGATGCTCCTGATCACATGGTCATCTTCTGCTGGGTCAGACCGTGACCGTTACCAGAACTGGAGGAGCACCGATAGTGCCGTGCGGTGATGTGCGAAGGCAATTTTATCACACTGGACCACATTATTTTCTTGTAATTCTCCCTCAGCGCATTGATCCCCACTAACAAGAAGGGTGTCGGTTTGTGGGCACCGAGATGATGTGATTATTAGCGGAGAAGATGTGGACACATGGCGGCCTGCTGCCGGAGGCTCCTGGGGGCTTTGTATGAATGATAATGCAGCCCAGAAATGAGCATGTCTCACCTAAAGGCAATGATATCGACGGGAATTTGTGTCCTGCTCTGGTGATCTATGAAAAATAATTGGATAATCACAGATTGCTTTGTAAACACTATCTACTTTTCCCTCGTAGGACAGTTGGCATTGGATTACTGTATGGTTTGGGTTATTATTATTATTTTTGGAACAAACTGTGGGAAGGATCTTTCAAAATTATTTCATTTGTTATTAGTTTGCATCATTACTAGGGGTGTGGCCTTTATTTAGAATAACAGACACAATATTTCAGGCATTATATTATTCTTCAGATTGACATGATGACAAGATCAAGAAATCTGAAACTGACAAAAAGTTTGATTATACCTTGCACCTTTTACCAATTGGGATGTGCATGTATTCCAATTATCTATAGCCAAATTTCAACCATATTTATGTTATTACCACAATGTATTTTCATGATAGTCATGATATATCATCACAACTATACATCCTTGGCAATTCGAACCCTGGATATGAGTGATCTGAATATGGTTCCTCCACTAGTAGGGTAGTGATGAGCACATGATGACATCAGCCCCTAGAGACAGCTAAGTCAGCATTTCATTGGCTGTTGGCTTGCTATGGCTCTGTCTTATTGTAACCTTGATTATGATTAACGCCTAACATCATAAACACAACACACACACCACCACGACACCTAATAACAACAAGGACCACAATGGAAACAAGTCCTAGGACTTTTCTGTGTCATCCTTGATATGTCATTTTAAAATGTACATGAACATCGGGATGTAACCATGTAGTGTCTTTTTAAAAGCGAAATGGCAAATAAACTAAACTAAACTAAAATCTGTAATGAATGTGCCATCCCAGGGTCACCAGTAGCTGAGGCTGATAAGCACTCCCACCCATGGGAGCTGAGCCAATAGCGTGGGGTCAACAAGAAACCGCTCACAGCCACTGGCACCGCACAGCGTCCTGCAGGCTTTTCTACTAACTTCCTGTTGACCGGGTTAACTCCCTTGAGTCCTTCCCCACTGATTGGCTGGGCAAATTTGGATTCGGATTCCATGCCACACTTAGATGGGTCTGTAAGGAGCCAACAACAGCTCTTTAAAAAAGACAGACAGCTTTTCAGCTGTAAAATGCATTTGGCTCCATCTCACCAAGCTTTGAGATGAGATTTAATTTGGCTCGGGCAGACAACATAGCAGTTAGGACCAGCTGGTTTGGCACCCGCTCTTACTGGCTGAAAAGAAGCAGGCGCACTCAAGGTAATGTTGTTTGGTACAACAGAGAATGAGCTTCACACTCGCAACCCACTGCGTGGAAGTGGGAAGCCGTGACAACATCTGTAGAATGCTACAGCGCAGGCTGGATGCGCAGCTTATTGGCAATTAGTGGAGGGAATTTTAATTAATCCAAAATGGGTCCAACAGCTCACACGAATAGCAGCTCCACTTCGCCTGTGGATGCCTGAAAGGAGGAAATGCGTCCATTCGTCAGTTTAGTCCCTCGACCAAGCTTGCGGCTCTTCAGAGCAGAACGTCAACCGTTCAACCCTCCAGAGTCATTTCGCATAAATATATTCAGGGAGGTTTGGTTTTTCAAATCTCTTGGTAAAGAAGTAATAGCCGTCAAGCAACCTCTGTTCAGGAACACCATTTTGTTGCTATAAGCTTCTCTAGATCCGGAGATGAAATCACTGTTGGCAGCACTGTCGTTGGCTGCTGGGGAATTAGTGGTATAAATCTTGTTAAAGCCATCAACTGGATTCTGTGACTCTGCCCGCCTGTTCCACTTGCTGGACATGACTGCCTCAGGCAGGTAACAGTATCTCACAGTGTGTCAGGCACTGGTCATGAGTATTTCTAATAGAGCATTGCTGTATTTTGGCTACTTTGTGGCTTGAGATGACTCTTAGGTGGTGAAAATCTGTTTCATGATTAGCATTGTGATCACTTTGGGATTAGCATAGTCTTTAGTCTGTACATCGTCTGAGATCTTTTTGTGTCTGTACCAACTAGGCCAAGTAGTTTGTGGTGTAAATGAGCCACAATGTCAGTGGTAAGAACACTACAAAGAGCTGTCAATTACCATGATTGGTTACAAATCTGGGAGTCACTGAAAGTATATGACAGTTCTGCCCATTTTTGTAAGCTATGTGAGTCTCCCCTTCTCTGTTCCTCTCTTGCCTGGTCCTGCGGAGGAGGTCTTTTTTGTTCTGGTAGAGGAAAAAGGCTGTGTCCACATCCCCACCTTCACAGGCTTTCTCACGCAGCTGCGGCCCACCTCCCTCATCCCGGTGGCCCCCTGAACATCAGCACAAGACCTGCCAATAGCACAGGGGTGGCCTACCCTGGTCCTGGAGCTGCAGGTTCTGCTGCTTTTTGTTGTTACTCGGCACCTAATTGATCTGTTAAAGTGGCTGCTTACACAGTTAACCTCAGCCCGCCTGGCTTTCTTGGGTCTAAAGTGGTTGCTGATTTTAAGGTAAAAACAAAAAAACAGAAGACGCTGTTGCCCCTCCGGGATCAGGCTTGGCAACCCCCGCTGTAGTGCGTGCGTTCGTCAGACTACTCACCCGTGTGTCCTCTATCAGCCCATCCAGATAACATAAAGGTCGTTGGATCTGCGCCGCGCCTGCCTTGAACAGACACCTATGAAAAAACAGCTCCGCCTCCCCGCATTGGCTGTGGTATCCCAGCAACCTCATGTCCCTCGCTTTCCTGTCCGCTGCGCCGCGATAAGACCACTGCCACCAGCGTGAAGAGGCCAGATTAGCCGCATACATTACAGCAACCCTCCTGGGCCCTGCTGCCGCCTCTGCAGCAAGGGAGCTCCTCGCCTGTTCAGCCACAGGTTCCGGGGCGGCAGTGTAGTGTAATGGTTAGGGAACTTCGCTTGTAGGTTCGATTCCCAGGTGAGGCACTGCCGTTGTACCCTTGAGCAAAGTACTTAACCTGAACTGCTTCAGTTTATATCCAGCTGTAAAAATGTATTGTAAGTAAAGAAATGTACAAACTGTGGTGCTCTGGGTAAGAGCGTCTGCTGTATACCTGTAATGTAAGTATAATGGATCCCAAACCAAGATCTGAGTTGGCTTTCCATTGGTTGTGCAAGTAAGCGCCGTGCTGCTGCTGATCAGAGGCTAATAGTGGAAAGAAAATGTAGTGTGGGTGTAGCTGTTGAGGCAAGTGAGTGGTGGGGGGGGGGTCTCTGTAAAGATGATTTTGAAAGATTTTGGTTTCTGTGGCAGTCTCTAAGGAGCTTCTTCTTCTGTCGTTGGCTTTTGTCATTGTACACTATTTTTGTGCAGTCAGAAGTAAGGGGCCTCTCTAATTTAAAGGCAGATTCTTTCTTTTTTGTCAGAGCGTCTGGCTTGTTTCCAGAAGTTTTAAACAATGAGTGTCACACTCCTCTCTAGATTTGGCGACTCTTTGTAGATTGCTTTAGTTTGCAGCTTTGAAATAACAAGCCATTCCTCGCCAACATATGCTGTGCCAGATCCTGTATCCTGTTATATAATATATATATAATATTATGCTGTTTTATTGTGAAAAGGAAAGAAGGTGCCACAAAAGCCATTGTGACTGAGATAATGATACCCTCGCCCTCACTCCTCTTTTGGTGTGACCTGTTTTTCATAATCATTCTGCGGTGAAAGTAACATATTTTTAATTTAGTCCTTGCCTTTATGTGCTGGGGTTCCTCTTCTGAGCTGTGCGCTTTCAGCCTTTTCATGCAGCTCTCTGGTTTTTATTACGGCGCGTTTGAACTTTCTGAAGATGGGTTTGAATTAAATATCCAGTGGAAGACATCACCCTTTCTTCTCCCTTTCGTTGGTGTTCCTGAACGTCTGTCTGTCATGTAATTAAGACTTGGGGGAGGAGGTGGAGTAGATCCTTCTTCAGTGAATGGGCCTTTGTGCACAAGAGGCTTGCGTCTTTCATCTCGCTATTAAAGAGACGCAGCACGGTGAAACAGTGGGACGGTTGACAGCCCATTACATCGATTCAGAAGTGACTGCACAAACGTGAGGAGATGCTTCTGGGGCAGAGAACTAAATGAAAACAGCACTGGCTGTGGCCATCACCACAGAGAGAGGCCCACTGGGTGAGCAGTATGTGTACCATGTCTACCAAGGTTTCCAAGCCCCCTCTCTTTACAGGGATGAGGGCAGCTGGTGGGGTTATTGGAGATGGGATGGGTCATCTGTGAGAATGGTGGGTTGTTGTGCTGGTGGGTTGAGGCACTAACAGGGGGGTTGAGGCACTAACAGGCAGAGCTTGCTTTTTTTGCATATACATATACTGTACATATACAGACCTGAGAGTTTGTTAACATTTGCACTGACTGGCAGAAACGAAATGTCAGTGGAATAAAATATATGGCCTGGATTCAATCAACATTTGTCCTGACTCACAATTAAAAGTGAGTGTTGGTTTCCTTCTTCACGAGCACAATTTGTCGAGATCAGCAATCACCAAAATGAAGTACAAACTGTATGTGTATATTTTTCTCTCTCTCTCTCTCTTGCAGCCAGATCTCTCTTAAGTAAGATTTAAAGCCACATTTTATATGACAGTGTAAAGGGAGCCATTTACTATAGCTATTTATAATGGCCTTTCAGAATCTGTGAGCAACACCACATATTTCCTGCCCCAGCTACCCTCTGAAGCAAACTCCCGTTTTTTTTTTTACAAGAGAGAACAGGGACACGTAGAAAGTAGGCTGGCTTATAAAAGCGAGACCTCTTCTGTACAGAGAGTGAGCAGAAATCTGAATTTGATGTTCTTGTGGGACACAGGTCTGACCAAAACAAGTGTTTTTTCAACACCCAGATAGTATTTTCAAGGCTTTGAGTGTGGAAGCACAGTCCTTTAAGATTGCCTTTTCCCTTTAGCTCCAGTATCCTTCAAGCTTAGAGGTGATGGAGGTGTTGTATGACCAATGTCTTTTTTCAACTGCACCAGTTTGTTCTCCATACAGAAGGCACAACTACAGGTAAAACTGGCAAAATAAAGGAAACACCAACATAAAGTGCCATAATAGGACGTTGGGCCACCACAAGCTTCCTGAACAGCTTCGATGTGCCTTGGCATAGATTCTACTAGTGTCTGGAACTCTGGGAAATTGGAGGGATACAACACAATTTTTCCACGAGAAATTCCATGATTTTGTGTTTTGTTGATGGTGGTGGAAAACACTGTCTCAGGCACCGCTCCAGAATCTCCCATAAGTGTTCAACTGGGTTGAGATGTGGTTACTGAGACGGTCATGGCATCGTTTTCATGCTCATCAAACCATGCAGTGACCACTCATGCCCTGCTGATGGGGGGCATTGTCATCCTGGAAGAGACCACCCCCATCAGGATAGGAATGCTTCACCATAGGATGAAGGTGATCACTCAGAATGGCTTTGTATTTATTGGTGTTTACCTGTCTCTCTAAGGGGACCTAAACCATGCCAGGAAAATGCACACCACACCATAACAGAGCTGCAAGAGCCCTTCATTTACTCAAGTGTTTCCTTTATTTGAGCAGTTACCTGTACATCCACGGTAGCCTCTTATAATGGGACATCTAGTCAAAAGCTCATCTTCTTTTGCACAACACCAGTGGAATACAAACCCCAGTGTTCTCCCACAAGAGCTGCAGTGTGGTCATGTGACATCCGGCCACGTGGCCACAAAGTTGATCATCTCTTGAGGTCAGGGGTGTGGGCTTATTCTGCAGAATGTATGTATTGTGGTTTTCTGCCATGTCCTGCCTTGAAACAAGACGTGATTACATGCACCTTAAACCAAGGACAGTCCATCTGCCACCACTGCAAACAGCCTCCTGCAAGATCAAATATTTAATACAAAAATCTTGAGTGAGAACTGTTTGTGTTTCTCACAGCAACTCCTGTGTGTGGTATACATTGGACGTTTGTATTCCTCAGTCAAACCCCCAATACACTTTGTTGAAACGGATACAAATGCTAAAGTATACCACATTCTTCATGTAAAAAAACCTGAAAAAACAAGATGAAAATCTGTCTCCACAGTGAATGAATAAATCTTCACCGGAGATTTTGAGACAAAAGAAGAGACTGTGCGGAGAAAATAAAAAAGGCATTTCGGAGAGAAACAAGATGGATTATTGTGATATGCGTGCTAAGGCTAAAAAACAAGGGCAGCTAAAAGGCACTTCAACTAAATTGATAGGCAAAAGTTATGCGGAAAGATTGAAGACACTTCATCTATTCAGGTTTAGCAAAAGAAAACTAAGGGGGATTTGATTACGGTTTTTAAATTCATGAACGGGATTAACAAGGTCAACTACCAAAGATTTGTTACATTTAATTCAGTTGGCAGAACCGTTAGAACTGAAGTCCAATCTTGATGCAGTACTGGATATTCTTTAGACTAGGAAATTACGAGCCTAGGTGTGCCGAACGGCCTGTTGTCATCATCATGTGTTCTTATGTTCTTGTGCATTCTACACTTACGTGTGTAATAAATGACAGGGGGGGCGATAACACCAGCCTTTCTGGCGTTGAAGCTAAAATTATCCTCATGACTGACACGCTGCACAGTTGATCGTTACTCAGCTCTGTCCTCGTCTCGCAGGAAATGTCAAGTCATGAGCAACTTCTGACCAAGACAAATGGCAAAAATCATCTGCGCAGCACAGCTGGAGGGAGGAGGCTGATGAAAGTAGACAGGGAAACGTCCAGGCTGTTCTTCCTCAAGCTTCTCGCCCCAGTGAGCCCCATCCGTCTGGGCACCTTTTTCACTCTGGAGCCCTTGGCCCATATGCCGAGTCCCTGCCAAAGCTGGGGGAAGAGCTCTGGTCCCTTGCCTGGTCCCTTGCCTGGTCATCAGCGGTCACGCAACCACCGCTCACAACTGAGAGGATTATGTGAGAAACCGCTGGATGCGGAAGGGGCCTACTCCCGTGTGTGTGTGTGTGTGTGTGCGCCCATGTGTGTGTCTGTTATACATGCCAGAGCTTACATCCTTACCAGTGGGAGGGGGGCTCAACATGGCCCCCCACTGTTTCCTGAGGGATGCTCTCAACTCTCTCTCTCTCTCTCTCTCTCTCTTCACTGTCCGGTGAGCCCTAAGCGTCGTCCGATTGGCCAGCCGCCGTCACATCGGCAGGTGCAGTAGGCAGGGCCTGGGCTCTCTGCGGCCGCTGTGTTCCCGCCGCGCTGTGAGTATTACGAGAATTTCAGTGCAATGACAGGAGGATATGATGCCTGGTAAACCCACACGCATGCATCTTCCATGAGAGGGCGCTGTGGGGCCCACGCAGTCCTGGCACCCCTCCCCTCCATCTCCTCCCCCCTCCCGAGCTCAATGAGCCCCACCTGGAGCCCCTCTTATCCCTGGCCTCGTTTGTCAGATGCGCGCCTTTCACATGCCAGAAAACAGTTTTTTAAACTGTTTCCTAGAAAATGGCTTGTGAAACCATTTTAATGAGCGCCTAAGCCTATGGCACTATTCCTCAGCACGGCCGTGACTGTAAGCCAGCCGTATTGTTTTTAGGAGAAAGTGGTTTAGATTGGAGAAAAAAAACATTTTTTTTCAGCTTTGAAGTAACGAAAGCAAGCAGCCACACCACACACACTGCCAGGGTTGGCATTGAAACGCAGTATGTGCCTCTGCTGGGTTACCCCCTGCCTTTACCTCCCTGGTCTGTGTGGCACAGCCTTCTGGAAGAGTCTCCTGTCACTCCAACGTTAACAGATATCGACACATCCTGGCAACGACATCGAACCTAGAGCGTCTCTGCAGAGTGTTCGCTCCAGCCCTGAATCCTTCTCCCTCCCCTCCAAGGTGATCCATTCAACCCAGCTTCATTCACATCCACAGACAAGCAGACAGACACACCGTTTCTCACCCTCCATCTCATCCAGTGGTTTGTTCTTGCTCTAAAACGACTGCGGAAGAGCAGAAGATGGAAGGCTCCCCCCCACTCCTCCCCTCCCCCACCATAGACCCTCACAGGCGGTGAGCAGGACGAATCTGGGATGAGATCCCTCCCCTTGTGTCTCAGGGGATTCCTCCATTCCTTCCTCCTCCCGTTCCACAGTAGCACCAGTGCGCTAACGATTGGACCCGCCGACCCTGCGCTGGGAACAGCTGTGTCCAAGGGGCACGTGCCTGCTCTGACGTCAGCCGTAAAACCTTTCAGGAAGGCTTAAGTGTGCGAGTGTGCGGGGATGAAGAGGCCATGCTGGGCTGACCTCCAGGGATCGGGGGGCTTAATGCACAGCTCCCCCATGCCCCGCTGAGGGAGCGCCATGCTGAATCCCTGAATCCCTGTGGATTTTACACCATTTCACCTCTCCCGGAAACTCTGCATGCGTAGTGTGTGCATAGCATTGAAGCAAGCAGACTGATTCTCGGAGTGGTATGCGACAGTCGCCACAGATGGCCAAAAGGAGTGGTTTTCTTGCTGTTGTGATGTTTTGGGAAATTTGAAAACCTTTTCCCATTATTTTGGTGTATGCTATTCAAATAATGAAGAGACTGCTATTAAGCATCTCTTGAACAGACATGAAATAAACATATGCAGTGTCCATGTTGGTTAATGTATATATATATATATTTTATTTTGCCATAGAAAACAATGTGCATGTGCCATAATCTGTACACAGTAGCGTACATGGTCCAGTCCACGAATGACAACCATAGCAGCATATGCAACACAAAAAGCATGAATGAGCTCTCAATCTGTGCTTATCATTTTTTATCATGTGTTATTCTTCCTGGTTTTCAGATCTGCCTATCTGTCTATAGTTATGTCTGTCTGTAGATAATATTATATCTAAGTATTTATATGTACAATTGCTGTGACTTGACTGAAAGTCTGTGGATAAAGTTGTAGAAAAGTGCAAAACCGCAGCTTTAGTCTTCTCAATTGGAAACTCATGCAGCCTCATGATGATGCGCACTGCACACTACCACTTATTGTGCCCACAAGTAAGCTTTAATGGTTGTCGTGAAATTGTCGTTTTATGCTAAGTGTACAGTTTTATTGCATGTAAACCAGCAGTAGCTTTTATACATTTAATGGAAATATTCGCTGTCCATGAGAAACAAATGTTTTTAAACCTGAATTTTAACAATTATGACTGGTTAGTAAACCCCACAGATGTTTTTTTTAGGCTTTTACCATCCACACAGTAAATCTGGCCCTCAGCCCTCGCCTTATGTTGGAATGGCAAACCTAATACAGCTGGGGTCTAGAATGGTGGCAGTCATTGCTGTGATGTCACAAGCAGAACCTGAATTAAAACCCACCCTTTAATTCCACCTTGAAATGGCATGGATAAATTGTCTCCAGCTGCGTGTGGCAATTCCAGCAAATGAGTTATATCGATCGGTAGGCCCGGAGACACCTTGACCCTGACCCTTGATTTATCCTCCTCCTTTCCGATTGAAATATCTCCTGGAGAAAGAGGGTGGTTATGATTTTAATGACTATTCAGTGTCCGCTCTCACCGTTCCATGTGGAATTTGGTCAGCCTGTGATTTATCCAGGACAGTTCTTCCAATCTCCCTTCCCGTAGCGTAAAGCTGAAGTGTGGCTGGGATAGATTGGAGCCATAATATAAGGGCAGGTGCGCTGAGCTTAACACCCTTTGTCTGTGAAAACAGTTAACACTGAGGGCTTTGATGAAATCTGCCAGAAATGGATGAAAGTAATGTTATTTTAACCAGTTCCAGGCCTAAACTGGAACCGTGAGGTCAGGGTATGGTCATGCCCATGCACTTGTGAAAGGATGCAGTCAGTTCGCAATACTCATATTTTGTCTGTCCTAACATTTTAAAGCTCTTGCATTTAATTTCTCTGTAGATAAAGGTTTTAGGTTTTGAGTTTCCATCATTTATGGAAGCTATGGCATGCTCATATTTTAAAAGAAAATTGTTCCGGAAAAGTTCAAAGACCTGAAAAAAAGTCCATCCATATCATTCAGGCATTACACATTCCATGAATATCTCTCTATTTTCCTAGCTATCATTTGTCCCACAGTAGTCCCTCTCTGAGTGAATTCTGGGTGAGCTATGTAATGGCAGTGAAACAATATTACCATTATCATTGCATGCCCCCCCTCTGAAGTGGAAGATAATAATCCATGAATTATGGTTTGCTTTGATCTGAGTAGAGCACTCTAACGTACACAAAGATGAAAGTGAAGGAGTACGGCACACGCTTCATTGACAATCAGGCACCCTCACGATGCACAATGGCAATATTGACTGGAGGAAGCCATCAGAAGCCATGATGTGATCGACTGTGTGTGGATTAGGTCCCAAAACCAAACAGCGCGTGGACGGAGGAGCTCATAGATCTGTTTTACGAGGTGTAAGAAGCTTAGTGACAAAGACAAACAGCGCAACTCACATAAAGATCGAGAGAGCGAGAGAGACAATGCTTTGCAAGTCCGCAGCCCAGTGAACCTGAAACCTCCACTGCACTCTGGCCCCTAAATCTCACTCGAACTGATTCGCATTATGCAACTGGTAATGCTAAAGACACCGCAAGCTGATTGCACCAAGCAACAGGATGAACCGAGGTGCTGTTGTGTGCCATCACGGTTAAGGAACAGGGCTTGTAACCAGAATAATCGAGGGTGGTTGATTCCTGGGTGGGGCACTGCAGTCTTACTCTTTAGCAAAGTACTGAGGTAATCTTCTGTTGTATCAGCGAATATCCAGCTGTAGAAATGGATCTTATGTGAAATAAATACATGTTTATGTATCTTCTGATCTTATGTCAAATAAATGATGGAAATTAAATGTATTGAAATGTATTGAAATAAAACATATCACAACATATCATAATGCTTCAAAATATATGGAGAAATATATAAATAACTGCAGTTTTCAGATATTGCAATGTATTTTTTTAAATACTGGGATCTCCTCGTAACCCCCCACCCCCTGCCAACATATTTTAAAAAAAACAGACACACACATTGCTGTGAAATATGTTTATCATTGTATTTAAAAAAAAAAAAAAAAAAGTTACTATATATTTACAGTATATTGCAGCATATCCCATTTCTGTAAGGGAAAGCCGATGATGGTGTGTTGCGGACTGAATGTGAACGTGAGCGTGTGCTGATGTGCAGGTTGCCCTCCAGGGTGGGTGTGCTCGCTGTGCAACGCAGGGAGATCAGAGCCTAAGGGGACGCAAAGCATTAGCCCGGCCGCGGGCCTCATTCAGATATCCCGCCATCATCGCTGTGTCTCCTCTTGGTGGTTGTGCGATTGCGTAAGGTATTGGAGGACATGATCCCTTCTCATCAGCAGAGAGGCGCTTCTGTTTCATTTCTGCCAAGCCGTCTCCCTCCAGTCAGGGTCTCATTTATACGGTTTAAACCTCAAAAATGTAATCACGGTTAAGCAAGTCCTTTAAAAGCCATTACAAGCTGATTGCCTTATATTCTCTGACCTTATATTCAAGGGACACCTGTGCACCTCACAAGGGTGTAGCCAGCTGGGAGTGTGACATCATTTTGGTGGTGGTGGGGGGATCTGATGCCTGCTGCTGAAGACGGTTAAAACGGCGAGGGTGGGGGTGATTAAGGGGTGATCCCAGTCCTGGGGGAGCAGCCCTCTTTGACTGGAGTTGGCCGTCGCCCCGAGGTAGAGCCTCCCGCTATTACTGAAAGGAAGTGAAATAAACAGAGCGTTGTACTCCTGGCCCTAACCAGACCGGCTGTCTGACTCACAGTGTACGGGAGCCACTAAAGATGTCTCACCACACAATTCACTGTGATGGAAGCCGCGTGCCTCGCTTGTGTTTGTGCTGGCAGGGCGGGAGGTGTCGGAGACCGAGCCCTGTGTGTTTCCCCTCGCGGATCGAGAGGCCGGCGCGCGGCTGCTCGGCTCTGCTGCAGCGCGGCCTTCCATTGGTTTCATGCGTGCCGATTCATTATAGGTGCTTCACTGTCACTAACAAGGAAACAAGGCAAAACAGGTGAAAAGGCAAAAATGCTAAAAGCAGAGGAAAACATAGCATAACATACAGTGCATGGACATCCTAGTTGTGCTCTTTTACTGCCTCTATACTTCCTTCTCTCTCTCTCTCTCTCTCTGTCTGTCTCTATATGTATATATATATATATATATATATATATCACTATATATATATATATCACTATAAAGTCAACTCAATTTAAATGGCTTTATTTTTGGGGGTGTGTCTATCACAAATGTTTTTACAGAATGGCAGTGTGTATAGTATGTTGCTAGCAGTTGCTTTTTAAATAAAGTGTGTTTCTGAAATTGTTTGACTAGATGGGGATTGTGTATGGGAGATGGCAATTAGTTGTAAAAGTATAGGTCATAGGGTAGAGGTCAGAGGAAGAGAGTGCTAAGCTGGCTGTCTCACAGCCTCTTGTGTCCAGACTCAAGCCCCAACAGGGAAAGTAAAAGTCTTCAAGGGTCAATATCTTGGCGACAAAGTTCTCTGAACTATTGTTACATTTGCTGATGACGCCAGTTAACAAGCCAAGCTCTGACAGTCACAAAACTGTGAGCATTCTGAATCAGTTAGTGTTAATTCAACACTCATTTGGATCGAAATCATCTCTGTATTGATGCACGATTTGGATGGATCCGTTGTTCATAACGGAAGACAGGAAAGTTTAATTCATCAGCCGGCCATGGGCACACAATCACGCCAAGAAATGTTCAACAAACACTAGTTCTTGCTGTGTTTTATACAGTTTAACAGCTACATTTACATTCATTCACACTTGGGTGCAAGGCCCGGCCTGATTGGGCCAGAGACACTATTCTTACAAGACATCTCCTGGCTCAGCAAACATTGGGGTGTCGTCCATGCTGTCTCTAATACACAAACACAAACCTCATCTGCGTGTTCTCAGACCAAATGTCATGTTTCTTACATATGCTCAAAATTATATTCTTACAAAAGACTCATATTGTGGATTTTATTTATAAAAAAGCACCATGCAAGTACCTGTGTTTCATATGGATTTAGTAGATGTGGAGAAGAATACATTATTTCAGCGAAACGTGTATGCGTAAGAAATATTAATAAGAAAACTGCCGAGTTTGAAAGCATTTCATTTAAAGCATCATTTGGAGATACTTTTTGTTACGAAAATGTGAATCCACTCCCAACAAACGTCATTAATTAAAAATGATGTGAAGAGAAACTTGTTTAGTTCAGCGTCCATTAAAATGAATGTATTAGTTTAATGTGTTCTAATAGAAGTGATGCAGAGGATATAGCTCTGGTGATGGTCTCTGTGTAAAATAGCAGATTGGATTAATTTATGCAATTTGTTTTCCTGCGATGAATTATCTTAAAACTACCCAAGACTAATGCTGGCGTGACAGATTCCAAATCGTGCAGTTTCAGCACTGTAATGCGGTTCAGTCTGCTTCTCTGTGAGGCTGGGAGGGGTGGAGGGAGGAGTAGCGAGGGCTGTGCCTCCCTTTTGGCTGCTCTCAGGTGTTCCTGTTCCCTCCCACAGCCTGGAGAGGACTACAGGACCTTGGACAGCACCTACAGGCAGGCTCACCTGAGGCTAATGAGCAGTCAACTCAGGTGTTAGCCATTGCCTTGGTTATTTAGGCCATTATAAAAGCACAGCCTGCCATGCCTGAAGGAAGATGTTGGTTTTTTTTTGCCCTCTTGATTGAAACCTTAGACTTTTTTGTTTTTGGGTTTTGTTTCATTCGATTTTTCAACTGCCCTAAAAAGGGTAAATAAACCGTAAAATAATTCCATCCACTACCTGGCATGGTGGCCACCCCTGCCACCCTGCTACACCCTGTTAATGGGAATTTTGATTAAAGCCTTCTGTGCTTAAAGACTCTTTGCCATAGTATCAGTACACCATCAGCCTCTGACTGACAGGGGTAGGAATGAGAGGAAGAGTACGAACTCACACGTGCCTATCCTTTTATATATGCGTCTATGCTGTACGTATACAATTTGTTTTTCGAAAATGATGCATAACAGTGAAAAGCAACTTTGTCTCTTCACAGAATGCTTAGCACACAACCCTGTCACGGAGATGGTTAACGGCTTTCAGAGTAGCCATTACGGGAGCAGGTAACAAAAGCAATGTGCACCGATGCTTGAAATAGGATGCAGTTGCCCTGACCACATTTAACCTTGTGCTGGGGATGTGGTGGATTTGTCATGGTGCGGGACAAACGGGTTCTAACATGCCCTTCTCTTGGCATGTGCCGTTATCGCGGGTGCGTTGGCGGTGAGTCATGGGTGGAACATTGACCGCGTGAGGAGGAATGCTCCGAGCTTCAGCGCGTTCCGTCCTGTGCACTGCGACTGCAGGGACGAAGAAGCAGGCCTACACTGTATAACAGCTGCCTGCCTCCAGGCTGCTTGAGGGACTCACACACTCTGTCCTGTTAGCTCTGCAGCCTAAAACCAGATCCATTTCCCTGTGCTGAGTTTTCACACAATTTCCCACGAATCGCTACCAATGCAGGGAATCCCTGGACTGGGGCAGTGCGAGGCGCAGGCCACAACCGTGGCAACCCGCGGATTTCTACATAACGGCAGGGGAAATCCTCTTCAGTAGAGGGGTCAGTAAAGCATTCAGGTTTTTTTGTTATATTCCCATATTTCCAACCGCCCAATTACCGTTGTAGGCCTGTCCCGCCGCTGCAATGTTATCTGTTTGTGAGGGTGCACGCTAGCATGCACCTCCTCCGAAATGCATTTGAAATGCATTTGCTTTGCTCTGCAATCCGCCAGCGGAGCTGCTGCAGTCACTGCGCCCAGGCAGGTGCAGCCAGAGGAGTGGCTGTTAAGCAGTGAAGTGGGGAGTACCCTGCCAACTGAAACCCTTCCTTTCCGGGGAGGCTGTGGCCAATTGTGCACCGTCCCATGGGAATCCTGGGCTGTAACTTTAACTAAAAAAAATCCTGTTCAATATTCAGAGAAAACAACATGTAGATTAATTTGACTAGTGTTCCAATATGCGTGTTGCAGACCTGGTAACATTGGGAAATAGTTTTGAGAACCACGCGCAGAGAAGTTGTTGAGCGGGGGGGGAGGGGGTGAATTCCTTTCATTAGTTGAAAAACCTCTTCAATATTTCCCAGAAATGCAATATTTTCCTTGCAAAGCATGAGAAATGCTAGTTCACCTGACCAAACTTTTATTGCCTCCAGTCCAAATACGAGTTCTATATACTGTAACTATGTTTTAACTGCAGCCTCATTTTAGTAGTTAAAGTGATACCCACGTGATTTGGCAATGCAGAGAATATTTCCCATAGTAGAATTTATTTGTGCAAATATGAAGACAAACATAACATCGTCACAAACATCGTCATAAACGATCATAAACGTCATAAACGTCAAAATCTTCAGAGAACAGGGTAGGCTGCTGTTACTGTAAATGTCTTGCATTATTGGTCATTTGAGGCGTGATTTTGTGCACGTTGTTTTTTTAAGTTTTTTTAATGATCATTTCGAATCTCCCCATTCATCTTTGGAATGCAGATTTGAAATCATATTTGATTTTCGAATGCAGTGTGACGGCGCCAGCCAGCCAGCACCAGCACAGTGCGAACTCAGTGTGGACCGCGGGGCGCGTCACTGCAGAGAGCTGGCACCTCAGCACCCCACCCAGAAGGGCCGAGTTAAGCGCTGATGAATACCACACTTTTCATCCTGTAAGTGAGATGATTCGTCAGCGAGTGTAGCTGCAGAGTAACAAACAGGCCACAGTGTGCTGTTAATGCTCAGAAACACTGCTGAGCCTTTTCACTTAAGAACTGCAATGTGAAATGTTTTGTGATTAATTACAGCCCCACATGCAGTAGAGAATGTGGAGTGTGTGTATATATATATACACACACAGTATATATGCAGGATTCACTAGCGTAGGCTGATGGATTTTGCTGATGATGTTGGCTTTCTGGAATGAGAGATGATTGGGTCTGCTCAGTACAGAGTGTGGGAATGGAGAGAACAGTTTATTCCTCGTGATAAAATCAGCGGGACTGCGACCAGCTATTTTCCCCCTCTCGTGGAGAGAGTGTCTCAGTGCCAGCTGGTGGCATTCTGGTTTTATATTATTGAATAAAACTGTTTTTCAAATAATCAAACGTAAACCTTTTCTCTTAATTGTTTGTAGATTTTGTCACAATAATGATAAAATCCTTTTCCCATTAGGCCAAGCCCCAAACAACTTTAAAGAAATTGACAAAGCTACAGTAACTCAATAAAAACAAATGTGTTGAAAACTTGTGGAAATGTAAAAAGCCTTTAATACATCCTGGGCAAGACAATAAAATAAATGTGTATCTATATCATATATACTGTATATATGTATATACTGTATATATATATATGTGTGTGTATATATATATATATATATATATATATATGTGTGTGTGTGTGTGTATTTATTTAGTTTTTTCACTATTGACTCTGAAGCACTGCCAACAAAAAGTTTTCTTATTTAGAAAATGATTTGCATGTACTGGATTTAAGTTGAATTCAAATTCAGGTAGAAATATTAGTAAAATGACCTGTTTTCTATTGGATTATGAATGTGCTAACACCACTAGTGATAAGTATTTATAATTTGCAGTCTTAACAATCCTTGCTTTAGTCTGTGGAGGGGTGGACTAAAAATACCAAAAACCCTTGGTTGTCATGACAACCTCTGCCAAGGCTCAAGTGATTATTAACTCCATAGCCTCTCAGGCAGCAAGAAAACACAACAGATTCAAACATATGGACAGTCCCAGACACAATAAAATGGAGAAAAATGTATAACTCTATACTATGTAAATGAAGGCCTGCTGGATGGCTCTTCCTACTGAGGCAAAGGGCTCTGTGTGTGTGGATGGTCTGGTTTAAAGGTTCCCTCATCTACTCAAGCATTGTTTTTAGCTTGCCAGTTTACTGTATGTAACTTACTGTGCCACTGGGAAGTCCATTCACCAAGCATGCATTTAATTTCACCACATTGTGGCGCTATAAAATTTGTACAGTTTTCAAACTTTGAACCTTAATAACAAAAATTGGCAAAAACCATAAAAGTCAAAACTTTGGTACACACAGGTATCTCTTCACACTGAACATGTTTGCCATAGACAGGCATTAGTTCCACTTCTCAGGTGCAGGGACTGGAAATGGATCCAGCTGACATTGAGAGACTTTTGCATTCTTGCGTAACCGTACAGCGAGTCCATAATCGCCTAATCCGCCAAAACCCATGGGGGAACAAAGTCATAAAAGACCAGATGGAATGTCATTTGTCTGGTTTCTTTTTTTGCTGTTGAAACGCGATTTGTAAATTAATCATATACCTCCCTCTCTGTCATCCAAATTTATTCTGTTCGTTCAGCAAACGCCACAATCTGGGACGGCTCTAAACGGAAGCAGCAGTGTCGGCAGTAGTTGCGTAGAGTGTGGAAAAATACCGCCATCGTTCTGAAGTGGGTGAGGTGAAACGTGCCCCGGCCGAACGTCATGAATCTGCATTTTAATCAGCGTCAACTCTGCCTCCTCATGCCCCATCAGGGCTCCGCTACTCTTTTCTGCATGACTTCCCCGTTTTCATCCCAGTTATCCCATCCCATTGTCCTGTCGTGTCACAGCCATAAAAAAAACACAATCAGCGAGACTCATTTTCAGTAATGATTAATTGGGCTTCGCCTGCCCAGATTTTTGCAGGCATGAGTGGTCACCAGAGAGTTGTTTCCCCGCGCGCGAGCCGGCAAGAGTGGATTTGTTTGGCATTGTTCGGCGGTGATTTGGATGCTCCCGAGGACTCGGTAATGAGCCAATGCCAGTGCTGGTGTGCGTTTGGGAGGTGTGGGATCCTTCACCATAACGCCACGCAGCAGCTGGCTCTTTCCAGGGGCCTTCTCCAACTCTCGATGTTTTCGCTGCTAATGAATCCCTCTGCTGCCTGAGACCGCCTGAGATTGAGGGGGGAAACAAAACCAAAGAGGAGAGAGAGGAAGAAGGACAAGTGGAGAAGACAGAGGACATGGAGTTACCTGTTTAGTAAATTAGTGGTCACTACAGTCCATGATATTGTGGGTAATCTAGCGCTTCCCTGTTCAGTCCATTCCGGAATGCACTATAGTGCCTGTGCGGGTCGAGGGAGCAGTGGTTTAAGTTGTTTTCATTCTCCTATCAATTTAAATAAAAGGCTGCTGAGGTACACGATTGAGCTGTCATCTTTTTATGTGTGCCCCTGCAGTTCTTTATGCTACCCAAAACGCAAATAGCCAGTGTGAGTCCAGCTCACCACTTGACATGTAGGGAAGAGTGATATGGTCATGGAAGTCATGGAATATAACATCACCTGTGCCATTTAGCAGATGCTTTTATCCAAAGTTACTTACAGTAGTGACTACATACATTTTTCAGTATATGTAGTCCCAATTGGGAAAAAAACCCACAACCTAAGCATTGGCAGTGCCGTGCTCTACCTACTGAGCCACACAGAACCACAATATCTGCTGGAATAGACCTTGTGAAGCCCATAGGGTCTTATCTTACTCTGTGAATGTGGTCTTTCTCCGGCCTTTCCTGCCACATGCTTAAAGGAATGGCCTGGAGCTCCTAACACCCTCAACCCACTGTCATCGTGAGGAAATCATCGGCAACGAGCTCTTTCCCATGAGGCCACACCCATTCCTCCACTTGCTAAACGCTACTGAACCTATCCAGTGCCATTACTGGGGGAACACTCAGCCAGGTTCTGTGATGCCATTGGATGGATAGGAGAGCAGTTCTGTATCCTTGGGATGAGGTCTGTTCCTTTTGCACCTGACACCTTTTAGTACTGTAGACATACAGACCAATGGACACACAAATAAACATTTTGCTCACACTCAATATCCCGAGAGACAAAGGTGTGCACTGAAACCAGGGAATTGACTCAGAGCTATTGTGATTGCTATTTCCGGCAAGCTGTTTCCTGTGAGGTTTTTCTTGTGAGCTGTTTCTTCTAAGCTGTTTATTGCAGACTGTTTCGATAAGCTGTTTTATTTGATCTACAAGCTGTCTAGGTATGAAAACTAGACCAAACACTGCCCATTCGATGCTGCATCCATCTTTGGATATGAGCTATTGTGATTGCTATTTCCTGCAAGCTGTTTCCTGTCGGCTTTTTCTTGTGAGCTGTTTCTTCTAAGCTGTTTCTTGCAGACCGTTTTGATAAGCTGTTTTATTTGAACTACAAGCTGTCAAGCTGAAAACTAGACCAAAAGCTTCCCATTCGATGCTGCATCCATCTTTGGATATGGAGGCATTTGGAGGGCACGTCCCTGCATATACATCTTAATGTTGATTGGCATCCATTCTGTGACCTTGTCAAGGTCGCCTTACACAGTGCCCCGTGGCATTTGACGAGCTCTGAGAAGCTGGCACTGGTAATAAGGCAGTGTTTGGGTAATCAAGACCCGCTGCCTCATTCTCAACCCTCTCAGGTTTACAGTGTTTTTTTCTTTCCTTTTGTCATCACCAAGGAGAGAGGCAATGGCATCAGGCTTTTGGCCCCTCGCTAAACCCAAATGTGATGCTTTGTAAATTAAATAAAGGCATGCGGTTCCTCCCTGAAAGTCGTGATGCTAATGCAGAAACATCTAATCTGGTTCCTTCCTCATTGTAATGAGTAATTTAGGAGTAATGTAGGAGTCTTGTTTACCTTACCCTTGATTGAAGGCAAGTCAAAGCTTGGCAAGACAAAGCGCCATTACTTGCGCAGCTTAAGTGAAATGTCCTTTTTCCACAAGCCATCTTACCGCTATGCAAGATTGCTCTGATGTCAGAAAGATTCAATTAATACGTACCACTTTAGCCTTGAAATTGTCCCTGTGTAGGTTAATGTACTGTAACCTATCTCACTGTCCATGCATGCAAATATAGCAGTTTAGGTGGTCTTCCTCCGAAAAGGGTTGGCTCAGCCAATAAGCATTTTCCTTTATTCCCTGTCACAAGGACCAGCCTGTCCTGTCTGATAAAGGATCTTGAAATTGCTGAGTGAAAGTTGAATTTTTGCTGACCAGGATTTAGATGAGTAAGCTCAGTCATTACAATATAATTAGTCTTTTCCCGTCACTCCACTCTACAGAAACCTACTGTCTCGTCGGTCGCAGCGGTTACGTTTTTGGGTGTTGTGCAGATTCTCCGATTTGTATAATTTTACGCTTGATTGGTTTATCCTAGCTAATTTCAGCTCAATAAACACTCAGTTCACACTCAGCACACTCAGGTTCTGCGTAGGATGACACTCCTGCCTGCAGATTAATATGTCTAGAATTTCAGTATTGAGGAAGGATGGGTTGAGTATTAAGCCATTTCCCACCATTCCCCTTCACAGGAACCAGACTGTGCTCCACCAGTTTTGCTGCCCTGCTCCTGACGCACCTGAAGGGGACTCCTCCAGCTGTTCCACAAGGTAAGGGTGTGCTTCCTGGCACCAGAACAGCCGCCACTGTGTTTTCTGTTCCCGGCGGCTCTTGGCAACTCAGCTACCTTCCCGGGTTCCATCTGCAAGTGGTTGTAAGGCTTTGGGGGGCTGTCAGTCTTCTCTGTGCTTTGTGCCCTCTGACCTCTGTGACATCACACAGCTACACTGGATGCCATCTGCCATGCCCTAGTACAGAAGAAAAAGAAAGTTCCATTTTCCCATCTTCGCAAAAAATCTCAAAATGAATGAATACTAGATTCTTATTAACTGGACACTGGCTCACACATTGCAAATGAATTCCAATAAGCACAATGTGCATCACAGGATCAAAATACAGGCAGAATCTTAAATTCTGTTCAAACTTGAGTGTCACTAGTTGAGACGAACCGAACAAGCCTGCAGCTGTGACTTACGACCCCATTTGCTGAACAACATCTTCTGGATCTGGATCACTGTAAATTCACAAATACGTTTTGGGTGTTGTGGAAAAAAACCTTGGTGGAGCATTCGGTCTTGATTCCTTATCCGCTCTAATCAAATATGGTGTAATCAGGTCCGAAAGAATAAGTGCTGAACGCATAAAGCTCAGTTAGATCAGATGGACCAATGAATCTGTGCTGGATACCTTCAAACCCCCTGCATGGAAGAGGAATATCAATAGTAATTAAACAGACCCTGCTGTAGTCACTGCTCTGTGCAGCAGGTGGATTCCGCACAAGAAGAAATACATTTGTATTGATGACGGGTCACCTGAGGTGATATGCACAATACCTTTCTGTTGAATAAAGCACCTGTCCACAAGCACTGGCTGAACAGCGCCTTAAACTCAGCGGGGTTTAAGCATTATTGAGTTTCACCCACGAGGAGCTATAACTCCCCAGACCCTTGTTTTTGTCTCGCTCTACGTTTGATGCCATTTGTAATTGTAACGTACCGCATTTGATATTAGGCTCCCTAAAACCACGATTAGGAACTTGTGGCCCATTTAAAGAATAATTTCTTAGAAATCAATAAAAATAGCATAATTATTGCTTTCCTTTTTTTTTTACTTACATGCCAGAAATAACACCACAATGAAAAGATG
This sequence comes from Aldrovandia affinis, assembly GCA_029706075.1. Lineage (NCBI taxonomy): Eukaryota > Metazoa > Chordata > Actinopteri > Notacanthiformes > Halosauridae > Aldrovandia > Aldrovandia affinis. The sequence goes on from JAINUG010000023.1 coordinate 2,107,500, forward strand.
AAAAGATTTCCATTTCTTACTTTGTTCTTTAATTTAAGGATTATATTCAAAACTCTGAGGCCACTATATGTAGGTTGTCCAATTCTATTTAAATGCTATGGTTGCAAGCCCACACAGCCTTTAGTGGGCTGCATTGCTCGCCCAAGTTCACATTTGGTTTCCCTACCGCTGCTCTTAAGACACGCATACCTCCACTGTATTTTCACATGTGATTGCACAATGTCTGGAGTATTTGTGATTGGGCCAGTTTGAGTGATTACCTGGTCAAGGGATGCATAGTCCCCAGATGGTAACACAATATCATACATAAAACAGATAAGACCCCGTGACTTGGGTGGGCATGGTCTTGATTGCGTACCATGGTGGTGATATTCCTTATCCAGCATAGCCTGGGACTGGGGCGCACAGGCACTAGAAATAGCGCTCCATCTTGTCACCTCTTATTTGAGACTCAATTTTCTTTCTACCCAATTGGAGCCAATGCAAAGACATTCCAGCACCTGCATTACTCGGCTCTGTTTTTCCTCAGTCTCCTCCAGGTCTGAGATGAGAATCCCATTTGGGATATCTGAGCCAGCGGGGCACAGTGCATACCGGTGTTTATTTGACCTAATGCCTTTTTTCTGTTTTTCACTTAATGTGAAAATGCGCCGCATTATAAGGTCCAGGAAGGAACCAAAAACGGAGGGAGTAAAACAAAAAAAGGAGGACAGATGGCGAAACAATCGATTGGGCCCTTGGAATTGATTCACTTGCTCAACTTAATCAACCCATTTTGTTTTGATAAGCGTTCCGTCGGTTTTGTGATTGAATTCCAAATTGCGCTGCACCCGGGCATAAGGACACGCCCAGAGGACGTCGGGAAGGACAAAGCCCTCTGATGTCATGTGCTCTGACAGCGCGCGCCCCCCCCCCTCCCCCAAAGCAAACCACTTCAGATGGAATTCACACAGCAGGCTGTAGGTTGCCAGTTGCCGTTTTTTTTTTTTTTATGTCGTTTGTTCTTTTGAATGTTGTGAATTGTTTTTCAGTGGTCAGTTTCTGAGAGCATTACTTACTCACTCCCACTCTACTCCAAGTGACTCCATCCTCATTTCCCTCTCAGTCACTTCCACAGCATTCACACACACTGCTACTAACCACCAGCACCGCAGTAGTCCTGCTGCTTAATATGCCCAGCGACTAACCCCTATCTCCACGTAATAACATTGTAACACTCTTTAACCACTATTTAATACAACATTTAAATATGGTAGCAACATCAGTAGTATCAATATCGTATTGTAGATTATCATACATTAGTGATTACATAAGTGTTGTCCACGTGTAATAAACCTGTGACAGCAGTGAGCAATAGGTGTATCTCAGTCCATTTGAAAACTCTTGAGACTCAAAAGGCTGCCACCCTTTCACAAGAGACTGAACACCATAACCCAAGCAACAAAATACCACTGTGCACTAAAATTAATCACGTTGTGTTTTATGGATTTATAAAAAGCGCAGGGCTATTTACATTCTAAGCCTATTCTAATTTAAAGACATATGATGCCTCCTGTCACCGAATATGGTAAGAGCTGTATTAAAGGATAAAACCGCAAAAGTACAGGAGAGATTTGCAAATCCTTGCGGAATGCAAGGGAATATTAGCACTGTGAGCCAGGGTGCCAAGATTAAACAAACGGACGGTCTTCACGTCATGTTAATAACTCTTTTATTCTGCCTCAGACACATTCACTGAGCCCTGAAATGGCTTTCAATAGAGCCATGGTTCTCTCTTGTGCACGATGAACAATTGAACATTGAACAATTTTAAACATGATTAATCAGATATTTCCATCTTTATGGAACGACGTCTTATATTCAGTCTGTTGAGGGAGACGTGTCGTGCCGCATGGCCCGTGTGTTTCCTTTAGCGACTCTGTTCATTTCAGTTCATCGCAGTTCTTATTTTACTCAATTAATTGAATTATACATCCACTCAGTTCATTAGCAGGTATACATATCACAGTAAATCTTTCAGTCTGTTGTACTTTACACTCAATGTGTTTGACATAAAATAGAGCAAGAATCTGAATCAGTGATTTGCTGTACCGTAGCCATTCTACGCTGACATATCAAAGTGACAGCTTCTTATTACACTCATAGTATGGGTGCCAGCTAAAGATTCCAAGGACAGTTTAATATAAAACAGCTGCTCAGTCTGATATGAAGCCTTGTGTTTGCATCTCTGTGTCTCTTGTCTGTCTTTCTGTTTGTTTGTTTGTTTGTTTTGTTTGTTGGGTTGGTGTGTTGGGTTTGTTGGTTTTGTGTGCACCGAGCTCTAACACTTGACAGTCAGTATCTGTGTGGTGCTGAAGTGTGGGTGTGTGGCCACTGCTCCATCCTCATGCCAGCCTCCTGTTCGGTCTCCCATTCTCATGCTGCTTGCAGTCAAGGGTTACCCAGGTAGGGTCTCTGCACATGTCCATTTCATATAGCCTACGCACTCACCGCGCAGGTGGAAGCAAACAAGCCGTGTCTCCATGTCTGCGTTTTTAATCATCCACATCGCAGCTCGGACTCAACGGAGCGTCTCACGACTATATAATGAGCTAGTGCTTGTTTCTGCAACACCGTCTGTCTGTCTTTACAGCCTGGTCAGGCAAAGGTCATGCCTTCCTTCAGTGCGCTGTGTTCAGTATCGAGGGTCGCAGAGGTTCCTGGAGGCCATCTGGTTGGCCTCTCTCTCTCTCTCTCTCAAGCTTTCTCGCTCTCTCTATCTCTCGATCGATCTCTCTCTCTCGCTCTGTGTCTCAAATTGAAATTTGAATTTAAAAATGCTTCATTTGCATAACAAGAGAAGTCGAGTTGCTAAAGTGGTAAATACATTAATTGTAAAATTACTTTAAAACACCCCGCCAACAAAACACAAGCACCCCCCAAACAAACACACACACACACACACACACACACACACACATATGCTCACTCACCACACCTTAGAAAACTGAATTTGAAAAAATGATCTCTTTCCCTCTCACTCTTCTGTCTCTCTCTCTCTCTCTCTCTCTCTCTCTCTCTCTCTCTCTCTCTCTCTCTCTCTCTCTCGCTTCTCGCTGCTATCTTTGAGAAACTCATCCTTGGGTCACTCTGTGGTTGCTTAATAAGACCTTACTCTGCCTTCCTGCAGAGAGGCACAGGCTGGCTCGCTGTGGCAAATCAGCAGGGGCTGTTCTGGGCTGGGCTTCCATCGCTTCTGCCTTTCTGTCTCTCACATCCAGCACCTAAGGAAGGAATGCAGCACCGTTTGTGGCAATGGCATGAGGTCACCAGAGATGGTGGTGGATTTGAACCACCGATAGGCCCTTTGAAAAGCCCTGTGTGATCCATTAAAGCTCTTTCTTGTGTACTTCTGGTGTTTCCTAAAGTCGAATAAGTTAAAAAACTACAGGGAACATCTCCAAAAAGCTTATGCAAATGCAGGTTTTGAAGGGATTGGATTAACAACATGTATTCAGCAACTGAATTCTCTTTTGTAATGGAAATTCTCTAATAAAAATAGAATTGACATGTTTATATGGCGTATCATTCACCGACTATTTAATACAGCCAATATAATGGAAACACTTGAGTAAATGAAGGGTTTTGGTGGCTTTAGGGTGGGCTGCATTTTCCTGACATGGTTTAAGTCCACTCAACCCTTTAGAAGGCAAGGTTAATGCTAATAAATACAAAGCTATTCTATATGATGACCTTCACCCTATGGTTAAGCATTTCTACCCTAATGGGAGTGGTCTCTTCCAGGATGACAATGCCCCCATCCAAAGGGCATGAGTGGTCACTGAATGGTTTGATGAGCATGAAAATTGTGTAAACCATATGCCATGGGTGTCTCAGTTACCAGATTTCAACCCAATTGAACACTTATGGGAGATTCTGGAGCGGCGACACTTAACATTGGTGTTTCCTTTATTTTGGCAGTTATCTCTGCCACCATAATAGTCTACCTCTGTCTGTTGATGTACTCCTTGAAAGTTACTTGGAATTGCTCAATTACTGTAAACATGTTTTATTGTGTAGTTAAAGCCACTTGCTATTAGCATGTTAAACGTGGCTGGGAGGTGTTCTGTTGGATGGAAGGCAGAGGGTGAGCAGCTGCTATGGGGACCAGAATGTACCACGCTGTTGCTTTTCCCAGTGGGAGGCTTCAAGATGGTGAGCCGGGAGTAGAGAAGATTACATTTTACCTTTAAATCCTTTTCATTGTCATTTGATTTGCTTAATTAACAAGCGAGCCAAATAAGTGAATAATCCATTGAAGAGAAATCACAAATCCTCCTCTTTGTTGTGTCTTAAGTTGTAAAGTTTTCTTTCTTCACGTCACGTTAGAGAAAGAGACAGAGGTTTGAGTCAAAGCCAACTGCGTCATTACAGAGAATAAGCTACAATTGTAACTTATGTCCCTTTATTGTGCCCCTTTGTTATTTAGCGTTAACAAATGCTAAATAATGCTAAATGCTGCAGTGAATGATTTGTTTGATTGATAATCAAGGAGTGTAAATGTAAACATGTTGAGAGCAAGCATCGGTTTTAAAGCTATGGGGTTCATCTTCCTTTATCTGAAGCTGACGAATCGCTCCTGTCAACCACTACTCCTCATCGATCGCACTCGTACTGTCTATCTAGCTGTGATATCTGGAGCGGTTCAGAGAAGAGGGTATGGAATGAGCTAATAGGCTATTAGAGGGTGTGCAGTTTGGAGATCCAGAACCTGTCCAGTTCTTGAGGATTTTGAGAGAACCCCTTGCAGAGAATTAATGTACTTGGCACAAGATACCTCATTTCGATCAATATGCTACTTGTCTGACATGTGGCAGTGTATATAATCAAAGTCTGCTTTGCCCACCTCCGATCCAATGTGAGGCTTTGTTCACACACATGCCAGGAAACCTGTGGAGCTCTCAGGCACCTTTATCTTTTTATTAAGTCGTGCCGAGGCTTCATGTCATACAAACACACGTGCGAGGGATCTGTCATATTGCCTTGAAATTGTGTCAAAGGCTATGGCACATTCTAGCTTCCCAAACCAAAGGCTGCTGTGCTATTTGAATAGAAACAAACATGCAGATAATGTATATATTATATATCATATTCAGCGTGCTGTTTAAGGACAGCCAGTCCTTGGTGCTCCTGCAGTACCCCATTCCGAAAGCTCCCCTCATTGTCTCCGTAGCATGTTGTGTGGCGTTAGCTTGCTAAGTACGGACGGCATTTACGGTTGACGTTCTGTTGAGAGATCCATCATGTGACCTTTTTCATAGATATACTTGTAGTTGTGGGGAGTGAGCAGTGGGGAGGTGCGAAAGGTCAGGCGTAACTCACACCAACCTGCCAGCTCTCATGCGTTGGAAATAGTCTCTTCCCCTGTGACCCCGGAACCATGACATTGATGATATCCACTGGCAGTGTACGGAGAATCCAAATCAGATTAACCCTCACGGTCCTCCTCAGATAGGTGCTCTGCCCTGCGGAGGGCGGACAGACGTTGACTCTGATGCGAGAATGTGGAGGCATCTTTCTGCAGGTGTGGCTCGTTACCTCATTACTTCCTGTGCTCTTTCAGCCAGTGACCTCATCACCACAGGCGGCCAATCGCCCCTCTCTGTAACTCAGTGGGTGATTCAGAGAGAAAGAAAGAGAGAGAGAGAGAGAGAGAGAGAGACAGACAGCGAGAGACAGACAACGAGACAGTCTAAGCCTCCAGTTCTGTTTTGAAGCTGTTGTTTTAATGGTTTTGTAGGAAACCCGCACCACAAAAGATGTGACATTTTGTTTTCTGAGCGGGATGATGTTCCACTCCTCTGTTTTGCACCCACAGACATTGCTCCGGCAGAGGATTCAGGATGAGCCTTTGTTAGAATAATTGTCACTGCCCGGGATATGGTGAAACAGAAAAGTACATTCTGGGCTTTTTCAAAACAAAAACACTTTTCAGCGAGAAGCAGCTGGGATACTGGTTTTTTTGACAAATGGTGTGAGAATGACAACAAATGAGAAGGCCTGTTATTTCAGAATCAAAAAGAGAATTGGTGTTAGAACAGGAAACAAGTGCTAGCCTGTCAAGAGAACTCTGCAAAAGTGTATCCACTGCCATACCAAATTGCCAATCATGGAGTCATAGGGGTCGTTGCATTTGTGGCTAAAATCTTATGTGCGGCATCAGGCTGCATATTAATGAATTTATATTGCTGTTTGCAAGCCGGCACACTGCTTGTGGCAGTGTTTCGTCCCTCTCCCTCAGATAATTCTTTATTCTTATAAAAACATGTTTGGACCATCTCAGAGGTCCTCATTAGATCTTACCATAATGTAAGCTGCCAAGATAGCTCTATGCTCTGCAAAATGTAGAATTGGCATTCCAAAGTGGGGAATAAAGAGGAAAAGCATATAAAAAAAGTGGTGCCAGAGCTATTGTAAAGAGGAACAACTCGGTGCTCAATAACCAGGACAATCATATATAGGAGGAGTTGTTAACCAGAGTAACGTCAAAAAAAAAACTCGAATAAGTAGGAGAGCTGGAGAGCTACAATGGCACGTTAATTAACAGGACAAGAAAAGACTGACGTTTTGCCATCTACAAAGCCTCCCTCCGAGTTCTTTTAACTGGACACAGAGAGTTATTTCACCTCTGAATATGATTGAGTTCAGCGCTTATGAGAGCAGAGGGGTTTGAAAAGGCCACACAGTTTAATTTCCTTTGCCAGGGGGAAACCCTTGTGGGAGCACACATCACATATGTAGCGGAGTTTGAGGAAGACGACAGGCCTTAAGTTGATGGCTGACGCGTTCACTTTGAAACCGGGGTGGTGAAGTGCCAGTCAAGTGGCTCTGCGAAGGAGGCCTATGCGCAACTTCCTGTTTGTCCAGTCATAACTGACGATTGCCTTGTGGGTGCTGTTGTTTTAAACACTTTTCATTGTGCACGAGCTAAACAAATCAAATCACAGGGGGTTCCGGTTATTTTGAGGTGGAATGTTCTCAGCCACAGGGTGGCCATTTTAGGGGGCCTTGAAATTTGGAGAACAAAGGCTTTGGGTTAACTAGATTGAGGATTGCAGTTAATCCATAGGTGGTAGTGATATCAGTAGAATTTTTGCCTTTTGTGCATTCATCTGTGCTTGATACGGGCAAGTAGCACTCGAGGGAAATATGGTACAACGGATATTTATTCTATTGATTTGCTGTTGAGAGAACCTAGGCGGCCGATCCGTTTTATTTTGATAGAACCAAGGCTTATTTACACTTTGCACATCCGCATAGACATGAGAGACCTGTGTAGACGATAGGATGCAATGGTCCACACTGCAAAACTGCACTCATCCCCAAAAAGAGTGTCTGTGTTGGCCCTAGCCGCGTAGACCTGTGTTTCCACTCGTGTGTCTCGCTCGCCGTGGATAATGGCAAACACTCAGCCTATGCGAAAATTACGCCCGTAATGACTGTTCTGCCTGTTCTGTCGCAGCCGTGCGGCTTTCTTTCTGGGAGCACAAATGATCTCCATTTCCCTCCATTATAATGTGCTGTATAATGTTTCGCCGGGCTCTGATACACTTCTGAATCTTCTGCAGAGGGCACTGCAACTACTCAACTCTGTCTAATCGGAGGGCAGTGCCTGCAGCTCTTTTCGATGAAGTGATTGACAGAGACGGAGAGGGTACGGAGAGGGAGCGAGGGATGGGTGGAGAATGAGAATGTGAGTGAGAAGTAGAGAGAGCGATAGAGGGAGAGTGTGTGTGAGAGGCTGTGTGTGTGTGTGTGTGTGTTTGGGATTGAGTGACTTTAACTGGCAGGTAGACCAGAGAGGTATGTATGTGAGAGAGACAGCAAGAAAGATGAATGTTGGTCAGAGAGAGAAAGAGAATGAAAGCTAGATAGAAATAATTGGGCCATTATTTGTATACTTTGGCAATACAGTGTCTTGTACCTGTCATGCCAATAAAGCCAAATTGAATCTAATTGAACTGAATGGAGAGAGAAAAAATACATGCAAGTGAAAGATGGAAGTACACCTGGTGAAGATTAATGGCTGAAATGCAAAAATGACAAAAAATGTCACAGACACTTTTAGGGAATGGTTCTGATACTTATTAAGACAAGTAGTACCCCATGTGTGAATGATCTGACCAGCTGCAGGCTGAGGAGGTTGAGCAGTGTGTGTGTGCCAGGGGGCAGGTAATGCAGGTGTAACTGGGAAATGCTGCTGGAATCCCACTGCAGGGCTGTTGGCCTTGTAAATATGCAGTTTGCTGACACTTGCATGGTACAAAAAGGGTCTCTCTTGCAATGAAGCGATATGTTATTAAATGCAAGCGTTTTCTTTTTCTTTTTCTTCACAAACACAGTCCACAGTTTGGTTCAGCAATCCTCAGAATTAACTTCCCAAACTGTGTCTGTGTAACACTTGCACGTATTTGTGAGTGAAAGCTGAGGAGGAATGTTGATGTTGAATCCAGCCCAAAGTCAGTCACCGGAAACAGTGGGAATAAAATCACATGAAAAGTCACCCTCGGCAACGGAATGATAGATGTGAGCAGCAGCGTTTAAAGAGGATCGGGGCGTTCTTTAGACTTTCACTATGCAAGTGTGACATCAATTCAGTCTCTGCTGTACAGTAATAAAAAACAAATACCAACCAGGCTAAAATTGACATTTTTATCTCTGCCACTGTTAACCTTACATATTCTTGCAGTGAGAAAATATGTCACCTGTAGTTAAGTCTGTTCATTTGTTCAATTTAAATGCAGAGCCCCAAACAATAAAATGGGGGGTTGAAGAATATTTGTGCCGACACGGTTAATGATCCTCGTGGGTCTTAGACAGTCGCCTCTACCTGGGCGATACAGCCAGACAGGTGGGCTGTGAGTCAGTGGAGCTGTCTTAACCAGCAGCAGTGGGACAGGGCTGCAGTCTACAGCACATCAGAGCATGGCCTCCTCTCTGAACCCTCAGCTTTTCCTCACCAAAAAGGGCTCTTCTGTGTGTCAGTGTCGGAGCTGCAGTCTCTCCTGCTCTCTCCTGTCTCTGTCTCTCTTTCTCTCTCTTTCTCTGTCTCTCTTTCTCTCTCTCTCTCAATTCAATACAATTCAATTCAAGTTTGCTTTATTGGTGTGACAAAAACAATAGTTGCATTTGCCAAACATGCATACTATATACATACAGGCAGGCCAGATAGAGCCATATGTATATACACACATATGCACATGTATATGCGCGCACACACACATACGCAGTATGTCAAATAGTCTCAGTCTTGGAGTTGCTCACTTTCATTGCTGCTGGTTAATAAGCAGCAGGTCAGGAGTGATGATGATGATCTCTCTGAAATGCCTCCATCCCCAGCCAGGCACCATGGCCTATGGAAGTTTTCAGCTCCTCCAGAGCACTGTTTTCTTTTGTTAATTGACTGCATTTAATTGATGAATTAATGAGGCTAAGCCTGCTGCTTTGTGGTCTGTGATTCTGAGCGTGGGAGAAATGGCGGGGTGACACATGGCAGGGCAGGGCTGTTGGGCTGATAGGATGCTGTGTGGGGGGGGTGTACGGGACCTAGGTGAGAGTGTTGTGCACGTTCCCACACTTTGAGGCGCCGTTGAACCACACGGCAGGCTCGTCAAACGAGAAGGCATCCAGTCACGTTGGAGGACAAGGAAAGGCTGTCAATGTCACATCTCCGTTGGCACCCACAGAGTCCCCGCCCCCTGCGAAGGGAAACGCCCACCCCCCTCTCTCCCTGTCGCCTCACACCAACTTCCTCTGTTGGAGCTCCACCGTGGAAAGTGACCTCGTCTCCGGGTGCCGTTTCCATGGGAACCGAATGGTGAGCAGGTTGGGGGTGGGGGGTGCATGGAGAGTTGCGGTGACTGGCTGTAAAAGGGATTTGGAAGGTCTCTCTTTCTGTCTCACAGGAGTGTGGCAGGTGGCCAGTAGGGAGCTGGGAGTATGTGTGAAAAGGACTGACAGCT